>BSBM01000807.1:4301896-4905739 GCA_027924585.1 Larix kaempferi
TCAATTGTGACGGACGCCGTTGTATCCGACACCACGCCCCCTGATACCTCTTGTTAGGGGATGTACTTTATCGACGCGGCGTTGATACCATCTTACGACGCTGCCTATCCCATAGCGAGGCAGAACAAGTCATTAACGATTGCCATAGCAGTGCCTGCGGAGGCCATTTCTCCGGCATGGCCACCACCCAAAAGATCATTCGCGCAGGTTACTTTTGGCCGTCATTATTTACTGATTGCATCACCGCAGTCAAACACTGTCAAAACTGCCAACTTTTTTCCCCAAAAGCAAGAACCCAAACCGCCCCTCTTCATCCAGTCATCATTGCCGGACCATTCTGCAAATGGGCCATCGACTTCATCGATTGCAATCCCACGTCAGTCGGCGGTCACAAACACATTATTGTGGTCGTCGATTATTTCACCAAGTGGGCGGAGGCCATGCCAACCTACAATTGCAAAGCCGACACCGTAGCACGGTTTTTTCTCAACCATGTTATTGCTCATTTTGGAGTGCCAAAGAAACTCGTCTCAGACCACAGCTCTCACTTCGAAGATGCCGTCTGGAGAGAACTGTCAACCTTACTGAAATTTGAACACCATTTCTCCTCTGCCTACTACCCCCAAGGAAACGGCCAAGTCAAAGCAATCAACAAAATTTTGAAAACCATCCTCCAGCGCATTGTAGACAAACACAAATCAAATTGGCACCACATGCTCTTCCCGTCACTCTGGGCCTACCGCACGTCAACCAAAACTGCCACCGGTTTTACCCCTTTCCACTTAGTTCACGGCGTCGAATCCGTCCTCCCCATTGAGTGCCAAATTCCAACCCTACATATGGTTGTTGAACTCCTACCGGACACTGCCCCAATTGAGCAATGCTTACTACTTCTGGAGCAGGTCGATGAAGATCGGTGCTCAGCCCTTCAAACCATGGAAGCAACCAAGATCCGATCCAAATTGAATTATGATAAACATGTCCACCCAAGAAATTTTACTGAAGGGGACCTTGTCCTCGCCTACGATCAGGATCATGACAAAACCGGGAAAGGAAAGTTTGTGTCCATGTGGCAAGGACCATATATTATACACACTTGCCTCAGACAGGGGGCATACATTCTGACTGATTCAGAAGGCAACCCCCTATGCAACCCACGCAACGGGTTGTACCTCAAGCGATTTTACCCATAGTAAATCTGATGGACACCACCGTCCATTATTGTATAGTATTATTTTGTCTTTCACAAAAAATTCAAAAAACCTAAAATATTTGTTTTCTTTGCATGACCACAGATGGATCCTTTTCCACTCTGCCACGTCGGTTTCGTTGATGGTGCAAGCCGTTGGTCCCCCAATCTGGCCTTAGCAACTTGGGTAATATACTCCCCTTCACATGAGTTGATCCACATCGATGGAGTGTGTTTAGGTGCTACCACCAACAACCAAGCTGAATACGATGCCGTGACCGGTCTCTTGGTCGCAGCTCTCCAAATGAGCATACGTCACCTCAACGTTTTCTTGGACTCACAACTCCTTGTTTCCCAGCTCAACAATGATTACCAGGTACGCGCTCCCTATCTTTTCAGGAAAAAAAAAATTGCACTAAACAAATGGTTCGACAGTTTGAATCCATTTCATTTACACATGTCCCAAGAAACCTCAATAGTGTAGCGGACCATATGGCCAACAACATTCTGGACTGGCACACCAATCAAATCATATCATAAACAAATAATGCATCCACATGCATAACATGTGCCTCCACGGGCATATACCAAAATCAAAATAATGCATCCACGTGCATAACATGTGCCTCCACGAGCATTTATATGAACGTGACAATGTTGCATCCACGTGCAAAACATGTGCCTCCACGGGCATACAGAAAATCAAACATGCCTCCACGGGTGAACAAAAAACAATGAATGCATCCATGAGCATACACGACTGTATACCAACATCATATATGTATATATATATCATCATAATATAGTCAAAACATTTCACAGTTGCCCTCAGCACCCATAATACAAAAATACATCAGTTGTACAAAAAATGGCTACCCCATATGCTCATCAGCATTTGGGGGCAGATACAATATCATCTAATCATCACGGTCCCTAGGCTCCTCTAGCGCCTCCTCCGCTGGCCCCACCGGATCATGCCGAGCCCGGACTCTCCTCTCTGTCGGCCCCGCTGGAGCATCTCGTAAATGAATCCTCCCCTCCACCGGACCTGCCTGATCCTGTCGAGCCCCCTCCCTCCATTCAGCCGCCAACAACGCAGCCCTCAGCAGGATCAAGCGCCACTCACGAGGCACATCGAAACATTGCTCGACGATGTCCCGATCTAGATCCCTCAAGCCATCCTCTGGGAACCCTGCTAAAATCATATCAAGTGTCTCTCGGACACCCTCCACAGCATCGTCTCGAGGGCTAGCCCCTCGACCGCGAGCACCAAATCCCCGACCATGCGGTAGCGGTACCGCTACAGGAGGTGGAACAACCACCATCGCCCGCCCCCTACGAGCCACATAGTCGGCCGGTGGTACAGGACCAACATCTGCACAATCACGCAAGTAACCATCATATAAATATCTAACTATAATCATAACAAACACAGCTAGAAAATGATATAGTAGAGAACAAAACACAAAACATACCATCTAAACCCCAGGCCTGTCCCTGGGCTCGAGGCATCTCCGGATCTCCTCTATAATCCATACTAGCATATGGATAGTCCTCAATCAGTAGGGGGATCTACTCCCACTGCTCGTACATCTCCTGCGAAAAGAACCCGCGGATACCACCACCACCACAGGGCATCATCTGCCCCCACCGCACCATGCGCAGCTCGCTCACCAGACCATCTCGAACCGGTACCCGTGGCCGCAAAGTTGGTACCCGCTCAAAGAAAAAACAACACAAAAAGGAGGCATAGCAGAACTCTCTCCCCTCCCGACTGACCTTGTCCAGATCTCTCCGGACACCACCCAAAAACATCTGACCCCATGCATAGTAGGTCCCCCTCAGCACAGAATCCACCATCATCGTTTGTCCCCCCGACAAACGATGTGGCGCCGCGGCACCCAGCACCCACAAAACACAAGCCCCGACAGCCCACATGTCCCTCTCCCGCAATGATCTCAAACTCAGATCACTGTTCTACACAATCGCCCCAGCAACACAGAAGGTCTCCAGGAGATCCTCCATGTCCACACCTGTCGGGATCCTCGGTAGAAGATCCCCCACCTCCCCTAAGCGAGGTAACCCGGTAAGGAAATATACATCAGTAAGGGTGATCTCCAACCTCTCACCCCCAATAATAAAGGCACTCTCTGCAGGAACCCACCAACTCACCAATTTGTTCAGTAGAGGTCCTACTGAACGCATTGGTGGAATCGGAGCAAACTTTAGCAGTCCACTCACTGCCAGAGCCTACCGGACCCCCTGATCAGTCCGAATCCGAACCATCAAATCCTCCTCCATCTCTCGCTCTCGCCATGACACCAATGGCCTCGTCAACATCCTGCCAAAAAACAAAGAAATTTTTAGTACCAGGGAAAAATTTTCAAAAAATACCATCGCGGCTTTTCCATCAAAAGCCACGATGATCATCACGGCTTCCAAACAATAACTCGCACTGACCATCACGGGTATTGGCTAGACAGTCGCGATGAACATCGCGACTATCTTCCCCATACTTGCGATGAACATCGCGACTTTCAGCCCGACAGTCACGATGAACATCATGACTGTCGGCCTCAAACCCGGGATGTCCATCGTGGGAAAGGACACGAAACCCGCGATATTCCACGTTGGAAGGCCAACATGGAATTTCGCGGCCTTCGGGGGCCCGTCGCTAACCAAAAAAGACATAAATGAAAAGGATAAGGAAAAAAGGGTTACCTGAAACTCACGGAATAAAAAACCAATGGTCAAATCTCCCGAAAATCAAGAAAGAGCTCTGACTTCTCTGCCAAACTCACACGTAACAATGACACGTCATATGGGCCCCATGCCCTATTTATAGAAATTCCACCAGTTTTCAAACAACCATTCCAGTGTCATATGACATCCGTTCCTCAAACCGTTGGTACCGTTGGAATCTGCACAGCGAGAATTTCATGATAGTTCTTTCCTTTTCCTGTTTTCACTAGGTCCATTTTTTGACAATTGTTTCACGCCTCCTTGTCGCCTCGATTTGCGTGCCACATCGGTCGTCGTCCGTTTTTGACAAATCTTATATCGCCGGATTCAATTTTCCACGCTCGTGATGATACTTGAGATCATTTCTCGCTCTCACGCCCATATTTTTTGGGCATTTTTCCCATGCCCCCTCGTCACCTCGGTTTGCATGCCACATCGGTCGTTCTCTGTTTTTAACAAGTCTTATATTGCCGGATTCAGTTTTCCGTGCTCGTGATGATTCTTGAGATCATTTCTCACTCTCACCCCATAATTTTCTGGGTATTGTTTCAAAATGCCACCCATCACCTCGGTTTGCGTGCCACATTGGTCCTTGCCCCTTTTTGATAATCTTTATGTCACCAGATTCAGTTTTCCGCACACATGATGATACTTGAGACCTTTTCTCGCTCTCATCAATCCCTTTTTGTTTGTTATAATTTTACCCCTTTTTCAAGCCGAGCAATCCCTTTTACGAAGAAGACACTTAGGGAGTTTCTGTTAAGCTCTTTTCTGACTCCTAAAACAATGAAAAGCTCGTCGAGCAACCTTGCTTCCTTTCATGCTCGCTAAACGTATCTGAAAGGGCGTCTACCTGGTATAAGTTTACCCCTTTTCTGGACCTTGTAGACTAATTACGAAAAAGGAATACTCTAGTCACATCGGCTAGAAGAGTTCTCCATTTGCATCATTTTATGCTTTTTCGGGCCTTGGAGACTAACTTATGAAAAAGAACACCAATGGAGTCCCCTTACCGCTTTCAGACTCTCTAAACATGAAAGCGACCACAAGCAATCACCATCTTGGGCTCGTAAAAACCCATAGGACGGTACTCATAACCACTGCAGAGTCTTCTTATCGCTTTCAGACTCTCTAAACATGAAAACGACCATGAGCAATCACCGTCCTGGGCTCAAAAAATCCACAGGACAGTACCATTTCAGAGCACACTTTTATCCCTTATTGGAGCTCATTAAAACTACGAAGAAAGACCCAATGGTGCTTCTTGGCACCACAACAGATCACGTCTACTCATATGGCAGCTCCCCATTTTGGTCGCCTTTGTTCAGAGTATTCTGCAGTATGTCACCCTGAGAATCCCTCGACAACATACATCAGCTTGACCCCCCAGAGTCAATACATACCCTTCAGTCCCTAAAAGCTATGATCCCCACACCTACAAGTCAGTTCCTTACGCTGCCAGGTCAACCATGTCATCATGCTCTGAACAAAGGAAGTTTGAGTCTACCCACTATATGACCCCAGTTACTTCCCATCCCCACAAGTATGTCAGTCCTACATCAGTACTACAACACTTCAATTCTACACCTCGCTCTCCTATCAAGGAAACACCATTGCCTTGTTAGTTGCTGGTCTCCCTCTGTCGACGACAACCAAATTTATTCCAGAGGATAGACCTAGAGGTCCCTATGTCTTGGACTCATCACCATTTATGATGAGTGCCTACGAATCATTTCAAGAAGAGTCCTCAGTACCTCTCCAAATGGTTGTTTCTCACATGCTTGACTTCAACACCTTGATCGCATCGTTGAGACTCGCACAGGGTATTGGTCATTTCAGTTATTAGTCAAAGACCCCGGATACCACCTAACTCTTCCACATTTGAGAGTCTACTTATGGAAACAACCAGTTACATTTTTTCTATAGATAGTCGAGTTGCGCATGGAGACAGTATTCATATGTACCCCAGTTTTATACTCCCTCGAGTATACAGATACATATACTTCCGAGAGATGGCTCACAGTCATTGAGTCCCTACAGAGGTTGGACACCTTCAGTTTCAGCAGTTCATCAACCCTTTTGAGACCTTATTCAAAACGGTTGATGCTTTATTCCAGTGTATCAGTTATTGTGATCAGTCATGTTATGATCATGAGTACATCCCAAAATAATGTCCCCTTTGGACCATTATGATGTACCAGCATATTTTTTATGTATTTTTCAGGTCCCCCTTCTTGGGACTAATTGTTATGTATATGTCTTGATACGAGCATGGGTATGCCCGCCTCGTCCATTATCAGAGCTTATCCCTCATTCATATTGAGGCCATGTAATATTGTTTATTTTGCAGCTTCCAAGGGCCGAGGATCCAGTCTCCAATTGGTCTCCTCTTCCCCAAACCCCAGAAAAAAAGACAAAATAACTATGATGTCTATCGGCCATATGATGAGCTCCTGCCCTCACACATCAGGGGGTAATCTGTTAACACCCAAAAAGTGCTCACTAGCTCATTTCTTTATTCACATGACCCATTTGTCCACTTTTTCACCATTTGAGCCTCTAAAGCCACCAAAAGGTCACCAAAAGACATTAATACACCACTTTTTCCACTCAAAATGAATATTTTTCCTCAAAAAGCATAAAAAACCCTCAAAAAGGGTCCAGAATTCCCAAAAATATTAAAAAGGGAATAAAAATATTCAAAATATTCAAAAAAGAAAAAGGAGGGAAAAGGTACCTAAACCATGTTGGTCAATACCATTGGTTTCCTCAAAACCATAATGGTATTCCCCACCACCAAAAACTATAAAAAGGTGGTAGGGGCTCCTCACTTTCCATCCATCCATCATCCTATTCTCATGCTGTCAAAATCTCTCATGAGCTTTTGACCATTGTAGCTATCTTGGAGAAGAGGCCTTTGGAGCTTGGAGCTATTCACCTTGGAAGTTGCTCAACACAAATCCTCACCACTTGGAGGTATCACCATTGCAAGCACTTGCTTGCCCCTATTCTTAATACAAAATCATTTTTTACATATTGTCAATTGTTTTGCTTTCGATAATTTTTCCATTGTTTGATTATCTATTTCACATAGATCCATGATTAATATAGTTTAAAGTAGTTTGTTATTTATTTCTATTGAGACTGCTGCTACTAGTTAGCAGGTGCACCATTGCACTAAGCTTGGTTGCAAAACCAAGCCAACACAAACCCAAAGAGGTAATGATTTTGTGCTTGTAGTAGTGGATTATTTTTCTAGAATGGCCCATTTCATACCCTATAAAAGGACTATCAACGCGAGTAAAGTGGACCATTTTTTTTCAGGGAGGTAGTAAAGTTACATGGTATTCCAAAAACCATAACTAGTGATGGGGACACCAAATTCTTAGGCCACTTCTAGAGAGTCATGTGGAAAAATTTGGACAACAAGCTACAATTCAGTTCAACATCCACCCCCAAACTGACAGTCAAACCAAGATGGTGAATAGAAGTTTGGGAAATCTATTAAGGTGTTTGGTAGGTGACAATCCTCGACAATGTGATTTGGTAATACCATAAGTTGAATTCGCCTATGATTCCAAAATAAATAGGTCTACAGGTAAGTCTTCTTTTCAAATTGTGATTGGTGCCAATCCTATGGGAATATTGGATTTAATTGATTTGGAGGTAAACCCATATATCATCCAAGATACATTAGATTTTGTAAAGAATATTCATGAGATATATCAAGAAGTTAAACACAAATTGCATCTAATGAATGAACAATATAAGAAGAATGTTGATTTGCATAGGAGAAGAAATATCTTTCAGGAGGGAGAAAATTTCATGGTACATATGCACAAGGATAGGTACCCCTAAGGTACCTACAACAAGTTAAAACCTAAGAAAATTGGACCCTACAAAATTCTAAAGAAAATAAATGAGAATGCTTATCTGATTGACCTACCTAAAGAGTTAGACATTAGTGCTATTTTTAATGTCGTTGAACTCCATTCACTTTCATTTGGGACAATGATGACCAAACAAATGGTGAACATTTTTATAGCCAAAATTGGCACTTCTTCGTCTGTGATGACACTTACATATTTTAGTCGCATGACGACATTTCATGAGATTACTATGAGTCACACAAAAGGACATTTGGGATGAAAGAGCCATATTTGGGACTTTAGAAGGATGCAATTACCTAATTCATGGCCCATTTGATAGATAGGAACCTTACGAACAATTTTGGAGACCAAAACTTCTCTTGAAAACCTTTAGAAAAGGTTGCTTTTCACCATTTTTCTACAAAAACGCAGGTTGTACATGGTTCACCCGCAAGTCACCCACTTGTTGTCCCATTTTCACCTGTGAGTACCTCAGAAATACTATATATATATATATATATATATATATATATATATATATATATATATATATATATATATATATATATACATAATCTCTAAAAATGGGTGGTTTGGGTGGTTTTGGAACCTCCTCTTCGGTTGTAACTACTTCCTACTTGATCCTATATTCTTCCTTTGCTATATAAGAGAGGGAGAGGGGACCGTGAAGAGGACTCAAGCCCATTGTAATGTTATGTTGGAAGAATTGGGACTCATATCCCCCTTACTTGTGCCCTAGTTTCCCATAAACCCTAGCACATCTGATCAAAGATTGGGATCCTTGGAGGAGAGGAGCAGGAGACCTTGAATCTTGGTTTCATGAAGTGCCATGATTGAAGGAAGGTAATTTGATGTACTTTCTTAATTAAGTAATAAATATTGGGCATTCTTCCCTTTGCAAAATATCTTTGCTCATGTATATTTCAGATCTGATTACAATTGGATGTTTTATTCTCTTATAAATGTCAATCTTTTATGTGTAGTCAAACTGGTTTGAGAAAGGTTCTTTTGAATGTTTTTGCAGGTTGTTGCATTGGAGAGAAAGAAGAGAGGCTTGGATCAACCTTCTGAATAACATACATATCCTCTGAAACCATACATTTTTTTCTTAATAATTGTACTTGCAGAACCTTAGATATCTATCTTTTACCCCGGTACGTTGGTAGTCTCACCCTAGCTATATGAAGTTTTCCTTAGCAATAGAACTAGCAACTCCGTTGGGGAGAATCCTATCTGCTTTGGGGTCTCCAAGGCCATTTTTCTAGTATATTTGAATTTCTGAGTTTAATTTCATGTTAGGAGCAATCATTAAGCTTTGTTAGACCCTTCCTTGCTCAGTTTTGAGTTGGATTTTGCAATTTTTTGGGACTTTTCTGCATACTCGCTAGTTCGGGTACTTACAGTAGCGAGTATAATACATAATCACTTGTGGGATTTTCTTCACTATCGAGTCACTCGCCCTGGTACCCTTTACACTAGCGTGTATCTCTTGTACATGAGTTTTTCACTTTTGGAGTTGTTTTGGGGGTTTTGATTGCATTTTTGGAATCCCTGTTAATCCTAGGTATGTGTAGGACCCCTTGGAAGTGGTGTCTTGTCTTGCAACTGATCTTAATTTGATGTTTGGGATATTTTTGAATCAATTTGGGTTTGTTTGGAAGAATTTGGGGCATGTTGACTCAAGTTGGGGGTTTATGAACTAGTTTGGTGTTTTTGACCCAGTTTGAGTCTAACTGAACCTAATTGCTCCAATTTGATTGGATTTGGAACATATTGAGTCTATTTGACCCTATTTGTATCTATTTGACTGAAATTTTCTCTTTGTATTGGTTTCTTGTCCTTTCTTATGCTTTTGGTATTTCTTTTGTAGTGGAAGCTCAAGTGTTTTTTTTGTGATGTAGGACCTTGATTGCACTATTTATTTGCATACCTAGCTTTACCCAACCATATTTGTTAGTAGGTGATTTGATTTTATTGGATCTAAAATTATTTGTTGTATGTTTTTCCCAATTTTGGCATGCTTACATAATTAAGAAGCTTAGGGTTTATGGTTGCTTTCACTGTTTGATACGGAGATCAGAAAGCTTTTGCATTTGTTTTGGTTGTGTGTTTATTTGAGTTTGATTATTGTTTCTCATATTCAAAAAGGGTAAAAATTTGGTTCATTTTTACAAGTTAGTGTTGGTTGAATGCTTTGCAAGTAGCTTAAAGGATTTAGGAGTGCTTTGCATAAAAAAAAAGAAATTTTCTTTTGCATAACTAGTTATTTTGGTAGTTGTATTCTTATGCTTTAGTTTTGATTCTACACATTAGACTTTAAATTTGTACCTTTTGCATTCGAAAAGACCAAAAAATTGCATCATATAGAAAAAATTGCATATGCATTCTGGATCATATCTTTAGGACTTGCATTGAAAAGAAATTGAGAGTGACACGTGCATATTTGTGGTGATTGAGTGCTTCATATTTCAGTTAAAGAATATCTTTCTTTAGTTGCACTTGTTTTACTTCTTTTGAAAAAAATTGGACGTACATTTTAAAGCAAGCAATTAGTAACATGGATAGGATATTAGGTTTTCTCCTAGTTGGGAAACACACCTAATAGCTTAAGTAGGATTGTGGAGGTAGGGATTTGTGATTTAACTACTCCATGATCTCTCAGACTTGTCAAAAAATAGGTTTCATTTGTTTAGGGAAAAAATCCATATTTGTAGAAGGTGAACTGGGAATATCCACTAACACCGAAGGAAAGCACGAGGTTGTGCGAGATTGAGTAGAGGAGATACCCCTCTGAAATTCAATTGAGCATCTACCAGGATTGGTGCGTGTATGGGGATTCATTAGTACCTTTGGTTATTCTAATTTTTGGGATTTGTTACCCTACCCATGCGCATTGATTCAACCTGGGAATTCCCCCCCCCGGAACCCTCTCTATAAATTTGGTAGCCTTAGTATCTGGACCTTTAGGTCTCTACACTAATAATGTTGGAAGGATATTTCCATTGCACCTAAGACAAACTCGGGAGGAATCCCTTGTAGCTCTTTGGGAAGGTGGTTGGTGATTTAAACGCTTGGCCCCATCGTGTCTATATTGTGGACCTTGGGTAATTGTTCTTCATCCATTCACTGGTTTTTTATAGGCCCTCATCATCCCATACTTTCCTTTGGAAGGAACCTGTTTGATTGTTTGACATCTTTCAGGGACTTTTTAGTGTGTGTTGTTTGATTTTTATTTTTTGTAGATTTTCTTCTTAGTGTCTTCTACGAGCCACCATGGTCGATCAACCTCTGTGGAAATCCAAAAGGATTGAAGGAAAATATCCTGAATGGAGAGAATTCCTTGCACCGAGGAGAATACTAGATTATCCTGATCCACCCCCTCAGGGGGAAAAAGAGGAAAATTAGGAACATCAAACAGAACAACCAGTAGAATAAAACAATTCTAGGTTAGGTGAGTCTAAGAGACCTTCTGATGAAGGACACTTTTGAAGTATTGAGGAGTAGTTGCATAACTCTCCTAGATTCCATTCTCCTCATCTTGAAGAGAATTCAAGTGCCATTGAAATTGAGGACCTCTCATATCCACCTGGACTTCTGAACCCACCACAAAGTGCTAGTTTTTCTCAATTAGCTGGTATCAATGTTCCTAATCCATTGTTTAGGAAGAGAGATGGAAAACAGAGAACAAGTATTTACTTCACGGGACATGTCTACTCCAGTTAGCACTTTCCCTGTAGGATGAGTCACTTTTAATATGGTATCTACAATAGGATCAGGTTGGTTTCCCCCAACCTTGATGGTACTTACTAGTACTAGTTCGTCAACTCAAGTGAGTTTGGACCCTTTCTCTTTTAAATTCCCTCTTTCAGGTTGTCAACCTATGACTGCCACTATTCCTCCTAGTTCAACTTTGACCATTACTTCAAGCAACGACCCATCTATAACTTTCCATACTATCCCACCCTTCAGTGGACAAATGTTTATTTCTAACCCACCCTTCACTAGAGTTGTTTCTAATTATACTCTACCCTAGTAAAGATTACCTTTCGAATTTGTTGGAGGTATGAGTTTTTGTCACCCCTTTGGTTTCAATGTGTCACAAAGTAGTCCTACTGTACTAGGGGGCACCAACACTCGATGTGCATGGGGCCAGCCTACCTCTCAAGGAAGTATCCCTTTGTATTGGGTGGGAGGTTCTAATATGACAAACCCTGTTATGAAAACTGTCTTACAAGGTAGCCAACCTTTTGGACGGATGGGGGGCAATTTTGGAACAACTAATCCTTTATTTCAACACCACTTTGGTCATAACTTCAGATAGCACACTCCACCTTTCACTAATTTTGAAAATCCATATATTCTAGGAGAACCACATGCCAACACCAACCAATCAGTAGCTAATGCTCTAGGAACTTGGAATCCAACAACTCACCCTCATTTACCCTTTCTGGAAACTTTGAATTTTCCAGACCTATCGAAATTAATGAATGATCCGGTCCGTCATGATCCGACTTGGCCTCCCGTTCCAACCAAATTGCCTTCAAACATCCCAAAGTTTGAAGGTAAGACTGGTGAAGATCCCGGGGACCATGTCACTACCTTTCATTTGTGGTGTTCCTCCAACTCATTGAACAACAATTCTATACGGTTGAGGCTCTTCCAGATAACCTTAACCAGTGTAGCAGCGAAATGGTATATTGAATTGTCGTCTAATTCTTATCATTGCTTTTATGATTTAGTGACAATATTTCTTAACCATTTCGAACATCTTGTCCAGTATGATGCCGACACAGACCTTCTTTCTACATTTAGGAAGAATAATGCCACTTACATTTATGACCACATCTAGGAGTGGAGAATACGGAAAATGATGGCTGAGATTCCTTAGGAGTTCTTATTAGAGTGGTTTTTGAAATCACTCCTACCTTACATATCTAAAGATGTCTCTACTTTAGGGGTTACCTCAGAGGAGGAAGCCATTATTATAGCCCAACAGTTAGACTTGATTTACTATTAGTCTGGGATATTATATGAAATTATTCCTAATGCACCGATATCGATTATTGATCTTACAAAACCTATCTCGACACCTCATGTAGATGGAGTGATCGGTGCAGTTGAGAACAAACTAGTTAACCCGGGTACTAAATTTTCAAGTCAAAATTCACTGGCAACTGGTCAGATTAACACACAAAACCTTAAACCCAACCCTCCTTCTGATGTTTTGTTAGTACAAAACTCTCAAGAAAACCAACAGCCCGGAGGGAAGAAAACTAAGAAAAGGAAAAATGGGAATAAGGGGACAAACAATGCAAATAATAACAACAATAATGTTGGTGGGGCTAATGAAAAAGCTAAGACGAAATTCCCTTGCTTGTTATGCAGGGAGGATCATCTAACTTACAAATGCCCTAACATGGAAATGGCACAAAAGTTGTTGGATGGTGCTCATCAAATCATTGCAACCTCCCAAGGGGGAAACCAGGGAGCCTCCTCTCAAGGGGGGAATTTAGGATTAAAAGACGTTTTCATGTGTGAACGGGATTTGTATCTCTAGACTAGGAACAATAATTATGAAACTAATTCATCTGGATCAAAAGGTAAGGAACCTATTTATGTTGATAGTGACAATTCTTTGCATATAGAGAATCATCCTAACGACACTATGCCTCGAACATCAAAAGGTCTTCTTAAGAATGCATCATTTAATCCTAATGCGCGTGCTGCACAAAATTATAGCATAGTTAAATATTTGACGCAGGCTCCCTGTGTGATGTCTACACTTGAGGTATTGCAGATTTTCCCAACTCAAAGGAAGGCCTTACTTTGAGATTTAGGGGCCCTTGATCATGTAGATAGTCAAGTGGTCACTTTCGATTTTGATAATTGGAAGCCTCGTTTACCCTACCATGCAGCTTTTCAGATTCAAGCTATATCTAGAAATACTAAAATCCATCGGACAGTGGTGGATAAGGGTACCTCCACATGCGTTATGTCTTTGTCATGCTGGAAGGATTTAGGATCACCTGACGTAGTTCCTCCGATCACGATGTTAAAATATTTCAGCGGCCATCTTTTTAAACCTCATGGGATGATCTCGGATTTTCCTATAGAGCTGGGGGGGGAGTAGTTAAAGTGGATGTGGAAGTGGTTGATTCCCCACTTGATTACATTTTTTTTTACTGGGGAGAAATTGGACTCAATCTATGATGCTAGTAGTCTCTTCGATCTTTCGTGTCATTAAGTTTCCACGTGAAGGAAATATTGTAACAATTGACCAACTACCATTAAACAGTAATGAGTTCAATCAGGATCATTAATCCAATACTCCTTTAGTTCCCCATTCCGTGAGGAATTTTGAAAACACTGAAGTGGGGGGGGATGTATCCTTCATTAATGGGAACTTTTAATCTTCCTCCACCTGATTTGCAAGCTAATGCATCACCTGTGCAGACAATTTTAACAATTGTCACACCTTTCATAAATAAGGAACTTCGAACTTTAAGAACCCTTGGAAGTGTTTAGCCTTTGAAGTTGAGTGTACTTAGTTCAACCAACCTTTATATCCCTTGAGTACAATTTGTACTGAGAAGAAGCCTATGAGTTCATGTTTACCTTCTCGGGACTTGGTCCTGGCAATTGAACATGTGATACCTCCATCTGAATGTTTGGATATATGTTCTATCTTGGATGATATACTTCCTTCTAATGAAGTTTTCCTAGAATCTATAATGCAGTACTCCATTCATTTGGACATTGATCCAGTTGAAGTTATGTCCAGCTCTGGTTTGAATTTAGAGTCTGATCTTACCAATGTTGAGTCTTTGGACTCTCCTGATAGACCCGCAAATCGGTGTTCCTGTTGATTTTGATTCTGCTTCTAGAATTTTCAACTCCCGTGATGATGAATTTGTTCCTACAGATTCCATCACGTCCTTCAACTCTGATCTTCATCCTGAAGTTGATCTTGTTGATTGTAATTCCTCAGGCTTTGGTACTATAGAGTCTTCATTGGTTAGTTTTACTTGCATTATGCATGTTGTCGATGATAGTGAAGTTGAAAGTATTTCTACTATCCTTGCAGGACATGTATAAATAGTAGACTAGAGAACATAATCAAGGTTAGATCATGGAGTTAGTTGGAAATCCTAGGATAACTCCAATGCTTGGGATGCAAATATTAACGTGACTCAAATTTATACAAAAAAGTGGCCCTTGGTCTTCATCTTCCAAAATATTACAAAGGATGACTCTTCAGCTTATTCTTTAGTACCTGGAAATATCTACTTATTATTTACATGAAATGATTGTCCCATGGAATTAGATATCCAACAATATGAAACTAGTGTAAGTGATTTTATTGACTTGATTATCAAGAACACAATATAACGAACAATATCATCAAAGGAGAAGGATAATGACTATTCCAACTAAAATAGTCTTAACATAATGTGCTTTTTCCAAACATCCCTCTACAAAAAACTAGTGTAAGTGATTTTTTTTATTTGATTATCATATTCATAGTTGCTTGTTGAGATTAGAGGGACACACTATAACAAGTGCGATATCATCAAAGAAGGATCATTACCATTCCAACTAAAATAGTATTGGAATAATGTGCTTTTTCCAAACATGCATCTAATTTGTTGATGTGAATGCCAAAGAATGCAAGGCACTAATAACAACCTTTTTTTTTAACAGTAACGAATTAGAAGCTTTTCATTAAAAGTGGAAAACAAAAATTACATAGCTGGAGATGGGTGATTGTTCACAAAGAAAAAGAATGCGTATCACCCCTTGTTCATCCTTCTCGAGTTCATAGCACTCCTTAAACTTGCCTAATCTATGGAAGTTGCAGCTTCTTACAAAATTCCCAAGCAAGTAGATACAGAAACAAAACATTACAAATAGCTTAAACTAAGACCGATAAGCATTCTGGATGCAGAATCAATTTTCAAAAAATAGAGGCCCAAAAAAAGACAGTCCACATTACCAACTACAAACGCTTAGACCAAGACAAGACAGCTTACGGGCTGAGCTTCTTGAATTTCTTCACGTAGCGTTCCTTAGCTGAGTTGAGGCCGAAGAACACGCCTGAATTCACCAGAGTGCTACTAAAATTCTCCATCTTCTTTCCAAGATTCCCAGTGTTGTTTCTAGGGGCTTCCAAGAGGGGTTGCATGAGGGGATTCGGCGGCATTGTTGTTGTGAGGACATTGATCCTATCCTCAAGGTTTCTATTATGAGTCTTAACTTCAGTATGCGTTGCTTCAGCGAGAGTATAGAGCCTTGTGAGGGCTCTTTTTTCATCCATGTTTTCATTGCGTGTCAACATAACCTGATTCTCTAAATCAACAACTCGAGCTTGGAGAGCTATATTGGAGGTGGAACCCCGTTGCTTCCCTAAACCCTGTAACTTCTCATCCTGCAAAACCTCTGGCTCATCTTCGTCCCTGACGTCGCTACCACCTGGGTAATTCTCACAAGTGACCTGAATCCTATCGTTCAGAGGATGAACCCAGCTCCGGGCCCATTTGGAGCAGCTTCCATGGTGATGACAGAAAGGGAAAGACGACCCGGAACCCATCACAATATGTTCCATTTCAAGTAGCAGAGCTTCCCTCCCACGATGCAGAATAACCCTGAGAAAAAAACCAAACTTGCTTCTCTTCGAATTCTTCGGACCGGAATGGCTGAAGGTGATAATCAGAATGAGGGAGGCAGGGATGTTTCTTGGGCATTTGAAGAAATCATGCTGCCTATTGCTTCCCTTAGCCTCACGCGTGCTACCCATCTGGCAGGGCGTGAAACGAGGCTCATTAATGCAGGGAGAGCCAAAATCGAGACTCTTTAATGAAGTTGAATCATGAACATCCACGAACCTGAACAAGTGTGGATGATTTGATAAAATGCATACTTTATCCATCAAAAGATTAAAGGTTTTAATGAATCCAGGTATACTTCCTAGACTTGTTATCACATTCCAATGTTCTGTGACCTAGGCCAACGCCTTTGTTAGCCAACCCGTCCGTATGCTAGTTCTGAGCTCTAAGAACATGAAAAAATTTGATGTTCTTGAATTCCTTGGCGAGACAGAGAAGAAGATGTTGCATTTTGGTGGAGGGCTTCTTATTTTTTTTGGCTAACCTTCTAGCTTCACTTATGACTATTGTTGAATCTCCAAACGCTGCCAATTCCTCAATTTTCATTTCCTTGGAAAGTTCCAGTCCTTTGATAAGGGCGAGCCACTCGGCTTTGTTATTGGTCGCTTTCCCAATCCTTCAGGAGTACTCTCTCTTCTTGATTCCTCTAGGGTCCCAAATAACCCCCCCACCCGCACCTGCCAACCCTGGGTTGCCTTTCGAGGCCCCATCAAAGAACATAATGAAGCAACCTAAGTTTGCTTTCCATGCCCGGAAACACTTGTTGCTCATTCTGAGCTGCCACTTCTCAGAATTCGGATTTTTGGGAGGTTTGGTCCAATGATGGAGATAATTCGAAGGGACAAGGATGTCGGCCATCCAGTCTCTTTCTTCGGTGGTCAGAGGTTCTTTATGTAAATTTGACATACCTCTTGATCGTAAGGCCTCGATCCAAATTGTTTTTGCCGAGTCAACTACCTTTTTTGGTCTATAACTTTTCCCTTCAAAAATTTCAGAATTTCTAGCATTCCAAATTTTTCGGCATATGAATCTAGGGATGACATCCCACACTCTAGAAAGATCAAGTTTGTTCTTTAAAGATCCCATATAGATGTCCCTCCAACGACTGAAGAGGTCGTTCCAATTGGTGGGCAGAATGATGTTGACATTTAGACCATGAAAGGCCAAATTCCAAACCTCCTGGGAATAATTGCAAACAATGAAAAGATTATCCAAGATCTCCTCAGCTTCTTTGCACATAATGCATCTTGTTGGCCTGATTATTCCATGCTTTCTCAGGTTTTCTGCAGTCAAATTTTTCCTATGAGCATTGATTTTGGGGAGGCTACCTTTGTTCCAAAAGAAAGCATTGATTTTGGGAAGGATTCCTTTGTTCCAAACCTTGTTCTAGTTTATGTCCTTGTTGGGATTTCTCTTTCTAATAAAGATCTTCCTGTAGCCTTCCTTGACCGAATAGAGACCCTTCTTTCCCTAGCCTTTTTTATCCCTTTTGTGCTTATGAACGGGATTTTTTCCATTGAGGAGAGATAATAAATCCCTGTAATCAGCAGAGAGTTGCGTTGGTGGCTCCAGATTCTTCCAACCATCCTATCTTCCACTAGGCATCCAAGACGAAAGATCAAACAATGTTTTGATATTGTTGTGATCTAACCAAGCTTTCAACTCTCCTAGCTCGCGGCAGTAGTTTGCAGGTGAGCTGGATCCCAGCTTGTCATGCCATATTTTAATCCATTTTCCATTTCCATCCAGCCAATGCACACTTCCCTGAATGACATGAGCCACTTTTTTGCACAGGTCCCAAATTGGGGATCCCTTCTTCGACATGTTGATTTGCTTGATACACCTTCTTCTGGAACCTACCATATACCTTTTATGGATAACCTGCTTCCACCAAGCATTTACTCCGGAAATTAACCTCCAAAGAATGTTAGCACCGAGCGTTAGATTCATATGCATAGGGTTTCTGATACCGGCTCCACCATCGCTAATAGGCCTACAAATCGTGTCCCAACCATATAGAGGGAACTTTTTGGTATTCGAGGATTTTCCTCCATGCCAAAGGAAGTTTCTCAATTCTTTGTTTATCTCCAGAATGATGGACTTAGGAGTAATGGAGATGGAGCAAATGTAGATCGAAAGGGAGGAGAGAACTGACTTAATTAGCACCAGATTTCCTGATGTGTTTAACCACCTAAATCCCTAGGCTTTGATTTTATTTTTGATTTGTCAATGAGAACCTTCCAATCTTCCCTTTTATTTTTTCCTTTAAAAATGGGGATTCCCAGATAATTGAAGGAGTTCCATTCTGAAATTCCTTCAAACTCCAAGATGCAAGCAACTCTAGCTAAGGTTTCGAGTGGAGTGTTCCAACCATAAATTTTTTATTTACCATAATTTACCTTTCCATCCAAGGCAACGAGAAAAGTGGACAGTGCATTTTTGAACGTCTGAGCAATGATTGTTAAAGCACCCCCCAGAAGGATAGTATCATCAGCAAACTGAGCGTGATTGGTCGGCTTAACTCCTCTGGCAATTTTGATCCCTTCGAGGTCCCTAGTATCTTGTAAGAGCTGAAGCTTCCTGCTGAAGGAGTCTACTACCAAAATATAAAGAAAAGGTGATAGCGGGAAGCCCTGACGGATGCCCTTGGAAGCTTGAAAGAAATTAGTTGGTCTTCCATTGACCAAAGGGGCAATCTAAGGGCTGCTAACGCATGCTCTAATCCATCTTACAAATCTAGTAGAAAAACAAAATTTTGACATAACAACAAATAGAAAAGAGTGGTTTACCATGTCAAAGGCATTGGCCATGTTGAGTTTGATTGCCATCCCTTGTTGTCCTCTTTCCATGCTGGAGTGAATGGCCTCCTATACAATGATAATATTATCCAGAATTTGTCGCCCCTTGATGAAGCCTCCTTGAGTGTCCGAGATTAGGTTTCCCATAACATTTTTCATTCTTGTTGCCAAGATCTTAGATAGGATTTTATAGGACATGTTACACAAAGAGATAGGTCTGAAGTGGTCAATGGAGGTGGGCCTTTTGTCTTTGGGAATCAGAGCGAGGAACGAGGAGTTGGTAGCTCCCCCCACCTTGTCCTTCTGTCTAGTCCAATTCAACATTTTTTTCAGGTCCTCCTTGATGATATCCCAAGCAACCCGGTAGAAATTTATGGTGAAATCATCTTGCCCCGGGGCTTTGTCATCCTGGAGGGACCAAATAGCTTCTTTTATCTCAAATTCAAGAATTGGTTTGGCCAATTCCCTGTTCTCAGAGTCCGAGATGAGAGTTGGGATATCCGGAAGATCTTCCTGTGCAAATGGGTCAGTTTCTTTTTTGTCTAGGTATAGATCTCGAAAGTGATGAAAAACATGGAGATTTATATCCCCCTGATCCAATATTTGAGTTCCATCTCTGTCCTTTAGCTAACTGATCATGTTGCGACTGAGCCTCAGCTTAGTCTGATTATGAAAATATGTCGTGTTGTTGTCCCC
Source organism: Larix kaempferi (assembly GCA_027924585.1). Lineage (NCBI taxonomy): Eukaryota > Viridiplantae > Streptophyta > Pinopsida > Pinales > Pinaceae > Larix > Larix kaempferi. The sequence continues at coordinate 4,321,875 of BSBM01000807.1, forward strand.
GCTTTTCAACCAGAGTTGCCTTGATTTGATCCTCCAATCATCTTCTACCCGCTTGGCTTCTTTGAGAACTTTATTAGTAAGATTTTTATCCATACAAATAATCTCAGGTGTGATGATACTGGTCTCCATTTTTAATTGTAGATTAGCAAGGTCTTTTTGGAGATAAGCCAGTGTAGAATGAGGGCTGATGAACTCGCTTTTTGCCCACTTTTTCAGAGCGATTTTCACACTTCTGAGTTTTGTTTCCCAAATGAAATTGGCTGAGCCCACTCTATCCTCGTCCCACACCTGCTTGATAATGTCCAAGACCTTGTTGTCATGAAGCCAGAGATGATTAAAGCGAAATGGGATTGGGCCAAGAGGCACTGGGGGAGAAAGGACTAAGGAGATCGGTTTATGATCTGAGGTCGCTGAAGGCAGGACATAGGAGGAAGGGAGTAGGTTTTTTTGTAGGAAAGTCACACTAAGTAGGAAATGGTCCATCCTGGCCACAATATGCCCAATGCCCACTCTTTTATTGCTCCATGTGTAATTACCATTTTTAAAGGGTTGATCAATGAGGTCCAATTCCATAATAAGATCCTCCAAGTGTTCCCCGAAGGGGTCTCTTACCCTGGAACCACCCCTTTTTTCAACCTGAGATTTTGTGACATTGAAGTCTCTAGCCACTATAAGGTCTTTCCCTCTCAACTCATCTTTCAGAGAGGAGAGCTCAGCCCAAAAAGATTGCTTGTCTCTGAAGTGGGTGGGTCCATATACATTGCATATAAAAACACTATTTTGACTCTTTTTTTTAGACTCAGTCAGCAACCAGTGTTGATTTCATTTCATGTTTTTGATTTCATACTCACTTGAGAAGAGAGTAGTTATTCCTCCGGAAGTGCCTTTAGCGCCCATGGAAGCTCCTTGACAATTGTTCCAGAAGTGCTGTGAAAGAGATAAGATTTCCACATCACTCATCTTAGTCTCTTGGACGAGCAGGATATCGGGACGTTCAGTTTTGATGATGTCTTTCATTGCTTCAATTTTATTTGCTCCCTCTAGTCCCCTACAGTTCCAAGAGACAACTTTCATTACTTCTTGCTTGATTGTGGCCCTGCCTTTGGCCTTCCATCTGCTTTTCCTAAGACTTTTGGATTTTGCAAGAGATTTGTTTCGTCAATGCTTCTTTGTCTTCCCAAATCCATTTCTCGCTCAGCTTCTTGTTCACGTAGATACCTGAGTGATTTTTTTCCACAAGTGTTGGGATGTGGGGTTGCCTCTTCTTGAGATCCTAAGAAGAAAGATTCCGAGGATGGGCATACAACCGCGGCTTTTCCATTTTTCACCTTTTCCACCCAGGATCCACCTGGTGATTGCGAGACTAGATCAAGAGTCTCTTCTCCAAGGGCGAGGTTTATGCTATTATTTTTAACACCCAATGGCTCTTCTCCCGCCTCACGAGTTTGTTCTTCTTCCATAGTGATTTCCCCTTCTTCATCATTTAAAGCTACAAAAGGATTGCTTGTTATGGCTTCGTTTTCCATCTGAGGGATTGTTGTTGTCTTTTACGATTGAGTTTCCTTTTCAGGTATGCTAGGGTTTTGCATTTTCTTGCTTTTCTTCGTTGGTTGACATCCTTCCTCTTGGATTTTCTCCGGAGCCTCTTGAGCAGCTTTTAGACAGTTCTTGACGAAGTGGCCATACTCATGGCATTTTTTGCACTTGAATGGCAACTGCTCATAATCTACATTTTTTTCATATTCCCATCCGTCCATATAGATATTAACAACTTCAGGTAGCCCCTTTTCCAGATCCACCTCCACGCAGATCCGGGAACAAGAGAATAGAGGACCTTTGAGTTCTGCCTTGTCAATGTATTTGCCGAGGGAGTTGCCTATTGCTTGAAGAGATTCATCATTCCAGCAGTGGAGTGGGAGGTGGGGCAAACGGACCCATACAATGTGATGAACCTGCAATAATTAATTAATGAAAACACACGAAATAGCAGAAATAACAGAACTCAGAATCACTTTTATATTGATCGCAAGCCACTTCGAGGGGGCAACCTCCTTTGAGCAAGCTCAATACAAATAACTTCACGGTACATTCATTGGTCTCAACACAAACTTATATACTAATTCTAGGCACCAATACCATGGATCAATACAAACCATGGGACAATACAAAATATGGATCAACAATTTCTACAGGACGACTTACAAAGCATATGCGTCCAACAACAATAATACAAACTATGGATCAACAAATACTACAGGACGACTTACAAAGCATATGTGTCCAACAACAATATACTAAAAAAGTAAATAGAAGGGTTGCCATGGGTTCCTAACATCCCCTCTCCCTTAGAAAAAGCTTTGTCCTCAAAGCTTTAGATGTGGAAATTGATGCAGAATTTGAAGGAGTGGTGCCCCTGTAGCATCCTCAGGTTGCATTCCGGCCCACTGACGCCTGATGAGTTTCAGGGAGGATTGCTTGGAAGGTTGTAGACGAAGAAGGACCATATCAGCTGCGTGAAAAGTGCACTCAGAACGGTGCTGATCGGCTTGTTGTTTCAGTCAAATTATTGCCATGTGAAGATTGTCCTGCAGAATGAGAAGAATCTGATCGCGGTTTCGAAGAACCGAGTCAATTGCCTGAACTGGGGAGCTGCTAAGTGTGTATGGAAGAATAACTGGTGGTGCCTGTCCATAAACTGCTTCATATGGTGTCCTTTTAGATGTGGTATTGTACCACTGGAGCGCTTCTAGGAAATCCATAGAAATAGTTGTCCACATCTGTGTAGGGATGGGCAAGGGTTTGAGCAGTCTCGAAAGGAGTGTCGTTTCACCCTTGTTGACCTGGAAAGTATCACACTCAACCACCATCTGGTGAATTTTCATTTTCAATCCCTGTCAAAAGAAGTTACATTATTCCCAGTCATAGGTTTTGAGGAACCCAGAGTGCCCTGCCGATGATAAAGCATGGAGTTCATAGAATAGATAGCCCTGTTGAACAAATTGCAAACAATTTGGAACAAGCAGAGAAATAGCTATAAGAGAAACTGGGTCATCAAATTGGCGAGAAGGAGCATCTACCACCATATTATCCTTACCCTTCTTGTAAGTGATCGCATAGTCATAACCCATGAGTTGGATAACCCATTTCCGGTGTGTTGGTGAGGAGACCCATTGTTCCAGAAAATGTTCTAGACTCTGGAGATCAATCTTGAGGCAGAAATAATTTCGTAATAGGGATGGCTGCCACTTCTGTACTGCATGCAAAATAGTCATCATTTCATGTTGAGATGTAGATTCGGCTAAATGCTTACCGGAAAGCTCTCTTGAAGGCGTCAAGCCCACTGGTGCAACAAAGACACCTGCATATCTATCCAAGGAAGTAGTGGAGACCGTTGGTGGTTACATCTGAATGGAATGGATCTGAGCGATTACACCATGTGAATTCTTCTTAAGGATCTTTTCTAGGCGATGTGAATGGATGATGCGAAGAGACCCTTGTTGTAAGCCCATAAATATGTGTTGTGTCCCATTGACTGAAAACTGCATCCAAAGTTCAGTAAAATCCCATAAGATGGGGCCAAGTGTGCGTAACCATTGAACGCCCAAAACCACATCACATCCGCCTAGGGACAAGGCAAACATGTCAGAGCGCAGGTTATAATCTTCCAGAGAGATACGCACATTGTGACACTTCCCATTGCAAGGTAAGGTGCCCCCATTGGCAACCATGACTTCAAAGTTGGAGCAAGGATGGACAAAACAATCAGCTTGTTTGGCGATCCGAGGGTCAATGAAGTTATGAGTGTTGCCAGAATCAATGAGTATTGTAAGAGGAAGCTTCTTGAAGTAACCCCTAACCCGCATTGTTTGGGGGATGGTGATGTCGGATAAAGCATGGAGAGATATCTCTGGGTGGTCGTCTTGAGATGGAAGTTCAATAGGTGGCTCCTGAATGTCAACCTGATCATCCGGTGTATCTAGAGCCTCTTCACCAACTTCAGAGGAGGGCGGAGAATCCACATCCAAGAGATAAAGCTTTTTCTTAACACATCTATGTCCCCAAGTGAATTTTTCATCACAATTATAACAAAACCCTTTTTCTCTGCGTGTCTGCATCTTTGTTTTAGACAAATGCTTGATAGGAGTTGGTCGAAGAGCTGGCGGGATGGGAGGTTGTTGAGAACCCATATTTCAGAAGGGAACAAAAGTGGGCTTGGGGCGCTGTTGGGTGGCAATTTTGTCTTCTACCGACTTAGCCAACCCCGGGGCTTCCATCATTGTGTTGGGACAAAACATTTTGACCTCTAGGCGGATTTCATCCTTAAGACCATTGATAAAACAACTCCTGTATAAGTCATCAGACAATCCTTCTGTGTGGTTGGCTAGTTTCTCAAATTCTGTCTGATACTCTCTCACAGTGCCAATTTGACGAAGTTTAGTGAGTGCTCCGGTGAAGTCATCAAAAGAACTAGGACCAAATCGTTGCAAAAGGAGTTGGCAAAAATCTGTCCATTTTGGCTCGTCATGAGCCTTGATGTACCAACGGTACCATTGAAGGGCTTCTTGTTCCAAATGAAAGGATGCAAGTGGAACTTTTTGGACATCAAAAGTATTATGCAGACTGAAATATTGTTCTGCACGATAGATCCATCTAGTCGGATTAGTACCATTGAAGCGAGAAAATTCAAACTTCGGACCACGGAAAGTGCTGGAAGAAGAGAACCCATTGGTTGCGGAAGATTCTGGTTGTCGGTTATTGTTCATGGCTGAATGTTGAAGATGGAGGCTGAGAAATTTTTCATCCAGATCTTGGAGTTTGGTTTGGATGGCTGGAAGTGCTTCCTCCATGGCTTTTGCTCCTGCCCGGGTGACAACCATAACCAAGAGTTTTTTTTTTTTAGGGGGGGGGGGGAATGGATAGAAAAACACAAACAAAAGCTTGTTTAGTAAAAGAAAATTTGGATTTGGGAAAAACTCGGATGGGTAATTGGGGTTTGATTAGGTTTTGGACACTGTCGAAGGGACATGAAAGCAGAAAAGGAGGATTTCAGAAGTGGGGTGAAAGAATGAGAAAATTTGGCAGAGAGAGACAAAGAAGCAGAATTAGGAAAGGAACTCTGTGGTAAAATTTGAAGGTGATTGGGTAAAATCTGAGGAAGTTATGGCAAACCCTAAAAATAGACAAATGTGGGATTTCGGGCTTTGGGAAGTGGAATTTAGGATAGGGTCATCAGGAATGAAATATGTAGAATGGGATTACAAGGGTTCCAGGGAAGTTTCAAGGGAAAAAGAGTGAAAACAAGGGAGATATGGAGCTACTGCAGCGCGGAAGGGATCTGAAACAGATAGATCTGCAACGGCACGGAAGTGATCGGAAACAAAGGGATCTGAAACGACGCCGAATGGAATGAAAACGACTAGATCTGAAATAGATCTGAAACAGGTGGATTTGAAACGAATTTCAGAATGGATTTGAAATGGCTGGATCTAAAACAGCACAGCAGTGATCGACAACAGTTCAGCTGAAAATAGATATGGACCCCAAGTATGTGCGACTTCCTAATAGTTCATGGGTTTCACTCGGCCATCAATGTTGTCTGACAGCTTACGTATTGGGGAAATACCCCTCACTCCACAGATCAGGTAAAATTGATAACCGCTTTGCCACAAATGACAGCTCTTGGTTTACCTTATGGGTGGAAACTAGTCAATCGGGTAGGGGTCGTTTTCCTTTTCGCTGACAGGTCCTCTCAATGGGCCATCTACTTTGGGGTTCCTGTGGTACTCCTCACAATGAGTTTTAGGGATTATGCCCAAGTACTTCCCATAGTTAAGCGGATAGGGATTATTCCTAGATCCGAAGCTGCAACAGATGCGAAAAAAAAATTGGCAGAAATTCCACCCAACGAGCCCAAGAAAGTGCTATGATACCAGATGTGATGAACCTGCAATAATTAATTAATGAAAACACACGAAATAGTAGAAATAACAGAATTCGGAATCATTTTTATATTGATCGCAGGGCACTTCGAGGGGGCAACCTCCTTTGAGCAAGCTCAATACAAATAACTTCACAATACCTTCATTAGTCTCAACACAAACTTATATACTAAGTCTAAGCACCAATACCATGGGTCAATACCATTTGTCAATACAAACCATGGGACAATACAAAATATGGATCAACAATTACTACGGGATGACTTACAAAGCATATGCGTCCAACAACAATAATACAAACTATGGATCAACAAATACTACGGGACGACTTACAAAGCATATGCCTCCAACAACAATATACTAACAAAGTAAATAAAAGGGTTGACATGGGTTCCTAACATACATGCACAACCTAGGGGACGTCTCTGTCTGGATAAAAGGGTAAAGACCAGCAGTTTAGATAGAGACCTCTTGGACCCATGAAATAAGGTCCTCTTCTGAAAATAAGACCCTGATCGGATTTGTTTTCGAACAAAAAAGTGAAATAACCCTTTCCACAGAAACAATGTTGTAGGCCTCCAGAGATCAGAGGCATCCAGTTTTTGTTAACCCAGAAATCCATCGACTTGGGTGATGGCCAAATACCCGTAAACTAACCTATCAGACCTCGGTCACTCAAAGCCAAGGCTTTCATTTGAGAAGCAGCCAACATGATCTGAATTTTGGGGGCGTCTGCCCATTTGACGAAGCCATCCCCAGGAGAAGCCACGGAAGAGGGGGGAGGAGATGCGGCAACCGATGCCCTGAAGGCTGCGTCGAGCTGCTTCCTGCGCTCCTCATGGAAATATGAATCCATCACAAGGGTTGTCTAAGGTTCAACCCTAAACTAAGCCCGCAGAGTGCATGGCTCCTCAGCTCGGCACTCGCTCAGCTCCTCAACGCTCAGCTTGTTCAATTCGGATTAGAATGCTTAAGGCACTAATAATAACCTTGCTTAACCCCTATATTGCAATTAATTTTGTTACCCAACTCTTATTGTTCCTCATTGTTCTCAAACTCCTCTCAAACAACCTTATCACAACAAGTCTTAACTTGAAAGGAAAAGCTTCTAACCTATTCATAGATTATTTAATAGGAATTAAATAAAAAGGTTTAACAACACAAAGAATTGATTTTATTACTTCTACATTTATTTTATTATTATTATTGTTATTATTATTTGGAATTGATTTTATTATTTCATAGATTTTATTATTTCTACATTCCTACACAATTATGTTAAAAGTAACTAAGTAGTCTACACAATGATATTAAAAGTAACTATAGTCTACACAGTGATTGTAAGGCTTATTATTTCTACATTCCACACAATGATGTTAAAAGTAACTACACAATGATATTAAAAGTAACTAAGTATGTAGTCATACGCAGGAGCAATTGATAGTAAGGAGGAGCTGCGTTAGAAAGTTGAAACTCTCAACGTTTAGATCCCTACTCTGAGATCATCATCCCCAGGCTTCATTGGTCTCCTGATGATGATCCTAGAGTAGGGATCAAAACGTTGAGAGTTTCAACTTCCTAACACAGCTCCTCCTTACTAGTAACTAAGTAGTCAAAGTTTAATAATAGCTTAATAAACATTTTCATATTTCAAGATGAAATTAGGCTCTCTTTTTCTATAGACATGGTAATAACTAGTAACTCCTTATAAGTTTTTTTCATTACCATGCCAACTAAAATAGTATTGGCATAATGTGCTTTTTCCAAACATGCATCTAATTTGTCGATGTGAATGGCAAAGAGTGCAAGGCACTATAAACAACCTTGCTTAACCCCTATATTGCAATTAATTTTGTTACCCAACTCTTATTATTCCTCATTGTTCTCAAACAACCTTGTCACAACGAGTCCTAACTTGAAAGGAAAAGCTTCTAACCTATTCATAGATTTTTAATAGGTATTAAATAAAAAGCTTTAACAACACAAGGAATTGATTTTATTACTTCTACATTCATTTTATTATTATTATGGTTATTATTATTTGGAATTGATTTTATTATTTCTACATTCATTTTATTATTATTATTTGGAATTGATTTTATTATTTCTACATTCCTACACAGTTATGTTAAAAGTAACTAAGTAGTCTACACAACGATATTAAAAGTAACCATAGTCTACACTGATTGTAAGGCTTATTATTTCTACATTCCACACAATGATGTTAAAAGTAACTACACAATGATATTAAAAGTAACTAAGTATGCAGTCATACGCACACCTCCTTACTAATAACTAAGTAGTCAAAGTTTAATAATAGCTTTTAAAATACATAAGCCAAACTAACTATAAACAAATCACATTTCTTATATTTTCATAAGACATTAATAATATAAAATACATTACATTTATTAATATTTCAAAATTATTTTTATTATTTACATTAAAATAAACATTTTCATATTTCAAGATGAAATTAGGTTCTCTCTTTTTCTATAGACATGGTAATAACTAGTAATTTTCATTACCATTCCAACTAAAATAGTATTGGCATAATGTGCTTTTTCCAAACATGCATCTAATTTGTCGATGTGAATGCCAAAGAGTGCAAGGTACTAATAACAACCTTGCTTAACCCCTATATGGCAATTAATTTTTTTACCCAACTCTTATTGTTCCTCATTGTTCTCAAACTCCTCTCAAACAACCTTATCACAACAAGTCTTAACTTGAAAGGAAAAGCTTCTAACCTATTCATAGATTATTTAATAAGTATTAAATAAAAATCTTTAACAACACAAGGAATTGATTTTATTATTTCTACATTCATTTTATTATTATTATTTGAAATTGATTTTATTATTTCTACCTACACAATGATATTAAAAAAGGAACTATATTATAAGGTTTATTATTTCTACATTCCACACAATGATGTTAAAAGTAACTACACAAATGAGTCAAAGTAACTAAGTAGTGAAAGTTAAGTAATAGCTTTTAAAATACATAACCCCAATTTAACTATAAGATAATCTAATTATAAATAAATCACATTTAATATATTTTCATAAAAAAATAATAATATAAAATACATTATATTTATTAATATTTCAAAATTATTTTTATTATTCACATTAAAATAAACATTTTCATATTTTCCATAAACATGATAATAACTCTGTCTTTATAAGTAGTCATAAAAACATATACATGATAATAACTCTTATTTCTTGTAATAACTAATAACCCCTTATAAGTTGTTATAACAGACCAGATAATAACTTTTTTTAAGATAATAACTCTTTTTTTTTATAAGTAATCATAAAGGCAAGATAATAACTCTTTCTAGATAAGATAATAACTCTTTTTTTATAAGTAATCATAAAGGCAGATACATGATAATAATTCTTATTTCTTGTAAGTTTTTTTTATAAAAAGACATGATAATTAGTCATAAAAGGTTTGAGTCTTTATGATAATAAAAAACAAAGACATAAAAAACAAAGACCAAAAACGCAATTCCAAAGAGAATTAGGAAAGCTATTGGGTAGGCTAAAGGTAATTTTTTAGTACCTTTTATTATCATTTCCAATAGAAGATACTGGTATAATGGGGATTAACAGCCTTTGGCATTTTTAGACTGAAACAATTATGTAATAACTAATAGAAGATTCTGTTATAATGGGGATTAACAGCCTTTGACTTTTTCTTAGACTGAAACAATTATGTAATAACTTCATACTTTCTTTGATTCTTAGAAATAAAAGGAAAAAAAATCAACAACTACCTTCATGTCCTTTTTCTTTAATTTTCTAATATAAAATTATCCAAAACTATTCATTTATTACTAAATTTCCAAAAGTAAACGACAACCTTCTCTAACATATCCAAAACTATTCATTTATTACTAAATTTTCAAAACTAAACGACAACCTTTTATAACAGCCTTTTAGATACGGACACAACCCATAAAGTACAATAAAATTTCAACATAACAAAGTAAACAACTATTTTTTCAACATAAAGACCTTTCCCAGTACACTTCTTCTTTTAAACTTTTATTGATTATTAAATTTCCAACTAAAACCACAAATAAAGACCTTTCCAAGTACACTTCTTCTTTTAAACTTTTATTGATTATTAAATTTCCAACTAAAACCATATAAAATTTATTGGTTGACTTTCAACTATTCGATCATCTTTTCGATAAATATGTTACTGAAATAATCCATTGTTAAATTACTCGCCCTTAACCCTGATATGGAAAATGTCAAAAGCTAAAACCTCATACAGGCCATGAGGCAGAGGCTATCTCAGTGAAAATTAACCGAGAACCCATGAAACCATTGAAGAGCCCTCAATGCTCCAAAAAGAACATAATTTGCTATTGTGCATCTATTGACAGCGAGGTATGATCCTTGATTGGCCGAGCATTGCAAAGCTCATCTACAGCACCGCTGCGTTCAAATACTGCTGCTGCCCCCATCCCAGTGCCTAACAACATCATTAGAAATGCAAAAGAGTCAACATTTGACGCAAATAATTACTCCATCAATAGTTGAAAGTGGTCAATAGTGTGAAGCAGGCATTGAAAAGTATATGTACTTACCTATACACATTGAGATAACTCCAAACCTGCAGTCTTTGCCACGGCGTTTCATTTCATGCAGTAAGGTTGCTACGCAACGAGCCCCTAGACACCAAGATACCAAACATGAGATGAAAATAAAAAATCCAAACAGAGGCCTTTGTTCTATTAAACACCCCTCTCCTAAAAATATAGGAGAAATATACTAGCTGCAGTAATATTCACCAGTGCCTTTTCAATTGTACTAAATTTACTTCATAGCCTGAGCTGAATAAATCCCCAAGATATTCAACAGGAATTTCCAAAAAAAACCCAGCAGAAATATTTACCTGTTGCTCCAAGGGGATGACCAAGGGCCATAGCTCCACCATTAACGTTTACTTTTTCAGAGTCCAGTTCCAACTTCTGGCTACAGTAGATAAATTGCGAGGCAAATGCCTAACAAAAATTTTATAAATAAATCAATCGAACATATTTGACCAACTAGAAGCATTCTTCAACAGATATAATTGATTCACTAATATTTCCCATATTTTACCTCATTTATCTCAAAAAGATCAATATCCTCGATTTCTAGCCCAGCTGCCTTAACTGCCGCTGGGATCGCAACTGCAGGGCCAACTCCCATAACAGCTGGGTCAACCCCTACAGCAGTAAAACTCCTATGGCAATGTCAATGCAAAGCAATCAATTTAGGGAAAATTAGAATGAAATAGTTTCATTCCAGAAGTGAAAAGTAAATAAATTCATAGTTCAAACCTGAATACACCCAAAATAGGCAAACCCTTCTGCACAGCCAGTGCCCTCTTCATCAGCAGCACAGCACCAGCTCCATCACTTACTTGGCTTGAATTTCCTGTGTCAGATCACAACAGAACATAGACATAACTGACACAGACTGAATATTGAACATCCAGCAATGTACAATGGCAGAAAGTATAGCATGAAGTAACTCTATTATAACATTTCTACTTTTGATAAAATCAACAACTTAAAAAACAATGCTTAGCCTGCTGTTGGGAAACAAACTCTATACCAGCAGTGGTGGTTCCCCCCTTCTTAAATGCAGGTCTTAGTTTGCCCAAATCAGAAAGAGAAGCGTTAGGACGAATGCCATCATCAATAGAAATCGTCACGGGCTTTTCATCTCCAGTTTTAGGATCAACAATCTTCAGCACAAAACAAGAAACACATTAAGTATAATCGCAGCAACTCTTCAACTACTCAAACTTTGCAAATTACAGAACATGGGTGTTTTGTACCTTAGTTTCAACTGGGATGATCTCATCTTTGAACTTCCCTGCAGTTGTTGCTGCTGCTGCGCGCCTATGAGATTCAACCTGAAATACAATTATAGAAGTCAATATTCCACTCCTATTCCTTATCTTTGCTGGTTAATTCATATTTAACTGCAAAAGCATTGGCTTCACTCAAATCAAAAGCTTTAAATAACATCCATGTACCGCTGCTTGATCCTGGTCTTGACGTGAAACTCCATAGCGCTCAGCTACATTTTCTGAGGTGATACCCATGGGCAAAAGACAATCTTGTGCTTGTCTGAAAAGTTCAGCCTATTGGAAGACGCAATAAAAGCCATCAGTGCCTTTCACACAGATCCTTAATCAAGTACTCATATGTATCCTTGTACAGTTATATGTAATGTGAATATTTATCTATCTATCTATATAGGTGCATATAAATATAAGGAGAACAGTATGCCATATAAAAGACATAGAAGAGGATGGACAGAAACATCAAATTGAAACTACTGAGAAAATTAAAAGCCTTCTGTTTACAACATCATTGACTTTTATTGATGCTTACCTTTGCATTGACAGAGCCTTCCCACGCCATAGGATTGACAGTCATTGACTCCACTCCTGCGCCAATGCCTGAAGAAGACAGATTGAAATCAGAAACTTATCTAAATTCAAACTTGCTATGATAATCCAGTGGTAGCACCCAGACATTTACATACCAATATCATAAAACCCAGCTTTAATTGCAGCTGCAACATCTGCAACTGCTTGTAGGCCCGAAGAGCATTGTCTATTGACAGTCCTGACAGGTACAGTCTCTGGAAAGATGACATGGTAAGCAGATTGCAGTTGTCACATGAACTCAGGTATTCAACAAAAAAAATTATTTTCACACATGAAGTTGTAGGATACACACCTGGGAATCCAGCATAAAAAGCAGCCATCCTGCACTCACTGGCACGTTGAGAGCCAGGAGCAAGAACAGTACCCACTACAATATCACTAACTTCAACAGGATTAAGTCCAGTCTTGTCAATCAATGCCTGCAGGAAGCTAGAGAACATTCAGAAATAGATTTGTCCACTCACGGTTATGGACCATAATGGTTAGATGGGAAAATTTCTAACTGTAAAAAACCAACATCAATCAATGTATTGGCGTAACCACTAATCCAGACCTTCAAAACTGGAGCAAGCAAGTCATCTGCAAGAGTATCCTTAAATCCCCCACGCTTAGCCTTGCATATAGGGGTACGATAAGCTCTGCAAAAGTAACAATCAGATAGACAAAAAACAGGTGCTAATCAGCTAATCAACAAGAATAAAGACAGTTTAGATAAATAAAGCATATCAATAGAACTCCGAACTCTGTGCAAAGCGTTGGAAGAGATTTCCTGAAGAATCATCAATCATGTTGAAAAAAAATGGAAACTTACGCAACAATGACAACATCATCACCAAACTCAGCAGCTCTTTCATAGGCAGCACTGTCTCCAGCAGCACATACTGAAGCCTAGCCAAAAGAAAATTATGATGCTTATTAATCTAATAACCTCGCTAGAAGATCCATTTGTAAAATCTGCCCAACATAGTCTCAACTCTCTTGCAATGCAAAGCAAATTGGTTCAAACACATTTTTTAGAAGATATTTATGGAAAAACCAAATTAACAAATGCCCAAAACAAGGGCACAATGAATCCAGTTAAGGGAAATCAATTAGGGCCAATCTGACACAAGCATCCACTAACCCCCATACAATAGAACCTCAAGCATTCCTAATCCATTAACACATTCAAAGTTCAAACATAGAGCATCAAATTTACCATTTGGAAATAGTAACAACTAGCACAACCATTGCACAAAAAGCTACGAGCAGTAGCTCTTCAGCAAAAACTCCACAAAACATCAACATTCGCATCCCCTGCCCCCAGCCACGAACCCCAACCAGAATAAATTTAAAGAAGAAAACAGAAAGACAAAAAAACGATATGTGACTACAGATTAGAATTCACCATATTTTTATGTCAAACAAATCTCATTTGTATGGATTATATTAACTTTCCTTTTAGTGTTACACTTCTCTTTTAGTGTTACACTTCCCTTTAGGCTTTGATACAAGAGAGCCATATGGGTTGGGGATGCCCTGTCTTCAGGGCATGCAGAGACTCTTGAGTTTTTACCCTTCATTCTCCTTCTTTCCAGCAATTTTGTTGAATTCTTTTGAGGGGGTGATTTGGGCAGTGCCTACCATGGTTCATCGAACCAGACTCAGAGATAATCATAACAATAAAACTGAAACACGATATATTTCCCAGAAGATCATGGCCCCAAATAGTGACCAAAATAAACTTGGAAATTGAGCAGGAGGAAGGATCCAGTTCCATTTTGAAAAGAAAAAAAATCTCAAACTTGGAAAATGTGCAGAAGGAAGGATCCAGTTCTATTTTGAAAAAAAAGGAAAATCTCTTGTATTAAGTTGGGTTCTACTGTAATTTCTAAAACCTATTTGACAAGCCCAAAAGAACAACAATCCTATAATTCAATTTAAAAACAAATAAAACTCTTCATATTTGGTTGCGAATACAATGGCCTGCAACCTCGGCTCTCATAGAATTTATCCTTAAAACATGAAAATTGAAACAGACCAAGAGAAACTTACCACCATATCCTTGGAAGCATATCGTTAAAACATAAAAATTGAAAGAGACCAAGAAAGACTTACCACTAGATCCTTGGAAGCCTTGGGGAAATGAGCAGGCCTCAGATGGTCCAACAAAACTTGCTGTCTGATCCGCACCTTTTCCATTTCCATGTTCAACACACCAGATAGACAGAGATCCCCAAAACCTGAAACTCCTCACCGTCAACAATGAAAAAAAAATTGAAAGATTGTTTGTATTTCTCAAAGTCCTCTCCAGCTTGGAATATTTATACACACTACCTGACCACTTTCTATTCGTGGCACCAACGGCATTTGAGATAGATGTTTAGAATTTACGCGTCACTCTGGGACAAGACAATGATTTTTAGGTCATTCAAAAAATTAAAAATAAATTAACTCTTGATCTGGGCCCTCCGCCCACCGAAGATGATGTGGGGTTTTACGGAAGAGGATATATATTGTTGGAGTAAGTTGAATGATAAACTATTTTTACTTTTTGGATAAATTTTGTTGGAATTGGTAATTAGATTTTTGTTGAAATAGCTATTTTTATTTTACCCATTGGTAGGTAATCTAAGTGAGAAGATGTCTCAACAGAATTGAATCCAGGTGAATGGAATGAAATCTATATAACTTCATCAATGGGCTACCCTATCCTTGACAGAATAGCTATTTTCATTGTTCAAATGTATATAAATCAATAACTTAAAACATATGTTTTCAATTATGGTTATAAATAATGATATTCTAATTTTGAAGTGGTTTTTCTAATTTTTATTTTAAATTATAATAGGGGAGGATTGTCTATTCTTGAACAAGGACTAGTAGTTGTCATAGTACTGGTCCCACACAGCCACCACATATTGACATAAAAAAACCCATAAATTAAACATAAATATTCCATATTAAGTGCAGTACATATTTAAATTAAGTCCAAAAATTGTCCATTAATTGATGGGCCAACAGGTGTCCATAAATAGTCCTGGAGTGCAAAAGAGTACAAAACATCTTGTCCCAAGTACATACAGATCTGCTTATGGATCCAAAAGTACATTAACAACTATTTAACTCAACTTGTATTTCACATCAACTGCAAGGTAACTATCAAATGAGGACCCACGAATATCTATTGGAGCCTAAATATCCCAGCATTCATTAAAACTTGTTCAACCATTCATTACAACCTGTCCAAGCAACAACCAAAAGACTGTCAACCATAACTACGTGCTTGTTCAACATCCCAACCCACTGTGATCAATAAATGACAACTACCCATTAAATGCAACCATTAAACGGATGAAAGCACAAGGATCATGAAACAGATGAAGGCACAAGGATCAACCATGACAAGCTCCCAGCCATTGGATCACATCTAAATCAATCCACAACACACATTCATTTTTGAGAGATTGCAATCCATGTGCACACTTCTTACCAATCCAATTCAACATCAAACAACTATAAAAGAACCACAACCCTTATTGCAGAGGCATTTCAGAAATTTGAACTGCATAGTGTGTGCACAGTGGAGACATACCATCAGAGTGTGTGCATAGTATAATCACAGTATAATCAGGTAACTGCATAATCAGTGTTTTTTTTATTTCCATTGCTGTTAGTGATATTTCTGTTATAAAAAGATTCCAGTTTGCTTCCATATAATCAGAACCTGTAGTGTTATTTCCATTTATGTTATAGGCAACTTCCAATTTTCTTCTGCATAATCAGCTTCCCCTTTAAATGTGCAAGTTGTTGCAAGCATGGCAAGAGTCAACGTTGCAAGGAGAACAAGTCGTCGACTGAGCAGGGGTGCCCAGCTACGCTGCACCTCATCGGACGAGGAGAGGGTCGATCCTTCAGATGCCAACAATGCACCCAACAATGTTGTTGAGAATGACCATGTGGTGGTAGAGGACACTGTTGTCCCACCATCAACCACAAAGCCACCATCAACAACAGTTCCAGGAGCAAGTTCAACCACCAAAATCAGTGCAATAAGAGGCTGGACAAAAGAAGACATGTTAGCTGCCATTGATGATATAGAGTTCAATGGATATTCCATTCGTGCTGCTGCTAAAAAACATGGAGTTGCTACCTCATCAGTGCATTACTGGATAAATGGGATCACACATACAAAGCGCAGAGGGCCTGTTACAGTTATGAGTGAAGAGGAGGAGGGCGAGGTGGTTCAGTGGTGTAAGGAGATGGCTCAAATGGGACATGGGCTAGAGCTAATACAGTTAAAATCCACAGTAGCTCAAATATGTCAAGGGAGGCCAAACCCCTTCAAAGATGGGTTTCCTGGAAAGTCATGGTGGTTTGGGTTTAAAAAAAGGCACCCAGACCTTGTGTTGCGTACAGCTGAGGGCCTGGATAGAGATAGGGCTCTAAATCTACGCTCTGCAATTCTCACTAAGTTCTATGCCACCCTTTCTAGTGCATACGAGAAACATGGTTATGCTCTAGACCATATATGGAACTGTGATGAAACAGGTTTACAGGCAGGAAGGAACTGTGGCATGCGTGTGATTGCCAAGAGAGGGAGTCGTAATGTGCCTAAGATTTTGCCTAGGAACAGGGAGTGGATCACTATTCTATGGTGTGTCAATGCAATTGGTGCTTCAATCCCTGGATTGTATCTATTTAAAGGTAAAACTCAACTCAAAAACTATATATAGAATTGTGAACCAGGTGCATGCATGGTTGCACATCCCCATGCTTGGATGACTAAAGAACTCTTTCTGAATTGGCTAACTCACTTTGCTGCATCTATACCAGGCGATGTCTCACCTGTAAATAGACACCTACTGGTTTTGGATGGACATGGAAGCCACATTGCTGTGCAAACAATTGAAGAGGCTAACAATTTGGGCATCGACCTGTTGACACTGCCTGCGCATTCCATTCACAGATTGCAAACCCTAGATGTCTGTGTGTTCGGGCCTTTTAAGAACTATTTCAGGGGTGAGCGAGCTTCGTGGATGGAAAATAATCCAAGGGTGGAGGTAAAAAGGTTTGAGCTAGCCGAGCTTGCAAGTAAATCCTTTAGAAGGGCTCTCACACCATCAAATATGAAGGCTGGGTTTAAGAGGACTGGGATATGGCCACTGAATTTCGAGGCTCTCATGCATGATACTAGTTGCAGCCAGGCATTTCAACTGGATGGTTAGGAAGAAGGGGATGTCCAAGCACATGGTGATGGCCAAGGAGATGTGGAAGTAGAGGAAGACGTTGTTGCTGCTGATAATATCATATCCCTGTCTCAAGGAGGACCCTACTGTGGTGATGATGATGAACAGGTGTGTGAAACACAATATAACAATGAACCAAGTAACAGTAACATGGAGGTTGTTACACCAACTGAGACAGCTGCAACTTCTGCTTCTGATGTTCTTAATGTCTCTATGCAAGGGACAGTTGCAACTTCTGCTTCTGATCATGTCAATGAAAACGTTGATCATGCACCAGGGAGCAGCAATGGAGAATTGACTTTGCCAAGCTAGGTTACCCCACCATCATGGCTGGTAGAAGCCATGATGAATTTGGACCAAAATATTGTCTCAGGGACCAATGAAGAAAGCATGAACATGCCTTCACATCCACGAGAATTGGAAGATGAAATTGTTCATTATTTTGTGGACAATGGAAACCTGGAAGAAGATAGTCTCCACAATGAGGTTCCAGCTGAAGAGGACAATATGGTTCAGATAGAGCAGGAGAACATTGACCAAAATATTGAAAGGCAAGTGTCAATCAAGGAGCAGCAAGTGTCAGTGAAGGGCCAGTTGCTTGGTCGGTTCCTAAAGCTACCAGTAGAGAGAGTGTCAGCAAAAAGAAGGCAAGCAACAACAGACAATCTTCGTCTATGCCGAAGATCACAGTTACTCACCTCAGAAGACTATATAAACTATTGGTTGAGTCTGAGCATAGGAAACTTGAAATCCAGGATTTAAAATAGAAGAAGAAGGACTTAGCTGAAGAAAAGAAGGCTGCAAGGATTACTGCAACAAAACTTCGAGCACAGGAAAGGGTTGAATGAGAGAAAGAAAGACAAGAAAAGGCTCATCAAAAGCAGATGGCAAGGTAGGAAAAGGAGTTGAGAAAGGCTCAGCAATTGCTTCAAAAAGAACAAGGGCTACCAGAAAGGGTTTCTAGTGATGCAAACATGGTGGAGGGCAGTAGGATGATGCCAAACACATTGGAACATATTCCAGATAATACGCCATGTTTCCAAGACCTCCTAAACATCCAAGTCCTCCGCTATCAACAAGTGCACATGCCCACTTTATTCCCTCCTACCATTGCAGGTGTCAATCATGTGTATGATTATAGGGGGGCTCAACCTACTGGAGGGGTTAGTAGCACAAGTGTGCACTGTGGCTACTCAATTCCTCCATGGCTTCAAGAGGCGAATTGGATATCATATGGAGGCAATCAGCCACAACCTAACCATCCATTGTTAGGTAGGCCAACCAACTTGGTTCAAGCAGGAAACTCAACAACACTGGGCAGTGAAGATCTTGGAGGACATCCTTCATAGGGGTGTCATATGGGGTGCCAACATTTTTGTTGTGACCACATTGCAATGTGGATTTTTTGTAATCACTGGCTCTAATGTCTATAACATGGCCATTTTGGATACAATCCTAGGTCACAACGTTCCCTAATGTTTGCGGCATTGTAATCAGGGGTTTAATATACAATTTCATCATGTTTATGAATTATGTTTGTTGTTGGTTTATGTTGCAATCCTTGCAGCAGGGTTAGGGTCTAGATCCTTAATGAATCTTTAAGTGTGTTTTTTTTAATGTACAACTCTTGAGAACCCCTCTACATTAATCTTAGTAAGTCCAGCAGGTTAAGGGCTGCAATATTAATCATTAGAATCATTACATTTTGTAATCTCTAAAAATCAGCCATAACAAGACTCCCGTTGTTTTCAAAAATTGTATTTTACCAAAAATCACTCAAAAATCTTGGTTCGTTAAACACACAACCACCTTGTCATCTGATCATAACCCACAAGTCTAGTCTAGCAAAAATGGATAAGTCTAATGCAAAGAGAATATTGATAACCATGAGAGAAAAAATGGCTCCAAGTAAACTGTTGTATTTGTAAATCACATTAGAAGTGGTAGCACAGTACTGACTATTAACTTCATAATTCCAAAGACAAATTATAGAAGCCTGAGTGTCATACTAATCAACATAAAAGGCCTAAATCAGGCATAGTGTGTGTTTTTCAGGGTTTATGAATTATGTATGTTGTTGGTTTATGTTGCAATACCTACAGTAGGGTTACATCTAGATCCTTAATGAATCTTTAATGAATGAGTATCATACTAATCAAATATAGCCGCAGTTCGGTTTGCCTATGAATTATAGTCTGCAACCCTTCAACCAAAATAAATATCAAATATCAGATTATAGTCTGCAGCCCTTCTCTGTAATATTCTAAGAAGACATGATACTTTATAAGGAACCAAGAACAAAATCGATATCCTTTTGAAGACTAGAGAAACAAAGAACAGTAATCGATCCAAAGTCACTGTTTAATAAAATCAGGTGTATATAAATGCATGCTATGGTCTACCCAACAACAAATTGAACAAAATACCTACAACCAAATCAGCAAGAAAAAATGACAGCACCCATCACAGTAGATTTTGAATATGAAATAAGTGTAGAAGAAAGTAAATGGCCTCTAAAATAATTTCACACCATAAATTGGCCCATAATGCAAGTGAAGTGCACTTGATGTTAATAGTTAGAAGTAAAAACTGCATCATATACTTGTAAATTCAAGCCCATATACCTGTAAAACTGCATCATATGCCACTTGTGTTTCCAACTGTACATTAAAGTAAAAGCCAATCTCAGTGCTCGACTGTTAGCTCCATCGCTTTGGCGCAGTTGCTGATATAAAAAAATTAATTATGTGTATTCTCCCAATAAGATGAGACAATGGCAGAAGTCACTGCTGTATGATGCAGTTTTAAATATTAACTATTAACATCAGGCCCATGCAGTTCCAAGAATAGACATCCATCCCATGCAACAAAAACCAAATTCATAAACCAACCCTACTGCAGGCCATGCAACAAAAACCAACAACAAACTGAATTGCAACAAAACATAATTCATAAACTCAAACCCTGCGGCATGGATTGCAACATAAACCAACAAAAAACATAATTACACCGATAGGCGTTATTTCCCGAGGTTTCTTTTGAGGAGCACTGTAGCTCTTCGTCGGCCCTCGGGCGAATGAAAACATGCCACGCTTTCACAAATTAGAAACTGCCAGGTGTATTTGAGATAAGGTTAAATGTCCTGTTTTTTTGTTTGCCCGCGCGGGTCTCGTCTGCTCGCCGTGTTAGGGTTGAAGACCCGCTCGCCGTGTTAGGGTTGAAGATCATCGTGTTATGGTTGAAGACCACCGTGTTAGGGTTGAATACCAGCTCGCCGTGTTAGGGTTGAACATCTCGTTGCTTTCTGTATACGTAGCATAACCCTTCAACCTTCAGTGTGTTGAACAGGTTAGTGTGAATGCAAACGGGGTGAGGATGCTGCACCTGCAAACCAATTAATTTTCCAGCCACCAGCTGCTATCCGTCGGCTCCCTGATGCACGCAACATCCATTCTGTTGCAGGTGAGTTGATGCAGCGTACATTGGAACTCGTCCAGGATCTATACAGACAATCAACCGGATTTGGGCAAATTTGATGGAGTTGAATCGGATGACCATACAATTACTCCTCCCCTCCATCTAATCTGCAATAAATCCGTCCTGAGCTTAATGGACAGTTTTCCTGCACTACATACCTTCTTGAGCTTGATGGACAGTTGGGAAGGCCGAAATGTCAGTGTTCATTTAAGGTATTCATTGAGGTCGCTGGACATCTTGTCAATCCAATGACCATATATTGGGTCGAGACGCACACAGATGCAGATGCAGACATTTCAGGTTTCATGAAATACCAGGTTTCAGCGAAGATACCAGGTATTGTTCTTCTGTCTTTCTTTCCTGGTCTCTTTCAAATGCTCTGTTTCCATTTTATTTGCCTCCTGTGTTTAACTTGAGATCTCCCACTGCTCACATTCAATCGTTCCTTCATTGGATTTGTGTTTGTTTTATCACTGGAATATGTACAAATATTCACATTGTCATGGTTTCTTCATTGGGAATTCTTGAGCAACCCAACTAATTACCAAACCCCTCCTCCAACCATCTCATTACAGTCGATATACGTTGGGACGCCCATATAATGGTTTTTTTAAGGCATTTGATTTTTACTTTGCAGATACAAGCCAGAGAATGGCGACACTGTAGTTGGTAGAGTGGTTGAGGTAGGTAGACTTAGTTCTATTGCTTTACCATCTTTGTAGTCAAAATAATAACTATTGAATTATAATAACTGCAAGATTACTACACAATCAACGGTTTTTGCTCTCCCCACTTTGGAGTATTGTTCCTTTTTGACAGACAGGGCCATTTTCATTTTGGAGTTTTTTTTTTTTGCTACATCTACAAAACAGCACAAATACTAAAACGGCGTTGTAATTGCTCGCCCTTCCAGATCCCCGTCGCTATATTTATGTAAATTTTCATGCGCATGGTCTGCCCTGTGCCTGGCTTCGATCTTGACAGTCACCGACTCGCCCCACTATGCCCTTTTCCTCGAGGGCTCTGTTGATGTTTTAGAACTCTCTTTGTCTGCACCACAATAATGATGTTGACGTTTCACCAGATTAAAGCTTCTCCTCTTGTATGGGCTGGATACTGTCGACAGTTTATAAATCTACTTTTACTAGACTTAGTTCTTTCACTTTACCATTTCTTTTAGTCAAAATAGTGACAATTGAATTATAATAACTGCAAATTACTATCCAATTAACAGTTTTTGCTTTCCCAATTTTGGAGTGTTTGTTCATATAGATGGACAGGCCCATATTCATTAAGAAATATCAAAACTTCTCCCCACTTTGGACTATTGTTCCTTTTTGACAAACAGGCCCATTTTCATTTTAAGACCTACCAAAACTGGTAGTGGTAGTGGTAGTGGTACTAGACTTAGTTCTTTCACTTTACCATTTCTTTTAGTCAAAATAATGACAATTGAATTATAATAACTGCAAATTACTATCCAATTAACAATTTCTGCTTTCCCCATTTTGGAGTGTTTGTTCATATTAATGGACTTAACCTCTATAGATGCAAGAGATCATGACCATATACAAGCCACGCATGTTATGATGATACAATCTTAATATGACTATTTGACCTAATATCTGACTATTGAGGCTACAAGATTGCCAATTTAGATGCATGGTCCCGCTTCCTTATATGATAAACAAGTGGCCTAATAGAGTACAGGCCTTTTTTCAATTTAGATGAGATTTAATTATTACAAAATAGGAGGGTTTGTTATGGAAAAATTATTGTAAGGCTTGATCTCACTTCCATTTGGCTAAACTGTTGTTAAAGGGGGTACTATTGTTCCTTTTTGACAGAGAGGGCAATTTATCTTTTGTGTATATAATTAGTTGTTTGTGTCATCTCTTACTTAGTTTCTTTCTATAGCTTCTATTTTTGCAAATGTGGAACGTTAATATTAATATCATGATGTAAAATGTTTGCCTTTTTGCTGGGGAAAAAGAAAGAAATTTATATTAATATGCCCAACAATGCATAGAGATCACATATATACAAAATCTGAGAGGGGATACAGAATTAGTCTTCCTATTTTTAGGCTGCTAGCTGCTATACCACCTTCCCGTGGGCACAGGAAAGTTTATTGCTTCACAGGACTTGAATTTTAGGGGTCAAAGAAACCACATATGAGGTTGATCTTCTAAGTCTCTGAATAATCAATTATCTTCTGTATATTTTGTCACTGCTTATGGCATCTATTAGTTAGTTTATTTCTATTACCTTTTTTGCATATAGGTAACATTAATATTAGCATCATGATTTAATTTTTTTTTTGGGCTGGGGAAAAGGAAATAAATTTATATTTACAGGCTCAGCAATGCATAGAGAGTACATATATCAAATCTGAGATGGTATACACAATTAATCTTCCTATTTCCATCATCCCCTTCACTTCAGGCTGCCCAACTTACTTCTCTAACTTCGAAACTAACATTCAATCTAATCGAGCTTGCTCTACCAATCCAGCTTTTCTCCATTGTTGATCAACAACAATAGGCCCTTTAAGCCAGGCTACAATCAGAGCCATCACAACTGCAACTGATATAAAACTTACATTCCTTTCAAGTAATACAAAAAGGAAGACTGTAACTATAGATAACTAAGGACAAGTAATAGCTTTACCAAGACAGATATGCATCTGCAAAGGGACCAAGAACATCAGAAATGGCTGGCGGGGCCTATCTGGGTGCCTGGAGCTTCATTTTTTCTCTTCTACAACGTAGACATGTTATCCGTAGTATTCCTCTAGAAACAACACCATTTTCCTTTCCAGATTCTCTCCCATTGTATTGATCAGCTCCCTTGTTTGTTGGTTCTCCCTGCATCTTTATTGGTGTGCTAACTCGTGTCTCTAGCTTTCTGCCAATGTGTTTCGCTTCTTCCAAGATTTCCTCCATGGCATCAGCTTATTCTTCTACTTCTCTTCTAGGTGTACAACCAAACCTATCATGGATTGATGACTTCCTGCTTCTTGGTGGCTTGTGCTTGCCTGGCCTAGGCCCTAGACTACCCTGGATCCTGCAGTTCCAATCTTACCACCCTCTAACATCAGGAGATAAAATGTTTAGCACTTAGAGAGTATTCTTCAGGCAGTATTTCCAACATTGCTTATATGCATGTGTTAGGTAGGTCCGTTTCAGTGGTAAAATTAGATTAAAGTAAGCTGATAAATGCAAGAATTAGCTTTTGTATTGATAGCTCTTAATTTAATCTTTTAATACAAATTTAGATGATTTTTTTAACAAAAACAAAATTTCTATTTAGAGTGCTAAATTTTACAGCGGTAAACACCAGACTACTACCAAGAGACACCTTTTTTTTAGAAAGATTATCATGCCTTCTAAAACTTCCTGCCTTTCTATCTGACATTACTATTTGTGCAACCAGTTTATGATTTATCCTTTCCCTTGACTCTACATAGTTCAAATTTACACAAACATCTGTCAGAAGGATACAATAACTTTCAACACTATTGTCTTTACTAAACACCATTGTTGAACATGTGAACAGAGGACTTTAATATTATCGATAGATGCAGTTGTGTTCTGCCTTAGCTGGATTGTAACTATGGTTTCAGCAAGTCATCATCTAAAGATGCATTAGTTTCTCGGAGCCTGTTGAAGTCTAGGAGGAGCCCCATGAACTTATTAAATAAGCATTCACATGATATAAAAAGACATATGGAAATGTATAATTATAAGAAAACACAACGGAAGTAATTTCAATTACACATCCATCATACATTCAAGATATTCATCAAATAAATAATTGCAAAGTTAACACAAGAGAATACTTATCTTATAACAAAGTAGTCCCAAGCAACTGGCTATGCAACTGCAACGTTCCACCCAACCATATGCCAGTTGTGATCATCAATATCTCAACACACTTCCACCCCCAAGCTGGGCATGATCTCTACAAGGAATCAGGGAACAACAGACTCACACATAGCTCAAAGATACACCAAATCAGCCAAGCCAAGCTACAGTTGGGTTTATCAGGTTGTTAGGCAATGGAAGGAAGAATTGCTAAGCTAGTGGGATCATCCATGGAGATATGGGCACCCTCTGCAAGATCTATCTAGCTTGGTCTCCACAATACCTACACACTTGGCACAAGGAAGTATTCCCTTCACTAATACACAGTCCCTCAGGCCATACCTCCCATTCTAGTGTTCTTCAAGGTGTGTATAGAAGAGCAACCAGCCCTTTTGATACTCTTGAGAGGTTACCTCCTCACTAGGTTTATCAAGCGAATTCTGGTCCACCTCCACTCCTAATTCTTGCTCATAATTTCCAACCAACACAGGGATGCACCCTACAACAAAACACAAGTGCTGAAAAACGTGGGCAACCAAAACGAACTGGTAGATGGGGAATAAACCCTGGGAGAGCAAATTCATTTTCCGAAAATGTTTTTCTGCATTTCAAGGGCAAAACGACCTCTATAAACCCCCAAACGTGACTCCCTTTCTCCTAGCCACTGTGCAACACAAAAACGAGCTCCCCGCTATGGAAAAATGCAAAAAATTGGTAAAAAACGTGATGGGGAAAGCCCAGCTAGCTCAGACTGCGTGAGAGAGGAAAGACCATCCGTTAAGAATCGGCTTTGGGCACCATTTCGTGGGTGTTTTCTTGCCCCAGAAGCAAAAGTATGTTTTTCCAGGTTGATGTCTTGCCCATGCACGAAATTGGCTGCCATACCTCTTCATTCCCAAGGCATTAACTGTCTCAACCAATTTCTGGAAGAATTAAATGATTGGGTGCATAACCCAAAATGGGTAGTTGGTGGTTTATGGGTTTTCTCATTGACACATGGATTAACACCATTGGCTCAAGGGTTTGAATAATTTCCCTCCCTATTCCTTGTAGAATCATGCCCCCATCTCTTTGTTGCATTGCATAGCTAGTTGTGGGTTTTTCATTAAAATTCGTATTTACATGATGTCTTAATTTACATTGTGCCTATCTAGCACAAGAACCACATGCATCTATTTTTAATTGCCGATACATAAAACGCTAAATCAATGGTGGGGCCTTGGCCTTGAGCTCCTCACCATGATTAAATAACAATATTTACATCATTTACGATTTAAATGTGAAGGGGGTCAAAATGGGGACATGACATTCCCCTCCCCTTACATCAGCACTGTCCTCAGTGCTCATCAAAACTGAACAAAAATGGATATGCCACTCTCATGGCATCCTCCAGCTCCCATGTAGCCTCATCGGGACCGTAGTGCTTCCATTGCACCTTTACCAGTCCGATGGCTCGGTTCCGGAGCAATGTTACCTTCTTGTCTAGGATGCGTAATGGATCAGTTTGGAACTCTACCTTGGGTTCCAACTGGATCACATCCCAATTAATCACATGGTTAGGATCATGTACATATTTCTTAAGTAAAGAGACATGAAAAACATTATGAGCTTTAGTGCTAGCAGGAAATGCAAGTCTATATGCAACTGGCCCTATTCTTTCAAGCACTTCAAATGGCCCACAATATCTAGGTGATAGCTTGGCACAACTCCCAAGCTTCAAGGAACCCTTCCTTGGCCTCACTCT
This sequence comes from Larix kaempferi, assembly GCA_027924585.1. Classification (NCBI taxonomy): domain Eukaryota; kingdom Viridiplantae; phylum Streptophyta; class Pinopsida; order Pinales; family Pinaceae; genus Larix; species Larix kaempferi. The sequence continues at coordinate 4,348,600 of BSBM01000807.1, forward strand.
AAGATACACATGATCCCCAACACTGAATTCCCTATGGATCCTATGCTTATCTGCATAGCTTTTGTGTCTATCCTGGGCTGCTTTTAAATTTTTCCAGATAATTGCAACCTCTTGTTCCATTTCCTTAAGCAATTCTGGCCCAAGTACAATTCTGTTCACTGGATTGTCCCAAGTCACTGGTGTCCTACACCTTCTGCCGTACAAAGCCTCATATGGACTCATTCCCAATGATTCTTGCTGCCCATTATTATATGCAAACTCTACCAGGTGTAGATAATCCTCTCACTTGGATGGCTTGTCCATTACATACATGTGAAGCATGTCTTCAAGCACCTGATTTACTCTTTCTGTTTGCCCGTCTGTTTGAGGATGGTACGCGGTGCTAAAGTTCAACTGTGTACCCAAATTTGCAAAGAGACCTTTCCAAAAATTGGAAGTGAACTTGGTATCCCTGTCAGAAATTATTGCCTTAGGCAACCCATGTAATCTGAAAATTTCCTTCATGAAAATATTTGCAATGGCATTGGATTTATGTGTGGACTTAACCGGTATGAAATGTGTTGCCTTTGTTAACTTGTCCACCACAACCAAGATGGAATCATGTTGTCTCATAGTCATTGGCAATCTTGTAATAAAATCCATGGAAATTATTTCCCATTTCCATTCTGGAATTGGCATTGGGTGCAATAAACCTGCGGGGTGTTGGTGTTCAACCTTCACCTGCTGACATTTCATGCACTTAGAAATGTATTCAACGACATCCTTCTTCATCCCTGGCCATAAATAATATTTTCTTGCTATAGCAATTGTCTTCTAATATCTTGGGTGACCAGAGTATGGAGCTTTATGGATTTCATCCATAACAATCCTCCTCAAATCTGCCACATTGGGAATATAGACTCTATTTTTATAGGTAAGAAGTCCATCTTCCTCCAAATGATAACCCTCATACTTCTTTCCAAGCTCTTGTTGCTGCAATTTGTCCTTTATCTGCTCATACACTTCATCCTCAACCATATGGTTAACAATCTGTTGCTTCAAACTTGGTTGGCAAGTATTAAGTGATGCCACATGCATTTCATGTACCTTTCTGCTGAGTGCATCAGCCACCTTGTTTTCTTTCCCTTTTATGTGTTTGATTTCAAAATCAAATTCACACAAAAATTCCAACCATCTAGCTTGCCTAGCATTTAAAGTTGGCTGATCAAACAAGTATTTTAGACCACAATGGTCTGTCCTTAACTCAAATTTTCTTCCCATTAAGTAATGCCTCCACATCTTTAAAGCATGTACTATGGCTGCAAGTTCTATATCATGAGTAGCATAGTTCCTCTCATGCTCCTTCAACTTTCTTGACTCATAGCATATCACGTGGTTGTCTTTCATAAGAACTCCTCCAAGTCCTTGATTGCATGCATCGGTACATACCACAAAGTCTTTTTCCGGGTCTGCAATCTTCAAAATAGGTGCACTTGTAAGAAGATTCTTCAACCATTGAAAACTTTCCTCACATCTTGGTGACCATTCAAACTTTATCCCCTTCTTTTGCAAAGAAGTGATCGGGTTTGCAACCTTGGAGAATCCTTCGATAAACCTCCTGTAGTAACCAGCAAGGCCCATAAAAGATCTCACATCAGTCACATTCCTTGGAGTTGGCCAATTCATAATGGCTTCAATCTTCTCAAGGTCTACAGATATTCCTTCGTCGGAGATGATGTGACCCAAATAATGAATTCCATCTTTATAAAAGTCACATTTGCTCAACTTTGCATACAGCTTATGCTCCCTTAGTAGTTGCATTGTCATTCTCAAATGTTCTTCATGCTCTTCTTCATTCTTAGAATAGATGAGAATGTCGTCTAGGAATACAAGAACAAACTTGTCCAAATACTTGCTAAAAACCTTATTGATGAGACACATGAATGTAGCTGGTGAATTTGTGAGACCGAATGATACCACTACAAACTCATAGTGTCCATACCTTGTTCTAAAGACGGTCTTATGAATATCTTCTTCTTTGATTCTTACCTGATGGTAACGAGACCTTAAGTCAATCTTTGAAAATACCTTTGCTCCTCTCATTTGGTCAAAAAGGTCATCAATTCGGGGCAATGGGTATTTGTTTTTCACCGTGACTTTGTTCAACTTCCTGTAGTCAATACATAACCTGAGTGTTCCATCTTTCTTTTTCACAAATAGAACAGGTGCTCCCCACGGGGACACACTTGGCCTAATATATTTCTTTTCTAGTAACTCTTGTAATTGCATTTTCAATTCTAGCAATTCCGGTGTACTCATCCTGTAGGGTGTCTTAGACACTGGTGCCGCTCCTAGCACAAGTTCAATTGTAAAGTCAATGTCTCTCTTAGGAGGGAGTCCTGGAATCTCATCAGGAAAACATCCCTGAATTCTTGCAATAGATGATAGTCCTCCAGTTTAAGAGTTTCGTTCTCTGCTGCCTCTAAAATGTGGGCTGCATACAATTGGCATCCCTTCCTACAGAACCTCTTCAGCTGCATGGCTGAAACCTGTCTAATAGAAGTCACCTTTGGAATTCCTTTTACAACCCTCGGGTTTCCTTCTTCGTCCATGCATTCAAATGTCTTATTGTAGCAATCAAGTTTAACCCTGTGTGCTTTTAACCAATCCATTCCAATGAGAATATCATAGGAACCCAGTGGTAAAATATTCAGATTTGCGTAAGTGAATAGCCCACCCATCTCTAATGGAGATTTCTCTACAATTTCACTAACTTTTCTCTTGGTTCCAGTGGCTAGTTGAACTAACCATGATTTACTATGCTTTAATTTCTTAAAAGCACAAATCTCAACAATCCTAGGAGTCACATAACTGTGAGTAGATCCAGGATCAATCAAAATAGAAACAGATTGCTTAGCAATCTTACCTTCAACTTCAACCACAATTGATTGATGATCTGCCTGGCGGTCTTCTACTGCTGCATAGATTCTAGGGATTGTTCTCGCCACTTGACCCACAGTTTCAGCTCCTTGGATGTTTTGAACTTGATTTGGATTCCCATTCCGATGTGGACAGTTCCTAAGCATGTTCTCTCAGCCACAACCCCAACATTGAAGTGGTTCTCTTGGCTCCTTTGGATCTCTTGGCTTGTCTCCCATCATCCTAGTTGGCTTAGTCACAACCTGTGATGGTTGCCTTTGCTGATTCTGGAATTGAGGAGGCTTGAACCCCTTCTTCCTTTGATCAAACTTTTTGTTTTTCTTATCATTCCATGCCTTATGGAATTTTGGTTTTCTTTTGTTTTGATCGAAGCAATACTTGGCCTTTCTTATGGCCTCCTCTAGAGTTTGAGGTTCATCGAACTCAATTCTGTCTTTATATGACTGGGGCAGTCCACTTAGGAAACACTGAATTTTCACCTTATCATCTCGAATGTACCTGACATATCTTAGCAGCTCCAAGAATATGTTTGCATATTCTTCCATGGTCAATTGTCCCAATCTCAGCTCATGGAACTCTTTGATCTTATCATCATAGTACCTATCAGAGAGGTACTTCTGCTTGAAGTATTTCTTGAACTGCTTCCACACAATCTTCCTTTCATTGATCTTCTTCACTTGCCTGATGTGTTCCCACCATATAGATGCTCTTCCATTCAAGTTGAAGATGGCTACCCTTGCCTTCATATTTCCCGAGTAGTCTTGCACTTGGAAATACTTTCTCATCCCAAGAAGCCAAGCTTCAGCTTCTTGACCAGACTTTATCTCTCCATCAAATGTAGGAGGTTTCGCCTTCTTAAATTCCCCATGTGAATTGTTCTTGTAGTGCTTCTTCCTCTTACTCCCGCGAGATGAAGAGCTTGAACCCTCAATGGATTCTTCAGAGTCAGATGATTCATTAGAAGAGATTTCGGGAGTATATGTTCTATCTGTAGAAACTCTTCTTGAACTACTGGCCCTCTTACGGGAATTCCTTCTAGAACTACTCCCACCCCTTTCTGGATTTGATGTTTGATGCCCAGAGTTTATTTGCCTTTGGATGTCTGTTAAACTCTGCAGCATGGCTGCATTCAACTGATTTTGTTCTTCCTGAGCTTTAATCATCCTTTCATTATCTTCTCTACAACTTTGCAACTCCACCCTTAGGCTTCTCATGGTGGCTGCAATACCTGGAGTAGTTTCTTGATTTCTTCTCTCATTAGATTCTGTTTCAGCATTTTCAACATGTATGTTCTCCCCCCATGGCATCTGTCTCAGGCTCATAGGGATCCTGTGCATCATCCATGATGTTGATTTTCTTGGCCCAACCAAGATCCAAAACTTTCCAACTGTACTACCTAGAGTGCTGCCCTAATGTAACTGTGATTCTGCAAAATGTGTTCATCAACACAATTGTTAGCTGCATTATATTCTCAGAAATTCATAAATTATTTTCATGCACATGGAAAAATATTATATTGACAATTTGTCAAATCATAGAATTTTCTCACAATCAACGACATATGAGGGGGACGATGGGGGTCAAGGGGGCTTGCCCCTTGTGGCTTCCCTGCACCACTGCAGGGCAGGTCGAGGGCAACGCCCTCGTTTTTTTGTTTGTAAATCTTTCCATTTCGAGCAATTTGGCGCATAAGTTCCATGGCAATTTTTGACTTTCGGCACCCGAAAAATCTCCCTGGAAAATGGCTGAAATTCTTTGTTTCGGAGCAACTCAGCGAGTTCTTCCGACCTGTTTCGGGCCAACTCGTCGAGTTCTTCTGGTCGAAGACTCAATTTTTCCTTCCGACCCATTGGGGACCAACTTGTCGAGTCCTTCCGCTGTTTCGGAGCAATTCGCTGAGTTATCCCGCTGTTTCAGAGCAACTCGCTGAGTTCTCCCACTGTTTCGGGCGAGAATTGAAAGTTCATTCCACAGTTTCGGAAGAGAATTGGAAGTTCCTTCCGCAGTTTCGGAAGAGAATTGAAAGTTCCTTCCGCAGTTTCAGAAGAGAATTGAAATTTCCTTCCGCAGTTTCGGGAGAGAATTGAAAGTTCCTTCCGCAGTTTCAGGCCAACTTGCTGAGTTCTTCTGAAACTTTTCCTTTCAACGCCGAACACTTAGAAAATTTTTGCCATTTCGGGCCAACTCTGCGAGTTCTTCCGCTGTTGCAGACCAACTCGGTGAGTCCTTCCGAAAATTTTCCTTTCGACGCCTAACACTTAGGAAAATTTTCAAAAACTCTTAAGAAAATTTGAGATCTTTCCTTCTTTTCGTGATGATTGCTTCCCAGCAGGAGGTAACCTTACCTTTGCAAACTATCCAACTTAGCTAGTTTAGGCTCGATGCTGATACCTGTGGTGATCAGGAAGGGACCTTCCCATGTGACTGTAATCGGATTTGGCCCATAGAGGTCCAATGCTGCAACCAGCAGCTCTGATACCATTCTGTCACGTCCCCTCCCATCATACCAGTGCGATGGAGAGGATCGTGATGCTAAAACCGGGCATCTAGCCCCATGAACTTATTAAATAAGCATTCACATGATATAAAAAGACATATGGAAATGTATAATTATAAGAAAACACAACGGAAGTAATTTCAATTACACATCCATCATACATTCAAGATATTCATCAAATAAATAATTGCAAAGTTAACACAAGAGAATATTTATCTTATAACAAAGTAGTCCCAAGCAACTGGCTATGCAATTGCAACGTTCCACCCAACCATAGGCCAGTTGTGATCATCAATATCTCAACAAACTGCCACCCCCGAGCTGGGCATGATATCTACAAGGAATCAGGGAATAGCAGACTCACACATAGCTCAAAGATACACCAAATCAGCCAAGCCAAGCTATAGTTGGGTTTATGAGGCTGTTAGGCAATGGAAGGAAGAATTGTTAAGCTAGTGGGATCATCCATGGAGATATGGGCACCCTCTGCAAGATCTATCTAGCTTGGTCTCCACAATACCTACACACCTGGCACAAGGAAGTATTCCCTTCACTAATACATAGTCCCTCAAGTCATACCTCCCATTCTAGTGTTCTTCAAGGTGTGCATAGAAGAGCAACTAGCCCTTTTGATACTCTTGAGAGGTTACCTCCTCAATAGGTTTATCAAGCCAATTCTAGTCCACCTCCACTCCTAATTCTTACTCATAATTTCCAACCAACACAAGGATGCACCCTACAACAAAACACAAGTGCTGAAAAACGTGGGCAACCAAAACGAACTGGTAGATGGGGAATAAACCCTGGGAGAGCAAATTCATTTTCCGAAAACGTTTTTTTGCATTTCAGGGGCAAAACGACCTCTATAAACCCCCAAAACATGACTCCCTTTCTCCCAACCACTGTGCAACACAAAAACGAGCTCCCCACTATGGAAAAATGCAGAAAATTGGTAAAAAACATGATGGGGAAAGCCCAGCTAGCTCAGACTGCGTGAGAGAGGAAAGACCATCCGTTCAGAATCGGCTTTGGGCACCATTTCGTGGGTGTTTTCTTGCCCCAGAAGCAAAAGTATGTTTTTCCAGGTTGATGTCTTGCCCATGCACGAAATTGTCTGCCATACCTCTTCATTCCCAAGGCATTAACTGTCTCAACCAATTTCTGGAAGAATTAAATGATTGGGTGCATAACCCAAAATGGGTAGTTGGTGGTTTATGGGTTTTCTCATTGACACATGGATTAACACCATTGGCTCAAGGGTTTGAATAATTTCCCTCCCTATTCCTTGTAGAATCATGCCCCCATCTCTTTGTTGCATTGCATAGCTAGTTGTGGGTTTTTCATTAAAATTCGTATTTACATGATGTCTTAATTTACATTGTGCCTATCTAGCACAAGAACCGCATGCATCTATTTTTAATTGCCGATACATAAAACGCTAAATCAATGGTGGGGCCTTGGCCTTGAGCTCCTCACCATGATTAAATAACAATATTTACATCATTTACGATTTAAATGTGAAGGGGGTCAAAATGGGGACATGACATTCCCCTCCCCTTACATCAGCACTATCCTCAGTGCTCATCAAAACTGAACAAAAATGGATATGCCACTCTCATGGCATCCTCCAGCTCCCATGTAGCCTCATCGGGACCGTAGTGCTTCCATTGCACCTTTACCTGTCCGATGGCTCGGTTCCGGAGCAATGTTACCTTCTCGTCTAGGATGCGTAATGGATCAGTTTGGAACTCTACCTTGGGTTCCACCTGGATCACATCCCAATTAATCACATGGTTAGGATCATGTACATATTTCTTAAGTAAAGAGACATGAAAAACATTATGAGTTTTAGTGCTAGCAGGAAATGCAAGTCTATATGCAACTGGCCCTATTCTTTCAAGCACTTCAAATGGCCCACAATATCTAGGTGATAGCTTGGCACAATTCCCAAGCTTCAAAGAACCCTTCCTTGGCCTCACTCTAAGATACACATGATCCCCAACACTGAATTCCCTATGGATACTATGCTTATCTGCATAGCTTTTGTGTCTATCCTAGGCTGCTTTTAAATTTTTCCAGATATTTGCAACCTCTTGTTCCATTTCCTTAAGCAATTCTGGCCCAAGTACAATTCTGTTCACTGGATTGTCCCAAGTCACTGGTGTCCTACACCTTCTGCCGTACAAAGCCTCATATGGACTCATTCCCAATGATTCTTGCTGCCCATTATTATATGCAAACTCTACTAGGTGTAGATAATCCTCTCACTTGGATGGCTTGTCCATTACATACATGCGAAGCATGTCTTCAAGCACCTGATTTACTCTTTCTATTTGCCCGTCTGTTTGAGGATGGTACGCGGTGCTAAAGTTCAACTGTGTACCCAAATTTGCAAAGAGACCTTTCCAAAAATTGGAAGTGAACTTGGTATCCCTGTCAGAAATTATTGCCTTAGGAAACCCATGTAATCTGAAAATTTCCTTCATGAAAATATTTGCAATGGCATTGGATTTATGTGTGGACTTAACCGGTATGAAATGTGCTGCCTTTGTTAACTTGTCCACCACAACCAAGATGGAATCATGTTGTCTCATAGTCATTGGCAATCCTGTAATAAAATCCATGGAAATTATTTCCCATTTCCATTCTGGAATTGGCATTGGGTGCAATAAACCTGCGGGGTGTTGGTGTTCAACCTTCACCTTCTGACATTTCATGCACTTAGAAATGTATTCAACGACATCCTTCTTCATCCCTGGCCATAAATAATATTTTCTTGCTGTAGCAATTGTCTTCTAATATCTTGGGTGACCAGAGTATGGAGATTTATGGATTTCATCTATAACAATCCTCCTCAAATCTGCCACATTGGGAATATAGACTCTATTTTTATAGGTAAGAAGTCCGTCTTCCTCCAAATGATAACCCTCATACTTCTTGCCAAGGTCTTGCTGCTGCAATTTGTCCTTTATCTGCTCATACACTTCATCCTCAACTATATGGTTAACAATCTGTTGCTTCAAACTTGGTTGGCAAGTATTAAGTGATGCCACATGCATTTCATGTACCTTCCTGCTGAGTGCATCAGCCACCTTGTTTTCTTTCCCTTTTATGTGTTTGATTTCAAAATCAAATTCACACAAAAATTCCAACCATCTAGCTTGCCTAGCATTTAAAGTTGGCTGATCAAACAAGTATTTTAGACCACAATGGTCTGTCCTTAACTCAAATTTTCTTCCCATTAAGTAATGCCTCCACATCTTTAAAGCATGTACTATGGCTGCAAGTTCTATATCATGAGTAGCATAGTTCTTCTCATGCTCCTTCAACTTTCTTGACTCATAGCATATCACGTGGTTGTCTTGCATAAGAACTCCTCCAAGTCCTTGATTGCATGCATCGGTACATACCACAAAGTCTTTTTCCGGGTCTGCAATCTTCAAAATAGGTGCACTTGTAAGAAGATTCTTCAACCATTGAAAACTTTCCTCACATCTTGGTGACCATTCAAACTTTATCCCCTTCTTTTGCAAAGAAGTGATCGGGTTTGCAACCTTGGAGAATCCTTCGATAAACCTCCTGTAGTAACCAGCAAGGCCCATAAAAGATCTCACATCAGTCACATTGCTTGGAGTTGGCCAATTCATAATGGCTTCAATCTTCTCAGGGTCTACAGATATTCCTTCGTCGGAGATGATGTGACCCAAATAATGAATTCCATCTTTATAAAAGTCACATTTGCTCAACTTTGCATACAACTTATGCTCCCTTAGTAGTTGCATTGTCATTCTCAAATCTTCTTCATGCTCTTCTTCATTCTTAGAATAGATGAGAATGTCGTCTAGGAATACAAGAACAAACTTGTCCAAATACTTGCTAGAAACCTTATTCATGAGACACATGAATGTAGCTGGTGCATTTGTGAGACCGAATGGTACCACTACAAACTCATAGTGTCCATACCTTGTTCTAAAGACGGTCTTATGAATATCTTCTTCTTTGATTCTTACCTGATGGTAACGAGACCTTAAGTCAATCTTTGAAAATACCTTTGCTCCTCTCATTTGGTCAAAAAGGTCATCAATTCGGGGCAATGGGTATTTGTTCTTCACCGTGACTTTGTTCAACTTCCTGTAGTCAATACATAACCTGAGTGTTCCATCTTTCTTTTTCACAAATAGAACAGGTGCTCCCCACGGGGACACACTTGGCCTAATATATTTCTTTTCTAGTAACTCTTGTAATTGCATTTTCAATTCTAGCAATTCCGGTGTACTCATCCTGTAGGGTGTCTTAGACACTGGTGCCGCTCCTAGCACAAGTTCAATTGTAAAGTCAATGTCTCTCTTTGGAGGGAGTCCTGAAATCTCATCAGGAAAACATCCCTGAATTCTTGCAATACATGATAGTCCTCCAGTTTAAGAGTTTCGTTCTCTGCTGCCTCTAAAATGTGGGCTGCATACAATTGGCATCCCTTCCTACAGAACCTCTTTAGCTGCATGGCTGAAACCTGTCTAATAGAAGTCACCTTTGGAATTCCTTTTACAACGCTCAGGTTTCCTTCTTCGTCCATGCATTCAAATGTCTTATTGTAGCAATCAAGTTTAACCCTGTGTGCTTTTAACCAATCCATTCCAATGAGAATATCATAGGAACCCAGTGGTAAAATATTCAGATTTGCGTAAGTGAATAGCCCACCCATCTCTAATGGACATTTCTCTACAATTTCACTAACTTTTCTCTTGGTTCCAGTGGCTAGTTGAACTAACCATGATTTACTATGCTTTAATTTCTTAAAAGCACAAATCTCAACAATCCTAGGAGTCACATAACTGTGAGTAGATCCAGGATCAATCAAAATAGAAACAGATTGCTTAACAATCTTACCTTCAACTTCAACCACAATTGATTGATGATCTGCCTTGCGGTCTTCTACTGCTGCATAGATTCTAGGGATTGTTCTCGCCACTTGACCCACAGTTTCAGCTCCTTGGATGTTTTGAACTTGATTTGGATTCCCATTCCGATGTGGACAGTTCCTAAGCATGTGCTCTCCCCCACAACCCCAACATTGAAGTGGTTCTCTTGGCTCCTTTGGATCTCTTGGCTTGTCTCCCATCATCCTAGTTGGCTTAGTCACAACCTGTGATGGTTGCCTTTGCTGATTCTGGAATTGAGGAGGCTTGAACCCCTTCTTCCTTTGATCAAACTTTTCATTTTTCTTATCATTCCATGCCTTATGGAATTTTGGTTTGCTTTTGTTTTGATCGAAGCAATACTTGGCCTTTCTTATGGCCTCCTCTAGAGTTTGAGGTTCATCGAACTCAATTCTGTCTTTATATGACTGGGGCAGTCCACTTAGGAAACGCTGAATTTTCACCTTATCATCTCGAATGTACCTGACATATCTTAGCAGCTCCAAGAATATGTTTGCATATTCTTCCATGGTCAATTGTCCCAATCTCAGCTCATGGAACGCTTTGATCTTATCATCATAGTACCTATCAGAGAGGTACTTCTGCTTGAAGTATTTCTTGAACTGCTTCCACACAATCTTCCTTTCATTGATCTTCTTCACTTGCCTGATGTGTTCCCACCATATAGATGCTCTTCCATTCAAGTTGAAGATGGCTACCCTTGCCTTCATATTTCCCGAGTAGTCTTGGACTTGGAAATACTTTCTCATCCCAAGAAGCCAAGCTTCAGCTTCTTGACCAGACTTTATCTCTCCATCAAATGGAGGAGGTTTCGCCTTCTTAAATTCCCCATGTGAATTGTTCTTGTAGTGCTTCTTCCTCTTACTCCCGCGAGATGAAGAGCTTGAACCCTCAATGGATTCTTCAGAGTCAGATGATTCATTAGAAGAGATTTCTGGAGTATATGTTCTATCTGTAGAAACTCTTCTTGAACTACTGGCCCTCTTACGGGAATTCCTTCTAGAACTACTCCCACCCCTTTCTGGATTTGATGTTTGATGCCTAGAGTTTATTTGCCTTTGGATGTCTGTTAAACTCTGCAGCATGGCTGCATTCAACTGATTTTGTTCTTCCTGAGGTTTAATCATCCTTTCATTATCTTCTCTACAACTTTGCAACTCCACCCTTAGGCTTCTCATGGTGGCTGCAATACCTGGAGTAGTTTCTTGATTTCTTCTCTCATTAGATTCTGTTTCAGCATTTTCAACATGTATGTTCTCCCCCATGGCATCTGTCTCAGGCTCATAGGGATCCTGTGCATCATCCATGATGTTGATTTTCTTGGCCCAACCAAGATCCAAAACTTTCCAACTGTATTATCTAGAGTGCTGCCCTGATGTAACTGTGATTCTGCAAAATGTGTTCATCAACACAATTGTTAGCTGCATTATATTCTCAGAAATTCATAAATTATTTTCATGCACATGGGAAAATATTATATTGACAATTTGTCAAATCATAGAATTTTCTCACAATCAACGACATATGAGGGGGACGACGGGGGTCAAGGGGGCGGTCCCCCTTGTGGCTTCCCTGCACCACTGCAGGGCGGGTCGAGGGAAACACCCTCGTTTTTTTGTTTGTAAATCTTTCCATTTCGCGCAATTTGGCGCATAAGTTCCATGGCAATTTTTTACTTTCGGCACCCGAAAAATCTCCCTGGAAAATGGCTGAAATTCCTTGTTTCGGAGCAACTCAGCGAGTTCTTCCGACCTGTTTCGGGCCAACTCGTCGAGTTCTTCTGGTCGAAGACTCAATTTTTCCTTCCGACCCATTGGGGACCAACTTGTCGAGTCCTTCCGCTGTTTTGGAGCAATTCGCCGAGTTCTCCCGCTGTTTCAGAGCAACTCGCTGAGTTCTCCCGCTGTTTCGAGCGAGAATTGAAAGTTCATTCCACAGTTTCGGAAGAGAATTGGAAGTTCCTTCCGCAGTTTCGGAAGAGAATTGAAAGTTCCTTCTGCAGTTTCAGAAGAGAATTGAAAGTTCCTTCCGCAGTTTCGGGAGAGAATTGAAAGTTCCTTCCGCAGTTTCAGGCCAACTTTTTGAGTTCTTCTGAAACTTTTCCTTTCAACGCCGAACACTTAGAAAATTTTTGCCATTTCGGGCCAACTCTGCGAGTTCTTCCGCTGTTGCGGACCAACTCGGTGAGTCCTTCCGAAAATTTTCCTTTCGACGCCGAACACTTAGGAAAATTTTCAAAAAATCTTAAGAAAATTTGAGATCTTTCCTTCTTTTCGTGATGACTGCTTCCCAGCAGGAGGTAACCTTACCTTTGCAAACTATCCAACTTAGCCAGTTTAGGCTCGATGCTGATACCTGTGGTGATCAGGAAGGGACCTTCCCATGTGACTGTAATCGGATTTGGCCCATAGAGGTCCAATGCTGCAACCAACAGCTCTGATACCATTCTGTCACGTCCCCTCCCATCATACCAGTGCGATGGAGAGGATCGTGATGCTAAAACCGGGCATCTAGCCCCATGAACTTATTAAATAAGCATTCACATGATATAAAAAGACATATGGAAATGTATAATTATAAGAAAACACAACGGAAGTAATTTCAATTACACATCCATCATACATTCAAGATATTCATCAAATAAATAATTGCAAAGTTAACACAAGAGAATACTTATCTTATAACAAAGTAGTCCCAAGCAACTGGCTATGCAACTGCAACGTTCCACCCAACCATAGGCCAGTTGTGATCATCAATATCTCAACACACTGCCACCCCCCGAGCTGGGCATGATCTCTACAAGGAATCAGGGAATAGCAGACTCACACATAGCTCAAAGATACACCAAATCAGCCAAGCCAAGCTATAGTTGGGTTTATCAGGCTGTTAGGCAATGGAAGGAAGAATTGTTAAGCTAGTGGGATCATCCATGGAGATATGGGCACCCTCTGCAAGATCTATCTAGCTTGGTCTCCACAATACCTACACACCTGGCACAAGGAAGTATTCCATTCACTAATACATAGTCCCTCAAGTCATACCTCCCATTCTAGTGTTCTTCAAGGTGTGCATAGAAGAGCAACTAGCCCTTTTGATACTCTTGAGAGGTTACCTCCTCACTAGGTTTATCAAGCCAATTCTGGTCCACCTCCACTCCTAATTCTTACTCATAATTTCCAACCAACACAAGGATGCACCCTACAACAAAACACAAGTGCTGAAAAACGTGGGCAACCAAAACGAACTGGTAGATGGGGAATAAACCCTGGGAGAGCAAATTCGTTTTCCGAAAACGTTTTTTTTGCATTTCAGGGGCAAAACGACCTCTATAAACCCCCAAAACATGACTCCCTTTCTCCCAACCATTGTGCAACACAAAAACGAGCTCCCCGCTATGGAAAAATGCAGAAAATTGGTAAAAAACGTGATGGGGAAAACCCAGCTAGCTCAGACTGCGTGAGAGAGGAAAGACCATCCGCTCAGAATCGGCTTTGGGCACCATTTCGTGGGTGTTTTCTTGCCCCAGAAGCAAAAGTATGTTTTTCCTGGTTGATTGCTTGCCCATGCATGAAATTGGCTGCCATATCTCTTCATTCCCAAGGCATTAACTGCCTCAATCAATTTCTGGAAGAATTAAATGATTGGGTGCATAACCCAAAATGGGTAGTTGGTGGTGTATGGGTTTTCTCATTGACACATGGATTAACACCATTGGCTCAAGGGTTTGAATAATTTTCCTCCCTATTCCTTGTAGAATCATGCCCCCATCTCTTTGTTGCATTGCATAGCTAGTTGTGGGTTTTTCATTAAAATTCGTATTTACATGATGTCTTAATTTACATTGTGCCTATCTAGCACAAGAACCACATGCATCTATTTTTAATTGCCGATACATAAAACGCTAAATCAATGGTGGTGCCTTGGCCTTGAGCTCCTCACCATGATTAAATAACAATATTTACATCATTTACGATTTAAATGCGAAGGGGGTCAAAATGGGGACGTGACAGATTAGTTCCCTTACTACATTTCCAAATAAATTTTAGGAATTTATCTTTACATAATCATTAGAGGGAAATTGATTGTTTTGCAATGTAATAGTCAATAGGCATAGATGGATGTTTCAAACTAAATTGAGGTTAAATAGTTGAAGGAGAATAATTTAAACTAAATAGAAATAAATTTATTTAACCACCATTTACATTGGAGCCATTTTGGAGTAGGCTTGTGCACTCCTACAGGGATTTATCACAGATGGACCTATTTGTTTGGTCATTTGTTGGACATAAATAAAACTTTATCATCTTATCTGATCTTAGCAGTCTGTATAATATAAGTTGATTCATAGTGAAATATTTTTTTAATTGTATGCAATAAACTTCGTTTCATTTTTTGGAAACCTGTTTCATGGTAACCATTTTCTGTAAGTTACACTCTCAATCTTATGTTATTTCAGATCTGCCGTGGAACTTTATTACTCACTTTAATAAGGTTGCTCTTCCTTTCTTTTAGTAAATATATTGTACTGTATTTTAACAATTGGTCAACTTGAAAATTTTCCTAAAGTTGACTAACATGCCAGTGCTTTCAGAATTCACAGAATATTGCTAGCGCTTTCTGATTAAATTTCAAATTTAAAGAAAAATGTCCATGCCTATTTTATTTATGAGCAGAATGTTAAAACACTCAGAATATTGTCCCTTCTTTCTGACTGAATTTTGATATTTAAATAGATTTGTACGTGCATATTTTGTTTATAATCAGAATGCCAGAATTCGCATAGTATTACATGTGCTTTCTGATTACTTTTGAAATTTAAAGAAAATTGTCCATGTATATTTTGTTTATTAGCAGATTGTCAAAATTCACAGATTATTGCCCCTCCTTTTTTATTAGATTCTGAAATTTACAGAAACTTTTGCTCACTTTATTTCTAACTCCTTCCCACTTGTCTTGCAGAACTCCCAGCGCCACACCAGAGTGAAGACTTCATTTGTCCGCAACATATCTACAGTTTCCCCTCGTTTTTAAGGTATGTTTGCTTCAGCTCATCACTTTCATTCCTCCACCATTTTCTCTTTACTTGCTACTAGATCATACTAACAATAGACTTCTCTTATACATAATGCATGCTCTCATCTCCTTACACCAATGTTCCCATGCAAATGTATTATTTTAAAATTTTCCCTTCTCAATCAATCTAATTTACCTTCCTTTTTCTATATCCTATATTCTCCCTTGCATATTTTATACTTATATCTTACTTTGCAAGCCATGTTTTCTTCAGCTCATCACTTTCAGTCCTCCACCATTTTCTCTTTACTTGTTACTAGATCATACCAACAATAGACTTCTCTTATACATAATGCATGCTCTCATCTCCTTACACCAATGTTCCCATGCAAATGTATTATTTTAAAATTTTCCTTGCTAAATCAATCTAATTTACCTTCCTTTTGCTATATCCTATATTCTCCCTTGCATATTTTATACTTATATCTTACTTTGATGTCAACAGTTCTTCTGTAATACCCCAATTTCGACCCTTAGGAAATATTGGCTCTAATGTAAATATTGTAAACACACGATGTATGTTTCCCTAGCGTGGAGCTCAAGGCCAAGGCCCCACTAGTTTATGCTCGGATTTTATTTAAATTAGACACGCTTGATATTTTGTTACCCACGTGCTATTAAGCCATGAGATATTGTAAATTGATGTAAATATTTAACATTGAAATAAAATACCCAAAAACTGGCTATGGAGGAAACGAATGAGAAGGGGCCACGTGTATCCACTAGGGAGTGGTGAGGGGGCTATGGGATTAAACCCTAGGCTGCCATTTGTCATTATGAGAACCCATTGACTTCCCTAGGTGACATTAATGCCTGTTGTAAGAAGGTGGTTGAGATTTTCAGCCCATGGCTTCAATGGAGCATGGGCAGCCCTGAAATTCGTATGGGTGGGCATGGGCTCTGATTGCTTGGGCAGGAAGTCACTCAACCTCATGGGAGGTTGCTTCATTCTCACCCCATTCCATGGTGAAACTATCTAGCATCATTCCCATCCAAAAACGAGTGCCAGCGGTGAGGAAAAACCAGAAATCGCGACCTTGAGAGAACCCAGTTTTTGAAAGACCAAAAACGTCCAGATTCGGCATGGGACAGGGAAATCCAATGGGGGATCCATTAGCATGAACCTTGGGGCGATTTTGGGAGCATTAGCTACCCCGAACTCAATGGGAAAACCCAGTTTTTGCAGCTCAGAAAACGAGTGACGGATTTGAGTATTTGGTGAGCAGAATGGTGAGGAATCAAGTTGGGAATGACTATGCAGAGGCTGGGTGTGCTTGATAAACCCAGTGAAGGCTAGGATCTCAAGGATCAACAGCTGGACCTTTCTATGCCCATCCTGAAGAGCACTGGAGGGAAGAGTTGCCTGAGGGACTGTGTAACAGAGAAGGGGATCTTCCTTGTGTTGGATGTGGTAGGTAATGTGGGTGCCTGATTGTTGAACTCACTTGAGATGCCTGTAGCTCTGTGGTTGAGCTCACTGGCTTAGCATTACCCTCCTCTATCTTCTTGGATGCTTGACCAGAACCATGGCTGTGAGTGAACCCAGCTAGTCCTCCTTAGTGGATACACAGCCCAGCTCGGGGGTGACCTCTCAGCTAAAAGAACACAAGCTGGACAGAGGTCTATGGTTGGGAGGAACGTTGCTCTTCCATAGCCAGTCATGTGGACCGTTACAATTCAAGATGAGTAATCTGTGATTTAATTTATATACAGTATGTGTTTTGCAATACATACATGATTAATGGAACGAAAGGCGTCATGTTTATGCAATAGGATAATTAATGACTGTTGTTTATCTGTTGAATGCGTGAGGAAACTATGTGTATATGTGAAGTTTAATTCCGCTGTGTAGTTATTGAGTTTATGTCTGCACCCATAAGTTTTAAATTGCATGCGTTATGAGTTAAATTATTGGGACTAAGCCTGCCTTAAGCCTGTGTGTTGTTAACGTTTCCTTCCTTGCATTTGATGATGAAAGGGGGCGTTACATCTTCTCTTTTGTTTTCCCAACCATAACAATTCTAATTATCCATCCTTCTACATAAATTACAGCATATACTTCTTCTCTTCATCTACATCTGCATAACTAAAAGCATATAGCTTTAATTGAAACAATTCAACTTGTATCAATTTTCCCAAGGACATAGTAATGTGATGAAAGCAAAATGGCCACATAAAACTATGATACCGTGGCTAAAAAACCCATTGCATTACTATCACCACTATTGTCCATTTCACATGTGCATCTATACTTATGTTCACATCTTGATATGCTATATGATACCCAAGTACTTCCAACATCTCTCCCAATGCATCAACATACTTGCACATCATTCACATCTTACCTTTAAACCCTCATCTAGGCAAGCTCATTTGATGGCTAAGATGAGAATCACATATATCTACTCATTATATTTCGTACAATTTTTTTTAGCTTGCTTAGTTGTCCTCTCCCTTTATCATTTAGGTTCACCTAAACCATAAAATCAACAACTCCCTTGAAATTTACACATACATCTATTCTATAGTAATTAATCTTTACTTATGTTAGTTCTTGCATATCCTTTATAGTCTCCTTGTTTAGTCTCCTTCATCTAAATCAAAGCATTCTTCATCGTTTTTTCATATTATTTTCCCAACCCTTTCTTCTTTTATTTTATCATTTAACACACACCTATAATTGACTTTAAATCCCTTACCAATATAATACTCTTTGTTTCTTTCCATTCTCTCATTAGGCTAAAGCTTGCTGCGCCTTATACTTTCTAAACATGGAACTTCTTTTCTTTCCTTCTTATGAAACCAACATTTTTTCCAACAAACATACAATTTCCCATGCTTACATTTGAAAATGTACATTTGCCAACTATACATTTTACTTTTTCTAATTGCTACATATTGAATGGATTTATGCATAGTTGTATACAACTCCTTTCCTTAACTTAGTACTTGTATCTTTACATTTTTCCTTCTTCCTTTTATACTCAGGAAACCCCCCACTAATGGAGCCACCATTGACAGAAAATGCAATATCTCTGTTCTTGGCCGGTACTGTACATCTCCAACCATGCCTACAGGTTTTTTCACTAACCCCAATCGGATCAACGAAGGCAATGACTCCACGCTACCCGGATGACTATCTCTGATGGCACCAACACACATCAGACTTTGCTCCCATCAACCTTCAACTCCCTCCTTTTAGATGGAGAACTCCAAGAAGGCTCTATCATCAAGCTTTCAAAGTGCACCTGCACCATTGTTCACAATACCACGTACATCTCACCTTTGCACATTTTTTTTCCCTCCTTTTTTAAAAATGCTTACTTCAATCCTGCACTTCATATTTTAACCACCCCCTCTTTGCACAAACTTTAACATATATTTTAATGTTGTGTTTTTTTTTCTTATCAGGACTATTACAGTGCTCGACCTTGAAGTTCTCCAACGCAATCTACCCCTTGTTGGGAGCCCTCTCCCTCTCGTACTACCAACGAATCTTAGCCTTCCAACTGGTTCATCAACTACCCAACCCCTTTGCCGCACAGAAGACAACGTTAATTCCTCAACCCATACAACACCTCCACCACTATCCATGCCATTATCTATTATTCCGTTCAAAGCACTAAACCCCAGCTACAAAAAATGGTCCATTAAAGGCCGCGTAGTTGCAAAGACAAACATCCATGAATACAAAAACTAAAAAGGCCCAGGGAAACTATTTGGTTTTGACCTCCTTGACTGCTCCGAAGAAGAGATCCATGTATCTGCATTTAACAACTTTGCTGACTCCTTCTATCCTCAGATTGAAATAGGCAAAGTTTACACTATCTCCAATGGCACAATCAAACCAAACAACCCTACATATAACCATTTGAACAACCATCTTGAGATTATCCTCTCTGCCACATCAACCATCCAACCTTGCCTACATGATTCCCCCTCCATTCCTTTACATTCCTTCCACTTTAAGACAATCAATGACCTCCAAAATTCACCACTAAATTCCATAGTTGATCTTGTTGGCATGGTCATCTCTGTCTCCCCTGCATCAACAATTCGAAAGAGAGACGGCTCCGAAATGAGCAGGCGAACTGTTTCCCTTAGAGACAAGTCATGCTTCAGCATCGATGTCACGTTATGGGGTCATCATTGCCACAATGAGGGTTCTCAACTTGCTTCATTGCACGCCTCTGATCCGCCCCCCGTCCTCACAATCAAGGGTGGCCGCCTTACAGAATGCAATGGCAGAACTATTGGGTGTGTGCCGAGTACTTCCCTGCTTATTAATCCAGATATTGAGCCAACCCACCTCCTTCATCAATGGTTTCATGACAATGGATTTCGTGCAGCTTCCCCATCCTTGAGTCAAAAATATGCAAGCTCTTCATCCCGACCACACCCAAAGAAAACACTTTTGGAATTGCAAACCATGCAACCCTCTGAGAAGTCACTCTGGTTCTCTGTATGTGCTTCCATCACTGACATTAACATGGATGACTTCCACTTCCTTGCATGCCCTCTCTTTGTTGATGGCATACAATGCATGAAAAAAATTTCACACCAAGCTTTCAACATTTGGCATTGCAGCAAGTGTGATGGTGAATTCCCAGAGTGTGACTATAGGTACATTTTGAAGCTCTCACTACATGACCACACCAGGAAGCTCATTGGAGCAACATCTTTTGACGATGCAGCAAATCAACTGCTAGGTATCTCTGCAAAGGACTTGTGCCTCCTGTCCAGTGAACCATCAACCGTAAAGGAAATCTTTCTAAACTTAACTTCACGTCAATACCTTTTCACCTTATCCATTAAGACAGAGACTTTCAACTCCACTGCCCGGTTGAAAACAATGATTGTCAATTCTAAAGAGCTTCCTTATGTAGATGCATCATCTATCCTCCTCACAGAAATAAATGCAATCACATCTCAGCCCCTTCCTGTTGCTCGTCGTCTCTAACCTCCCCTCAATAGAACATACCCATCCTCTCTTCCAAACATCCCTTTGCATTTCCCTCTCCTTCATCTCCACCCAATTATGTTTCTTCCACTTCATCACTAGTCCTATCTCTATTTCCCATCACCTTGCTTCCTTGTTTTAGATAGGCTTTTACCATTATATGATTTCACTTTTCAGAAATCCTTAATGTATTCAACTACTATTTATGTTATTCCCATACTACTCTAATGGTGTCCTAAACATTATCTTTTTAACTATGACTTACATGGTTCACATACACTCTATTTATCTATATGCGTGCAACCAAAAGTGCTAATTCCCTTACATTTCTTTAATGTGTTCTGCTTCTTCTTATTTACTTCTCACATAGATATATATGCTCCACATGTATCCACACATGCTTTTCACCTTGTTTATTGCACCATTTTCATATGGACTTGTTTGTATATTCACAAATACAATATGCTCTCTATTATGCCTTTCTTTGTGTTAACATATGTGCATCCCTTTTTTCCACAATTTATGTATTTATAACACGCTACACCCCCATTAATGTCTCATCCAGTTTCAACGCAAAGATGGTTTTCATCAACATATCGATGCCTTCCAGTGATCGAAATGAATAAAGAAATGCACGTAGAAGGCTTCTATATACGCGGAACAAAGATCGCCTCAACACACAAAGACGCCTCGTATATCAATCCATACGTGCCACCCTCAATGCTGCACCCATCCCCTCCTCCCCTCCACTTGAAAACCTAAATACTCCCCCAATGCATGCCTCCACCATGCCCCCTCTTCCAACCAGTCCATGCAACTCCTCCTTAAAAGATGCGCAATGTCGGTTTCGTAAACAGCTCGATCGACTCCACCCAATGCATGTTTGCTCTATATGCAAGGAATCCTATGTAGGCATTCAAACCAAATTTTCAAATGGAATTTATACATGCTCTTGTTGTAATAAAGAACGAAATGGCCATCACTTCTCCTTAGACAACAACATGGACCCTGACACCCAGCCCTCAGTACTTTCTAGGCTTACTCAAACTGAAGAAATGCTCATTGCTCGTGTCAACCCCATCCTTCAAGTTACCGATGCATGTGGTGGGAAATACAAATACTATGGCCATACTATTAGTTTCCCCCAAGACATCTCCACAATTGCCTCCTCCCTTCCACGCCTTTTGCCAGACTTGGACATCCTTGTTGTTCGAAAATTAAATGCGACAAGCAAGCCATACGAATTCATTGTTAGCCGTTCCAATGTCCTTGCTGCACTGGAATTCAAAATGTCCAATGACCCATATTACAAGGATGTCCAAATCAACCTACTTGCATTAAATGCTTTGCCACTTCAACCCACAGATGTGTCCTCCCTTCTTCGTCATTCCACTACCCCTGGACCAGACCTCCAAGTACCCTTGCCCCATGATGATGATGCAACTCCTTTCTTTCCATCCACAACAAACCCCCAAACTTCCTCCTTCATTTTTTCCCTCCCAACTTCCCACACTAAGACTGAATAAATTAGGTGCTTTGCCTCATCGAGCTCTGTCACCCCAAACACTTTCATTGACTAGCCCCCCATTGGCCTTTCCCTAATCAATGAATACAACACAGAAGGCCTCCTCTCTATGGCATTTCCAACCTTATTCCCCACTGGGGTTGCCATGTTAAAGCAACCACATCTTCTTGAAATTGGCATGCAAGAATATGCTTTACACCTTATGCGGTATCATGATAATAGATTTGGCCAACACCCTCGCTTTCACTACTACTTGTACAACCTTATGATGCGACATCGAAGCCAAGCCACTGTTGCAGTCTTTGTTAAACGTAACATACAAGACACACTCCCTCCAACTATCTTGGCCCTACGCACACAACTCCAAGAAATTCCTGATTCTCATGTTGCTGACCATGCCATGCATTTTGGATCTGCCCTTCATGGCACACGCTCTTATTGGAACAAAAGGCGAGGTGAACTATATGATATGATCACCCAACTTGGTAGCCCAACCTTCTTTTTTACCCTTAGTGCAGCTGACACCAAATGACCGGACCTTCACTTGCTCATGCCTGGCCATCCTCCAACTTCATTGCGTGCGCAATTCCAATGGAGACTTCATAACATTATAACCAACCCACATATTACATCCCTATACATGCACAATAGATTCACCATCTTCCTTGAAGAGGTCCTTCAAAAAACATTCAAGACAAAGGATTACTGGTGCAGGTTTGCCCCTCTCATTTGTTGCACTTATTTAGTTCAAACATTTTACAATTCCACTTTATTGCTCACTACTTGTATACCCTTCTTTTTATAGGTATGAATGGCAAAATCGAGGTTCTGCTCATATACATGGATTCCTTTGGTTGGAGGATGCACCCAATATGAATAGCCTCAACTGGGAGGATCCTCCAGCGTTGGAAGCTGCAAAGAAATACTTTGACAACTTTTTAACTGCATGGAATCCACGCCCGTTGCACCTTCGTGCACCCGCATTCCATCGAGCAAATCATGCAGATCCGTGTACACTTGAATCAACATCCATACTTGCAGGAACCGAAAGTGCTGACTATGAAGCCCTTGTCAGTTGTGTTCAATGACACACAAAATGCAATGAAACATCTTGTATTCACAAAAAAGTGCAAAAACTTGTTTGTCGCTATGGTTTCCCCTTTGAAATGCACACTACCTCTTCTATGTTCATTGATGTTGATGGGAAAAAAACATACATCCCTGCTAGGAATGATGAAACCTTAAACATACACAACTCTCCCATGCTCTCAGTATGGAGAGAAAATGTTGGTTGCCAACCTGTCCTCTCCCGCCATGCTGTCCTCACATACATTTGCAAGTATGCATCAAAATCAGAATGAAAGTCTGAAAGCTACCATGACATTCTATCCCGTATTGCACACGCAACCCCTGCAGATGAGCCAGTCTTACTACCCATCCGGAAACTTCTATCAGAAATTGTTGCAGATCGGGACATTGGTGCACAAGAGACCTGCCATATGCTGCAAAAAATTCCATTGACCCTTTCGAGTCGTTCCTTTGTGTCTCTAAATGTTTCCCAAACTGTTTTCAAACGTGTCTTAGAAAACCTCCCAAACACCCCCCCCACCCACCTTCATTGCTGCATACATGCAAAGACCTACTTCACTTGAGCAATTGAACCTTCTAGAAGCTGCACGTTCTTGGTCCTACTCTACAAGCAGGAAAAACTGCCCATGGAAACCCCACACCACACCCAAGATTGTCCGTGTCCTTCCCCGCTTCTCTGACATCCCTCCTTCTACTTCCCCTCTTTATGTCAAATTTTGTTGGACTGAATTCCTCCTCTACAAACCTTTTCGTGTTTTGCCAAATGACATTGGTTGCTTAGATTTGGATATTGTCTCCCATTGGGAATGCTTTCGTGGGACCTACACTTCCTGGCATGTCGATCGACAACCTACGCCCCCCCTAGATCTTCCTGCTGAAAATTCTCCCCCCAATGAAGTTAATGGACCCTCCCCAATCGACATGTCCGAATGGGAATTTCTCTCTCACCTTCACCCTGGAAACAACCTCCAACTTGATGATATTGACATGCTTGGACATCGTGACTTTGACACAACACATAATAAGGACAACACACATATTCCCTTACCCTTGCAAGACTCAACCATCTCATTCATTGACCTAAACCGGTCATCGAACCAAATACATCAACAACCCTTTTCAAAAACCACATCTCCTGATTGCTTATCTCACACACAATGCACAGCCTTTGACCTTATTATGTCCCACTATACACAACAAATAACCAATTACCCATTGAAAATGATCATCCAAGGAACTGTAGGCACAGGCAAATCGTATTTGATTGGTTGCTTGCAAGATGCATTCCGCTTGGCATCTGGGAATAGCCCATCCCCCCTTATCCTACTTGCTCCAACCGATGTCGCAGCCTTTAACATAAATGGAGTCACAATACATTCCGGCCTCCACATATCCATAACCACAATGCATCCTCTTGAGGGACAATCCCTTGCAAACCTACAAGAATGCCTCAGGCCTATACGTTATGTCTTGATAGATGAGATGAGTTTCATTGGTCCAAAACATTTGGCCAACATTGACGATCGTCTTCGTGAAGTATTCCCTTCCCGTCGAACTTGCCCTTTCAGTGGCTACTCTATCATCCTTGCAGGTGACCTTGGCCAACTTCCTCCTGTCAAGGAAATCCCCATGTATGTAGGCGCATCACGTGGGAACACACTCTGGCGAAGCTTCAACACGTTCCTCACCCTCTCCACAGTTTTTCGTCAACAAGGAGACAACCCTTCTCAAATACAATTCCACAACCTCCTCCTCAACCTCAGAAATGCAACCCCAACTATTGCCGATTGGAACCTTCTCATGTCGAGGTCATCCTCTTGCCTCTTGCAAAATGACAACCAAGTATTTGACCAATCCACGCACTTGTTCTCAACTAACAATGCTGTTACTTTGCATAACAAACAAATGCTTAGACAACTCAATGTCGCAATTGCATGTTGTAACGCTGAAGTTAGGAAACAACCATTTGCACTTGCACCTGAAGATGAACAGCTCGCTGTGACTTTGCTCCTTTCCATTGGCCAATAAGTTATGCTTACCACAAACCTTTGGGTCGAGGTAGGCCTTGTTAATGGCGCTCTTGGCCAAGTTGTTGCAATTCTCTACAACACCGATAATACTCCACCTAACCTTCCTTTGTTTGTTGTTATAAATTTTATCAACTATAAAGGCCCGCCATGGGATGCTTCCAACCCTATCTATGTGCCAATCCTCCCTTTAACAAGGGGATCTCGTAGGCAACTTCCACTTCGCATGGCTTGGGGTTTAACGATCCATAAAGCACAAGGGATGAACTTACAGAAGGCAACAATTGACATTGGCAACATTGACCGGCAAGGTCTTACCTTCACTGTTGTTTCAAGAGTTAGACATCTCTCAAACCTCCGCATAATGCCAACCTTTTCTTTTGCTCGATATTCACGTATGAAAGATAGCTCTTCTGTTCATCGGCGAAAACAAGAGGAGCGTTTAATTGCCTCCAAATCACTTCCACCACATGTCCATTAACACATGTACTTGCATATGGTTACAAGAAATGCATCCTTTAGTCTACTCTTGCTCTAAATGGGACTAAACACAATTGTACTACATTTTTTGTCTCTACTTTTTCATAACTATTGTTGTTTACACACAACAAAAAAACTATTACAAAATACCATACAAAACAACTTAAATTGCCTTCACTATAATTGCTTTGCACTTACTAGAAAGAAAACATTTGATTTAGTCCTTTACACATGTTTACCTTTCATTTATTGTCTTCCTTCATTTGTTCTTCTACCAAATGCCATTTAGTTTCATTTCATCTTTTTCCTATGCTTCGCACATGTTAATATACACTTCCTTCCACTTTTTATTGTTCCTTCTTTTCCCAAATGAAAATGAACAACAAATTACTTACTATATTCATGTATATCTATCGTGTTTCTATTTCGCATGGTTTTTTCCCTTCCACCAAATTACAATTAAGTTATTATGTTTATTGCCTTCTAGCATAGCATTTCAATTCCAGCATAAAACAAAAACAAATGTCCTTTCAATTTTATGCTATCTGTATGTTTGAACTTGTCAAGAGTTTAATTTTTTTCCTTTTTCACTTTTATCACTTTCACAACAGCCATGGATATGCAGTACCTGAACATCCTTGCCGACTTCAGCCGACAGATCAACGAACAACAAGCAGGCCTTCAAGGAATAGAGGCACGCTTCCAACGACCTTCCAACCTCCCATTGAATTACTTCCAACCAACTATTAAGCTTCTCTCAGAATTGAGAGCACTCCTTCAACGCATTATCCATATGCATGAAAGGGACACTCTACGCATGGCCCGAGAAGACTTGCTACGCCGCAACCCACACCTTTCCCCATACATACATCGCAGATGGTGCTGTCGTTGTCATAATCCCACTTGCATCTATGATTGATTCCTCCTACCTTTAAGTTTCGTTTCACCTCTCCTTCCACCCACTTTTCCCCTGCATTTGTATCATTTCCTGCAAACTTTCACATACATTTACACCCACCAAACCCCATTTTCTTTTCCCCAAAACTTTCTCCACTACCCATTTCTACCCTCTCCACTTGTATCTGCTACCATATCTTCAACCTCTGTTTTGATTCAGTCAATGTATTATCACATCATGTCAACCACAAACATTGTACAAATGAACTACATCCACTAATACCAAACTACATGTACATTTCATGCACACACAACAAGTGTAAACAAACTCTCCCTTTCTGTTTTCCAAGTTTTCAACTACACATTTCAATGCAAACACACGTATAGCTATATTTGAAATGTATATATGTATGTTGTTTTTCCCATGAACTACATCCCACTAATACGAAAATACATGTACATTTTCTGCACACACAACAAGTTTAAACCAAATCTCATTTTCTGTTTTCCAAGTTTTCATCTACACATTTCAATGCAAACACAAGTCTACCTATATTCCAAATGTATATATGTATATTTTTTTTCCCACTTTTATCTCTTCATGCAACTCTTTCATATCACATCTTTACATTTCTTTTTCATGGTGCCTCTATAATTGGTTCTACTGTAGCTATCTCCTACAATTGTATTCTACAATCACATATTGTAATATTTTTCTTGATTACACTTACATGTTTTGCCCATTTTGTTACACTAATACAATGATACAATTTGTACATTGACTTGCTTTAAGATGCTCTCCTAAGGACAGTACATGGTGTTAGATTTTAAGCACTAATTCAATATGCTATAGGATCTTTACTGAGAGAATAACATGTACAGTATATCAATGCATAACAATCATATCAAGCATGTCAAGCATCACAAGAATCAAAAGCATGAGACAATAGACACACAGAGTTTTCATGGGGAAAACCCTAAGGTGAAAAACCCCACAACTTCCTCAGAGATATATAGAGCAATGGCTCAACCAAAGTACAACCAAATACAATAGATAGTCTCCTACTATGCAGCTGATCCTCCTCCTCCAATGTGCGCCACTTTCTGAGTGAGAGAAGAGTGAGTTCTGAGATGATCAAAATAGAGAATCCCGACTCTCTATTTATACTTGTCTTGACCTGCCTAATTACTTATGGGGCCGAATTGTCTAACTCAGCCTAATAACCCCAGTTACATATATTTTGGGCCGACACCCACATCAGGTAGTCTAATAACCCATCGACAAGTTAATCTAGTTGCAACACTTGTCAATACAAATGATGACACTTCCTTATAGAGGAATAACACATCTCTTATAAGGGTACAATAAATATATATGAAATACATTCCAAAGTTACATATACGTCAACACATGGTCTGTAAATATTAGCTGTTGCGACAGCTTTCTACTGTTTTTTTTGCATTTCATACTACACTCCCTTCTGCTAGAATCATCCTATTTTCGTCACACTAAAGGATACGCTTCCTCTGGATGCACACAGAGCGTCCAAGTTCCAATTCAAATGGTACAAATCTCCCCACCATGCCTTTTATACTACATTTCCATTCTATACATATGTACAATTTATCTTGTTTTACCCTCTTAAATAACTTGTATTGCAGTTCACATTCAAATTACAGCGAACAAGATCTCCACCTTACCACCTTGCCTTCCATTACAATTGTTCATTAAGGTATGTATATAATCTACAGTCGCCTTTTCTTTCCTTTTGATTATGTTTAATGTATGCTATGTCCTTTGCCATTTCCTTTATCATGCAGGTTACTTTATCAATATTTAAGCTAGGTCTTCTTTTCACCAGCTTGCCCTTTCCTTTTTTTTGGCACATGGATCCATGCTTCAACACCTTTCACCTCAAGCCCTTCGTGCTCACATAAAATGGTAACAACCCTTTACCCATTTCCCCTTCCTTTTTTTACTCAAAGTTGTGTGAAACTTATTTCATGGAACATTGCACTCAAGGAAATTGGCACATTCTACCAAAACAATGAGTCAACATAACCCAAGGATAGTATTCCTGTTTTCACAACATGTTTACCTCACATCTTCAGCAAAAAAAAAAATGAATCAGATCACATGGGTAAGACTCATGTGTTACCATTATTTACATTCATTATGATGTTAACACTTTACTTCCCAACTTGCCATTTTTTACATTTTATGGATTATTGCATTGCTTACACTTACACACAAATTCTTTTGCTGGTCTCCTAATATGATTCTGTGTTGTGTTTCATTGGACTTAGAATACCTGCACGGAATTTTTGTCACTCTCGAATTTGGTCAACTGCTATCAAGGGATTCTTCTATTCTTGTACAACATCTTCATCAGGGGTACTCATATTCTCTCTATCCAACTTCTGCATGTGCTTTTTGGGATATACATCATATGCTCTTGTGGTAGCCTTTGTATAAAAGGAACATACTGTCCATTAGTACAGTCAAGTGTTTATTAGTTGCTGTTGTGTTCATTTTTCCTTTCTTTTTTCCCTTCACAAATTAGTCAAGCATGGAAACTTATAAAATGTATCATCTTTTTTTCATTCCATTATTGAGAACACAATTATAACATTCCCTAATAAGATTAGATGTCTTCCAATATGTTAGTGAAAACTGAAATGA
Source organism: Larix kaempferi (assembly GCA_027924585.1). Classification (NCBI taxonomy): domain Eukaryota; kingdom Viridiplantae; phylum Streptophyta; class Pinopsida; order Pinales; family Pinaceae; genus Larix; species Larix kaempferi. The sequence continues at coordinate 4,377,687 of BSBM01000807.1, forward strand.
AGAAACACCACACAATTTCCAAATATCTATGGGCTGGGGCAGAAGAAACTTATGCAAATACAATTTTGTATCCACAACCTGTACCACCTCCTACAGCTATTCTTGTAGCTTACCAATGCTCCTACTTGTACTCTAACACTCTTGATTTCTCTATAACAATCATTTATATATTAGTATCCACAACCTGTACCACCTCCTACAGCTAGTCCTGTAGCTTACCAATGCTCCTACTTGTACTCTAACACTCTTGATTCCATTATTGAGAACACAATTCTAACATTCCCTAATAAGATTAGATGTCTTCCAATATGTTAGTGAAAACTGAAATGAAGAAACACCACACAATTTCCAAATATCTATGGGTTGGGGCAGAATAAACTTATGCAAATACAATTTTGTATCCACAACCTATACCACCTCCTACAATTATTCCTGTAGCTTACCAATGCTCCTACTTGTACTCTAACACTCTTGATTTCTCTATAACACTCATTTATATATCAACATTCTTCATATCAACAATTCACTCCTTCTTCATTATGCCCAACTAATCATTATAACTTTATCATCCGCCCTATCGTAGACAGATGATTTAATTCAACTTTCTAACCTTTCTCTGATATCTTTTTTTTACTCTCACCTTTCTAAGCTATAGGATCACTTTAATTCAATTAATGAAAACTCTACATCAGATCTCTATTTCAACCCTGGTCTTTGTTCAGATTTGGAATTGTCCACATACTTCTCAAATCATCATCTCAAGCTTAGATATGTAGTCACCAACACTCATTTTCTCAGCATTGAATGTGCATCTCTGTGTTGTTCTCTTCTGATGTTAACCAAGTTTGTGTTCTCAAAGGGAATATGCTCTCCTATTTAGACTCAAGTTATTTAGGGTCTAAGAGGTGAAGTGACCATCCCCTGCTGTCCATCATTTTCACATTTGTATCCTGTCATGAACTTATACAACAACCCATACCCCGAGGACCGATCTCTGACTTGGTTATTAGTGATTTCTGTGTACATTCTCATTCACATCCATGTCATAACAGCAATTCCAAAGACAAATAGCCATTACACAATTCTAATACAACCAACTACCTGCAAAACACTTCATTCACCCACTACAATTTTCACCATTCAGTGAACCCCACAAATCTCATAAAAATTACATTTTCTCAGAAAACCTCTTCCTACTCCCCTAACTGACACCATTATTGGCACCTTTCTGTAGGCTTACACTGTTTTCTCTGCAATTGAATGTTTATATATACATATGCATATACTTTTTTGTTTTTGTACTTGAATGTTTATATACATATTCATATACACATTGGCTCCCTTTATATCAACTTTTTCTTTTCCTTGTTGGGGTGTTCTAAAAATTTATTGTCAGTGTATTCGGTTGCTCAGGGTTTCATATATATATAGCTTCAAACTACAAAAGTGTACCATAAAATCAGGTCCATGCTTTCGTTTTAATGGATGCAATGCATTAGACTCTATATACATGAACTATTTCGTAAGTTCCAAGTGTCTTTACAAATATAAGAGGAAATCCTGTAATACTTTTGATTTAAACCAGCTGAACTACTTCTATATTAACATTAGGATATAATCCAACAGATTTAGTATTTGTTAAAGCTGATACAGTAATGACTGTTGTATGTGCAGTGGATTTTTTGCGTAGGACCTTTTGCTGGAGCTGCATTACCTGCTGCCTACTAGCAATACATTCTGAGAGCAACTGTCATCAAGGCCTTGGGATTATACCGAAGCAACACCAATGTGTAACTAGTTGTAGGTAGGAATTGTCTGTAATTGTTATGGGATATTATGTCTCGCACTGAATAAGACCAAGTGGCAGCTCAGTGAGAACTGATTTCTGAAAAGTAGCTTCTTATTTATGCCATTTATGTTAAGAATAAAAGTAAATTTCCTGTACATTTCAGCCCATCAAAAGGTGTTTAAACTTTAAACATAATTTAATGATGTGGATATTAGGCTATATAGTGTGTTATGTTTGAGGAAGTAGAATGAAGTGACCTTATATATATAATTATGTTTTCTTCATGATGCAATTAGTTGAATTTCTAACCTTTTAGCATTGAGAAGGACAAGGTTCATAGCCTTTCACAATATACTCTAGGAATCATACAAATTCAGTTGTCCTTTCTTTCAGCCATTACCATATTGTTTGTACTGTTTTAACTTGATCAGCTGTTTCCCTGTCATTATTTTCTGTGTTACCATTTAATCCCTATTATGTTCCTTGCTGGAGAATAGCTGATAAGTCCAGACAAAATCTGCTGTATTTGCTGAAACTGTTGGATTACTCAGGTTTCAGTCAAATTGCATGACTTTTATATCATTACATGTTTTTTTAATGGAAACAAATATTTTCAGGTCAAAACAGAGAAAGTTACATGTGTTTTCAATATTCAAAAATTGAAATTGAAATCTATTTTCTGAATGAGATTTTGCATACTTGAAACAAAGGAGAATATCATTGGATATTTTTCAAAATATTTGAAACAGAACCTTTAGGGATATTAGATATTGCATGTAAGTATGAAAGATATATTTCTACAGAAGGGAAACAAAGTATTCCCCAAAAATGCTCTGCTATAATGCTTAAAGGCTTAAATAAACACCTATTCTCATTTTGCAATTTATCTTTTGCAGGTGGGAATTTTCACAATAATCTTTTTTGAAATCTTAAACATATTCTCTTCATAGCCCGGCATGAAGAGTGGTATTTGCTTCAACTGGGAACAACTGATTTATAACATTGTAACAATCCCTCAACTAATGAGCTACAATATTGAATGCTGGTGATTTCTCCTGTATGTTTATAAAAAAAATTTAAAATCTGAATATACTTTAATGTAGGTTCGTAGAGGTGCTGATAGAGCAGAAATCTACAGTTTTCCCTTCTCTTCCAATCATCAGTGTGTGAGGCACCTGCAACAATTAATTAATACGAATATGCGAAATAGCAGAAATGACAGAACTCAGAATCACTTTTATATTGATCACAGGCCACTTCGAGGGGGCAACCTCCTATGAGCAAGCTCAATACAAATAACTTCACCATGCCTTCATAGGTCTCAACACACACTTATATACTAATTCTAGGCGCCAATACTATGGGTCGAAACCATGGGCCGTTACAAACTATGGATCAACAATACTACGAGCGACTTACAAAGCATATGCGCCAACAACAATAACACAAACTATTGATCAACAAATACTACGGGACGACTTACAAAGCATATGCGTCCAACAACAACATACTAACAAAGTAAAGACATGGGTTCCTAACATCCCCTCCCTCTTAAAAAAAACTTTGTCCTCAAAGCTTTAGATGTGGAAATTGTTGTTGAATCTGAAGGAGTGGTTCCCATGTAGCATCCTCTGGTTGCATGCCGTGCCACTGAATTAAGACCTCTGTGATAGAGTGAGAGCGAAGCTGACGCGTGCGCCGATTGAGGATGGCCTCTGGCTCCAAAAGGATGGATCCTTCATTATCCAGTTCGGGTAAAATCGTTTGTCCGCTGATGTTGGTGCCAAGAACTTTCTTCAGACAAGAGACATGAAAGACTGGATGAATGCGGGAAGAAGGAGGAAGTTCCAATTTATAAGCAACGGACCCAATCTTCTGAAGAATCCGATATGGCCCATAGAACTTTGGAGCGAGCTTATGACGCCCTTTGAGTTTCAAGGAGGATTGTTTGTACGGATGGAGACAAAGAAAAACCATATCACTGACTTGAAAAGTGCGCTCCGAATGGTGCTGATCAGCTTGTTGCTTCATGCGATTTCTTGCCATGTGAAGATTGTCCCGCAAAATGCGAAGAATCTGATCGCGGTTTTGAAGGACCGTGTCAACTTCATGAACTGGTGAACTGGTGGGGGTGTATGGAAGAAGAGCTGGAGGTGCCTGACCATAGACTGCTTCATATGGGGTCATTTTAGAGGCAGTGTGGTAAGAGGTATTGTACCACCATTCAGTGAGAGGGAGCCACTTTGCCCACTGATGTTGTTGTTCCAAGGTGAAGCAACAAAGATAAGTTTCCAAGCATTTATTGACAATTTCAGTCTGACCATCTGTTTGTGGGTGATACCCTGAACTCATCTTCAGTTTGGTGCCAGTGTGGCGAAATAGTTCTGTCCAAAAATGACTGGTGAAAGTCGCATCACGATCCGAGACAATGGAAGAAGGGATGCCATGAAGACGAAAGATCTGGTCCAGAAAAATTTGAGCGACAGAGGAGGCTGTATAGGGATGGCTGAGAGCACAAAAATGACTATATTTGGAGAGGCGATCAACCACAACGAGAATCACTGTCTTCCCACCAGATTTAGGGAGCCCTTCAATGAAATCCATAGAAATATCTGTCCAAATCCGTGTAGGTATGGGCAAGGGTTCAAGCAATCCTGGAAGGAGTGTTGTTTCACCCTTATTGCGCTGGCAGGTATCACATTCGGCCACCATCTGTTGAATTGTCCTTTTCATGCCCTGCCAAAAGAAGTTATGGCGTGCTCGTTCATACGTTTTGAGGAACCTAGAGTGCCCTGCCGATGGAGAAGCATGGAGTTCATAGAAGACAGCCTGTTGAAGATCTGTGCTCTGGGGAAGCACCAAACGACCCTTGTATCGCAGAGAAGTACCATCCCAAGAGTAATGTGGTATAGCAGAAGGGTTGTTGGTCAAGGGTTGGATGATTTGAGATAAGGAAGAGTCATTGACATAACCCTGTTGAACAGATTGCAACCAATTTGGAACAGGCATAGAAATAGCTGAAAGAGAACCTTGGGCATCAAATGTGCGAGAAAGAGCATCTGCCACAATATTGTCTTTACCCTTCTTGTAAGTGATCTCATAGTCATAACCCATGAGTTTGATAACCCATTTCTGTTGTGCTGGGGAGGAGACACGCTGGTCCAAGAAATATTTCAGACTCTGGTGATCAGTCTTGATGCAGAAATGATTCCCTAATAGGTATGGGCGCCACTTCTGTACTGCATGCAAAATAGCCATCATTTCCTTCTCATAGGTAGAGGCAGCTAAATTCTTACCTGAAAGGGCTTTGCTGGTGAACGCAATTGGGTGTTCATCTTGAAGGAGAACAGCACCAAGTCCATTGCCGCAAGCATCACTCTCAATAGTTAAGGGCTTGGAAAAATCGGGCATAGCTAGCACAAGTGTAGTACACATAGCTTGTTTTAGTTTGTCAAATGCACACCGAGCAGCAGGTGTCCATGTAAAAGCATCCTTTTTCAATAGAGCAGTTAATGGAGCTGCAATCTTCCCATAATCCTTGACAAACTTGCGGTAGTAGCCAGTCAACCCCAAAAAACCACGAAGGCTCTTGAGTGTCTGAGGATGCGGCCAATTGTTCATGGCATCGATTTTGGAAGGATCCACGCGAACCCCTTGTGCTGAGATAATGTGCCCGAGATACTCAACTTCCTTCTGTCCAAAAACACATTTAGACTGCTTGGCATGGAGATGATGGTCAGAGAAAAGTTGCATGACAAGATCCAGATGCTGGAGATGTTCATCCCATGTTTTACTGTAGATGAGGATATCATCAAAGAATACCAGAATGAATTTCCGCAAGTAGGGTTGAAATATTTTATTCATTAAGGCCTGGAATGTGGAAGGAGCATTAGTGAGGCCAAAGGGCATGACCAAAAACTCATAATGGCCATCATGTGTGCGGAAAGCTGTTTTAGGAATATCATCCTCATGAACCTGAATTTGATGATACTCAGAACGAAGATCCAACTTGGAGAAAAAGTGAGCCCCATGAAGCTCATCAACAACAGGAATTGGAAACTTATCCTTGATGGTGAGGTGATTAAGTGCTCGGAAGTCAATGCAGAGGTGCCATGACCCATCTTTTTTGCGGACAAGAATAACTGGAGAAGAAAAGGAACTAGTGCTTGGGCGAATAATACCTTGCTTCAATAAGTCCCGAACGAGCATTTCAATCTCCATTTTTTGGTGAAATGGGTAGCGATAGGGCCTGATGTTGGGAGGAACGCTACCAGGAAGGAGCTGAATACGATGGTCTTTTGGCCTGGAAGGTGGCAATCCCACTGGTTCAGCAAAGACACCTGTATATCGATCCAGAATTTGTTGTAGATCCAAAGGAGTAGTGGAGACCGCTAATGGTTACATTTGGATGGAATGGATCTAAGCAATGACACCATGTGAATTCTTCTTGAGGATTTTTTCCATGCGATGTGAACTGATGATGCTGAGAGAACCTGGTTGTAATCCTGTCAATGTGTGTTTTTGTCCATTGGGGGAAAACTGCATCCAAAGTTCAGCAAAATCCCATAAGATAGGGCCAAGTGTGCGTAGCCATTGAGCGCCCAAAACCACATCACATCCGCCTAAGGGAAAGGCAAACATGTCAGAGCGCAAGGTATAATCTCCCATAGAGATACGCACATTTCGACACTTCCCTTTGAAAGGTAAGGTGCCCCCATTGGCAACCATGACTTCAAAGTTTGAGCAAGGATGGATAAAACAATCAGCTTGTTTGGCGTTCCGAGGGTCAATGAAATTATGAGTGCTACCAGAATTAATGAGTATTGTAAGAGGAAGCTTCTTGAAGTAACCCCTGACCCGCATTGTTTGGGGGGTGGTGATTCCAGCTAAAGCATGGAGAGATATCTCTGGTTGGTCATCCTGAGACGGAGGGTCAATAGGCGGTTCCTAAATGTCGACCAGAGCATCCAGTGTTTCTGGATCTTCGTCACCAATTTCAGAGGCAGGCGGAGACTCCACATCCAAGAGATAGAGCTTTTGCTGAACACATCTATGTCCCCGAGTGAATTTCTCATCACAATTATAGCAAAGCCCCTTTTCTCTGCGTGCTTGCATCTCTGTTTCAGACAAACGCTTGATAGGAGTCGGTCGAGGAGCCTGTGGTATAGGTGGTCGCTGAGAACCCATATTTCAGAAGGGAACAAAAGTGGGCTTGGAGCATTGTTGGGCTGCAATCTTGTCTTCTGCCAACTTAGCCAACCCTAGGGCTTCCATCATTGTGTTGGGACAGAACATTTTGACCTCAGAGCGGATGGCATCCTTTAGACCACTGATAAAACAACTCCGGTAAAAGTCATCAGACAATCCTTCGGTGTGGTTGGCTAGATTCTCAAATTCGGTTTGATACTCTCTCATCGTGCCAATTTGGCAAAGTTTAGTGAGGGCTCCTGTGAAGTCATCAAAAGCACTAGGACCAAATCGTTGCAAAAGGAGCTGGCGAAAGTCTGGCCATTTGGGCTCTGGATGAGCCTTGATGTACCAATGGTACCATTGAAGAGCTTCCTGTTCCAAGTGAAAGGATGCCAGCGGAACTTTGTTGACATCAAAAGTATTATGCAGACTGAAATACTGTTCTGCACGATAGATCCATCCAGTTGGATCAGTACCATTGAAATGAGGAAAATCAAGCTTCAGACCACAGAAATTGCTGGAAGAGGAGAACCCATTGTCTGATGAAGACTCGGACTGCCGTTTGTTGTTCATAGATGAATGTTCAAGATGGAGGCCGAGAAATTTTTCATCCAGATCCTGGAGTTTGGCTTGGATGGCTGCAAGTGCTTCCTCCATGGTTTTTGCTCCTGCACGGGTGACAACCATAACTGGGTTTTTTTTTTTGACTAAGTAGGAAAACAAAAACAGAAACTACTTCAGTAAGGGAAAATCTGGACCAGGGAAAAATTCTGAAGGGTAATTGGGGTTTCACTAGGTTTTGGACACTGTTGAATAGATAGGGAAACAAAAATGAGGATTCCAGAAGCGGGGTGAAAGAATGGGAAAATTTGGCAGAGGGGAACAAAGAAGCAGAATTCAGAAATGAACTCTGTGGTAAAATTTGAGGGTGATTGGGTGAAATCTGAGGAAGTTATGGCAAACCCTAAAAATAGACAAATGTGGGATTTCGGGCTTTGGGAAGGGGAATTGTGGATAGGGTCCTCAGGAATGAAATATGCAGAATGGGGTGACAGGGGTTCCCCGAAAATTTCAAGGGAAACAGAGTGAAAACAAGGGAGATATGGAGAAAAACTGAATTTTATACCTTTTTTTTTTTCCAGACTGGAGCGGCTACGGCTCGAAAGGGATCTGAAACGGCGCCGAATGGATTGAAAATGGCTGGATCTGGAACGGCTTGCAAAATGGATCTGAACGACTGGATGTAAAATGGTGCAGCAACGATCGACGACAGTTCAGCTGAAATTAGATATGGACCCCAGGTATGTGCGGCTTCCTAACAGTTCAAGGGTGTCACTCGGCCACCAATGATGTCTGACGGCTTGCGTATTGGGGCAGTACCCCTCACTCCACGGCTCAGGTAAAACTGATAACCGCTTTGCCACAAACGACAGCTCTTGGTTTACCTCACGGGTGGGAACTAGTCAATCAGGTAGGGGTTGTTGCCCTTTTCGCTGGCAGGTCCTCTCAATGGGCCAGCTACTTCGGGTTTCCTGTGGTACTCCTCACAATGAGTTTTAGGGCTTATGCCCAAGTACTTCCCATAGTTAAGCGGATAGGGATTATTCCCAAATCCGAACCTGCAACAGATGCGAAAAAAAATTTGGCAGAAATTTCACCCAGCGAGCCCAAGAAAGTGCTCTGATACCAGATGTGAGGCACCTGCAACAATTAATTAATACGAATATGCGAAATAGCAGAAATGACAGAACTCAGAATCACTTTTATATTGATCACAGGTCACTTCGAGGGGGCAACCTCCTATGAGCAAGCTCAATACAAATAACTTCACCGTGCCTTCATAGGTCTCAACACACACTTATATACTAATTCTAGGCCCCAATACTATGGGTTGAAACCATGGGCCGTTACAAACTATGGATCAACAATACTACGGGCGACTTACAAAGCATATGGGCCAACAACAATAACACAAACTATTGATCAACAAATACTACGGGACGACTTACAAAGCATATGCATCCAACAACAACATACTAACAAAGTAAAGACATGGGTTCCTAACACAGTGGTTGGCAGTTTCAAGTGACAAGGGAACAATTCACATTTTTTCCCTCAATGTAGCAAGGCCAAGAGAAGATCCAAGGAGTGTTGATGCTATGCAAGGTCTCTCAGCCACAAATGGTTCTAGTGGTAATCTAGTCATTCCCTCACTGGGAGCTAATCCCACCTGTTCACTTTCTTTTATGAGAAGTAATAATTTGACCTTGAATTTTCATATGTAATAAATGTATATATATGTATTATGTTGTTTGTTCAAGGTAATGTCAAGCACCAAATGTGATAATAATCAAATGTGAGCACTGAACATTAATTTTGCAGGAGTACTGGCAAGATATTTTAGCTCTGAGTGGTCCTTTCTCAATTTCACTTGCCGGAGGGATTACAATTTCTTGTAGCTTTTGGCCATCAAAAGAACACTATTGTCGTTGTTGGCCTAGATGGAAGGTAACTTGACAAATATATATTTGCTGCTAAATGTTATTGATTGGATGGAATTTTGTTAGCATTACTGATATTTAACAAAATTAAGATTTGACATGATAAAACCAATACACAAACACTCTTCTGAGGAAAAGATAAAAGTCCCTGATTACTTTAGCATTGTTATTTCATGTATGCAGCTTCTATAGATGTTCATTTCATCCTGTAAGTGGTGGCGAAATGGTGCAAAAGGATTATGCTAGATTTCTGAAACCAGATGAATCGTAGTGACAACTGATGTTTGTTCATTGATCCTGTAAATGGTGGTGAAATGGTGCAAAATAACACTGAGATTTCTGAAATCATATGTCTTTACTATTTAGTGGCAACTAAAGTTTGTTTATTGGGGATTTTCAGCTTTATTTAATGGAATTTAATTATAATTAAATTGACTCAGCTTGAACTGAGTTTTATGTAATGTAAATGTTGTATTATTGTACAGTATCATTGTAACAGAAATGTTCTCAATAAAATATTCTTATTTCTTTATTGTGTCTTTCCTAGGTATTTGTACTCGGATTCTTAATCTCTTGGTATTCTGTGATGAACAATTTCAGTGTCTTTAGTATGATATGAACTAAAGAATCTCAGCTAAGTCCCTTGTGATGAATAGGATGCAACTTATAACTGACTAAATATATAAGCTCAGCTAAGTCATGAAAGTAATCCAAAACAGGATGTTCCAGAATCCTTGGCGGTTGCTATTGCAGAATTTCATCTTCTGGTTGCTTCTTTCTTTAACATACAATCTTGAGAGATACTTATAGATGTAATTCAGATACACTTTTATTTCTATTAATAAAACTAAAGTACGAGTTTTCTAGGAGACGAGCAATTTCAACGTGGGTTTTTTTTCAAGCACATGATTGTTGTTATTGGTGTTTAATATATTTACTTCGAAGTATGCAGGATTGGTTTTCACATTTCTCTACTATTCATTCAAAGCAATTCCTTCCTACCCTAGCTAAAATATAAGTTCTTGTCTTCAAAACCATTGAACCCAAGCTCGCTATGCCTGCGCTTTGCCTTTTTCCTTCAAAATACAATCTCATGACTGAAAGCATGAGATTGCCTTCATAACAATTGAGTGGCCGCCAATTTCTTAGTTATGAAAGCTCTATAATACCCTTCATGTTGCTGCAATATCTATTATTCTTGTGCCATAAATTTTATGCTAGTTACTTATATTAACTTAGTACTTCCATTTCCTTTCTATTATTACATACAGGCGTATAATTGCACCTTCTTAGGGGAAATAGCTAGTTCATAGACCCTAACCCTGCGACAGGGATTGCAACGTAAACCAACAACAAACATAATTCATAAACCCTGACCCTGCAGCAGGGATTGCAACATAAACTAACAACAAACATAATTCTTGTACCCTAACCCTGCGGCAGGGATTGCAACGTAAACCAACAGCAAACATAATTCATAAACCCAAACCATGCGACAGGGATTGCAACATAAACCAACTAAAAACATAATTCATACATCCTAACCCTGCAACATGGATTGCAACGAAAACCAACAACAAACATAATTCATAAACCCAAACCTTGCGGCAGGGATTGCAACGTAACCCAACAACAAACATAATTCATAAACCCTAACCCTGCGGCAGGGATTGCAACGTAACCCAACAACAAACATAATTCATAAACCCAAACCCTGTGGCAGGGATTGCAACGTAACCCAGCAACAAACATAATTCATAAACCCTAACCCTAACCCTACGGCAGGGATTGCAACTTAACCCAACAACAAACATAATTCATAAACCCAAGCCCTGCAGCAGGGATTGCAACGTAACCCAACAACAAACATAATTCATAAACCCAAACCCTGCGGCAGGGATTGCAACGTAACCCAACAACAAACATAATTCATAAACCCTAACCCTGCAGCAAGGATTGCAACGTAACCCAACAACAAACATAATTCATAAACCCTAACCCCGCGGCAGGGATTGAAACGTAAACCAACAACAAACATAATTCATAAACCCTAACCATAATTCATAAACCCTAACCAGTATCTCAAAACATAGTATAAGGACAAGCCAAATGCTTAAACTCGAACCCGAATGCAGGGATTGCAACAAAAACCAGGTACAAACTTATTTTTCCAAATTAAACCAGCAACAAACTAAATTTTACATATTAAACTAAATTTTCCAACAACAACAACAAACTAAAGCAAGTTAAACCTTGAAGTGCAGCACAGAAGGTCCACAGAATCCCCAGTAGATTGGGAGTGTTGAAAAACACTTTTGCAGGGATGGCTGGTAGGAAACCTACCAGCGAGCCACCGGACGAAGCGAGCGAGCCACAGGATGAAGAATCCAAACGCAAGACGAGCGCAGTTACCGGCCAAGAAGCGAAGCCACCGAACGAGGCCACCACAGCCACTGGACCAAGGATAGAAAGCCACCATCGCCACCACCGAAACCACGGGAGGAGGAACCTGACATCTCCACGACTGAAATAGGAATACTGCAAGTCGCCAACACAACTGAACACAACGACGCGCACCATCGAGTGGAATGCCGCCATGTCCGAAGCAACAACCAGGACGGAGTGGTAATAAAGGGGTGTGAGATATCACCAGAGCCGAGCACCAGGTGAACAGAGACGGGCGGAGGGAGCCACAATAGTGGGTGCATAGATGATCAACAAACGGGGCAGCAGAATGCCCACACTCCGGGCCCGAACAAAAAACAACGGAGGGTAATACCTTTCCCGGGCGCAGCTCCATGGGACCATGAAAAGGCATGCTGCATGTGCGGCGTTAAAGCGCCCACCTACTAGACAGGTGGCGCTTCCTTGTCGGAAAAAAATATTACCACTTTGACCTTGCCAAGTGGCGTGGGGAGCAGAGCCAAGTGGGGGGTCCAGGTAATGGCATCCCTCCCCTAGTCTAATTTTGAGGTAATGACTTATTTATTTAGATATCAAAATGATTTATGAGATATTTTGTTTGTCATATAAAGGAATATCTATGATGATACCTTTGTTTGTGAGATGAAGGACTCTTTATGTGTAGCAATTTGATTACTTAAGTTTATGGAGGTATAAATATCCTACATGGAAACACATGTTGTGAAGAGTTAAATCCAGTCATATTATACATGTTGTAAATGAACACTTTGACTTTGTTTTTAAATTTGTCAACACATTTAGTTATTAAATGTGTCTTTCTTCTTCTACCCCAATGAATTTTATATAAAATTTTCAATACGTTGGCTTGTTTGAAGTCCTTCAACTTAGGTGTCTAAGACATATATTGTTGGAATAATGTCGTAGATATTAGATTATTGTGAATCTACTCATGATAGCATAAGAGGTTTGAGATCCATAGTTATAGGATATGAGTTTTGGTTTGTTGAGATCTCTCTCAACTATATATGTAATTAATTTTATATGCAATAGACAGACTGGTGTTTACCATCTCTGTGTATGAGCCTTCGTGCTCTTGCTCCTCTTTTAATCTAAATTGGTATCAGAGTTGTTGCTGTGAGAGCCCTTCGTGGCCTGCTGTGAGAGCCCTTTGTGGCCTGTTGAGAAGCCCTTCGTGGCTTGCAATGAGAGCCCTCTACGGCCTGCTGTGAAAGCCCATTGAGGCACACTGTGACTGTGTTGTGCAAGTGAGAATACCATCATCGCTGAGTGAGGGGGCGCTGCTATGAAGAGCTGTTGAGATTCAACTGAGAGAGATCTACTGCGAGGCCATGAAAGCTGTAAGGTGTGTGATGAAGAGCGTGAAGTGATTGGGTTAGAGGATGAGATCTGGTGTAGAGTTCGGAAGAGCCGTTGCTAGTGAATTAATTTCGTTGCAGTCTACCGTGAAGAACTAGAGGGTGCCACTACTGAGTCGTGAAAAATACATGAGGCTTGCGTGAAGAGGAGAGACGCCGCCATCGCTGCAAGAAAACCATTGTGGAAGGAGTCGTCGCTACTGTGAGGGACATGAGTCGATGTTTGATTGTCGAGTGAAGGAGCATATTTTTGTGCTCCGTATGATAGGGTTTGCTCCAACACATTTTGAGAGGGACCACAAAGAAAGGATGTGTAGTATCATGTGTGGAGGAAATCCTATTCCATTGAGTGTGGAACTTCCACAGGCATTGAGGATCCGTCAAGGACTAAAGATTGTGAACTGCTTGGAATAGTTCATCGTTGGAGAGAAGTCACTGCTTCAAATCTGCGTAGATTGAGAAATTGCTACCAACAGATGAGCCATTGTGTGAGTGCTTCCCATCTATTAAATTCTTGAAGGCCTGAGGAGATCGACCTGCCTTTCAAGTCGTTGTGCATCGTAGACCCCTGAGAGGCATACACTGCCATAATTACTGAGGATTGATGTTGGTGTCAAACTGTCTGCCAGAGGAGTCATGCCTTTTGCAAATTGTGACTCTCTACTAGTCAATGCCTGGTGTTCATAAAGGAGGGAGTGGGAAACTTGTTTTTTGTTGGGAGCACATCTGACAGAGCTGTGTGTGGAGAGCGATTTGGAGAGCTGTAGTAGTTGTGCATAGAGCCGCCACTGTGGAGTCACCCAGTCCTGAGTGAAAGGAAAATGTTTGCTGAAGGAAAGATGAATATGTAGGCTTCGGATATGATGTGTAAATGCAATCCTGCAAGTAGTCCTGTAGATGCTACAGTAAAATTTGAATCTAAGCCTAGATATGATGAGGAATGTCTTACTAAAGAAGACCATATTTTAATTAAGCTGGAAATGATGGTGATAGATAATTTGTTGGCCGGAGTTGCAGCAGCTGAAGAAAAAATAGTTGATTTTGATGCAGAATTGAAGTATATTGTAGATTGGCTTGAAAAGCCAAAAGGATTATGAAAATGATGTCTATGTTTTTGATGGAGAATACACCATGTTTGCAGATGTTGAAGAATTTGGTGATATGCATCAACAAGAGACATTAACACTGTTGAACTATGAGCTAATGTTGCAGCATTCCATTGCACAGGACATAGTTGATTGTAGCCGAGCATGGAGGACAACTATTAATGAAAATTTTGCAGAATTTGTAGAAGCTGAAGGGAAATCCAGGATAGTAGAGGTGCAACCAAATTCCATAATGCACATTAAAGTGAAATATACATCTAGGCGTGAAGACTTCAAGATCTGGAGCGGGAAACATAAAAATACAAACAAGTACTATGTCACAGCAAGAAAGGTCAAGATGAAGTGGATTAGAAGGAGGATTGAAGAGTACAAGGTTTGAAGCCCTAAGAAACATATATTATTAAATTGTTAAAGTTTATGTTGATTTGTAAGCGTAGATATACAGGCATATTATGTATTGTGATCCATTTCTCCATTAAGGGAGGATGTTGGAATAATGTCGAAATGATAGGTTTAATAGTAGAGATTAGATTATTGTGAATCTACTCAAGATAGCATAAGAGGTTTGAGATCCATATTTATAGGATCTGAGTTTTGGTTTGTTGAGATCTCTCTCAACTATATATTTAACTAATTTTATATGCAATAGACAGATTGGTGTTTACCATCTTTGTGTATGAGCCTTCGTGCTCTTGCTCCTCTTTTAATCTAAATGATATCTCAAACCAATTTGTACATAATCTATCATAAGAGTTTATATTATGATAGTGAACAACATTAGTTCATATTGCATAATAAGTAGTTTTGGAAAGGTGCCTAAAATATTTTCAATAGATTTTATTTGGTGTGGAGGTTCTATTTATAGCAAGAGTAAAGATAGATATTTCAAACCATTTTTTCCATAGTCTCTTTGGGCAAGTGTAGTGCCAAAAGATCTGACAAATTATTTTAGCAATAAGGAAACATATAATTTTGAAAACTTAAGGGATTTCTACTATTTTGACATTCAACAACTTCAGTGAAAAAAAAATCTTTGATGAATAAGGTGCTAGTGAACAATGTTCTATTTCAGTGTGGGATGCTTCCACCACACCTATTTTTGTTCAACATCATAAGAATAAAATTCCCAAATTGCTATACTCTTATAATTATCTTTGTAAAATTCATGAGTGGAGAAAAAGTTGATGTCTATCCTTCCAGAGTAAAACCCTTATTAGTGCAAATCATTTAATCCTCTAAAAATAGGTATAATTGAATGGGTTAGTTCAATTGGTTCAAATGCATTGTTCCATGATGGATTTCATCATGAGGTCTCCATTTCTATTATGGCTAAGATTTGAGTCTGACGCAGTCTCATTGGTTTTCCAACAACTATTGTGTTTAGCAGTTGACTTGTCTTCAATCCATTACAAGCAAACCAAGGTTTGGTGAATATTTTTGCATAAACACTTTTCTTGTTCTACTTTAGTGGAGGCGGGTGAGTGAATATTTTAGCAAAGGTTTTCTCATTTATGCACCTAAAAATAGTAAGTATCACATGTGATGATAACACACATAATTGTGCATTTGTATATCTAAATGCATCATACATAACAATTAGAAAAATAACCACCCATGCTCCATAGAACACAATATTTCAAAAACAAATGCCACCTAGTGCGTACAAACATATAAACATGTTGGTGCTTGTTGTAATCTAAGAGATTACACAGTAAATCTAGCTACCAATAGTGCAATCAATAAACTATAATATACAAGCATGCACAATAGAAGGAAGAGAATGATAAGAGAAGTAATTATAGAACCAACGACAAGTAATCTTTTAATATATGATCATTTAATCAACAACAACCACTACATGTTAGATTCATGTCTATTTATACAATTCATAAAGTGGAGGTAGTTACAACTACCATAACTACCTTGATCAATCGACTCGATTAGAAAATCAACTGACCCGACTACCTAGTCATCTACGGTCGTAGTCAACTCATTCTTTACAATATTTAGTCGACTGCTCCATCTAGTTGACTACTTAACTAGGCTTCCTCGAACATCTCCCCCAACCTTAAAATCTTATTCATCCTAAAGAAGGGAGAATCTGGAATTGCAAAGATTTACAAAAAATGTTGCAATCGAATCATGTTTTGTTAAGTTGAATGTTGCTAGTCTCTCATGTATTTGTTGTGATTGAATATTGGTTCACTAAAGTGTTAGGGTTGAAGAATGAAAATCCTAGTAGAGGGAGTAGCAAAGGTGAATTTGTTGTAATATGAGGAGGGATTGTTGTGATTGCATCCATACATACTTTATACATGTGATCAGTGATTTGTCTAAGTATACGTTCAAAGTCTCTCAACTCTTCCATATCCTGGTTTGTTGAAATATTAATTCATTTCATTTTTGCTAAGTAAGTCATCTTTTCTTGAATGGAGGTATTATGGACTTTGGATAGGCTAGGATTTAATTCTTTGTGTGTGTATCAAACCTATCTATAAACATCTTAGATGTGTGTGACTATTTTGTTTGCTTTCATCTGCATCATCTTTCCTTCCTGGAACCATTATCAT
Organism: Larix kaempferi; assembly: GCA_027924585.1. Classification (NCBI taxonomy): domain Eukaryota; kingdom Viridiplantae; phylum Streptophyta; class Pinopsida; order Pinales; family Pinaceae; genus Larix; species Larix kaempferi. Next base: position 4,394,643 of record BSBM01000807.1, read on the forward strand.
TCTGCAGCCTATATATCCTCTTTGACTTGTTGTTATTGTTTGAGTTGAGTACCTAGTTTATCCCAACTCCATGCATCAACTGCAACATTTCTTCAATTTACCAGTTCCAAAGTCAATGCTTGAGTAACTCTTAACTTGTTCAAACATTGGCATAATAGACTGGCTAGTTGTCTAACACGATATTAACAACAATGGCTATGATTGAAAATGGTTCATGCCTGAACAAACTTCAATCATCAGTTCTTAGCCAAAATATTATGTACTTGATTGATCAAGTTGGTTATCAAGTTTTTTTAGGTATTTGAATGGATGATCCGGTGTATTGACAAGGAAATATCTAGTCCTTATTCTTCCTTTTCTCTATAAGTTTTTCACACTTATTCCTCCTTTGTTTTCCTTTGCTTCATCTTCTTGGCTAACCCAATAAACCTTGTAGTCCTTTCTTTACTATCTTCTTTATAGAGCTCCTAGATATCTAAGTCGAATGCATCTATTGGTTCAAAAGCCATTGTTGATTTTCCTATTTTCTCTCCCTACAACCTAAATGTGGTGACAATCTTAGTCAATTTTTTATTTTTTCCCTTTTCCTCTTCAACTTGCTTTCTACCCTTTTTATCCTTTTTCGTTTTGGACTGTAGTTGATTGTGCTAGCATGGTCACCTATTGGGTAATCAATTGTTGTGATGTTGTTGGTTGCATTTGTTTCATTGTGGATCCTTAGTTTGTTTGTGTTGCATATGTTGCATTGTGGATCCTTGGTGTGTTTGTGTTACATTTTTCATTGACCCTTGCATCTCGTTGGTCAACTTTTGGGTTCAATCTTGCTACTGTTCCTCATCCAACTTGTTATGATCCTTTCCTTGCTCAGAATATTTTCTTGTTCCTAATGGTTTTCCATATCTCCTCCATTTACATTTTCCTAATTACCTTCATCCCCCTCATTTAAATTATCATGATTGCTAGCACCAACACTTTCTTGTACTATGGGGGTTGACAATGTCAGGTTGGGATCCCTGGTGAGATCGATGGAGCCCTAAGTCTACTTTTCTCTTACATTGCTCATTGTTGGTTTAGCCGGGGGTGATTGTGATCTTTGGTATTTTAGTTTACCTTGTCTTAGCTACTTATTTTCCTTCTTGTGTCTTTTGTTGTTGTCACTTTACCATCTCTATTTACAATCGCTTATGAATTGTAATTTTGTTTCTCAAAGCTTCAATGATTATTTTCTTTTCCCTTTCCATGGCTTCCATTTTATTCTTTCCCAACAGTGGATTACATGATCTATTTTCTTTTTCTGAATTGTTCTCTATTCATTTTCCTTTTTCTATCATCCAAAGTTGTCAATACATGTTGTGTTCCTTGTACCAGTTTATTCTTTAACTGAAGTTCTTCAAAGATGAGCTCATCTAACTCTTGAATGAGCATGTCAAGGTCATCCTTAGTTTACTCATTGTTCTTCTCAACATTTGATTTTTTTCTTCTTCTTCTTCATCAACTTCTTAAGAGTCACTTTATTTGTTGGTTGATTATGTTGAAAGTGCGTCACTTGCAACAAAGGGTATGGTAAATACCTCACATTCATTTTCTTCTTCCAACTCTTCATCTATTAGAAGTGTGATCACTTCTTTTGTTACCCCCTAATCTACTTTTGGGACTTTGTTTACATTATTTGTTGATTTTGATAACATTGAATTTTGGGTAAAAGTTGAGATCCTTTAGATCTCCCATAACTTCGTACAAGTACCACACTAAAAGTTGAGTTCCAATTGAATATGTGCAAAGGATGGAAAATTTCTTCTAACATTATGTGGAATCCTCCACCTATTGCATGTAGACATTAAATTTTTTAACCATTCAAAAAACATGCATTGAGGTGTATAGTCACCAATATTACCCTTCCAACCTAACATGAAGCACTAAAAAATTCCATATGGTTTGTGTGTTGTGTAAAGTAAACACACCTTCTACATTTGAACAAATTATTGGCATGGCAATTAATATCAGTAATAACATATTTCTTATAGATTTATCCAACTTCTAAAATTATTCATAATTGGTCTTCAAGATGTCTGCAACATGTTCTTCCTAATTGTAGGTTGTTCCTTCCCCAACTATATGATCGATTACCTCCAACATACTCAACACCACATTCATTACTTGACTAGTGAAGGTCAAACAAAGAGCTAAAATGATGTAAGTCCACTTATTTGCTCCTCCTTCACTTGGCTTATAACTAATCCCTTTGACTTGTTTGTATTCATCGCCTCCATAAATTTCTCAATCCACTATGTACGCTTGGCTCTTTTGGGAATGCTTACAATTATAAGGGGAAAGCCTATGATTTGTTGAACCAATGATTGAGTCAATTTTATCGGCTCATTCAATCAAATATTGCCTTTGTGATACCGACAAATAATAAATTTTTTTGCTTCCTTCTTCAACACTTTAAACCCTGCAATCTCATGAGTGCCTAGTTATGAATGGATCTTTTCTTTCTCTAACATTAATGTCTCATCTCTCAATTTTTCTTTGAGTACTTCCCACCTAGTGGATTTCCTCCATTCTTGCATTATGTAGGGATTGAAATGAAGGAAAAAATACAAATGGAAACATACACAAAGACATTGAAGAAAACACAATAGTATATTAAAACCCAAATTTTATCAATGAATGAAATTGAAAAAGATTGTAAATGCAAATCAATAGCAACTAACTAGAATGGTGGTAGCTTATCTTTAAAGAGAGATGTGTTGGCTATATTAATTTGCAAGAAGACATTACAAGAAGTGAAAAGTGCTGGTTGTGGAGCCTAATCTTCCTTAAGAGGTTGTGTTCAACCGTGTTTGGATCCCAACCCATGACGAGGAGGATTCCCCCCCCACTATAGTTGTCATGGGGGTCCAGGGGGGTGGAAACTAATTTGGGAGCCCCCCTGGCGGGAGTTGAGGGGAAGTTCCCTCGTAGCGAAAATTTTGGAAAACAATTCCTTGTAAATTGTTGTAATTTCATAGTCATGACTTGGTTAATAATGGGTAATTTACCAACCCATGGTATTGGGTATACCATGGTATTTTCCCATGGTAATCCCTCTTTAAAAGTAAGACATTGTAATACATTTGTGTATTGTAGTATTGTAAAGATATATGTGATTGTGTAAAAGAGGTTGTGAGAGAGTGAAGAGGAAGTTGCAATGGATGTGTTGTGGGTTGTATCCCTTCATTTTGTTGGACGGTATAATAAAATGAATGGAAATTTCTCCGTGGACGTAGCCCATATTGGGTGAACCATGTATATTGGTGTCTCTCTTGTATTGTGTTTATGTGTTTTATTTTTGCATCTTGTTTTATATTATTTCTCTACGATCCAGTTTTTCTAACAATTGGTATCAGAGCCAAATTCCTATTTGGAGCATAAACTCACAGGAAAGAAGGGTTCCTGGTTCGAGTGGGAGCAATGGAAGAAGAAGGAAAGGTTAGGGATGAGAAATTTAACGGTCAAAACTACCAGTTATGGAAGATGTAGATGGAGGACTATCGATATTAGAAGGATCAATTCCTAGCGTTGGGTAGAAAAGGAAGTAAGTCGGCATTTATGAAGGACGAAGAATGGGTGGTTCTTGACAGAAAGGCACTAGGAACAATACGGTTGTGCCTAGCTTCATCGATGGCTTTCAATATTTCGAAAGAAAAGACAACAAAGTATCTGATGAACGCATTGGCTAAACTGTATGAAAAACCCTTGGCCTCCTACAAGGTGTTTCTAATGAAGCGTTTATTTAATATGAAGATGTCAGGTGGTGGGTATGTTGTTGACCATTTAAATGAATTTAATATGGTTATTAATTAGCTAAGTTATGTAGGAGTGAACTTTGAAGATGAGTTCGGGGCACTTCTAATCTTGTGCTCATTGCCAGAAAGTTGGAATGACTTGGTAATGTTTGTAAGCAACTTTGTCTCTGGTTCAAATACTCTAAAATTTGATGATGTTGTTGGTGTTATTCTTAGTGAGGAAATGCGAAGGAAAAGCACAAGTGAGACATCAGGTAATACGTTGACCATAGAGAGCAGGGGAAGACAAAGGGAGAGAGGAAAGAGCCCATGTATTCGTGGGAAGTCTAGGAAGGGAAGATCCAAGTCCATATTGGTAAAAATAGAGTGTTGGAACTATGGGAAGAAATGACATTTGAAGAAATACCGCAGATCTCTAAAGAAGAAAGGAGATGGACAACCAGAGACTACTCATGAAGCAAATGTACCAGGTGATGTGTTACAAGATGCTTTGATTCTTGTATTAGATAATACTAGTGATTACTGGGTAGTAGATTCATAGGATTCATGTCATGCTACACCCCATAGGAAATATTTTCATGATTATGTTCAAGGTGATTTTGGACATGTTTTATTGGATGATGATGAATCATGTAAAATTGTTGGAATGGGTAAGATACAGATAAAGTTAAAGAATGGAAATGAATGGTTGTTGAAATATGAAAGGAATATTTCTGCTATGAAAATAAATCTAATATCAACAGGGCAGTTGGGAGATGTTGGTTGTTTATCTACATTTGGAGAAATGTGGTGGAAGATCACTAAAGGGTCGCTAGTGATAGCAAAAGGAGACATGATAGGTACGTTGTATTTATGTCCTCATAATACTTATTGTTCTATATCTTTAGCTTCCACGGGAACATATACAACATTATGGAATCATAGGCTTGGCCACATGAGTGAGAAGGGGATGCAAATTCTCCATTCAAGGAAGTTGCTGCCAGATTTGAAGCAAGTTAGTTTGGAATTTTGTGAGAAATGTGTTTATGGAAACCATAAGAGAGTTAGATCTCTTAGGGTTGGGAAGCAAAAGAAGAGTGAAAAGTTAGAGCTTGTGAATACAGAAGTATGGGAACTGGATCAGGTACAATCTCTTGGTGTCTCTTGTTATTATGTTACTTTTATTGGTGATGCAACTAAAGAAAATTGGGTTTATTGCATTTGACAAAAATTTGATGGCTTTGCTACTTTTAATAAATGGAAATATTTGGTTGAGAATGAGATAGGAAAAAGGTTGAAGTGTCTCAGATATGACAATGGAGGTGAATAATGTGGCAATGAGTTTGATATTTATTGTTCATACCATGGGATTCATAGAGAGAAGACAGTTCCAGGAACACCACAAGAAAATGGTGTGTTAGAAAGGATGAATAGGACACTAATGGAGTGTGCAAGGTGTATGAGACTGCAAGAAGGATTGCGCTTACAATTTTGGGAATATGTTGTAGATACTATTGTTTACTTAATAAACAGAGGGCTTCAAGTTCCTTGGATGGTGGGATTCCAGAGGAGGCATGGATAGGTAAAAAGGTAAACTACTCATTTCTGAGAACTTTTGGTTGTGAAGCATTTGTCCATACTGTTAAAGAAAATAGACCAAAGTTTGAGGCTAAATCCAAGGTGTACCTTTATTGGATATGGGGTTGATAATTTTGGTTATCGCTTATGGGATTATGAAAATTACAAAATCATTAGGAGTAGATATGTAGTATTCAATGAAAAGGTCATGTACAAAGATCAGTTGTAAGGAAAGAAACAAAAAAAGGAAAACACAGAATACAAAGTGCTTGATGAAATAAAAAAAATGAAACTCCAAAGGTGCCAGAAAATCAAGAACATTAGTAGGTATCTCAAAATCCTGCAAGTGTTAGAAGATCTACCAAGTTAAGTAGACCCCCTAAACAATACTCTCCTTCACTGTATTATTTATTGATGACTGATTCTGGTGAACCAAAATGTTATGAAGAAACAATGCAGGTGGAAACTAGAAAGAAGTGGGAGCAAGGCATGAATGTGGATATGGACTCCTTGGCAATAAACTAGACTTGGGATTTGGTTCAGTTTCCTTCAGGTTAAAGAGCATTGTAAAATAAATGGGTTTACAGGTTGAAGGAAGAAGATGGAGGCAAGAAGCAGTACAAGTCCATACTTGTTGTAAAGGGGTTTACACAGAAGAAAGGTATAGATTTTGATGAAATAGTTTCTCCTGTTGTTAAAATTACTTCAATTAGGACTATTTTAATTCTAGTGGCGGGAGAAGATGTGCATCTTGAACATTTAGATGTAAAAACGACCTTTCTCCATGCGGATTTGGGGGAAGAGATTTATATGCAGCAACCACAGGGATATATGAGGTCAAAGGGAAGGAGAATTTAGTATGGAGGTGGAAGAAGAGCTTGTATGGCCTGAAGTGAGCTCCAAGGTAGTGGTTGTAGCTAGTGTTTTCACACTAGCCTGTGAAAAGGGGCACCTACTAAGGATTATGGAACCCTTAGTAGCAGTTCAAAAATATAGATAGTGATGTGTGAGTGTAAATAACAATGAAAAATAAATCTAACTAATTACTGTAGTAAAAAAAACAAATAGATCGGAACCCATGAGGTATTTTGCATTATTGTGCAAACAAGGGTTTACAATAAGAGTTACCTCAAAAGGTGAGTAGATGTGGGCCCTCGCAACTGTACGAAGAGTAGCGTGTTGAATCTCCAGAGTTCCTTGCTCTTCTCCAAATGCTCAAGAGGTGGCCAAGACTCAACTGAATGGGGAACAAAAGTGCAAGGTGATAGGCTAAAGTTCAACATGAATTTTGGCAGCATAAGGGTATGAAGAGTTGATCATGGATGTTAAATGGGGGGCCTCCATCACCTTTTTATAGTGATTTTGGGTGGTGGAGTATTGACCCATGGTTTTGGGAAACCAATAGTATTGGCTAGTGGTATTTTGAGTTTTCCCTCTCTCTTTTTTTTTTTCTTTCTCTTTTTTTGACTTTTTCCCCTTTTTATTTTTCTTTTTTGGGGATTTTGACCCTTCTTTATGGGATTTTATCCTTTTTTGGAGTATTTTCATTAATTAATGAGGGAAATAATCATTTTATGTCCATTTGGTTATCAATTTATGGATTTTTGGGGTTTTGGAGGCCAAAAATGTAGGAAAAAGTGGTAAATGGGTTATGTGACTAGGGAGATGAGCTATGTGAACAATTTTTGGGTGTTAACAGTGGTATTTGAATTTGATAGGTTTATGACAGAACATGGTTATAGTAGATGTCATTATGACCACTATGTTTATTTCAAGAGGCTAGATAACGGAAGATATATTATCTTGTTATTGTATGTGGATGACATGCTTGTTGCAAGGTCTAACATGCATGATATAAATGTGCTCAAAAGAAAATTAGCTAATTCATTTGCGATGAAGGATTTGGGTCTTACAAAGCAAATCCTTGGTATGAGAATAGCAAGAGATAGGAAAAATTGCAAATTGACATTGTCTCGGGGTGAGTACATAGAAAACATTTTGGAGAGGTTTAGAATGTAGGATGCAAAACCAGTCAGTACACCTTTGGTCAGCCATTTCAAACTAAGTAAGGAGATGTGTCCCAAGACAAAGGAAGAGATAGAATACACGTCAAAGGTCCCTTATTCATCAACTATTAGTAGTCTGATGTATGTGATGGTGTGCACAAGACCAGATATTTCACATGCAATGGGAGTTGTGAGCAGGTATATGAACAATACAGGTAAAGAACAATGGAAGGCAATAAAGTGGATTCTCAAGTATTTGAGAGGTACTACTGCTCATGAATTATGTTTTGGAGGTTCAAACACTATCCTACAGGGATATGTACTTGGTAGGTGATAAAGACAGCAGGAGGAGCACCACATGGTATGTTTTTACTGTAGGTGGAACAACAGTAAGTTGGATTTCAAAACTGGAAAATGTTGTTGCACTTTCAACAATGGAAGTAGAGTATGTTGTTGCTACAGAGACTAGTAAAGAGATGATTTGGATGCAGAGGTTTATGGAGGAAGTGGGTAAGAAGCAGGAGAATAGAAAGTTGTACAATGACATCCAGAGTTCCATTCATCTTGCAAAGAACTCAACCTTCCATTCTAAGACCAAGCATTTACAGCTCAAGTACCATTTCATACGGTATGTTTTGGAAGATGAACTGTTGAAGTTGGAAAAGATACAAACAAGCCAGAATTCTACAAACATGTTGAAAAAGGTAGTAACCAGAGAGAAACTGAGTTCCTTCTCAGTTTCAGTTGGAATTCAAGCATGAAGGTGAAGATGATAAATTTTCTAGGTCCAAGGTATGGAGCAGTAGCAGTGGAGTTGCTACGATCAGTCTCGAAGTGGGAGATTGTTGGTTGTGGAGCCTGATATTCCTGATTCAGAGGTCGTGTTTCAATTGTGTTTGGATCCCATCCCATGAATGGGGTGTGTGAGGGGGCTTACCCCTCCCCACTATAGTCACCATGGGGGGCTAGAGGGGGTGACTAATTTGGGATCGCACCCCTAGTGAGGGTTCGGGGGCAGCGCCCCCATAACAAAAATTTTGGAAAAAATGCCTTGTAAAATGTTTTAATTTCATAGTCATGTCTTGGTCAATAATGGGTGATTTATGGTTCCATGGTATTGGGTATTGCATGGTATTTTCCTGTGGTAATCCCTCTTTAAAAGGAAGATATTGTAATACGGTTGTGTGTTGTAGTATTGAAAAGATTTATGTGATTGTGTAAGAGAGACTTTGTGAGATTGAAGAGGAAGTTGCAACGGATGTGTTGCAGATTGTATCCCTTCATTTTGATGGACAATATAATAAAAGGAATGGAAATTTCTCCATGGACGTATCCCATATTGGGTGAACCACATATATTGGTGTCTCTCTTGTATTGTATTTATGTGTTTTATTTCTGCATCTTGTTTTATGCTATTTCTCTACAATCTTGTTTTTCTGACAAAACATTCCTTTTAACACACATTATGATGCCCTAGGATGAAAAACCCGTAAAGATCCAAAACCCTAGCCATTGAAAATGATGTGGCAAAAGGAATATGAGCCCTAAGAAGGCCAGTTGATACATCAACTTTCTAGGGGTGCAAATTTTGCATACAAAATCCATTTAGGGCATTTCTTAGACTATACAAAGATTGATCGTGCTCTATGAGTTTGGTAGGTCACACAATCGAATATTTTGTGACCTACATCAATTTCCATAAATGCAAAAAAATTACCCAAAAAATGTGACGAAAGTCCAGGACCTAAAAAACTATAGTAAAATTATCAAGATGTGGAACTGTCTAGAATAAGTGGAACACGTGGGTGGCAACTAGCATCCACTTGGATCAACTTTCTTTAAATTATTTTTATTATATATTTACAATTTACCCACTGAATAGCATTTTTTAAGTAAGCTCCTACTTAGTGGTGCCACAAGTGTTTTCACCATTAGACTCCTATATATATATACATGCACACACTCTTTCTAAGAACATGTTTTCTAGAAAGCTAGTTTTCAAACAAATTCATATTCAATGATGCCCCAAAGCTTTTCACCAATAATATTTTTCCCCTTTTTTCAAAGTTTAGGGATAGTACCTTTTCAACCTAGCACCATTAAATAGTAATACCTTGTGCAAAACTTTACCTTTGAGTGTTCTAAGTTGCATAGCTCCATTTTTCCTTACATCTTCAACTACATAAGGACCAAGCCAAACTTGCAATACCTCGGTCTTGACCTTTGAACATGATATTGTTTATATTGTAATTATGTTTTTTAATTTATTATGTGTTTCTTAACACCATGATGTAGATGCCATAGTGATTATGAACACTAACAAACATGATCATTATAATATTGATGAAAGGTTCCAAGGTTGACTAGTGGGGAGGACACTTATAGGGATATGAGTCCACCGGAGGGAAAGGTAAGGGGGTCCAATATGAGCTATGACTTATGATGATTCTTCGCGTTATCCTAAGCCTCCTTGATTTGATTTCCCTATTTCCATTTAGCCTTAAGGTTATGCTAAATTTGAATTAAGACCCTAGTTATATGAAAGAGAAATTATGAATATGAGAACTTAGTAATCCTATGTCAAAGTTCCTAGCTCCTATTTTGTAGTAACTACATCCTACCTTTGGGGAATCAAGAATGGAGCGAAGGAAAGACTCCTCACTCACACTCATTCTCTCAATTCATGGAGAAATGGAAATTCGAATGGGGAGAAAGAAGATTAGGAAAAAGAGGGCTCTTGGAGATAAAAGAAGTGTTTGGAGGAAAAAAACTCAACCCAGCTCCCACATGAACCATGGAGAGTGGAAGAAAGGTTGTTGGGTGAGATTATACACCAATGGAAAGAAGCTAGAAACCATTTTAAGTACCTAGAGATTGTTGTCCTGTTAGGCTATCCAAAGAACCATAAAATCCTTGTCCAAGAAGATTCACAATGCTAAAAATGAAATGTTAAAGTAGGCAATGCCTTGGGTTCACATTGTCCATACTAAAGAGAGTAGAGATGAAGGGTATGTTTGAGGGTATAAAGAGAAGATAAACATTGAATTCTTGATGATACTGTGGAAAATATTATTTAAGAGTTTCCAACTATGTGGGGATTATACATCACTTGTAAAGGTGATTCAATGCATTCACTGTTTCCCACAGATGGACCAGATGGACCATAATTAACTACAAGGATGGATACTACATGATATGGGCATCCATAGAGAGTACCATTTCATTTGTATTTGCATTTTATATAAAAGAGCAAGACGTAGTCCTCATTTATAACTAGGTTTTACCCCATAGTTGGTTTTCCCAAGTTATATCTTGTGATATTGTGTGGATTGTGTATTTATTTGCTCTAGTTATTCTTGTTCCAGTTCCATTCTATTTAGCATTCAGTCGAACTAAGCTAATAAAAAGAACTAAGTTGTAAGATGTGTTGTGACAAACTGTTCCAGTGGAATATCTACGCCATTTACAGATCATATGAGTATCAAAGCAATTTTCTTTGGGATTTTGTGGGAAATTACAAAATTTAGTAGTTGGTGAAGAAAAAGTCATCAAACCCTAGGTATGGAAGATAATTTTAGTGTATAAGTAGAAGACGATTATGAGTGATGATTTACAAAGATGGAAATAGAAGTCCCCGATATCTCATGCAACACGCCAATTCTCATGGCATCTCTGGAGAGCAAGTTCGGAAATTTTGTGTGAATTTGGAGGTTCTAACTTAGATATCAGTTCAAAGGGGAAATCAAATGATAAATATGACCCAGAAAAGGAGCCAGGAAAGAGCCCACGAAAGAGAATCCAAGTTCCAGTAGCAACATTCCTTCCCAGTCTTTATTTAATATGGAAGCGAAAGTCAACATTAAGCCATACCAAGGTGAGATCGATGCTTTAAAGTTGAATCACTGGTTGTATGAATTAGAGGTCTATTTTAGTATCCACAGCAAAGAGGAGGAGCATAATATTTCATTTTCCTAACTAAAATTAGAGGGCCATGTATTAACCTGGTGGCAAAACCACATGGAGGCACTTAGGATGGAGGGTGATCCAAGAATAACTAAGTGAGAGGATTTCAAAACCATCATTAAGTCCTAGTTATCGGGTATGTATAGGACAAGTGGATCCATTAGCATTAATTCAGGAAAAGGAAAGAGCAGAGTGTGCAAGAGTACACCTCTGAATTCATGAATATGGGCATCATGTTGGGTATCTCACCAAAGAATACAGATGTAATACTCAATTATATGGGGGGTCCACATAGTCGTTCAGTGAAGCCAATGATGCTCTTCAAGCCCAGGACAATTGATGAGGCTTGGGTGCAAGCACAGTACCTGGAAAATATGGGCCACAAGAAAGGACAACCAAGTGGTTCTAAATAGAAAGAGAGCCAAGATGCTTCAAAGGAGGGGAAGAAGAAGTGGAAGGAAAAAGATAAGAAGACTATAACCACAACACATCAATGAAAGGATCCAAAAAAACATTATAACCACTATAACATTGATGGCCACACTGAAGAGAAATGTTGGAAGCTACATCCAGAGTTGAACCCTAAGAACCGCAAGAACGATGTTAAGAAGAAGAACCTTCTAGCCACAAATTCAATCAAAGAGGTAGAGAGAAGATCAAATGTGGATGAGAATATTGTCTACACTTCAGTGCAGAAGGAGGTGAATCTAAGTAGCCTTCATCACAAGGAAGAGGAGATGATGAAACTCTTCCATAGCAAGATCCAAATCAAGAAGACCATGGTTGATACTCTATTTGATTCTACTTCACAAGCAAATCTCATAGGAGAATATTTCGTAAGTTCGCTTGGATTGGAAGTACATGATCATCCCTGCCCCTATCCGTTGGGAAGGGTAAATAAATATACATAACTTAGGGTCACAAAACAGTACAAGATTAACTTTTCCATAAGTGAAGATTATATTGATGAAGTGGAGGTAGATGTAGTACCCCTTGATGTTTGTGGTGTAGTGTTTGGAAGCCCCTACATGTATAAGAGGGATGAGATCTTCATGAGGACATAACACTAATATCGTTTTATCAAGGATAGGAAACCTTTCATCATCAATGTGCACAAAGGTAAATCAAAGATCTCACTAGTAAGCGCCTACCAAGCGAAAAAGTTGATATGTTCAAGTAGAAAGTTTTTGTTGATTTTCTTAAGACATAATCAACAAGAAGGTGAATCAATAAAAGTAAAGGCATCCATAGAGGGATGTACCAAAGAGAAAAAACACAAGTTGGAGAACGTTTTGTAGGCATACAAAGAAGTGTTCCGGTAGCGTAGAGGGATACCTCCTAAGAGGGAAGTGGAGAAAAAGATACAACTCTTTCCAGATTATCCATTACCAACGATCGTACTATACAGAAAGTCTGCTATGGAAGCAGAAGAAGTGAAGAAGAAACTGCAACAACTGTTGGAGCAGAGAATAATATGACCAAGCACCTCACCTTGTGGGTCACCTATTATCATAGTGCCCAAGAAGGATGGGACTTGGAGGATGTGTATTGAATACATAGCTTTGAATAAGATCACCCTCAAGAATCGATACCCTCTTCCCAGGATCATTGATTTGCTAGACCAGTTGCAACATGCCAAGTACTTCACCAAGTTGGATCTGAAATCGAGATACCACTAGGTACAAGAGAAGGAAGAAGATACCTATAATATCACCATCAAGACTACGCAAGGTCTATATGAATGGTTAGTAATTCCTTTTGGTTTATGTAATGCACCAACCACAATTATGTGTTTGATGAATTATGTATTATGCCCCTTCATAGATTCATTTGTGATAGTGTATTTAGATGATATATTGGTTTACAGTGCTATTTGGGAAGAGCATATCTCACATCTCAAGTAGGTGTTGGAGACCTTGAAAAAATCAACTGCTAGCAAACATTAATAAATGTGAATTTGCTTAGTAGTCTTTGGTGTATTTGGGGTATGTGATTAGTGGAGGAGAACTTGAGGTTGATCCTACAAAGATGGAGGCCATGACTAAGTGGCCTAATCCTACAAATGTCACCGAGGTTAGGATATTTTTGGGGGCAACAAAATGGATTCAAAAGTTCATAGCTTCCCTTTCGGATGTGGTTGCACCTATTCATTCCATAACAACCAACAATAAGGGGTTTTGGTGGGGAAGGAATCAACATAAATAATTTGAAGAGCTCAAGTGAAAGATCAATCAAGCACCAGTTCTTGCATTTCCTAACTTGCAGAATCCTTTTGAATGGAGACAAATGCAAGTAGGTATGCTATGGGAGCAGTTTTGATGTAAGGAGGGAGGCCAATATTCTATCATTTTGAAATGTTCCATGGTGGCATCTTGAACTACCATACATATGATAAGGAACTCTATGCCTTGGTTCACGTTGTTAATAAGTGGAAGCACTATCTGATGGGAAAGGAGACCATCATTCACACTTATCACTAACTGTTGTAGTAAGCTACAATAAACACGACACTGCAAGTGGATTATATTTTTACAACAATTCTATCTAATCATCATAATATAAGAAGGGAAGTACAAACAAAATGGAAAATGTCATGCTTTCAAGGCCACCCACAGGCAATATCATAGCTTTGGGTAATATTATGCATATGGATCCTTTTGTTACACCTCAAACTGTCACACTATGTACCATTGAGAGTCTTCATGTCATATCACCATGAGAAACATGATGTTTGTGCTTCCTATGGGTGTTAGGACCCTTTGTTATCATGTTGGTCCCTTCCCTAGTCACACTTGGAAGCAAATCCAACAACTTAGGGGTCGAAAACCACTTCTCCTAACCCACGTTTTGGCCTCCTAGAGATATTTTCGCGCCCTGCTAGTGGTGCAAGGAGCGAAAATTTCTGATTTCCGCGTTCTGCATGCCTATGGAGGCACGAAAATTACAACATTTTCATGCTTTGCTCAATTATGGGGGCGCGAAAATCCCTGAATAGCCATTTTCATTAGATTTTGGATCTTGGATCTCGAGGAGATTTCCATGGGATGAGGTCCCCCTTCGAATTTGATCTCACATTCCCTCCTTGGCATGGTTTAGATCCTTTATCCACATCTTCCTCACTTAGATTCATAATCTCCTCTTAGTGGTTGGACTCCCAAATCCTACTTAAAGAGTGCCATCCATGAGCTATGGGGGGGTGATCTTGGAAGCACCAAACTTATGATCCTATAATTGGGAAACACTCAGAAAGGAGGTCATTATGATCCCATAAGTCTCGCAAGGGTGATTTTGGAGAGCTTGGAAGGAGATTCTATCATATTGGAAATCAAGGTATAACATTCTAATAAGTTTCTTTGGCTTTCTTAATGATAACTTGGCATATTCTCCCATGTCTTGTTTCTTGTTATATTGATGCATGATATGTTGTAGATTAGATCGATCTTAATACATCTATTTGCTTGGAAGTATTTGTTCTTTGTCTTGTTTCACAAGTTCAAGCCTTGGAGATCAAGCTTGGAGGTTGGAGCTAGGAACAACCTACAAGTTGGAGGTAAGACCTATCTCTTTCCCTTTCCTTCCATGTTAAAAGTTCATGTACTTGCTTGATTTAGGAGAGTATATCACTATTTGTTTTGTTTTTGTCTTGGGTAGGAAACTAGGGGCCATTTCTAATCCCAAGAAGACTTCTTTTTATCCGTAGGAAGAAAGTTCTACAATAGAAACCGACGACTCCGTTGGGGACTTTTTCCCTAGTTTCACCTTTGATTGCTTGTTTGGATAATCAAATCCTCTTCTAAGTGTTGTTTCCTATCACCTTAGATCATCTTTAGTCATCATTGAGGACTATCTTGAACCCAACACTTCATCCCTACTCTCATCTAGGCATTATTTTCGTTTTTTACACCTACAGGAAAAATTTTGCTTTCCCAAAACACCTTGCAAAGCGAAAATTTCAGATTTTCGCGTCCCCACAGTATCCTAAGGTGTGAAAATTTCCAAATTGTTGCTACCCCATAGTGTTCCTAGGCGCGAAAATCTCATATTTTTGCTCTGTGTTGGTCTGTACAGAGGCAAAAATCCTTTATTTTGGTTTTTTGGAAGTTTTTTGTTAGGGTTTTCCTTGGTCTATTGGTTCAAGGTTATTTGCCTGACCTCTTGCTATCTGTTAGGAGCTATAAGTGCTCTTGCATCCACACTTTGAGTGCATGTTTGTTTGCATTTTTAGGGTTTTTTTGCAATAGATTTGATTAAAATAAACATCAAATTTGGAAAAAAATTCCCCCGTATCCTACACTCCCTTTGACCCATATTAAGGTTTTTTCAACCTTTTGGGATCTTTTGTGTTGTTTGGATTGCTTTTATCGGCTTTGAAAAACTTGGGACATCCTTGTATCTCTAAGTCATATTTCTTGGGTTTTGCACTTCGTTTCCTTTGCATATTTAGCTATTTATTGGTTATTGGAGTAGATCAATTCTTTGTTTCCATTTTTGTTCAAAGAGAAGCTTCAATTTTGTCTCTCTTTTGCTAGATTTACAAGCTTGAAAAACATAAATATTCTTCTTACCTTAGTTTGATCATTTGACATTCTTGGTCTTACCTTCATAAGAAGAAGAAAAATTGTTTCATGTTCTTGTGTGTTTGAGTTACAAAAATCTATTGAATCTTTTTCTTTGCATTGCATTTGATTGGAAACATTTGTGGAATCTTTCTTTCCCATGGCTTAGATGTGTCTTTTTTAAGTGTAAAAAGATAGGAAACGAATTAGATTTTTTGCATTTGTTATTGATAGAAAGATCTATTTTTGTTACTTTAGGATAGTTTGGGTATGGTTTTACATGTTTTCTTATCATTCATTAAAAAACTAAAATTGCATTTGCATAGGGTTGTGCATTTGGGAAGAAAAACTCTCTCTCTCTCCTTATTAAGTAGGACTTCATCGAAATGAAGACTTGCATACTCATACTTGCATGGTTTTGAGTCAGGTCCAATTCCATTCATCCACTTAACTGTATAAGATAAAATGAAGCGCTAGTTAAGTTAAAATATTTAGCAACTTGAGTGATAGGTTAGAGATGTGTTCCGACGTCTTTAAGCGTAGGAGCTATCGTTATTTTCCTACACTTTATCCCGAGGATTGTGTGGTTCTTCCACGTGCTAGTTGGTATATAGAACGGCCTTTCACGTACCTCATGGTATACAGAAAGGTTCTTTCGCATACTCGACAGTATATAGGAAGGCCCCTGTCGAACGATTGTGCATTAGAAAACACTACTACGTATTGGAGCTCCCATGTACCTTGTGTATATCGAAAGACCCTTATAGGATTCTGGAACCATCCGAGTAAACCTTATGGCTGTCTTGTTGTCGCAATACACCGAGAACAACACTCGGGGAGCTACTACGCATGTACTATTATAACCAAGGGTACAGTCCCAATCCTCCTTGATTAGTGCTATGAAAAATTGGGCTGAGTATAATTGTTGGACCCTACAATATATCGCGAGTTGTGATAGCTTGATACACCCGTGAGGATTCTAGATTTTATATCCCACCTATTCACCAGCTTGCTTGTTTATTTTAGTTTGAGTATTATTTGTTGTGTGTGGTATTTAGAAGGCCTTAGACATTTTATATATGGAAACCTCTTCTGGGACTACCAATCAAGAGACCCCTTTTCAAGGGGTACCTTTTGCTTTTCCTCTATTTGGAGATACTGGTCCTCCCTTTATTGCCACTTTGAATCTTCCTGGATTGTCTATAGGATTACTGTTGGTTGTGGAGCCTGATCTTCCAGTCTCATAGATGATGATTCAGCCGTGTTTGAACCCCAGGTTTGGTTACGATCCCCATGTTTTTCGCCAACAGTTTTCAGGTCCATGGTTTTGGGTAACCCGTGGTATTTTCCCATTGTATTTTCCTTATAAAAGAAAGACATTGTAACACGGCTAGGGTTGATGTATTAGGTATTATGCATTGTAAAGATCTCTGAGATCAGGAAGAGAGACTGTGAGACAGTGAAGAGGAAGTGCAGCGGCTGTGCTGCAGGTTGTATCCTTTCACCTTGCTGGACGGTATAATAATAAGGACTGGCAATTTCAGTGTGGACGTAGACCATCTTGGGTGAACCACGATATATATGTGTCTCTCTTGTAATGTGTATGTGTGATTATATTTGCATTTATGTTTATTGTTATTGCTCTGTGATCATTTTTGTCTAACAATTGGTATCAGAGCCAAAGGTCTATTGGCAGATAAACTCGCAGGAAGCTAGGGTTTCTGGTTCGAGTGGGAGCAATGGCAGAAGAAGGAAAGTTTAAGGTCGAGAAGTTTAATGGCCAAAACTTCCAGTTATGAAAAATGAAAATGGAGGACTATCTGTACCAGAAGGATCTATTCCTACCATTGGGAGGAAGAGCAAAGCATCCGGCGGCTATGAAGGACGAAGAATGGGAGGATCTTGACAGAAAGGCACTGGGAATAATACGGTTGTCCCTAGCTTCGTCGGTGGCTTTCAATATCTCAAAAGAAACGACAACGAAGGGTTTGATGAGCGCACTGGGTAAGTTGTATGAAAAACCCTCGGCCTCCAACAAGGTATTTCTAATGAAGCATTTATTTAATATGAAGATGTCTGAAGGTGGATCTGTTACTGATAATTTAAATGAATTTAATACGGTTACAAATCAACGAATTTCTGTAAGTGTGAACTTCGATGATGAGGTTAGGGCTCTTCTAATCTTGTGTTCATTTCCAGAAAGCTAGAATAGCTTGGTCATGGCTGTAAGTAACTCTGTCTCTGGTTCAAACACCTTGAAATTTTATGATGTTATTGGTGTTATTCTTAGCGAGGAAATGTGAAGAAAAATCACAGGTGTGACATCGGGTAATGTGTTGACCATGGAGAGCAAGGGAAGACAAAAGGAGAGAGGAAAGAGCCAAGGTAATCGTGGCAAGTCTAAAATGGGTAGATCCAAGTCCAGACTAGGAAAAATAGAGTGCTGGAACTGTGGAAAGAAAGGACATCTGAAGAAAGACTGCAGATCTCTAAAGAAGAAAGGAGATGGACAGCAGGAAACTACCCAGGAAGAAAATGTAGCAGGTGATGTGTTACAAGATGCTTTGATTCTTGCATTAGATAATACAAGTGATTATTGGGTAGTAAATTCAGGGGCTTCATGTCATGCTACACCCCATAGGAAATATTTTCATGATTAAGTTCCAGGCGATTTTGGACATGTTTTATTGGGTGATGATGAGCCATGTAAAATTGTTGGAATGGGTAAGGTATGGATAAAATTTAAGAATGGAACTGATTGGCTGCTGAAAGATGTAAGGCATATTCCTACTATGAAAATAAATATGATCTCAACAGGGCAGTTGGGAGATGGAAAATGTCTATCTACGTTTGGAGAAACGTGGTGGAACATCACCAAATGATCAATGGTGATAGCAAAATGAGACATAGTAGGTATGTTGTATTTATGTCCTCATAATACTGACCATTCTATCTATTTAGCTTCCACAGGAACATTTACAACATTGTGGCATCATAGGCTTGGCCACATGAGTGAGAAGGGGATGCAGATTATCCACTCAAGGAAGTTGCTGCTAGATTTGAAGCAGGTTAGTTTGGAATTCTGTGAAAACTGTTTTTATGGAAAACAAAAGAGAGTCAGATTTCTCAGGGTTGGGAAACAGAAGAAGAATGAAAAGTTAGAGCTTGTGCATACAGATATATGGGGACCAGCTCAGGTACAATATCTTAGTGGCTCTCATTATTATGTTACATTTATTGATGATGCAACTAAGAAAACTTGAGTTTATTACATTAGACATAAATCTGATGTGTTTGCTACTTTTAAGAAGTGGAAAGCTTTGGTTGAGAATGAAATAGGAAAAAGGTTGAAGTGTCTCAGATCTGATAATGGAAGTGAGTACTGCGGAAAGGAGTTTGATAATTATTGTTCATACCATGGGATTCATAGAGAGAAGATAGTCCCAGGAACACCACAAGAAAATGGCCTGTTAGAAAGGATGAATAGAACGATCATGGAGCGTGCAAGGTGTATGAGACTGCATGCAGGGTTTCCCTTACAGTTTTGGGCAGATGCTGTAAATATTGTTGTTTATTTAATAAATAGAGGGCCTTCAAGTGCTTTGGATGGTGGTATTCCAGAGGAGGCATGGACAGGTAAAAAGGTAAACTACTCATTTCTGAGAACGTTTGGTTGTGAAGCATTTGTCCATATTGATAAAGATAATAGAACAAAGCTTGAAGCTAAATCCAAGAAATGTACCTTTATTGGATATGGGGTTGATGATTTTGGTTATCGCTTATGGGATTATGAAAATAACAAAATCATTAGGAGTAGAGATGTGATATCCAATGAAAAGGTCATGTATGAAGATCAGCTGCGGGGAAAGAAACATGAAAAGGAAAACACAGAGTACACAATACTTGATGAAATTGAAGAAAATGAAGTTCCAAAGGTGCCAGAAAATCAAGAACAACAGCAAGTACCTGAAACTCCTGCAACTGCAAGAAGATCTACCAGGTTAAGTAGACTCCTTGAACGATACTCTCCTTCAATGTATTATTTATTGATGACTGATGCTAGTGAACCAGAGTGTTATGAAGAAGCAATGCAGGTGGAAACTAGAAAGAAGTGGGAGCAAGGCATGAATAAGGAGATGGACTCATTGGTAGGAAACCAGACTTGGGATTTGGTTCAGCTTCCTGCTGGTAAAAGAGCATTGCAGAATAAATGGATTTACAGGTTAAAGGAAGAAGAAGGAGGTAAGAAGCGGTACAAGGCCAGACTTTTTGTAAAGGGGTTTGCACAGAAGAAAGGTATATATTTTGATGAAATATTTTCTCCTGTTGTTAAGATGACTTCAATTAGGACTATCTTAAGTCTAGTGGTGGTAGAAGATTTGCATCTTGAACAGTTAGATGTAAAAACAACCTTTCTCCATGGGGATTTAAAGGAAGAGATATATATGCACCAGCCACAAGGGTATGAGGTCAAAGGTAAGGAGAACTTGGTATGCAAGTTGAAAAAGAGTTTGTATGGTTTGAAGCAAGCTCCGAGACAGTGGTATTTAAAATTTGATAGGTTTATGGCAGAACAAGGTTATAGTAGATGTCATTCTGACCACTGTGTTTATTTCAAGAAGCTAGACAATGAAAGATATATTATCTTGTTATTGTATGTGGATGACATGCTTGTTGCAGGGTCTAACATGTAGGATATAAATGTACTCAAAAGGAAGCTAGATAATTCATTTGCGATGAAGGATTTGGGTGCTGCAAAGGAAATCCTTGGTATGAGAATAACGAGAGACAGGAAAAATCGCAAATTGACATTGTCTTAGGGTGAATACATACAAAAGGCATTGGAGAGGTTCATAATGCAGAATGAAAAACCAGTAAGTACACCTTTGGCTAGCCATTTCATTCTAAGTAAGCAAATGTGTCCCAAGACACAGGAAGAGACAGATTACATGTCCAAGATTCCCTATCAATTAACATTTGGAAGCTTGATGTATCCCATGGTGTTCACAAGACCAGATATTGCAAAAGCAGTGGGAGTTGTGAGCAGATATATGAACAATCCAGGTAAAGAACATTGGAAGGAAGTACAGTGGATTCTCAGGTATTTGAGAGGTACTACCACTCAGGAATTATGTTTTGGAGGTTCAGACACTTTTCTACAGGGATATGTTGATGCAGATATGGCAGATGATAAGGATAGCAGGAGGATCACCACAGGGTATGTGTTTACTGTAGGTGGAACAATAGTAAGTTGGATTTCGAAACTCCAGAAGGTTGTTTCACTTTCAACAATGGAAGCAGAGTATGTTGTTGTTATAGAGGCTAGTAAAGAGATGATTTGGTTGCATAGGTTTATGGAGGAATTGGGTAAGAAGCAGAAGGATAACAGGTTGTATAGTGATAGCCAGAGTGCCATTCATCTTGAAAAGAACTCATCATTCCATTCCAGGACTAAACATATACAGCTCAAGTACCATTTCATACGCTCTGTTCTGGAAGATGAACTGTTGAAGCTGGAAAAGATACATACTAGCCAGAATCTTGCAGACATGTTCACAAAGGTAGTGACCAGAGAGAAACTGAGTTCTTGCCCGGTTTCAGTTGGCCTTCTAGCATGAAGGTGAAGAGGAGAATTTTTCCAAGTCCAAGTCTAGCAAGTGCAACATCGGTGGAGTTGCTGTGATCAGTCTCCAAGTGGGAGATTGTTGGTTGTGGAGCTTGATATTCTAGTCTCATAGATGATGATTCAGCCGTGTTTGAACCCCAGGTTTGGTTATGATCACCAGGTTTTTCGCCAATAGTTTTTGGGCCCATGGTTTTGGGTAACCCGTGGTATTTTCCCATTGTATTTCCCTTATAAAAGAAAGACATTGTAACACAGCTAGGGTTGATTTATTAGGTATTATGCATTGCAAAGATCTTTGAGATCAAGAAGAGAGATTGTGAGACAGTGAAGAGGAAGTGCAGCGGCTATGCTGCAGGTTGTATCCCTTCACTTTGTTGGATGGTATAATAATAAGGACTAGCAATTTTAGTATGGGCGTAGCCCATCTTGGTTGAACCACGATATTTCTGTGTCTCTCTTGTAATGTGTATGTGTGATTATATTTGCATTTCTGTTTATTGTTATTGCTCTGCGATCTTGTTTTTATAACAATTACCAGTATGGTTATTCTCCAATTCAGTGATCCTGAATACACCTAATGTTTCAAATGCTAACTCTCCACCACGAGATCATCAATCCCAAATCGATCCTTCACCTTCTTCGTCGGATGTATCTTCTTTTATTTCTTCTTCCTCGCCCGATAAAAGCAGTGGTGCTAGTAATAAGGAGGATAAGAAGAAGAAGAAAAGGAAGGTTAAGAAGAATAAGAATAATAAAGAGACCAAGCATCAACCGACTACCCCTAATGATTCTCTTTCGATTCAAACACCTTGAAAATCCAAGTTCCCTTGCAGGCTTTGCAGGGGGGATCACCTTCTTAAGGATTGTTCTAGTCTTTCCAAAGTATTAGAAGAGTGGTCTAAATCCTCCAAACAAACTATATCATCATCCTCTGGACATCATACTGATGATTCCCCATTGACCAGTGACTCTATGGTTGGGGGCCGGAAAGGTAAAGTCAAGAATCCTTGTTTTTTATGCAAGGACATGCACCTTACTTACCTTTATCCTCGCATGGATGAAGCTTCACAATTGTTGGAATACATTACTGTATCCCAGAATCACCTTCCAACCAGATATCATAAGTTGTCCCTTGACCCCTCATTGGTTGATAAAGTGGTCAATCTAGTTACATCCTCGGTCGATCCTACTCTTCCCTTGAAGAGTGAATCCAAAGTAGTCGATCCTGCTCCATCCTCGGTCGATCCCACACAAGTAGTTCATCCCAATTTTCCTTTGAAGAGTGAATTTGAAGTAGTCAATTCGACATCATCTCCACTCGATCCCACTCTTTCATTAGAAAATGCCGAGACTGAAGTAGTCACCATGACACAATCTTTGTCTCATCCTACTCTTCCAATTAAGAGTGTGTTGAAAACCAATGATGTTTTCTTAGTCAATTCATATTGTTCTGGGCAAAGGGAAATTGTAATGTCCCTTGTTAGAAATTTTATTAAAATGGCAATTTTTCACTTTTTTTCCTAGTTAGACCTTTGACTAGTTTTGAGCTCTAGGTCCCCAAATTGATCCAATTGCTCCCAAATATTCTGAGAAGGTATATGGATGATGTTAGAACATAAATATGTGTTTCAGGGATGCTTTTGAACCTTTAAAATACTTCTGCAAATCCTCTTTCAATTCTGGACAATGTCGGGAACTTTACTAGTAATTTCTCTTTGACTAGTATTGGTCTCTAGGTCTCAAATTGACTCCAAATTCCTTCAAATATTCAAGGATAGTGTATTAATGATATTAGGAATTGAATATGATGTTCAGGGATGAGATATGGCAACCAAAAGACCTTTGCAAACTCTCTTAAGAATCTGGACCAAGTATGCAATTTTACTAGTAATTTGGGGTTCAATTCCCCCTGGGGTAAGTACTGAAAATGGCTTCCCAAATGCCTCCAAACCCACTCAAATTTCTGAACAGATGTAGGGAATGTATAAAGTATGTTTTTAAAGTCTCATGTGCACCATTAATTTATTATTATATCTGTTCCAACCCTCTCCCATTCCGCTGCAAAAATCACCCATTCGACCCTTGGGGAAATGGCACTATTTCTTCTCCCAATGCAATTAAACTGAGTAAAAATACTTCAAATGATCAAGTACAGTACATGAGACTTTTAAAATACATCCATGTAAGTCTATTAATCACAAATTTATCAGATAATCATCCATTCATTCGAAATCATCAACATTACATTGGTTCACAACAAGGTAGTGGGGAAATGGCACTGTTCTTTCATTAAAAATGAGATTTACAAAATTCTACTTGGAATTTAGACCTGAAACTTTCTGGAGATGAATAAAAAAGTATTTAATTCATATTACAAAAGAAATGGGGCATTAGAATCTCTCCCAAAGAGTACAATAGCTCACCAAAAACACCCTCCGTCAAGGATCAAGAATATGCCATCAAAACTGGAAATGGTTGAAGGAGTGAGCTGCAATAGAAGAAACCATGAGATGCCTTGTAGATTACACCTGTAAATAAAGACTCCATTAAATATCCAAATGAAAGGTCTGAATGGCCTTTCCAATTACCAACTTGGATAGGAATCTTTCACCCTCGAAATTGGCTAAGGCAAGAAACTAGTCATCCACTAGCTCTCCCTCTTCACAAATGCAATTGCAAATTCTACAAATGATAAAAAGTTGGTTTCATTATTTTTTATTGACATTTATAAAGTTATAATTTCCTCCATGGGTTGAATTCCTTCTAAGAGACTCATGCCAACTCAAGTTGGGAAGAGATTCCAAAGAACGCCACTTGTACAACAATTCCTAGTCTCCCACTTCCACCAAATCACATGTGGAAGCATCTTAGCTGCCCTAACACCCTTGAGAGCCCTCTTGGAGTCTAATTTTAGCCCTAAGATGTCATATATGTCATATTTTATCCTTCAGGTCTGATTTGTGTCATAGGTGTCATAGCATCTTCATCATTGTTGTCACAGAGATAGGGAATCTAGCCCAAGTGTCTCACTAGCTCCAAATTGCCTCTTCCTCTTCCATGGGAGTTACTCTTCCTCTATATTTTGACCTTGGATGAGTCATGCAATGAATAATACCTTTTGAACTCCCCCAAGTATGTTACCATTCACCTTGAATTCGAATTGGTGAGAGAATGATGCCAAGTGTAGTGTGGAAATCTAGCCATATGTGACAAAGTGTCCTCAGACACATAACTTTATTAATGAAGAAGGAAAATTACATCACAGAGATGTGAGGGATAAATCCCGAAAGATTACCTCACATGGAAAACACGATGGATTTAAATATCCAAAGAGTAACAACTAATTTACCGTTACCAAAACTAACTAAGGGACACCTCACATAATCACGTGAGTGTGTAGATGCCCTTTTACATTTATTAAACTAAACTTCTATTTATTACATTTTTGGATCATAATTCCTAACAATCCCCCCTTTGATCCAAAAATTATTTTGAACAAATACCAAGTTCATTTCTAAACTTATCAAATTTGACCCTTCCAAGAGATTTTGTAAAAATATCTGCAGTTTAATCTTCTGATGGACAATACTTTGGCTTGATGATTTGTTTGACGACGAGAGCCCGAATGTAATGATACTTAGTATCCACATGCTTTGTTTTTGAATGAAAAACATGATTTTTGGCTAACTTGATTGCTGACTGATTATCAATAAATAATGAAGTTGCTTCTTTCTGATCAACTTTGAGGTCTTGCAAAATCCTTCTTAACCAAACTATCTCACAAGCAGCTTCCCAAGCTGAAATATATTCTGCTTCTGCTGTAGAATTTGCAATTGTATCCTGCTTTTTACAACTCCATGCCACCGCAGTTGATCCCATATTCATTAAGTAACCTGAAGTAGATGCCCTGTCATCAACATCTCTAGCAAAATCCGCATCTGAATAGCCAACAAGTTTGAAATTTTTGTTTCTTTTAAACTCAAGTCCAAAATCCTTTGTTCCTTGAAGATACCTTAACACCCTTTTTGCTGCATTCCAATGACTTTCTCTAGGTTCCTGCATATATCTGGAAAGTATGCTAACTGCATAAGATAGATCAGGACGAGTATTCATCAAGTAAATCAAACATCCAATTAACTGTCTATATCCAGTGCAATTTACAAGTTCCCCCCCTTCAAACTTAGAAAGTTTTAAATTTTGCTCCATGGGAGTAATTGCTGGTTTACATTCCTCCATTCCA
Organism: Larix kaempferi; assembly: GCA_027924585.1. Taxonomy (NCBI): domain Eukaryota; kingdom Viridiplantae; phylum Streptophyta; class Pinopsida; order Pinales; family Pinaceae; genus Larix; species Larix kaempferi. The sequence continues at coordinate 4,420,379 of BSBM01000807.1, forward strand.
AACTTCTTCAATAATCCAGATATGTACTTAGATTGAGAAATAAATATACTTCCTTCCTGCTGCTTTACTTCAACTCCAAGATAGTAATGAAGTAAACCCAAGTCTGTCATTTCAAAACCTGTTTGAAGTTCTTTCTTAACCTGAAATATATGATCATTATTGTTACCTGTTATGAGCAAATCATCAACATACATAACCAAAATGACTAAGTTGTTTTCCTGGATTCGAACATACAAAGTATCATCTGACTCACTACGAAGAAAACCAACTTTCTGTAGATAGGCATCCATTTTTGCATACCAAGCTCTAGGAGCCTGTTTCAATCCATACAATGCCTTAACCAGTTTACAAACTTGATTTTCTTTCCCTGGAACCTCAAAACCAGGAGGTTGAGTCATATAAACATCCTCTTGTAGATCACCGTTTAGAAATGCACTTTTTACATCCATTTGATGCACTTTCCATCCATTTTGTGCAGCTAAAGCTAGCACAATCCTGATAGTATTCCATTTCGCTGTTGGAGCAAAAGTTTCTTCATAATCAATCCCTTCTTTCTGAGCAAAACCCTTTGCCACCAATCTTGCCTTATATTTATCAATATCTCCATTTGCTTTGTACTTAATTCTGTAAACCCACTTACAACCAATGGGTTTAACATCATGTGGACAATCAACTGTTTTCCAAGTCTGATTCTTCATTACTGCATCATACTCACTTTGCATGGCCATTTTCCATTCATCATACTCAACTGCTTCATTAAAAGTAGTTGGTTCAACAACTGAAAGAGCAAAATTTTCTGAACCCGTATTAGAACTCCTTGTACCTGTTTTGCCTTTTTCATCAGACTTAACATCCTGAAGTAACTTAGTTGCCCATTTTGGTTGCTTCTTTTCAATGTTAACTTGATTTGAATCATCCAAGTTAACTTGTGAAAAATTCAAAGTATCTTCAACCTGTTCATCATCCTGTACTTCTGAAGTGAGATCAAACCATTGTTCATTCCTTGTCTTATTTAAGTGTTGCATCCTTAATTGTTCCTTAGTGACTTTTTCCTCTAAGTGACTAAGTTGTTTTTCAACCTCTTCTACACTTAAACTTTCAGTTTCATCAAAAATCACATCCCTGCTGACAATAAACTTTCCATCTGACAGAAGCCTATACCCCTTTTTCTCATGAGAATAACCAATCAATATGCACTTAACACTTCTAGATTCTAACTTCTTTCGTTTTTCTTTTGGGACAAGTGCATAACAAACTGAACCAAAAACTCTCAAATGTTTGATCATAGGTTTGAATCCATACCAAGCCTCAAAAGGAGTTATTCCATCAAGTGATGATGAAGGAGATCTATTCCTCAAATAAACTGCTGTATGAACTGCTTCTGCCCAATAACATGATTTCAACCCTTTGAAAAATAACATTGCTCTAGCCATGCCCAATAAAGTCTGATTCATCCTTTCTGATACTCCATTTTGCTGTGGAGTATAAAAATTGGTCAACTGTCTTTTAATCCCTTTTTCCTGACAATAAGTCAAAAAATGATTTGATGTAAACTCACCACCATTATCAGTTCTCAAAGTAGCAATCTTTTCCTTTGTTGCTGTTTCAACCAAATTTTGAAATGACTGAAACTTTTCAAACACTTCTGATTTTTCCTTCAAAAAATACACCCAAACCATTCTGCTAAAATCATCAATAAACAACAAAAAATATTTACAACCACCAAGTGAAGTTTCCAAAGGACCACAAACATCACTATGAATAAGCTGTAATCTCCTTGTTGCTCTCCAAGTGCTTTTTGAAAAAGCTATCCTTCTCTGTTTGCCATAAATGCAAGCTTCACACTTTGCATTTTCCTTCCGAAAAGTAGGCAACCCCTTTACCATTCATTGTTTTTGAAGCTGTACAAGACTATCAACATTCAAGTGCCCAAAACGAATGTGCCACAAGCGGATAGGTGAAACATCAGTTTCAACTAAACTTGCAAATTCCTTCAAATGTTCCTGTGACCTAGGAATGACTGTTCCCTTCATCCTAAGAAGCTTTCCGTCTTCATAACCTGTCATAACTGTTTTGTATGCATCCTTTGTTGAATTAACAAAAAGGATACCACCTTCCATTACAACTTGATGTCCTAATTGACGAATGACAACTAAAGACAACAAATTTTTCTTAAATGTAGGCACATACCAAACATTAGAAATCAATCTTTCTCCAATTCCAGGCAAATCAACCTTAACTGTTCCTTTTCCTTGTGGTAAATGAATAGAATCATCTGCAAGAAAAATTGAATTTAAATGACAATCTTCATAACTCCAAAAAAAATCTTTCCTATATGTCATATGCTGAGTAGCCCCTGTATCCATAATCCAAGCATCTTCAAAATCATTTTTGAAACAAGAAGACTGAACAAAATTCACTGATTCCAACTGATGAACTTGAACAAAATCCATTGATTCTGATTGTCCAAGTGCTGTAAAGACATATTCACAATTTTCACTATCGTCTGCATGAGCATAATGTGCCGCTGATGAAGATTCTTTAGATTCTCTTTCTTTGAGAATTTTTTCAAATGGAACTCTACAGTCTGAAGCATAATGTCCAACTCTATTACAACGAAAACATGTGACCTGTTTATTAGCTCTTCCTCTTCCAGAGACCTGTTGGTTACCTGAACCTCTTCCTCTTCCATAAAACTGTGACTGTGTACTTTCAAATTCTTTAGAACCTCTTCCTTGATTTCTTCCTCTTCCTCTTCCGCGGCCTCTTCCTCTTCCAAAACCCTGACCACGACCTCTATTTGAATTTTGAAAAACTTTCTGATCATTGCCTTTTTGATGATTACCTGGAGACTGTTTGCTAGTACTTGCAACCAAAACATCTTCTCCTGCTTGCTTTGTTTTACCAAAAATCTTTTCATGTGTGGCAAGTAATTCACTTAGTTCATCAAAAGAAACTGTATCCAATTTATTTGTAATTTGTAAAGTTTCCAAAAAATGCTTATATGTCTCAGGCAATCCTGCGATCAAAATTGTCACCATCATGCTGTCCTCAATTTTGTCAAAACCAGCTCTTGAAATTTCTTGTTTGATATTTTTTAATCTAGAAATGTACTCCATGACATCACCTCCTGAAGACAATTTTTGTTGAAACAACTTCAATTGAAGATCAATTTTCTTAGCTTCACTTTGAGAATCAAATAAATCTTTCAATGTCTTCCAAGCTGACCACGCATCAGGACTATTTTCAATATGCACATAAATATCATCAGAAACAGTACTGTGAATCAATGCTAAGGCCTTTTCATCTTTTACTTCCCACTTTGCAAGCTGATCATGATTAGTTGGTTTGATAGGTTTAGCATTACAGAAACCCTTCCATAATTCATTGTAAATAAGAGTGCTTTGAATATGACGACTCCAAACTTTATAATTTTTCGATCCTTCCAACTTGTCAGATTCATTAAAAAGACTTATAACTTTAGACATTGTAAAAAAATAATAAACACCTTATAACTCCAGAAGATGTGTATTATGCAAATCTTATAGCTCCAAGCATTAAAGAAAGCACCTTATATCATCAGAAGAAGTTAACAATCACCTTATATCACCAATGGAAGATTTTATGCAAAAATATCACCACCAACATTAAAAGAAAATTACTCATCAACAAGTGTCACCATGAAAGAAATGCTGCAAGAAACACCACACACCATGCAAAAGAAAGCTATAGGGGCTTGGCCTTGACCCACTTATAGCCTCAAGAAAAGAATTTGATAGAGCTTCACTTTGCTCTAATCAAACCTTGAATGAAAGTACAAGTACTCCTTATGACACCAAACAATGCTCCTTATTACTCCAATGCCCAAAAAATTACACCTTATTACTCCAAAAAAATAACAAGTCTTTATAGGTGAATTGGAGAGATACAATATTGTTGAGTGGGAGGTCACAAGATCCAATCCCATCAACTTCAAAAAATAACTTTTTTTTTTTTTTTAAATTGATTTCTCCACCTTTGTTTTGTTTTAATATATAAAAAAACTCCAAAAATAAAAATGAATAGTAATTATTCACTTTTCAAAATATTACATAAACATTGAATTAAATGAAAAGTGAAAAAAATAACCCCGATTCAAATTCAAATAGAGGTTGGCAATGGCTGCAATCTTCAATCTTTCACTTGGTGGCTTCTTCGCTCTCAGCAATTTCTCTATATGGATCTGGCTGTAATTGATCTTTTATGTCCTCCTTCCGAAGAAACTTCATTCCTTCTCAACGATGTCTTTTTCAACTGCCCAACACGATGTCTTTTTCAACTGCACAACTGCAACGTCTTTTCTTCCTTAAGGAGCTCTTTCATATGCAGGTTTCTCTCTGCAATATCAACACTCAGCGATCCGGGCTTCTCCTTCATGCACTGCTTTTGTTTCATCACCCAGTGCGCGTCCCATTCAATCCTTCATGTAACTAATTGCTCAATGCATAGCAATTCCCAAGCTCACGCAGTTAAAGCTACCAAAAACTGTTTCGATAAGATGATACGTCTTGATGTAACTATCTCATACGCTGGTCTTCGCTAGATCATAAGTTCTCAACGTTCATAGCTATAAAATCTGTGGCTATTGTTCATCCTTTTGAATGTAATCTTCTCCTGTCACATAGAGGCCTGTCAGTTCTAGTAACTCACAACCCTGGAGTATATCCGTAGCAGTCCACATAGATCCAACAGGTTAGTTAGTACTCTCTTTTATAGCAGAACTTTCATACTGTATCAACGTAGGCGCTAAAAGAACTTTCATACTGTATCAACGTAGGCGCATAGCATCAAAATCTACCACTGTTCGGGCCTCAACGGACTACTCAACTTCGGCTTCGATGGAATTCCACAGACTCAAAAAAAAATTGCTTTGTTGTGCAGATATATTTAATAAATAAAAACCAGATTGTTATTCGAAGCACTTATAATGAGAAAGTAAAGAAAGCCTGCCAATTTGTGGCTAGGAGTCATTGGAATGCAGAAGAGAAAATATGGACATTTCCAAAAAATGCACTGGACGATCTTCTATATTCTTTAGACATGATATCTTCACTTAAAAAAAAATAATATAGTGCAGCAGCAAGGTCGACCCAACATCAGCTATGCTATCTCTCTCACCATAACCTTGCCTTAAAAAAAATAATAATATTTTACTCTCTCCAAGTAAAAATTATGCAGAGATTCTTTTTAGCCCAAAAGAATAGGAAGCATTAACTTACGGTTAAAACGCTATTCCAAAACCTTGAAAGTCACCTTCTTCAAACAACCTTTAGCACCTTCCAACCAGGTTCCAACCAGACCAAGCTTCAACTGCGTGCTCTGATACCACTTTGACAAAGTGTCCTCAGACACATAACTTTATTAATGAAGAAGGAAAATTACATCACAGAGATGTGAGGGCTAAATCCCGAAAGATTACCTCACATGGAAAACTCGATGGATTTAAATATCCAAAGAGTAACAACTAATTTACCGTTACCAAAACTAACTAAGGGACACCTCACATAATCACGTGAGTGTGTAGATGCCCTTTTACATTTATTAAACTAAACTTCTATTTATTACATTTTTGGATCATAATTCCTAACAATATGTGGGTCCCACTTCCTCCATGTGTCTTCATGATCAAATGCCACTTTCATTTTCACTTGTATATATTTATTTAGATCCTTTATTAAATATTTATGCCATCCCAATTTTAAAACATCATTTATTATCCCCCTTATTCCAAACCCCAAAGCTTCCACCCCAAACCTAGGAAACTAGTAATTTTCCTCTTTGGCAATTATTTGACCTTTAACATCTATTTGACAAAATCTAATGAATATGGCCAATGTGATTAGGCCATTGTGACCCAATGCCAAATTTGGGACATGACAAAAATCCTATCCATTTCAACGGGATCCCCTCCAAGTGCTGAGGTCATTTCCTTTGATTGGAATAGTCTAACATAATATCGTCTTCCTTCGAGTGTCCCTTTCTAGATATCTGTAGAATTTACCGGTAGGAAAGTACTTCGCACTATTGTTGATGAAGGAGCTTCTGTTAGTATTTTATCCTCAACCACTTGGAAATCCATAGGATCTCCTCAACTTGTGCCAGCCACTGATTAGATACTGTATTTTAATAGAAGACCTACTGGACCTTTAGGGATCCTTATTCAGTTACCTATTACCTTAGGAGGGAAAACTGTCTGTGTTGATGTTATAGTAGTCCAAGGCCCCTTATATTTTAATCTGCTTCTTGGGTGAGATTACATCTATGCCATGAAAGTTGTAGTGTCCACACTCTTTCGAGTGATGTATTTTCCTCATAATGGAAACATACTGACCATTGATCAACTTTCCTTTGTTACACCCAATCATTGTATGACTGACAGCCACTAGAATTCCCTGAATGTTTTGCATGTCTTAGTGGTTCCTCCCCCATCGTCAGTCGTGTCTCTCAGCTCTGGACATCACGTCGGATTTGAGTCGTTAGCGAACCGATAACTTCTTCCCATCATGGAAGAATATTATAGGGGAATGTTTCTAGCCTCTGGACATCATGCTGGAGTTAATACCACTAGCTTCTTATGATGGGAGCAAACTACCAACCTCTAGACATCATGTTGGGTAGGAACCAACCTTAAGCATAATTTACTTTTGGTTTTAAGCTTATGTAAAAATGAAACCAACCATCATTTAGAACATGGTTTTATTCTGTTTTAAGCTCGTTAAAAAATGAAATGGGTTACTTCAAGCATAACTATTTTATGTTTCAAGCTTGTGTAAAAAATGAAACAAGCCCCTATGAGTAGAGTTCCCTTTTTGTGTCAAGCTCGTTTAAAAATGAAATAGGTCATCGCGAGCATAGTTCTATTCCTGTGTCAAGCTTGTTTAAAAATAAAAAACGGATGACTATGAGGATAGTTCCCTTTCTGTGTCAAGCTCGTTAAAAAATGAAACAGATTCCTCTCCCATTGAGTCGAGTCTCCCACCGTATTTAGGACTTGAACCTTCATTTCATTTGCTTGTGTCACTTGATACTCATTCTTCCAATCCCTCTGGTGAACCTTTTACTATTAGTAGCTAGGAATTTAATTGTGCGAAGAAGAAGAGCAAGCAGACGAGACGAAGCTTGGGAGGCATGTCTCCAACCTCTGGACATCATATTGGAGTTAAGCTGCTACCTTTTGCTGATAATGTTGGGGGCAAGTTTCCAACCTATGGACATCATGTTGGGGGAAAAATTGCTAATGGGTATCACCCTGAGTACCTACCTCTGGACATCATGTTGGGAGGGAACCCGTCAATGGGACTCATTCTGAGCATAGTTTAGTTTCAACTTCAATCTCGCTAAAAAATGAAACCATCGTCCTGAGCATAGTTCATTTTCTATTGCAAGCTCGTTAAAAAATGAAGCAGATACCACGAGCATTCTTCCAACCTTTATTCGAGCTTGTTAAAAACAATAAGATGGTGTTGAGCTTACTTTTTCCCCTTTTGTGCTCTGGTTAAAAATATGAAAAGTGGTCATTTGAACAAAGAGACAAAAATGAGGCTCACACCTCCAAAGTTGCAGGGCATTTTGGTGTTGTGAATATAGTTTCCAACTTACAAAGATATGTGTATTGGCCTATAATGCAAGAATATGTAGCTCAGTTTATTAGAGGATGCATACTTTGTTGTACAAGCAAGCCTAGTAATTGGAATCAAGGTCTATACCATCCTTTACATGTTCCTACGAGACTATGGGAGAGCATCTCCAAGGATTTTGTGGGTGGTCTTCCAACCACTAGGAAGGGGCATGACTATTTATTAGTGGTAGCTGATAGATTCAGCAACATGTGCATTCTTATGCGTTGTAAAAATACCATCAAAGGACAAGAAGCAACAAATATGTTCTTTGAAAAATTCTAGGTTCACTTTAGGATACCAAGGATCATCATCTTAGACAAGTATACCATATTTATCAATGTATTTTAGACTACACTTTGGGAGAAGATGGAAACTAAATTGAAGAGATCTACAACATTCCATCCACAAACAAAAGGGAAAATATAAGTAGTTAGCTGTCATGTACCCACCCATCCATCCAAGGCAAGGGAGGGAACATGATGCCAATCTATGGGGCTTTTCATAAAAACTTAGCCCATTCATTATATTCATACAATTAAAAACCATTGTGTGCAGATGCAACTCAATTGAATATGCACAACGGAAATAAACAAATCATCCACACACATTTTATATGCATATAACATATCAATATAATCATCAAGTTAAACATTGCAGAAGTAAAATACAGAGACAGAGAACACTTATCTTCGTTGTGCAATTGTCCCAAACAACTAGCTATGTCACTACAACGTTCCACCCAACCATAGGTCTCTGCCCAGCCTGTATTCTTTCAGCACTCAGAGACCACCCCCGAGCTAGGCATAATTCCTACAAGGAAAAGGGGACATTCAAGCTCATGCAAAGCCAAATACATATTTCATCTGAGCCAAGCCATTCCAAAGCTGGGTTTATCAAGCTACATTTGAACCCTGTATGCTTGCACTCAAGCTCAAGCCAAAACAATGGATTGGGAGAGGGAAATTCGACCACAGGGAGGAAAATGCTTTCTCCTGCAGGACCATAAGCATTTAACAACCAACATAGTCTCAATGAAACCCCATTTCCATTGCCCTTCTTCCCCACTGGTATGTAACACAAAAACGTCCTTCCCAGCTAGGAGAACGAAGGCAGACACAGCAAAACCATGGAGGAAAATGCCCAGGTGGCTCCAAACTCGTGAGGTAGGAAGGTTGGTTGATGGATAATGGCTTGGGGAGAAATTCATGGCTCTTTTCTCGCCCAAGAAGCCAAATGCGATTCCCCATGTAGGGTGGCTTTCCCATACCCGAATTTGGACAGCCATACCTCTCTTTCCCCAAGGCATTAACTACCTCAACCAACTCTTGGGAGAAATCAATGATTGGGTACAAAAGTCAACATGGGTAGTTGAGGGTTTGATGGGTACTCTCATTGACACTTGGCTTGACCTGATTGGCTCCAAGGGTTTGAATATTTCCCTCCCAATTCCTTGTAAAATCATGCCCCCATCTCTTGTTGCATTGCATAGCTAGTTGTGGGTATTTTATTAAATGCATATTTACAAGATATTTGAAATTCCAATGTGCCTGGCTAGCACGTAAACCATATGCATCAATAAATCGATGGCGGGGCCTTGGCCTTGAGATCCTCACCATGATTTTATAACAATATTACATCATTTACATTTTAATGCAATGGGGTCAAGATGGGGACATGACATTCCCCTCCCCTTGGAATAACACCGTCCTCGGTGTTCCAACACTTCAGATTATATACCCACTTTGCACATGCCTCAAAATTCACAACTGGTGGCAGGTCTGTCCAGCGTTTCATCTCTTGAATTTGAACTTTCAGGATCAAGTCCTTTGGTTTCCTCAAGCTGCTCCTGCTGGATTTGATATTCCATCTCTGCACATGGGCATTGCTCCACAACAATCCCTTCCTTTTATTCACCTTCCAGCTGATCTACAAGTCTGGAATTTTCATGGATGCCATCTTTCTTGCTGTCCTGGCAACTATTTGAGGAATATTTTCCGCCAAATCAAATAACTTTTGGTCTGCTGCCATGATCGCGGTGCACGACTGGCTCCCACTTTGCTCACTAGCAACACTTGGTTGGTAACATCTGCAACCAATGGCTTTCAATTTCTCAGCTGTGAGACTCATCATGGTAATTCCTGTTAGGAAAAGCATAACACAATATTGAAATTAGTCAATTATTTGCCCAATTGACATGGAACGTCCATGCTTTAGTCATGAGACTTCCACACATTTCATGCTTTCCCAACATACACATGAACTCCTTCATGTTCATCCTTTCACAGGGAAATAAGTATTTCAGCATTCACAATTCATTTCAAGCAAATAAACACACTCTACTTTCATAACATGCATTCGGCAATTCTCTATTTATGAAATGCATCAATCAAAAAGGAAAGAGGAGAGTAAGAGTTTCCCCCTCTTAGTCTTGTTCCAATCTGGAGCCACACCATCACTGTGGTTCCATGCTCCTTAGCCTCTTTAACTTCAATGTGAATGCTTGATCTACCATTTCTTGGCGATGACACATAGTGTCTAAGGTATGTCTGAGGATTTTCAACTAGGGAGCCATTTCCCATTGTTTCTTACAGAACCTTTGGTTGCTAGTGTTATAGGTCAAATCTGCACTTCTTCATCTGTGATCACTTTTAGTTGTCGATCACACAAAAGGACAACTTGGATTGAAGAGCATGATGACCTTAGATGATGCTTTGACCTGACCTACTCTTCTGCAAGCTGGAAAAACCCTAAAAACCTCACATTTTGACATGTGCGCTACTCCACTTCATCAAACCAGCGCACATGCCCTACTCCACAGGCTTAATAGTAGCGCACACATCCTAATATGTCGTACTCCACTTCAGCAAACCAGCGCACACCTTCAAAAAGTCTGCAAACGCTGATTGTTAAGCACTGAAGTTGCATATTGTGTGCTACTCCACTGTGAAAAACTCGTGCACATCTTAAAATGTGATAAAAAATATATTAATTTGATGAATTGGGATTAGTTGTAGTTGGTTTTGCAACTTCCCCAACTTCCATTTCAACCACCTCTCGATCTAAACTGCCTACCTTGTCCAATAAATACAAGGAGGATTGAGGAGAGGGGTTAGACATATGGAGACTCTCATTCACAAGAGGAGAAACTTGTATTAAGGGTTGTTATGCTGGAAGAATTCCAAAGTTAGAGAAGAGCAGGAGCCCAGAATCTGGTTGCACAAGCATGCTGCATGATCAGGTATAATTTGTACTGATTATTTGCTTTTGACAATAAAGGTTGAAACATCCTTCCTGTCCCAATCAAATGCCTAATGGATTGTGTGTTTGTTTGGTTAAATGCTTGATTGTTCTTGATGTTTAAATTGTATTTCAATTTCATCATTGTCATATCAGTCAAGATACGTTGAGGAAGGTATCTTTGTATTGCAGGTCTATTGAGCGGAAGATCAAGTTGAAGATTGAGCGTAAGGTCAAGCAAAGCTAGGATCAAACATCGTTAACAAGGTATGTCTTCAAGATCTTTGATCTCTTTCCCTTTATAGATGCTTATGTAATATGATCAATGTGTTTACCTGTCACCCCAGAAGTTGATAGTGTCTCTTTCCTCGCTATAAGGTAGAATTCCTAAACAACAGACTGGCGACTCCGCTGGGGAGCCGGTTGTTTTTCTGCTCTAGGAAACCTATTTTGTTGTCTTTCCAGTACCTTTTGATCCCTTTGATCCTCTGACAGGCCTTGTAGGTCACCCCTACTTGCTTTCCTTTGTCTGACTCAGCCTTTTTACACCTCTGCAAAGCTTGATTTCAACCTCTCCTAACTTGTGCACTACTCCTCTGTACATACAGTAGAGCATACCTGAGTTTGTGCGCTACTTTCCCTTCTGCACAGTAGGGCACATCTTCCAGAGTGCGCTAGTTTTCCTACTGCACAGTAGAGCACACTCCTGTAACTCTTTGTTTGATGTAGGGTTTGGATTTCTGCCTGTTTGGTTTGGTTTCTAACTTTGTTTTTGACCTTCTTAACTGGTCTTTGAGGTTTGTAATCCTTCTTTGAGTCTCGTTCGCCTCTTTTGAGTTCCTTAGGTCATCTTTTGGTTGCTTGATTACTTTTGAAGTGTCTTGTTTATTTGTGACTTTTTTTTTGGAGACCGTGCATTGTTCCTTAGTGGACATAGTTGCTTGGCCTTACCCTAGTAGTGTGTTGCAGTTATACAAACCTTTGTGTTTAACACTTGTTGTTTGTTGCGACACTAGTATGCTCTTTGGGTGTCTCATCCTTTGATTTAGGGTTTGGCCCATTTTTTGGAGTCTTTGGGGAGTTTTCAAAAGCTTTTTGAGTCTCGACACTTCTTGATCTCGCTGTCATTTTCAGTATCAAGTAAGTTTGAAGTACCTTAGTTTGCTTCCCATTTGAGTCTTTTGTGCTAGTAAGGTTGTCTTTAGTTCGCTTTCCTACCTGCTACTTGGCTTAGTGTTCTTGTTTAGGTTTTGGTGCTTTGGAGCAATCTTCTAAGTTTGTTTTCCAGTTATAAGCGTCTCTCATCCCTGTTTTCTTTCCACTCTGTTTCCAAGTTTAAAGCTTTTTTCCTTACTTGCATATCTTTTGTAGGTCTTACTTGCTTCCGCTTTCAAGTTCTTTTTCATTTATATATAACAGGAAAAGCAAAATAAATTTGGTAGTTTAGAGTAGTAAGGCTTATAATCTTTACAGAGTAGCATAGTTTACTTTGTTCTAAATTTGAAAAGAAAACGAAAAAGAAAGCTTTGTTTAGGTTTGCTTAATCTTCATTTTGGAAAGAATATAAAACGAAAAAATAAAAGAGTCTTTTTGTTGTTGAAAGTTGTTTCATTTCATGCACTTTACTTTCTGTTGCAACCACACCACACAATGCACTACCCTGTTGAGTAAAAAGTAACCCTAAAAAGAATTTTTTAATAAAATCAATTAGAAACAATTTTCTTTTTTAGGAGTACACAACACCAACTAGCTTAGGCTATAGTTTCGAGCTTAAAACACCTTAAACTTCTCGGAACTAGTTTCATTACCCAACAATCGTAGTAATATTTTCATATAGGTAAACCCATATATATCAAATAACCCTATGATGCTCTACTCAAACTAGAGTTAAGCACAAGGCCGTGGAAGATCAGAATCGTTGAGGATACCTCCCTCACTTTCCTTTGGACCATAAATCAGAGTCGATTCGTGTATGGGGGTCCTTTCAGACTTTGGGATTTGCTACCCTTCCCATGCGTTTTGACTAGGCTGACGACTGTCCCCCTGGGATATTTCGTATGTATGGTAGCCTTAGTATCTGACCATAGGATCATACACAGGTGACAACGGAGGGTATATCTGTTGTACCTAGGACAGACATGGGAGGAAATCCCTTGCAGGTCTTTGGGAGGGCAGTTGGGTGATTCCAACGCTTGCACCCTTAGTCATTGTATTGTGGACCCCGGGTAACTGTTCTTCATCCTTCGTTGATCTGTTCTGGGCCCTCATCATCCCAGATTCTTCTCTGGAAGGCATCTGTTTGATTGGTTTGATTACTTAATATTTTTTAGTGGTATGATGTTTGCCCCCTAGTTTTAGTGGCCACTAGGTTTGTACTTAGTTTTATTTTTATATATAATCGTGGAAGACCAACAGCTTCGTAGGTCTCGAAGGTTGCAAAACCTTCTCCCACTTAGAGTGGAGCCACTACTGCCACCAAGACGACAGAGGACAGACTCCAGTGGTCCTTTTGAAACTACTGGTGAAATAGAGGTTCCTGGTGAACCACAACCTAGGACTCCAAATCAGCAAGCTTTTAATACAATCGAGATTGAGGATCTCACTTCTGGTGAGTTTAATACTCATTTTAATCCTCCTCTGACCAGACTTAACAATCCGCTTCTGGTACCTGTCGGTTTCCAACAACCTAATTATAGTGCATATTTGTTCACACCTGGGCATATTATGACTAACCCGGGAGGCGAACAGGGAGTTCTACAGACACCCACAATAGGTATGAATACAAATACTGTAAATATGCCTTCCACTGTTATACCGAGTTCGGCTCAGACAATTTTTGTTTCAACTTCGTCCTTCAGTTTTAACGCTGGTACGTTAGGCATGCCAAGCTCAACAGCTTTGACATCCGCCTCTACCCCTACTTTTGGACCCAGTAATACAGTGAATGTCGGTCCACCTCCTGCAACTCAACAGTCATACCATATACCTAGTACTTGGATTTCCACACCCACTGTAGGGCTGAATGCCTCTGCAACCATGCCTGTCATGAGTACCATGACTACACCGTCCACATCGACTACCACTGGTTTTAATACCTTTGCAGGTTACAATATGAATCAAAGTCATCTACCTGCAGGAAACACCCCTTTTTCTTTGTTTTCTGGGGGAGGGGGTAACATCCTTAATCAACAATATGGCGGGGCTAACACCTAGCCACAGTGGACGAACATACAGAGTACTAACCCACTTTTATTTGGGTGGGGAAATTTCAATAACACTTTCACACAAAAACAGATGGCTGGGGGCAACCCCTACCAGCATATGGCTGGGGGAAACCCCTACCAGCAAATGGCTGGGGGAAACCCCAACCAGCAGTTCATGGGTCAGACTATGGGAGCTTCCCCCTTTATGACCCCAGCTTATCAAATGCCATCTTGTAGATCTCGTTTACCATTTCTGGAAACTCTGAATTTGCCAGATCGTTCCAAGTTAACGAATGATTCGGTGTACCATAACGCTACATGGCCACCAGTTCCTACTAAGTTACCTTCGAACATTCCAAAATTCGAAGGAAAAAATGGTGAGGACCTTGGTGATCACGTCACCACTTTCCATTTATGGTGTTCTTCGAACTCGTTGAATGAAGATTCCGTTAGGTTGATACTTTTCCAAAGAACCTTAACCGGCGTTGCGGCCAAATGGTACATTGAGTTACCTACATCTACGTTTTTTAATTTTCGGGATCTCGGGATAGTTTTTATGAACCACTTCTAGCTTCTTGTTCGGTACGATGTCGGGACAGATCTTTTGTCTACATTTAGACATAATAAGGCCACTCACTTATCTGATCACATTCAGGAGTGGCGAAGACGGAAGAGGCTCATTAAAGCCAATATACCTCCAGAATTTCTTCTTGAGTGGTATCTGAAATCACTCCTTCCTTATATTTCTAAGGAAGTAGCTACTTCTGGAGTGTCCTCAGAGGAAGAAGCCATCTTACGGACCCAGCAGCTAGACCTTGTTTATGCATAGTCTGGGCTACTTTATGAGATTATACCAGACGCATCACGATCAAACACTGATCTTGGCAGACCTAAACCTGGACCACATGCTGACGGCATAGTGGGTTCAGTGGATTCTGCAGCTTTCGAAGCATTGTCCAAGCAGGTTCATGACTTATCCGTCAAACAATCGACTGCAGAAGTGACCTCCGTCACAACCTCTCCTTCTACTACTGAATCTGTAAACCAAGTTCAGAACAATCAAAAGTGCCCTCGGCAGCCCAACAACAAAAAGAAGGGAAAGAAAGGAGAGGGGAACCAACAAAAGCCCAAGAACAAAGAGAATGCCGAGGAGGGTAACAAAGAAAAGAAGAAGGTTAAGTTCCCTTGTAAGCTTTGCAAGCAGGATCACCTCACTCATCAATGCCCTCTACTCGAAGAAGCCCAGAAGCTGCTTCAAGAAAAGAAACATGTCGTACTTAAGATCCATTTCCTAAGGGGCAGGGTTCATCTTCTGGCACCTCCAATACTGGGGGCACTACTCATGCTTCAGTTGATCAAACTTTCATTAATATGGTTAGCGCGGATGCACTTTTGCAAACGCGAGAAAGAAATTATACCCCAGATGTGCAGAACAAAGATAAAGAGATTATGGAATCTTCCACTCCTCTCCACATACCTATGGATCCACTGCCCAAGATCCTGAAAGGTGTCTTGAAACGGGCATTGCACAATCCCAATGCACGGGCTGCTTCCAACTACAATGTGGTTGGAGATTTAGCCCAAACCCCTTGTGCTATGTCCACCTTAGAAGTTCTGGAAAGTTGTCCTTTACTATGAAAAGCACTTTTGGCAGCAATTGAAAGTATGGAATCATCCAACATGTCTGCATGCTTTGATATGTCTGATATCAAGTATCGGTTACTGTACCGCGTTTCCCTACAGATAGAGGTAGCTCATGGTCCTATGACCATGAGACGAGTTGTCGTAGATGAGGGAACGTCTACGTGAGTAATGTCAATTTCTTGTTGGAAAGATTTGGGCTCTCCCGAGTTAGCCCCCTCTAACACACTGCTTACTGCCTTCGATGGCAAGACTTTCCCTCCACACGGATTTCTACCATCGTTTGAAATTACACTTGATCGTAACACAGTTGCTATAGAGATTGAAGTTATGGACGCCCCGCTTGATTACAATATGTTTTTAGGCAGGAGCTGGACATATGCCATGCGAGCCATTGCATCGATAGTTTTACGAGTTGTTATGTTCCCCCACGAAGGCAAGATCGTCACGGTCGATCAACTTTCATTCTCTCAGAAAAACAACCAGACTTCATCAGATTCCACTATTCATTTAGTTGATCAATCTGCCCCAGTAAGCGAGAGTTTAGGAGCAGGTTTTTACGGGTCATTAATAGGCACTTTTGACCTACCCTCTCCAGTTCTTTTCATGCATTCTGATGTAGGTACATCTCCTGAAACTTTCACGGTTGGTTTAAGGACTGATCCGTGGATCCTTCCTACGGTATCAGAACCTCCAGTGCCTTTAACCATTGCAGAAGTAGCATACATAGAATCAAAACACACTACAATGGAACATATCGTGACTCCGGTAGTCTCTTCCGAGTCGGATATGGACTATGCTCCTGCATGGTCAATGGATTCTACCCACTCTTTTGACTGTTTAGACACGAATTTACGTTCTGATGAAGCCATTTTGGAAGCCATGATGGGCCTAGACCATCCATGGGAACATATTCATCACAAGTCCTACCTACTTCCAAATCTAGATAGGATAGAGAGAGGAGAATTCTCTATGAGACCCACTGGATTTGTTGATTTGTCATCTTTTCCTTCTACTTCAAGAGTTGTTTACGCTGAAGGGAATATGGCTAATATATCGAGAACCATCCCGATTAACATTTCCACTAAAACCAAGGTCGTGGAAAACATTTTTATTGGAGTAGACTGTTCTCCAGAAGAGATCGCTCTGTATACCAAGCTTTTTAAAGAATTCTGCGACATTTTTTCTTGGTCTTATGAGGAGATTCTAGGCATCGATCCAGCCATCGTTGAGCATGTCATCACAACATACCCTAATGCAAAACCTGTGAGACAGAATCTCCATCCTATAAATCCTCGAAAAGCAACTGCCATTAAGGAGGAAGTTGAAAAATTGCTTAAAGCCGGATTTATCTATCCGATTGACATGACGGAATGGGTTTCAAACCCTGTTCCGGTTGATAAAAAGAAATGTACCATCCGAGTCTGTACCGACTTCCGGGATTTGAATAAAGCCTGTCCGAAAGATAACTATCCCACACCATTTATCGACAAGATTATAGATGCCTGTGCGGGACACGAGATGTTTTCTTTCATGGATGGATTTTCGGGATATAATCAAATTCAAATCAAACCCGAAGATCAACACAAGATAGCTTTCATCTGCCCATGGGGAACCTTTTCTTATCGGAAGATGTCGTTTGGCTTAAAGAATGCTGGAGCTACTTTCCAGTGAGCAATGAATTTCGCTTTTCACGATATCAAACACATAGCTGAACCTTACTTGGATGACCTCCCAGCACGATCTCGAAAGAGATGGGATAATCCAGCTCATTTGAGACTTTTGTTTGAACAATGCAGACAATATAAGATTCGATTGAATCCTAATAAGTGCGTATTCTGCGTCGAATCGGGACGTTTACTGGGTTTTATTGTATCGAGTCGTGGCATAATGGTCGACCCATTAAAAGTTGAGGCGATTGTAAATCTGCCTCCTCCTCGCACCTTGCAACAACTTCAAAGTCTGTAAGGCATGTCTAACTTCTTGCGATGCTTTATCATAAACTATGCTAAGATCACAAAAGGTTTTATGAGACTGCTTAAACAAGATACCTACTTCTTGTGGGATGAGGCTGCTCAAGCATCGTTTGAGGCCTTGAAAAAGGCACTACTTTCATCCCCCTTATTAAGCCCGCCTGATTATGCAAAATATTTTCTCTTATATCTGGCAGCGTCTGTTTACACAATTGGCATAGTACTAGTTCAGGAGGACGATACACTCCAAGAGCATGTTGTTTACTATCTCTCGCGTGCATTGATAACTCCTGAGATTAAATATTCGCATGTTGAGAAGTTAGCACTAGCTGCAGTCTATGCAGTACAAAGGCTTCGTCACTACATCCTTTTACGAACAACTACTGTGATAGTAGAAGTCAATCCTTTCCAATATGTTCTCACTCGACGCATCATCGGTGGGAAGTACAATAAATGGATTGTAATCTTACAAGAGTTTGATTTGGTCTTTCAATCGGCTAAGTCAAAGAAATCACTAGTGTTCGCTGAGTTCATCTCAGAGTTTTCGAGTGACTTAGTGCATGTTGAGGAAGAGTCATCATTCCCGGATGAACATATATTCCTTATAGCCTCCTCTGACCCATGGTACGGGGATATTTTAGTATATCTCTAGACTTTGAGGTGTCCTACCACTTTTTCTAGAGAAGAACGACACAAACTGAAAAGTCATGTGAAAAATTATCTCATCATCTCTGATACTTTGTATAGACGTGGGATAGATTCCATCTTATGACGTTGTTTGACTTTAGAAGAAGCAGAATCAATATTAAATGATGCTCACAGTGGAGCCTGTGGGGGTCATCTTTCTGGGTTGGAAACAACTCAGAAAATACTGCGTGCTGGGTATTTTTGGCCCACAATCTTTAAGGATTGTGTGGAAGCTGTGAAACGCTGTTGTTCGTGTCAGTTTTTCACCAGGAAAATGAGGTCACATCCAGCTCCTCTTCATCCCGTGATTACAACAGGTCCCTTCACAAAATGGGGGGTTGATTATATGACTTGCAATTCAGTTTCGGCTAGAGGGCATCATTATATCATCGTTGCCATCGACTACTTCACCAAGTGGGCCAAGGCAATGCCTACTATCAAGGTAGATGGAGAAACTGCCGCTTATTTTGTATTTAGTCAGATTATTGAAAGGTTCGGCATACCCAAAGAAATTGTGACTGATCACGGCAGTCATTTTCAAAATAGCATGATGACCGATTTGTACACGATGTTAGGTTTTCGGCAAGAACATTCATCTTCATATTATCCACAGGCGAATGGACAAGTCGAAGCAGTTAACAAAACTTTAAAGGTAATTCTGCAAAGAATTGTTAATGCCAGTCGAAATAACTGGCACATCATGCTATACCCTGCTCTTTGGGCTTACCGAGCGAATGTAAATACTGCTACTAGGTTCTCTCCCTTCCAGCGTGTGCATGGGATAGAAGCAGTTGTTCCGATTGAATGTGAGATTCCTTCGTTAAAGTTGGCTGTCCAACTCCTACCAGATACTTCAGCACTGGAAGAACGTTTGTTGCATTTAGAACATCTAGATGAGCAGTGCCGCGATGCGCTCACAACAAACGAAGTTCATAAGAAATGATTCAAAGGACAATACGACAAGTCTGTCAGACCTAGGGTGTTTCTCGAAGGAGACCTTGTTCTACTTTGGGATCAGGACAAGGAACCTTTAGGACCTGGCAAGTTCAAGTCAATGTGGCTCGGTCCTTACATAATTTCTAAGGTACTGAAGAAAGGTGCTTATGAGCTAACATATTACGAAGGTAATAAGCTGCCTGAGCCTAGAAATGGGCTCTACCTGAAGAATTACTACGCTTAGGCATTTGTGCTTTTCTTGTAACATAGTTGTATTTTGTAGAGCTAATTTTTGCTTGTGCTTGTTAGTTAACTGTATGTGTGTCTTCATTTCATGTATCAGATGTCGACTGAACATTTCTTAGGATTTGCTGATGGCACCAGTCGCCACACCCGACAGTTGGCTTCAGCAGCTTGGGTCATTTACTCACCAGCTGGCCAACTGTTCTCTTCAGGGGGGGTTTGTTTGGGTCCCACTACGAACAATGTGGCTAAGTACAGTGCGGTTATAGAACTTCTCCAAGATGCTCTTATTCATGGCATTTCACATTTGGAGGTAAGACTTGATTCGCAACTAGTTGTATTTCAGTTAACGGGTGTTTACCAGATTAGAGATCTTGTTTTGCTACGACAGTTTTTGCGAGTTAGATTATTGGAAAGACAGTTTGATTCCATTATATATCAACACATTCCAAGAAATTTGAATGCATTAGCTGATTAATTTGCAAATTATGTTTTAGATTGGCATTTGTATCATACATTTCTATAGATATCATTTCACACATAAAGTTAAACACACACACATGTAAATAACCGATACTGTATATATATCCGATACTGTATCAAAAAATATAATATGGGTTTTGGATCATAAGTCTATCACAAGTCATGTCATAAGATACAAAACTGGGCTCGGTGGCCTAAAAAATATACATAAAATATCCATCTCCTATGGAGAAGGAGGGGCCTCATCGGCATCTACTGCCTCCCAATAACATATGACAAACCTAGCTATTTTCCGCAGCAACCTAAGCCATGCAGAGGGCACACCAACTACATCTTCCTGCATATCAATAGGTATCTACTCAATCCGACATGCGGGAACATCATGAGTCAACCGACTCACTTTCCTCTCTATAGTCCCTAACATAGCATCAGCTGCACCCACATCTGTTGGCCTCACGAAAATAGTAGGATGTGCCTCAGGATGAATCGGTCCAATATCTGCATTTGACACTTGTTTAGTACTTCAAAACCCATCATAAAAATCATATACTTGAAAATTTAAAAAAATTAAATAATTATCAAAACAAAAAACATACTTGCATCTCCCCAGGCACCACCTGGAGGAAGTACCAGCTCTGGATCATGACAGAAGTCTAAACCAACATACGAAAACTGCTCGAATGCCGGCACCTGTCTCTCCCACCATCCCCAGAAATCATGAGTATGTTAGCAAAAGTGGCTTTCACCACCACCTCGGAGGAGAAAAATGTCACCCCAACGGCCCAATATTGGCTCACGAGGAGTGACTGGAGGTAGAGGCATGCCCAAGCTAAGAGCAGGTACCCTCTCGAAGAAGAAGGTACAAAGGATGCTGCCATATCGAAAGTTCTTCATACTCCCGACCTTACAACCCGTGAGTTGAAGCTTCATATTTGCTAATAGACTAGTGCACCAATCGTACACATGACCTTGCAAGCATCTGATATTGATATGCATGGAATTCCTTGAGTCTAAATGTTGTGTGGTGCTTCCCCCCATGCAGTTCAACATACATACAATAACCCTCAAAGGGAGGCTATCAATACTAGAAATTAGGATTTGAATTCCTGATTTCTCGGTTCCCACCACACAGTATGCATTTATATATTCTTGCACCGACATGGCACCCATATTGCATGAAGATCCTTTCAATTTTACCGCATCTCCCCTCCTAGAGAGTCCGGTAATGAAGTATATGTCATCAACAGTAAGGTCCAGGGTTTCTCCCCGAATATCAAATGCATTGGCATCTACATCCCAATATTGAACAAGTCTTTGAAGCAATTGATTGAGTGCCCTCATGTTTACGGTTCTATAAAACTTCAACAAACCACACCTTCGAAGTGCATGGAGAGTTTCCAGGTCTTGCATAGCCACCCTATCCATCTCTTCATGTTCTCTTTCCCTCCAAACAAGCACCATACTACCACAGAAAGGTAAATTTTTTTAGTCTTGACACTTTTTTCATCATGTTCAGGGGTGTGCGCTACTCTATAGCCACACAGTCATGCATGGGCGCTACTGTGCATGAGCAATAGTAGCTCATACCTCCAGTATGCCCTACTTTTCCTCTTGCAGAGTAGCGCACACGCTTTTAACGCTTTGAGCATGGCCTTAAAATTGATTTTGAGCATAAAAATTGACAAATGAAGTATTGAAATGCAAGTAGGGATGATTTTAACTTACTTGGTGGAGGAGAAAAGTCGATTGGTTGCTTGAGTTGATCACCATGAAGGACTGAAGATCAAGGGTTTGCTCCCAAAGTTTGCCCTACAATTCCAAATGAGATATTTGAGTTTTAATTTGAAATTACATATACAAATTGGAATTTAATTTTTACCCACTTTTGTAAAAACTCTATAGTTTCAAATTTCATCAAAAGTTCTATTTAATCATTGAACAACTACAAATGATAATAAGGTAATTTCAACCAATGTTTCTCAATTTTTCACTAAATTATTGTAGCATCAATACATTAAGACTTAATTTCTTGATGATAGACCATTTCAAGTAGTTTATGGTTAAAATTACATATCATTAAAGATTTTTTGTCGCGATTACTAACATGGTTGTTGAGATCCTAGTTTTTGGCAGATCATGAGTCGTGATCCTAGAAGCTGTCATTTAAGTCATTTTAAGCTCTTGTTTGGACTGTTGAAACCTAAACAAGATCGCTGAGCAAACTTGTCCTCTTCAATATTGTTAAAAGAATTGAAGGCTCATCCGCTCAGGTATAGAATTACCCCTTTTCCGGGCCTTGGTGGATAATTTACGGAAAAGGTATACTCTAGGTATACTCTGGTATACGCTAGAAGAGTTCTTCTTCCATTATTTTACACTTTTTCGGGGGATGAGACTAACTTTACGAAAAAGGACCTTGTGGAGCCTTCTTTAGGGTTTTTAGGCTCTCGAAATATGAAAACACCAAGCGAGCACTCACCTACTCGGGCTCGATGTGAAATCCACGAGAGGTTAAATAGAGGATTGTTTAAGTTTTTCAGACTCTATAAACAGGAAAACACCGGCGAGCATTAAACTACTTGGGATCGATATTAAAATCCACGAGTAGGTGTATGGAGTTATTGTTTAAGTTTTTCAGACTCCATAAAATTGAAAACACCGACGAGCAAGAACAAATCTCGGCTCGATACTAAAATCCAGAGATCAATAATATAGAGTAATCTTCTATCTCTTCTTCGAAATCTGTAAACAATGAAGAAGGTCCTGAGTCTTCCTCCCATGGGCTCTTTAAACTTTTCACATGGTTGGATGTAATGTCCCTTATTAAGAATTTTATTAAAATTGCAATTTTCCACTTTTTTTCCCTAGTTCGACCTTTGACTAGTTTGGATCTCTAGGTCCCAAATTTGCCCCAAATGATCCCAAATCTTCTGAGAAGGTATATGAATGATATTAGAACATAAATATGTGTTTCAGGGATGCCTTTGGACCTTTAAAATACTTCTGCAAATCCTCTTTCAATTCTGATCAATGTAGGTAACTTTACTAGTGATTTTCCTTTGACTAGTATTGGCCTCTAGGTATCAAATTGACTCCAAATGCCTTCAAATCTTCAAGGAAGGTGTATGAATGATATTAGAACTTGAATATGATTTTTATGGATGACATATTTCCACCAAAAGACCTCTGCAAACTCTCTTAATATTCTGGACCAATTATGCAATTTTACTAGTGATTTGGGGTTCAAATCCCCCTGGGGTAAGTACTGAAAATGGCTTCCCAAATGCCTCCAAACCCACTCAAATTTATGAACAGAGGTATGTAATGTGTTAATTATTTTATTAAAGTCTCATATGCACCATTAATGGATTATTACAACTGTTCTCACCCTCTCCCATTCAACTGCAAAAATCCCCAATTCGACCCTTGGGGAAATGGCACTATTTCACCTCCCAATAGAACTAAACTGAGTAAAAATGCTTCAAATGCTCAAGTACAGTACATGAAACTTGTATAAGACATCCATGGAAGTATATTTATCACAAATATATCAGAGAATCATCCATTCATTCGAAATCATCATCAATACATTGGTTCACAACAAGGTAGTGGGGAAATGGCATTGTTCTTCCATTAAAAATGAGATTTATACATTTCTACTTGGAATTTCGACCTGAAACCTTTTGGAGATGAAGAAAAGAGAATTTAATTCATATTAAAAAATAAATGGGGCATTAAAATATTCCCCAAAGAGTACAATAGCTCACCAAAAACGCCCTCCCTCAAGGATCAAGAATATGCCATCAAAACTGGAAATGGTTGAAGGAGTGAGCTGCAATAGAAGAAACCATGAGCTGCCCTGTAGCTTAAACCTGAAAATAAAGACTCCATTAAAGCTCCAAATGAAAGGTCTGAATGGCCTTTCCAATTACCAACTTGGATGGGAATCTTTCACCCTCGAAATTGGCTAAGGCAAGAAACTAGTCATCCACTAGCTCTCCCTCTTCACACATGCAATTGCAAATTCTACAAATGATCAAAAGATGGTTTCATTCTTTGTTATTGACATTTATAAACTTCTAATGTCCTCCATGGGTCGAATTCCTTCCAAGAGACTCATTCCAACTCATGTTGGGAAGAGATTCCAAAGAACGCCACTTGTACAACAATTCCTAGTCTCCCACTTCCACCAAATCACATGTGGAAGCATCTTAGCTGCCCTAACACCCTTGAGCGCCCTCTTGGAGTCTATTTTTAGCCCTGACATGTCATATATGTCATAAGTCATCCTTCAGGTCTGATTTGTGTCATAGGTGTCATAACATCTTCATTATTGTTGTCATAGAGCTAGGGAATCTAGCCCAAGTGTCTCACTAGCTCCAAATTGCCTCTTCCTCTTCCATGGGAGTTACTCTTCCTCTATATTTCAACCTTGGATGAGTCATGCAATGAATAATACCTTTTGGACTCCCCCAAGTATGTTACCATTCACCTTGAATTCGAATTGGTGAGAGAATGATGCCGAATGTAGTGGGGAAATCTAGCCATATGTGGGTCCCACTTCCTCCATGTGTCTTCATGATGAAATGCCACTTTGATTTTCACTTGTATATATTTATTTAGCTCCTTTATTAAATATTTATGCCATTCTAATGTTCAAACACCATTTATTATCCCCATTATTCCAAATCCCAAAGCTTCCACCCCAAACCTAGGAAACTAGTAATTTTCCTCCTTGGCAATTATTTGACCTTTAGCATCAATTTGACAAACTCTAATGAATAGAGCCAATGTGATTAGGCCATTGTGACCCAATACCAAATTTGGGACATGACATTGGACTTCTTGAGTTTTCATTCTTTCTTGGACTCATTAAAACAACAAGAAATGTATTCTTTTATCTAAAAAGAATAAGGGATAAGAAGGATGTATCATATCTTTAGTTTCAAAGGTAGTTCAGTCAGTCCTATCCTTGAACACAGCACCTACTTGAGTCTATAATGTCAGTTGGGCTTATTTTTTGACCTTAGGGTGAACCTGATCTTCAAGTTGTTTACTCCCCCGGTTGGTTATTCTTCCAACCATATGGAGGTTCTGCTAATGTCTCCTACATTACAGGCTTATATCATTTCCCCATTATGTTGAAAACTGCCTAAGTCACTTTGTGTCGTTCTCACTGTTCAAGGATATAGCCCGTGTCGGCCATTCTGCAGTTTACCTTGACCTCATGTGTCGGCCATCCTAGTGTCAGTCTTGTTACATGTATTACTCCATATCAGCTCATACCAGTTGAGTGTCCCTCGTGTTGGATTATGGAGGATGCCTTACAGCCTCCCTTCCAATGAACTTCTTCCCATCGACATCAACTCATTTTGCTCTGGGAACGAAGTTTAGAGTTTCGGTTAGTACCTTGGAGATTGCAGTCACCAGTGGCAATTTTTCTCGCTGTTGAATCATGAGAATACATCAATGTCTCTTATTCGACAGGTTCCTCAAGTGTTCGACTCCAAGTCCACTTATTCACACTTGTTGGATCATACTAGGTACCTTGGGCCCCATTATCATTATCGGTGGAAGCCCTCGCGTTTGTTAACGGTATACATCAAGGACTGGTAATCAAACGATACCCCCCATGTTCGACTTTTAGCTCATTTATTCACATGGTTAGGGTTTTTACCTTGGGTTGTTTTGGATGAAGACCTTGGGATGATGATGACATCACCTCATTATGTTATCACCCAAGCTGCGCAAGACTGAGCCTCACTTATTTATGGCTCTCCATGAGACATAGATCCAGTTTGTTGTTATGGCTATGATCTCTCAGTTTGACATGGATCCACGTTTGTATTTCAAGTGGCCATGCTATGTATACATCTCCTAAGTTATGTATCGGAGATCATGTTGTATCACACTACACATCTATATGATGTCAAGATTGTAATTGCTCACTGACCTTGATCTGTGTTTTAGGTGTTTCTGTGACTTGGTTCTGTGGTTTCTTGCTCCTCCTATGACTTGGAATTATAATGTATTTCAGCCATCGCTTCCCTCTGACCTCACACATTAGGGGGCATCTGTTATAGGTCAAATCTGCACTTCTCCATTCGTGATCACCTTTAGTTGTCGATCACACAAAAGGACAACTTGGATTGAAGAGCATGATGACCTTAAATGATGCTTTGACCTGACTTACTCTTCTGTAAGCTGGCAAAACCCTAAAAACCTCACATTTTGACATGTGCACTACTCCACTTCATCAAACCAACGCACATTCCCTACTCCATAGGATTAATAGTAGCGCACACATCCTAATATTCCCTACTCCACTTCAGCAAACTAGCGCACACCTTCAGAAAGTCTGCAAACACTGGTTATTAAGCATTGAATTTGCATATTGTGCGCTACTCCACTGTGAAAAACTCGCGCACATCTTAAAATGTGATAAAAAAAATATATTAATTTGACGAATTGGGGTTAGTTGCAGTTGGTTTTTTAACTTCCCCAACTTCCATTTCAACCACCTCTCGATCTAAACTGCCTACCTTGTCCAATAAATACAAGGAGGATTGAGGAGAGGGGTTAGACATATGGAGACTCTCATTCACAAGAGGAGAAACTTGTATTAAGGGTTGTTATGCTGGAAGAATTCCAAAGTTAGAGAAGAGCAGGAGCCCAGAATCCGGTTTCACAAGCATGCTGCATGATCAGGTATAATTTGTACTGATTATTTGCTTTTGACAATAAAGGTTGAAACATCCTTCCTGTCCCAATAAAATGCCTAATGGATTGTGTGTTTGTTTGGTTAAATGCTTGATTTTTCTTGATGTTTAAATTGCATTTCAATTTCATCATTGTCATATCAATCAAGATACGCTGAGGAAGGTATCTTTGTATTGCAGGTCTATTGAGCGGAAGATCAAGTTGAAGATTGAGCGCAAGGTCGAGCAAAGCTAGGATCAAACGTCGTTAAAAAGGTATGTCTTCAAGATATTTGATCTCTTTCCCTTTATAGATGCTTATGTAATATGATCAATGTGTTTACCTGTCATCCCAGAAGTTGATAGCGTCTCTTTCCTCGCTATAAAGTAGAATTCCTGAACAATAGCTAGGACCCACACACGTCCACTAGCACCATCTTTCATCATCGCTCATACTGAGGTCTCTAGGACGGTAGCATGTCCACATGCATCCCTATGATGCCTTCATAGTCCTTGCTTCCAACAATACCTACACTCAAACATTGAATCTGTTTGTGCCAGAAATTGTTTCCAAGGCCAAAGAAACAAGCCAACATAATCTCAAATAAAACTCATTAAAATAAAATAGGTTTTAGGTTTTTGAAAGGTTTTGTGGTTGTAAAGTTTTGGGAACAATCAGGGAATACATTCATGAGCAGAATAAAAACTAAATGATAAACAAAAGATAATAAAGATGCATGATATATCCAACAAGATCAAACAGAAATACAATGTTGAGGTTCATTCATAAGAGACAAGCATCACCAGTAAATACACATAAACCAGCAATGAATATATCTATTAAGCAACTAAATAAGCTGAAAAATGAAGCCAACACATAAAACTGAAGGGTAAAAGTCATCTATATCTCATAATTTCATCAGCAAATGCTTACAAGAGTCATCTTACTTAGCTCTGAACAAGTCTGAAGACAAAGGCAATCTGGAGACCTCCTGAAGCTCCTAAAAATCAGAACCCTTCTTCAGTCCCTTTGTCCCTCTTTTATAATTACAAAGAAGTGGTTCTATTTCCCCTTCATTAGGTCGAAATTGAAACTATTGAGCAGTTACATTAACTAACTAACTCAACTAATTAACTAAAAATAACAAATCGGATTCCTGGCAAATATGGCAAATTTCTGGAAAATAGGTGTCAAAGAAGCTTCCATATCTCTCAATTGGTGACACCTGTGTAAAAAATGAGAGAGGTTTTTGTAAATGGGTCCATGATGGACAAAAAAATCTCTTGGTTTTTAAAAATTCATCTCCAATCAATCAGAATCTTCCCCGCAAGATGAACACTAAAACAGGAAAATATTAAATATTTAACATCCCTGAAAAATAGGCTGCAAAGATTAAACTGAATCTTTCAAAACCTGACAACTGTTGCAAAACGGAGAGAGGTTTTTGTATATGTATATCTTATGAACAAAAACCTCTTTTTGTTTTCAAAATTTCCTCTCCATCAGCTCGTGGTCTGCATTTGACTTCAGTAACCCAAAACAGGAAAAAAAACAGAGCAGAATTCTTAAACGATTTCCTCACAATGTGTAACCACTTGGAATCATGATGTTCCCTGCATCAGCACGTAGCAAATTCTCTAAAACATGTCATTAGTCATTCATCATTCCAAAACGTGCCAAGATTTGTTAAAAAATTGGAGGAATTTTGGAGTCGTGATATTCTTGTAGCGCGCCTTTGATGATTTTGAGCTCCAGCGCTACAAGAATAATTTTAACACTGTTTTGGCACTTTTCTTCAGCTTTTTGTCATTTTGCATGGAGTTTTAAAGCTGTTAGAGTAATGATTATGCATGACTCTACTTAGAGTATGGTTTATGAGCCCATTATTCGATATAGTGACCTTTTAAAACCCCTTATCAAAAACAAACGTAAAGTTTAAAATTTGAAAATTTCAAAATCAAGCCCAAAATTTCATATAAAAACTAAAGAAAATTTCCTAAAGAGGGAAAAATCAAATTAAAGCAAATAAATAAATTAAAATAAAATGCAAATCAAACAAAATTTGAAGAAACAAATTACTGACTTAACATTTGGCTCCAGCTGCGGGATGAAGACCTCCCTGCGAGGCTTCAAGAACCTGTAGACCAGTGCCTTCTGTCTCTTATCTTATCTATTCTGCAAAACTTCCATTGGGCTATGGAGTCTTATTATGATTCACTCACCGGTATGTACAATGAGCAGTAAAAATGCTCCTATAAACTGTAAAAATGCTTGAGGAATCGCCCATTAACAGGGATGGACAACTCCTCACGTTCCAAAGACTGCAAGATAAAAGTATTGTTCTCTAAAACTTTTGATACCAGAAAAGGGCCAAACCAAAGATTGTCAAACTTACCATGCTTACCCTTTTGCTCCTTTCTTGCATCCCATCTTAGAACCATCTCACCTTCTATGAAAGTATTTTCTTTAATGTTCTTGTCAAATCTGTTTTTAATCTTGGCTCTGTACAACTGTGCTTTTTCATCCACCATAGAGATCCCCTGAGCTCCAACTACTTGCTGCAAAACCTGTTCAATCTTGGGAAGAGTATAGTTGTCTTTTAATGATGATCTATTCAGATTTCTGAAGTCAATACACAATCTAATTTCTCCATTCTTTTTTCTGACAGGAACCAAATTAGCAACCCAGGAAGAGTACCTGAGAGGCACTATTATCTTTGCATCCAGCAGCTTCTTTATTTCTTTTTCAATTACAGGGAACAAAGCTGGATTGATCCTTCTTAGTTTCTGTTGGAAAGGCTTAACATTGAGCTTCAAAGGGACCTTGTGCTGAATAATTGTTGTATCATAAGTTCTTAGTTCTTGATAAGACCAGGCAAATACATCTACATGTTCTTTCAAAAGTTTGATATATCTATTTCTTTATTCAGCTGTCAGAGATTTAGAAATTTTTACCATCTTTGGATGTTCTGCTGAACCAATATTGCAGTCCATTACATTGTCTTCTGAAGATTGAACCACTGGCTTTGAAGGTGTATCATCCTTTGTAAATATTATTTCTAAAGGTACTAGACCTTTTGGAATGAAGTTGCTCTTCAACTCAATGATTTTATGACCTGCTATCTCTTCTGCAACAAACTCATTTAACTGTTCATCCCCCTCATCCTCCTCCTGATCAATTTGAGCATTTGAAAACTCATCTGTAAGCTCAAGGAATTTTTTTATTTCAATGTCATCTTCAAAAACCCTCCAGTGCTTCACATTATCAGGCACACATGGTCTATACCTCACCTCTATGGGATACCTTAGCTGAGTGGTCTTAGGGATTCTGAAATGTGTGGCCGCCAAAGCTAATGAGTATGCAGTCTCATTATGATTCCTTGGAATATGAGTGATATTAAATGCTATAAAATAGTTTTCAAGCATATCCCATACCTCATTTCGATATACTTTCAGCAAACCCTGCTTTACTTGATAGTTGTTCTTCACCTGCTGAATAACTAGTTCAGAGTCGCCAAATGCAGCAATTTGCTGAATTCCTAAATCTTTATCAGCCTTCAATCCCAGTAGCAGAGCTTCATACTCAGCAGTGTTGTTAGTGGTAACAAATTCCAACTTATACATGAGTTTCACTGTTTCACCCCCAGGGGAAATGAGTAAAACTCCAGCTCCAGCACCCTCTTTGCATGAGGATCCATGTCATGTCCCAAATTTGGCATTGGGTCACAATGGCCTAATCACATTGGCCCTATTCATTAGAGTTTGTGAAATTGATGCTAAAGGTCAAATAATTGCCAAGGAGGAAAAATACTAGTTTCCTAGGTTTGGGGTGGAAGCTTTGGGATTTGGAATAATGGGGATAATAAATGATGTTTGAACATTAGAATGGCATAAATATTTAATAAAGGAGCTAAATAAATATATACAAGTGAAAATCAAAGTGGCATTTCATCATGAAGACACATGGAGGAAGTGGGACCCACATATGGCTAGATTTTCCCACTACACTTGGCATCATTCTCTCACCAATTCGAATTCAAGGTGAATGGTAACATACTTGGGGGAGTTCAAAAGGTATTATTCATTTCATGACTCATCCAAGGTCGGAATATAGAGGAAGAGTAACTCCCATGGAAGAGGAAGAGGCAATTTGGAGCTAGTGAGACACTTGGGCTAGATTCCCTAGCTCTATGACAACAATGATGAAGATGCTATGACACCTATGGCACAAATCAGACCTGAAGGATGACATATGACATATATGACATGTCAGGACTAAAACTAGACTCCAAGAGGGCGCTCAAGGGTGTTAGGGAAGCTAAGATGCTTCCACATGTGATTTGGTGGAAGTGGGAGACTAGGAATTGTTGTACAAGTGGCGTTCTTTGGAATCTCTTCCCAACTTGAGTTGGCATGAGTCTCTTGGAAGGAATTTGACCCATGGAGGACATTATAAGTTTATAAATGTCAATAACAAAGAATGAAACCAGCTTTTGATCATTTCTAGAATTTGGAATTGCATTTGTGTAGAGGGAGAACTAGTGGATGAGTAGTTTCTTGCCTTAGCCAATTTCGAGGGTGAAAGATTCCCATCCAAGTTGGTAATTGGAAAGGCCATTCAGACCTTTCATTTGGAGCTTTAATGGAGTCTTTATTTGTAGGTGTAAGCTACAGGGCAGCTCATGGTTTCTTCTATTGCAGCTCACTCCTTCAACCATTTCCGTTTTTGATAACATATTCTTGATCCTTGAGGGAGGGCGTTTTTGGTGAGATATTGTACTCTTTGGGGGAGATTCTAATGCCCGATTTATTTTGTAATATGAATTAAATACTCTGTTATTCATATCCAAAAAGTTTCAGGTCAAAATTCCAAGTAGAAATGTATAAATCTCAATTTTAATGAAAGAACAGTGTCATTTCCCCACTACCTTGGTGTGAATCAATGTAATGCTGATTATTTCGAATGAATGGATGATTCTTTGATATATTTGTGATCAATATACTGCCATGGATGTCTTCTACAAGTTTCATGTACTGTACTTGAGCATTTGAAGCATTTTTACTCAATTTAGTTGTATTGGGAGGTGAAATAGTGCCATTTCCCCAAGGGTCGAATTGGGGATTTTTGCAGTTGAATGGGAGAGGGTGAGAACAGTTGTAATAAACCATTAATGGTGCATATGAGACCTTAATAACATACTTAACACATTACATACCTCTGTTCATAAATTTGAGTGGGTTTGGAGGCATTTGGGAAGCCATTTTCAGTACTTACCTCAAGGGGATTTGAACCCCAAATTACTAGTAAAATTGCATACTTGGTCCAGAATCTTAAGAGAGTTTGCAGAGGTCTTTTGGTGGCCATATTTCATCCCTAAAAATCATATTCAAGTACTAATATAATTCATACACCTTCATTGAATATTTGAAGGGATTTGGAGTCAATTTGAGATCTAGAGACCAATACTAGTCAAAGGGAAATCACTAGTAAAGTTACCTACATTGATCAGAATTGAAAGAGGATTTGCAGAAGTATTTTAAAGATCCAAAGACATCCATGAAACACATATTTATGTTCTAATATAATTCATATACCTTCTCAGAATATTTGGGATCATTTGGGGCAAATTTGGGGACCTAGAGATCAAAACTAGTCAAAGGTCAAACTAGGGGAAAAAGTGAAAAATTGCCATTTTAATAAAATTCCTAACAAGGGACATTACAGTGGTATCAGAGCATGATCTTGGCACCTGATGTGGTCTAATATTCATGAGGACAAGAATTCAGGTACCACCATTAAATATTGAAACCAAAAGTGCTTTTGTTGAAGACGGAAAAAAAAAAGGTAGGAGAAGAAGAGCAAATGTTTTGAGGAAACTATGACTAGGGATGAAAAGGGAGCCTCATATGATGGTGAGGAGCATATAAAAATTATGAAAAAAATATTTGAAGATATGACCAAGCAACTTAAGGAATGATTCGAATTGTTTTCTATCGAACTTGTGGAAAAAATTATTGATTTTAAGAAAACCAAGGGGCAAAATGCATCCGCTTGCTTGAAGGAGAAAAAGGAAGAGACATCACAAGATCATGAAGAAGATTCTATTGAAAATATGGAAGATCATTTCGAGACACCTTCTAGCTTATACATGAACCAAAGAGCATCTACTGATGGATGCTTAAACTATGAAGGAGTACCTACTGATGGGTGCTCACACCTCTATGTTGGTGACATAGAGATCACTTTTGAAAGTGTTGCTGTAAGCCCAAGTTCCATTAAGCATGATAATGAAGACCTTGCAGCAGTTGAAGAACCAAGATCAACTTCCCCATCACCACTTGAGCTTCATGAAGTTGGTTCAAGAAAAAATGAAGAAGATGAGGAGGTTCATTTGCAAGAGCCTCATTTTCTTGAAGGGTCCTTAAAGATGAATGAAAAGAAGATCCAAGAGTCCCTCAGCATTCTCCATGACACTCAAGCATTGGTGTCAAATTCTTGTTGGAGAGCTACTTCATTGGAGGAAACATCCTTCCTTGAAGACATGGAGAAGATTCAAAGAGCAATGTGCCACATCAAAGATAATTTCTTATCTTTGCTTTTTGATAGAAATCATTTGTTTGAGCTTAATGAATTGTTACATGATGCATACTTGAAGAATAATGAGGATAATCATAAGCTCACAATTCAAAATGAGCAACTTCTTGAAAAGTTGCAAGATACTTGTTTTTCCTCCTATGTTTCATATTGTCAAATGGTAGATTGTTTGGAGGATTCTCATGACATGGTGGATCATGAGAAATGTGGAAATTTGAATTTTCTTGATGTGTTTGAAGATGAACTTGAAGAGGTCCAAACACTTGATGTGGTGGAAGAGGAACTTGAATTGTCTCTTGATGAAGGTTATGCAATTTTTAAAGAAGAGCATGATTCCTCTACATTGGAACCAAACTATGACAAAGAGTTCATACTTTTGAAGGAGCTGCATGATACTACCCCTATGGATCCTTCCCATGATGAAACTTCTGCACTTTTTTATCATTTGGGTGAGTTAGTTCATTCTCCTACATCCTACAATTCCATGTTTTGCAACATTAGTCTCAATGAAGTATGGGTGAAAGGGTTATTTTTGATGGTGCCACATGAGGAGTATGGAACTCCTAGATTTAACTTTTATGATGACATGGCTGGAGCACATTCTTATTCACATTTGCAGCAGCATCATTTGTCACTTTATGATGATTCACATCTACATGGATGCACCTATGATATGGATTTGAGTAACTTGAAGACTCATGGTTTTTCTTGCTCAACACTGGGTTCATTTGATGTTAGAGGAACTTCATCCAACACTTGGGTGAATAGATTTATGATGGGAGAACATTTTTGTTGGCAGCCACATACTTTGTTACATATTTATTATTCTCACATTCATGGATGTATGGGTGAGACTTCTTTGAGTCATTTGAAGTCTCCTTGTTTTTTCTGCTCATTATTTGGTTCAGATTTTAGTGGAGATTCTTCATTCACTTCTTGGATGAAAGAATACATGGTTGAATATTTTGATGCATATCACATCCTTTTGGAGCAGCATTATAGGACATGGGATCCTCACCTATGTCATTGGAGCAGATTTGATTGGTCACTTGAAGCTTGTATGCACTTGGAAAATGGTGGTCTACTTGCTTGGAGGTATAAGCACTTTCATGATTCTTTGATGAAGCACCTCCTTGATGTACATTTTCATTATGTAGTTATGTACTTTGATGATATATATTTTGTACTCATGATGCTTGGAAGAATGCATACAAGAAAATGGGATCCAGGAATCATCTTATCTGATGGTATGGGTTGGAGAGCACTCATCATTGTTGGGGTGCAATACAAGCAATGGGACCCTGGAATAATTTTTATCTCATTGGTTTCAAATTTTTTGGGGAAACAAGCAGTATGGGAGATGGATTTCCCACTTAATAAAGTGATTTTTATCAGAGTAGTACAACAGCAAGCATGGTGGTTCCTCTCTAAAATCTTCATGAAAACTCAAAGACTCAAGGTTGGGCAATTCAATGGCAACTTCAAAGAATTATACAGAAAGCAGGTTCTTCAACACCCATGTTTAAAATTGCTTGAGGACAAGCAATATTGGGAAGGGAGGATTTGTCATGTCCCAAATTTGGCATTGGGTCACAATGGCCTAATCACATTGGCCCTATTCATTAGAGTTTGTCAAATTGATGCTAAAGGTCAAATAATTGCCAAGGAGGAAAAATACTAGTTTCCTAGGTTTGGGGTGGAAGCTTTGGGATTTGAAATAATGGGGATAATAAATGATGTTTGAACATTAGAATGGCATAAAAATTTAATAAAGGAGCTAAATAAATATATACAAGTGAAAATCAAAGTGGCATTTCATCATGAAGACACATGGAGGAAGTGGGACCCACATATGGCTAGATTTTCCCACTACACTTGGCATCATTCTCTCACCAATTCGAATTCAAGGTGAATGGTAACATACTTGGGGGAGTTCAAAAGGTATTATTCATTGCATGACTCATCCAAGGTCGAAATATAGAGGAAGAGTAACTCCCATGGAAGAGGAAGAGGCAATTTGGAGCTAGTGAGACACTTGGGCTAGATTCCCTAGCTCTATGACAACAATGATGAAGATGCTATGACACCTATGACACAAATCAGACCTGAAGGCTGACATATGACATATATGACATGTCAGGGCTAAAAATAGACTCCAAGAGGGCGCTCAAGGGTGTTAGGGAAGCTAAGATGCTTCCGCATGTGATTTGGTGGAAGTGGGAGACTAGGAATTGTTGTACAAGTGGCGTTCTTTGGAATCTCTTCCCAACTTGAGTTGGCATGAGTCTCTTGGAAGGAATTCGACCCATGGAGGACATTAGAAGTTTATAAATGTCAATAACAAAGAATGAAACCAGATTTTGATCATTTCTAGAAT
Source organism: Larix kaempferi (assembly GCA_027924585.1). Classification (NCBI taxonomy): domain Eukaryota; kingdom Viridiplantae; phylum Streptophyta; class Pinopsida; order Pinales; family Pinaceae; genus Larix; species Larix kaempferi. Next base: position 4,456,110 of record BSBM01000807.1, read on the forward strand.
TTGGAATTGCATTTGTGTAGAGGGAGAGCTAGTGGATGAGTAGTTTCTTGCCTTAGCCAATTTCGAGGGTGAAAGATTCCCATCCAAGTTGGTAATTGGAAAGGCCATTCAGACCTTTCATTTGGAGCTTTAATGGAGTCTTTATTTGCAGGTGTAAGCTACAGGGCAGCTCATGGTTTCTTCTATTGCATCCCACTCCTTCAACCATTTTCGTTTTTGATAACATATTCTTGATCCTTGAGGGAGGGCGTTTTTGGTGAGCTATTGTACTCTTTGGGGGAGCTTATAATGCCCCATTTATTTTTTAATATGAATTAAATACTCTTTTATTCATCTCCAGAAAGTTTTAGGTCGAAATTCCAAGTAGAAATGTATAAATCGCAATTTTAATGAAAGAACAGTGTCATTTTCCCACTACCTTGTTGTGAATCAATGTAATGCTGATTATTTCGAATGAATGGATGATTATATAATATATTTGTGATCAATATACTTCCATGGATGTCTTATACAAGTTTCATGTACTGTACTTGAGCATTTGAAGCATTTTTACTCAATTTAGTTGTATTGGGAGGTGAAATAGTGCCATTTCCCCAAGGGTCGAATTGGGGATTTTTGCAGTTGAATGGGAGAGGGTGAGAACAATTGTAATAAATAATTAATGGTGCATATGAGACCTTAATAACATACTTCACACATTACATACCTCTGTTGATAAATTTGAGTGGGTTTGGAGGCATTTGGGAAGCCATTTTCAGTACTTACCCCAGGGGGATTTGAACCCCAAATTATTAGTAAAATTGCATACTTGGTCCAGAATCGTAAGAGAGTTTGCAAAGGTCTTTTGGTGGATATATTCCATCCCTAAACATCATTTTCAAGTACTAATATCATTCATACACCTTCCTTGAATATTTGAAGGGATTTGGAGTCAATTTGAGATCTAGAGACCAATACTAGTCAAAGGGAAATCACTAGTAAAGTTACCTACATTGATCAGAATTGAAAGAGGATCTGCAGAAGTATTTTAAAGGTCCAAATGCATCCATGAAACACATATTTATGTTCTAATATCATTCATATACCTTCTCAGAAGATTTGGGATCATTTGGGGCAAATTTGGGACCTAGAGATCAAAACTAGTCAAAGGTCAAACTAGGTGAAAAAGTGAAAAATTGCCATTTTAATAAAATTCCTAACAAGGGACATTACAATCCATCAAAGCATAACTGCCACATTGCATCTTCTTCCTCTCTGCTGTGTTTTATTTGCTGTCCTTTTTCCACTTGTAACAGACCAGCAGAATTATCCTCCTCACTGAAATGTAACATGCCTGTACCAAGATCTTTATCAATAGAGTACAATGGGTGATTGGTGGGGTTTTTATCATCTGTTACTATGTAAGCAAGCTGCAGCTCTCTGTAAAGTCTTCTGTTTTCTCCACCAAAAACATGAATGGTGGCATAAGAGAGGTCCATCTGTAAGGTTCCTCCAACCTTCTTAGCCCATGACCTAGAAAGAAGCAAGCCAAACTTTGGTGTGATGTCAGCTACCACAACATCCATTATCACACTTTTCATGGGAAACTGAGCAAGGTTGACAACCATGTCTTTTATTACTCCTAGACACTTCACAGCTCGAGAGTCAAAAGCATATAAATCATGGTAAGGTTTGGTGACACTTAGGCCCAGGGCTTCCATTACAGCTTTTGGCATCAAGTTATGGGATGCTCCTGAATCTAACAGGAAATTGTGAATCATTTGCTCATGAACAGTCAAGGTTACATAGAAGGGAGGAGAAGCACCAGCCTCATTTTCAGCCTTCTCAGCCAGAGCTGATCCAATGAAGATTCTAGGGTTTTCTTCCTGCAAGTTAACTGTATCTGAAACAAGTTGATTACTGGGTACATTCATCACTTTCAGAACTGTTTCTTTATATGATGGATTCTTTATTAACTCAGTCAAAGGTACAGGAATCTTTAACTTCCCTAGTTCATTCTCCAAACTAAAATTCTGGACAGCTTTATTTACCTCTTCAAATTCAGCATTCTTCTTTGATTTTTCTGCAGATTGCTTCTTCTCTAGGATAGGATCAGTTATTTGTTTAGTAGGAACAACAGGCACAGGTGCAGCAGGAACAACTGCCTTCCTCTTTAGGGATTGGGCCACTTGTTTTGGACCTGATTTGAGATTTATGGTCTTCTTAGGCCCATTCTGATGAACAGCAGCAGTTGCAACAGTATTTTCCAAGCCTAAATCACCTTCACTTTGAAACATGTCAGCATCGTAGTATTCTGAATTCAGAAAATCTTCTTCAGTAACAAAACCTTCAGACAGTCCCTCTCCAAAGTGGTTCATATCCTGATCAGTCTCAATCTCTTCAAAGAGCAGCTGTTGATCAACTTCTTCTTCATCAACTAAATTATTTTGAAAAGGTGGGGGCACTCTTTGATCCTCATTCTCTCTCCTTTCTCGCTAGATATCATTGTTCCTGCGCTCTCTTGGTATAAATCTAGGAGCAAATTGCCTTCTAAACTGATTCTGGTTATTTGGATTTCGTTCAGCTTCTGGAGCAGGTTTGCTATAATTCTTCTCAAGCTCTAGTTTATTCAATTTTGCAGTAAGAATCTTCACCAGCTTAGCCATCTCATCTATCTTGGTTTCAGCAGACTGAGGAGCAGCACTTGCTGAAACAACTTCCCTCTTTCCTTTTCTTTCATAAAGCTGCTGGGATGTTTCTTTCTTTAATCTATTAGAAGCCAAGATGTTGGATTCTACCTCCAATGCTGCATCCTGCATATTCAGTAAAGAGATAGGTCTTCTCTCTCTCAACAATAAAGAAAACTCATGATCAAAGGCATTTGCATAGGTAAGTTTGGCTGATGTTTCTGTAGGCTTTATTTCTGCAGGAATTCTACTGTACATCTTGTTAAACATTTTGGAAAAATATGCAACAGTCTCATCCTTCTTCCTACTGAGAGCTCCAAATTCAATTATGTAATATGTATGGTCTTTAGTGTCACCCCATTGTCTCATGAAAATATCACGAAGTTCTTCAATGACAGTGATGGAATTAGGAGGCAACTCTCTGAACCATTTTCTTACATCTCCATCAAGGCTCTGCACAAACATTCTCATCCATACATCTTTAGCCTCAATGTTTTGGTTATCAGCATAACTTAGGAAAGCCTCCCAATGTTCCTCAGCAGTGATTTCCCCCTGTCCATTGAACCTAGGCATATATTTCTGGTAATCACCTCCAGGTAATGCATGTAAAGGCTGAGGTAAAACTAATGGTGCATACCTAGCTGCAACCATCCGGTCCATCATATCCATGGGTGGGTTTTGGCCTGCCATTTTTGTACTGACTGGCTTGAAAGATGTAGAAGCTTGGCTAGAACTTTTTTGAAAAGGATTCTTTCCTACTTTCAGCTGAAAGATAGGTATTTTACCAGGAGAAGCAATCTTAGCTTTCAAAAAGCTTCGAGGGTTAGTAAAAACCTGAAAAGTGCTCTCAGGGATGGTAGGTTTTACCCAAGGTGAGGTTTCAGCTGAATGTAATGAAACACCCAACTGGTCAAGATCACAGGAGGCTAGTAAAGATTGAGACCTTTTGAGTTTTCTTGCTGTTTTTAAAATCTGCTCAGGGTCTGTCACACCCAATTGCAATGGAAAAATCGGTCTGTTCCTGGTTCCAATTCCTTTAGAAGCCACTGTGACAATTTTGGTGAAAATAGCCTTCAAAAAGTGCTGGTTCAAGTCCACCTCTTAAACCAGGAAAACTAATAAGTATCCCAGGGAAGATATGCTTCAGCTTCGTCCCCGGCAACGGCGCCAAAGATGTTTGTGCCAGAAATTGTTTCCAAGGCCAAAGAAACAAGCCAACACAATCTCAAATAAAACTCATTAAAATAAAATAGGTTTTAGGTTTTTGAAAGGTTTTGTGGTTGTAAAGTTTTGGGAACAATCAGGGAATACATTCATGAGAAGAATAAAAACTAAATCATAAACAAAAGATAATAAAGATTCATGATATATCCAACAAGATCAAACAGAAATAGAATGTTGAGGTTCATTCATAAGAGACAAGCATCACCAGTAAATACACATAAACCAACAATGAATATATCTATTAAGCAACTAAATAAGCTGAAAAATGAAGCCAACACATAAAACTGAAGGGTAAAAGTCATCTATATCTCATAATTTCATCAGCAAATGCTTACAAGAGTCATCTTACTTAGCTCTGAACAAGTCTGAAGACAAAGGCAATCTGGAGACCTCCTGAAGCTCCCAAAAATCAGAACCCTTCTTCAGTCCCTTTGTCCCTCTTTTATAATTACAAAGAAGTGGTTCTATTTCCCCTTCATTAGGTCGAAATTGAAACTATCGAGCAGTTACATTAACTAACTAACTCAACTAATTAACTAAAAATAGCAAATCGGATTCCTGGCAAATATGGCGAATTTCTGGAAAATAGGTGTCAAAGAAGCTTCCATATCTCTCAATTGGTGACACCTGTGTAAAAAATGAGAGATTTTTTTGTAAATGGGTCCGTGATGGACAAAAACCTCTTTTGGTTTTTAAAAATTCATCTCCAGTCAATCAGAATCTGCCCCGCAAGATGAACACTAAAACAGGAAAATATTAAATATTTAACATCCCTGAAAAATAGGATGCAAAGATTAAACTGAATCTTTCAAAACCTGATAGCTGTTGCAAAACTGAGAGAGGTTTTTGTATATGTATATCTTATGAACAAAAACCTCTTTTTGTTTTCAAAATTTCCTCTCCATCAGCTCGTGGTCTGCATTTGACTTCAGTAACCCAAAACAGGAAAAAAAACAGAGCAGAATTCTTAAACGATTTCCTCACAATGTGTAACCACTTGGAATCATGATGTTCCCTGCATCAGCACGTAGCAAATTCTCTAAAACATGTCATTAGTCATTCATCATTCCAAAACGTGCCAAGATTTGTTAAAAAATTGGAGGAATTTTGGAGTCGCGATATTCTTGTAGCGCGCCTTTGATGATTTTGAGCTCCAACGCTACAAGAATAATTTTAACACTGTTTTGGCGCTTTTCTTCAGCTTTTGTCATTTTGCATGGAGTTTTAAAGCTGTTAGAGTAATGATTATGCATGACTCTACTTAGAGTATGGTTTATGAGCCCATTATTCGATATAGTGACCTCTTAAACCCCTTATCAAAAACAAACCTAAAGTTTAAAATTTGAAAATTTCAAAATCAAGCCCAAAATTTCATATAAAAACTAAAGAAAATTTCCTAAAGAGGGAAAAATCAAATTAAAGCAAATAAATAAATTAAAATAAAATGCAAATCAAACAAAATTTGAAGAAACAAATTACTGACTTAACATAATCAATTCACATGTTTGGTGTATTTTCATAGGGTTACCTCTAAACAAGATGTCCACCTACAACATGTCCTCCTGACACAATTCTATATAAGCCAAACATTGATTAGCAATTATAAGCAAATTCTCACATCTGAAATCTACAAATCTGTTTTCCTACAGAAACTAGATTTGCAACCATGAGATTATTCTCATACACTTAAATCAGACATTTCTCAGACTTGTTTCATGCATAAGTTACAACCATGAGAACCTTCTGATAACCTTTGGCTTCTGCACATGGTAGATCTCGGTCTTTACTATGGACTTATCCTCATTTCCATATGCAAGACTTTTCTACCTGAAAACTGAAACTTCAATCAGCCAAACACGTTGTGAGTATCTATGCATATAATCCTTTCATTGCCACAAAAGTCACTGAAGTGATCTCAGAATTATAACACTCAATAATTCGAACACCTTCAGCTATTAACATTTGAAATGTAATGAAATATATACATTTCTATATATGTGTCATTATCACAATAAAATTGCAATTCACAGTCACGCTGTCCATGCAATTTAAATAAACTGTAAATACTCGTTACTTCACATTCCATGCAACTCTATCGTTCCATAGAGTGCTCTGGTAGCCCATCACATGTCTACCTTCTTCATGCAGCCTTTCTCCTAATTCATAGCAGCTCATGAAATGGTATCAGGATTAACAATAGTCCACCATTTCATCTATTATCTAACTGTATTGAAACATATATATATGTCACACCCATGCATTCACACAATGCATCTCAACATGTGCACTCACACATATGCATGCACATTCGCAACATTTACATAATATTTTGATGTGCACTCACTCAATGCATAACCCCTCAATACAACCTTGCATTAATCCATGAATACCATGCATTCCAACATATTATGGCCTAACCATGCCTATCTCATATGGCATACACTACAACATGACCATAAGTCATCACTTTCTTTGGTTGTTAAAATCACAACCAGCATACACAAATGGTATAATATAATTTCATATGAATGCATTGAGGTTTCTAAGAAACTATAGGGTGTAAGGCTCCTTGCCTTCACTTATCCCCACCCCACCATACTTGGTAGGTTGACATTCACATTCACGCACTCAATAACACATGCAAACCAAATCAACATAGTTTAAACATAGTTGAAGAGATCTCACCAAATCCTCTCTCAACATTCATGCAATTTAAGCACAATTAACCATTACCTGCATGGCTATCATTAGCATCACTTGATGTTACCTGATCAGTTGGCCTCTTACCAAGGCTACACAGTACTTTTTCCAACCTCGTGATCATAGATTTGTTGCACCATCCTTTCCTCATAAGGTTGTTGGTCATATGCAACAACATCATCCACATCCTTAGCCATGCTTCGGTTTTGTTTGGTCCTACAACCAATGCAAACACAACTATTTATTAGCAACCACAATAATTATCTTAAGTGGTTCATTGCATATGTAAAACCTCACTATTTTATCAATATGCAATATCATATACATGCACAAACATTTTCACATGCACTGTGCAATGTTTATTCATATGCCATCTAGTGCATATTCATCTCATTTATCCAATCTCTTGCATTTTCAATCATGCTTCTATGATTTGGTTCCTACAACATTAGTTGTCATCAACCATAGGCAATACCATTAGTGGGATATTGCATATGTAACTTCACTACCTTTACCCATATGCAACATCATGCTCATGCATAAGCAATTCACATGCACTATGCAATGACTCTTTAATCATGCCCACTAATTCATATGCGTTACTTTCTTGCATTTCCAGCATCCCTATGCCATAACTTTCAGTATATAAAACTCAAAAAATATAAATACAATAGCAAGAGAGGAGTTAAGGAATTCTCCCTTTCCAATTTCCCCTCATGATATGGAGTTCCTCTTCCACATCATAGCTGATCCTTTTCTTGGCTTCCCTATCAAGCATACAAGCAATTATTAGCTATGATCTTCCCATGAATTAGCAATTCAACATATACAAACGTGTAATCATTCATTCTTGATATTTTCCAAATATGCAATTCTTATGCTATAAATAGAAATAGTTTAAGGTGAGGAATTTCCCTCTTATCAACATTGTTTTACTGCTCCCATTGCTCCTCCGCAATGCATATTGCAGCCAATTACTCTTAATAAGGCTTCCACAAACCTCCCATGCCATTTCCTGCCTCTCGTTCCAAGCATAGAGAATGCATTTCACACTTTCAACGACTGTCTCTGGGGGGACGATGGGGGTCAAGGGGGCTTTCCCCCTTGTGGCTTCCCTGCACCATTGCAGGGTGGGTCGAGGGCAGCGCCCTTGTTTTTTTTTTGTAAATCCTTCGATTTCGCGCAATCTGGAGCATAAGTTCCATGGAAATTTTCAACTTTTGGCACCTGAAAAATCTCCCTGGAAAACAACTGAAATTCTCTGTTTCGGAGGATTTATCGTTTCTCCTCCAACCCGTGTCGGACCAACTCACCGAGTTCTTCCGATCCGTTTCGAACCAACTCGCCGAGTTCTTCCGATCCGTTTCAGACCAACTCGCCGAGTTCTTCCGGTCAAAACTCAGTTTTTCCTTCCGATCTGTTTCGGGCCAACTCGTTGAGTTCTTCCGCCTTGTCGCGGAGCAACTCGCCGAGTTCTTCCAGTTGGAGAACTTAAAAATTTCCGGCTGGCCATTTCGGCAAAAACTCGCTAGTTCTTTCTGCCATTTCGGCGAAAACTCGCCAGTTCTTTCCGTCATTTTGGAGAAAAATTGCCAATTCTTTCCGCCGTTTCGGCGAAAACTCGCCAATTCTTTCTGCCGTTTCAGCCCAAAACTCTTAACTTGCTTCCGTTTCGGCCCAAAACTCTTAACTTTCCTCCGTTTCGGCCCAAAACTCGTAACTTTCCGTTGTTTTGTTGTGGAGCAACTTGCCAAGTTTTGTCGGCAACTTCGGCACAACTCAGCGAGATTCGCCGAAACACATCGGCTCAACTCCACGAAACTCACCAAAATAGTTAGGCAAAACACTTAGAAAATTTTGAAATTTTGAAAATTTTCTTAATGGTCTGTGTGGCACAAGAAGCATACTTACCTCTACATGTTGCTTGCTTTGGCCCATTAGGCCCAATGCTGGAACCTGGTTCTGATACCATCTGTCACGTACCCAACCATCCATCCAAGGCAAGGGAGGGAACATGATGCCAATCTATGGGGCTTTTCATAAAAACTCAGCCCATTCATTAGATTCATACAATTAAAAACCATTGTGTGCAGATGTAACTCAATTGAATATGCACAACGGAAATAAACAAATCATCCACACACATTTTATATGCATACAACATATCAATATAATCATCAAATTAAACATCGCAGAAGTAAAATACAGAGACAGCGAACACTTATCTTCGTTGTGCAATTGTCCCAAACAACTAGCTATGTCGCTGCAACGTTCCACCCAACCATAGGTCTCTGCCCAGCCTGTATTCTTTCAGCACTCAGAGACCACCCCCGAGCTGGGCATAATTCCTACAAGGAAAAGGGGACATTCAAGCTCATGCAAATCCAAATAAACATTTCATCTGAGCCAAGCCAGTCCAAATATGGGTTTATCAGGGTACATTTGAACCCTGGATGCTTGCACTCAAGCTCAAGCCAAAACAATGGATTAGGAGAGGGAAATTCGACCACAGGGAGGAAAATGCGTTCTCCTGCAGGTTCATAAGAATTTAAAAGCCAACACAGTCTCAATGGAACCCCATTTCCATTGCCCTTCTTCCCCACTGGCATGTAACACAAAAACGTCCTTCCCAGCTAGGAGAATGAAGGCAAACACAACAAAACCATGGAGGAAAACGCCCAGGTGGCTCCAAAATCGTGAAGGAGGAAGGTTGGTTGATGGATAATGGCTTGGGGAGCAATTCATGGCTCTTTTTTTGCCCAAGAAGCCAAACGTGATTTCCCATGCAGGGTGGATTGCCCATACCCAAATTTGGACAGCCATACCTCTCTTTCCCCAAGGCATTAACTAACTCAACCAACTCTTGGGAGAAATCAATGATTGGGTACAAAAGTCAACATGGATAGTTGAGGGTTTGATGGGTACTCTCATTGACACTTGGCTTGACCTAATTGGCTCCAAGGGATTGAATATTTCCCTCCCAATTCCTTGTAAAATCATGCCCCCATCTCTTGTTGCATTGCATAGCTAGTTGTGGGTATTTTATTAAATGCATATTTACAAGATATTTGAAATTCCAATGTGCCTGGCTAGCACGTAAACCATATGCATCAATAAATCGATGGCGGGGCCTTAGCCTTGAGCTCCTCACCATTATTTTATAACAATATTACATCATTTACATTTTAATACAATGGGGTCAAGATGGGGACGTGACATCAGCAACACATTGGTGCAACTTTTGAGGGGTTACAATATGAAGCATCTAAAGACTTGGGATGAAAATATGATCTACAACCATTACTCTTATAATAGATCATTCCATACTTCCATTGGGAAGTCCCTATTTGAAACTTGTTTTGGGTATTTGCCACCTTCACCTCTAGATGTTGTTTATGGACAACAAGGGGAAGTGAGGGAAGACATCATCGATGAATCATTAAGAGCCAAAAAATTCATTGATAAGATCAGGAAAATCCATATACAAGTACATGAGACATTGAAGAAGTCATAGGAAAAGTACAAGGAAACACATGACCAACAAAGGGTTGAGAAAACATTCAAGGTGGGATACAGACTGTGGTTTCATCCTAGTAAGAAGATTAAGGCATTATGGTATGGTCCTTTTGAAGTGTTGGAGAATGTAGGATATAATTCCTACAGAGTCATTCTACCCCCATATATGTGCATTCACTCAATAACGAATGTTGAAAATATGAAACTATGCGAACCTTCCATGTTGGATCGGGAACCTGAGCATGTCCTACCTTCTATAGAGGACTTATCACCAGAAGCTCATGTAGAGTTAGCAGAAGACACAGTTTTGCATAAGAAGTCAAGAACAACCAGGTGAGGATAGTATGAACTCTAGTAAGTGTGGTTGAAAGAACAACTTCCAGCAAAACTAAATGGTACTCCAAGGAGAAGGTAGAGGAAAAATTTACTCACCTCATTTAGTAAAATATTTCGGGGACCAAAAACCTCCCAAAATGGGGAGGTGTGATCCGAAATGGATTAATATATAATTTTCATCTGTTTTCATGCTTTTGGGGTCAAAATATTGGATGAATTGGATTATAGGGCCCATTCTTGGGGCAGATCTCACTTTAGAAATTTGGGGTCTGGAACCTTCCAAGGCCTGTCTAAGGGTCTAAATGGTGTTTTTTGGGGTAAAAATGTCCATCACTTTACAGTGGCCCTTTACATGATTCTCCACTTTGAGACCTTTCCAATGGTTCAATAATCACCTCAAACAGAGTCCATATGAAAGAAATTCTGCCTCCCGCAAGTTGACTTATCCGATTGACTACCATGGTACCAAGTGGATTCCATGTCAGCTCTCATTTATCACACATGTGGAGCTAGTCACATGCGTACTTTAAAGAAAATTCTAGAAGGCCCAAAACACTAACCCTAATTGGGAGTCGAGGCATTAAAAAACCCTAACATTAACCTTAAATGACTGTCGAGCTATGTTAAATACTATGCCATTTAGAGAAGGGGTTCCATTCTTATGATGTTTTTTTATTGTTCCGTAATTGAGCAACAACATGGGAGTGGATATTAGAGAAAAGCAGAGGGAGGAGGAGATCTTTTAGTAGCTATTATGGTCGTAGAGTCATAGCTAACTCCATAGAGAGTACCATTTCATTTGTATTTGTATTCTATATAAAAGAGCAGGGTGCAATCCTCATTTCTGGCTAGGTTTTTCCATGGTATATCTTGTGTTATTGTGTATTTATTTTCTCTAGTTATTCTTGTTTTAGTTCCAATTTATTTAGCATTCAATGGAAATAAAATAATAAAAAGAACTAAGTTGTAATATCCATAGTGACAAACTATTCCAGTGGAATATCCACGGTAGTTTACGGATAATCTACAGTGGAATAGCCTATGGCTGAGAGAAAATTAGTCCACCCACAATTATTTGCCTTGGATCATCATCTTAGAAAAGATAAGTGTACTCTTTTTTAATTTTCATTTGTGAATTTGATGCTGTAAAATGATGAGAACATGATATCATTATCATGATATTTTGAATGCAATTTTTTCCAAAAATTATGTGATCTTTGTTTGAAAACCTAGTTGGCCGATGGTGAATCCCTAGCAGGGCGATGATGGATTGCTCAGGTGAAACTATGGGTTGGCGGGAGGCTATTATTGTTGAGTTTCTTGGTTCCTGGTGGGAGCCATGCCATGTTTAGGCTTATCTGTTTGTTAGTGGTTAACCAGAGTATTTGTTCAGGTGAAACTATGGGTTGGAGGGAGGTCAGGATTGTTGAGTTTCATGGTGCCTGGTGGGATCCATGTCGTGTTTAGTATTATCTGTTTGTTAGTGGTCAACCAGAGTATTTTCGAGTAGGCTTGGAGTCATCCATCCCCTTTGGGATGGTCAATACCAACCAAGTAAAACAAGTGGGAATTGTTCATTCTAAATCCTGCTTTTCTCTAGCTTTTCAGGTTTTTTGTTGTTTTTTTGTCTCTGTACTGGGCTATCCGGATCTATACTAGTGTTCTGGTTGTCATACATTTTTTTTTTCTGATGTTTGTCTTTGATTGGGATGGGCACAGATGGAGGTGACTCTCCATCTCTCATTTTCTCTGTTAGGGTTAACCCTGATGTGGCTGTTGTTTTCTTGTCGCCGGTTGCACGATGTTCTCCATCCGGTCATTATAACATTGGGCATGATAAAGTGGTGCATTATGGTAGTAAGCAGGGTTTTGACTACTGTGGTGACGTTACAAGTACAAATCCTGCGAGGTCACACAAGTAAGCGACCGATCTGGAGTCGGGGCCTCAAACCGATGGTGTTTCGAGCAGGCAGCGGGGGAAGTTTAAACGAGGTTTAAAGGCTGAGAGAGCCTTGTAGAATCGGGTTAATTGTACACTTGGTAGAGATGTGACAATGGATATGGTGCAGAATTTGTCTTCCAGGGCTCTTATTGGGAGATTGGAATACAACCATCTTAGCCGTGGAAAAGTGGTGGAGTAGATCACAAGGTCTTGGAAGCCCTTAATCCACTATGTGCCCCATGTCATCATGCTTGAAAATGGGTGGATTTACTTCCACTTCTTGTCGGAGTAGTCGCTCCAGGTGGTCTTGGATAAGTTTTGGGTCCTAGGTATGGGCTCTATGGTACTCAAGCACTGGAATCCAGACTTCGACCCGCGAAGGGAGAAGCTCTCTAAGAGGCATCTCTGGGTACTTTTCCCTGATTTTACCCTGTACTGTTGGTGCTTCCAAGAATTTATGGGGATAGCCAATGCCATTGGATGTTTCATTTTAATCGAGGAGACTACCCTAATGAAAAATGAGCGCATTTTAATGAGGGTTCTAATAGAAGTATATGTATTTGATGGTTTTCCGGAGGAGGTTGAGGTCAAATGGGAGTATGGTGTGTTTATTCAACAGCTAGACTACTGGCATATACCATTCTACTGCTTTAATTGTCAGCGTGCTGGTCATCTTCGTCACAACTACAAGAGGACTAATGATTTATTGGATGGGATCCCAGCGGAGACTTTGGATCTCAGGGACCCTGCTTAGACCATCGCTCTCTTGGTCCCTTTTGATGCCGCGTCTGCGCTGGATTGTCTTAGTAAGTTTAAATATTTCATGCCTCTTCTTTTGAAGTCCATGTCCATTGAGGAGTGTATGCTTGAAATTTTTGGTGGGAAGAGTATCTCGTCTGTTGAGGGGGGCCCTTCATCCTTTATGCCCAAATCATTGTTCCCAGCTAGGGTGGATAGGGCCAATGACTTAGAAGGGGTTTCCAGGGGGTCTTCGGGGAACACACCAGTGGATGTCTCGCATCGGGAGGGTTTAGCATTGTTATATCGGCGTCACCTATAAAGGATTTTGTTGGTTTTAGTCCTCCGATGACCTCGATTGATTATTCACTCGTCCAAGATTCAGGGGGGACTATTTTACGCTTGTCAATCATGAGATCGGCTCACCGGATACATATACTCACTGTACTTCTGAACCCGATAAGGTTCCACTTCCGATTTTCAGAGATTCGTCTTTAGCAGGGGATCCTAGGCCTGGGATTTATTTTGGGGCTATAAATTTTTCTAATGTCACTACTAGAAAGAAACCTCTATGGAGGAATATTAAAGAGGCAAGCAGAGAAGGGGGGGTGGAGGGTAGATGGTTCAACCCTAAGCTGTCAAATGTTTATGAGATCTCCTTGGCTTTAAATCCACGACATTCTCTTGGGTCACTAAGAGAAGTTGAAGATCGATCCATTGTTCCTTAATGATCATTTCTTCCTTCAATATCAAGAGGATAGGTAGCCATTCTAAAAAGGTTGCACTCAGAAATTTTTTGGATGCTGTTAAACCTTTGGTTGTATTACTTCAGGAAACTATGCATACTGGATCTGAGGCTTGTGATTTTTTCCTTAGCATTCTCCCGCAGTGGAGATGTTGTGGTATTGACGTGGTTGGTATGTTTGGGGGGTTTCTTGTTGCATGGAATCCTTTAATGGTTGACTTGGTGCCATTCAAATCCTGTGCAGGTATTTTATTGGAAGGGCGTCTTAGGGGGATGGATCAGGATGTCAGCATTTTAAATCTGTATGGCCCATATTGTGACATGCAACTGTTTTGGGATAAGGTTTTTACAAACCCTGTTCTTATGAAACACAATATTATCATTGGGGGCGACTTGAATTTTACATGGTCTTCTAACGATATTTGGGGGTCAGGAAGTTTGGAGGATCCTCTTGCCATGTATTTCAAGGATTATTTTGACTCATTGGGTCTTGTGGATGTCATGCCATCCCGTTTGGTGCCAACCTAGAATAATGGTTGATCGGGTGGTCATGTTATTGTGAAACGACTGGACTGTTTCTTTGTCAAAGAATCCAATGTTTGAGATGGGTGGTCGACTCAGATCGTGGGGGTTCGCTATAGGTATTTCGGACCATAAAGCGATTTCTTTGCAACTGGATTTCCAGGGTCATATGAAGACCTACCCTTTCAAATTCAATAGTTCGTGGCTGGAGGAGGAAGCCTTCTGTAATTTGGTCAAAACCACGTGGAGCTCTCCTTCGTCGGGTGAACATTAGTCACATCTACATAACATCATCCAAAAGTTAGACACTCTACGGATTGAGGTGAGGAAGTGGGAACGAAGAAAGAAAAAATATGATAAAGAGGAATTAAGTTCAATTGAGGCACAAAAAAATGACTTGGAGGCTGGGGTGGATGGTAATTTCTTCTCTACAGTGCAGAAAAAATATTTGCTGGGTTTGTTCAAGAGAAAGGAGTTTTTACTGGGACAGAAAGAGAATACGTGGAGACTGAAGAGTTGGGCCCTATGGATTGCTAAGGGTGATTGTAACACTCGTTTTTTCTTCTTCAGAATTTCGCCAATCAAAAGAGGAATATGAACACTATATGGGAGATTAAAGGTGAGGATGGATTGTTCCATTCAGATCATGCATCCATCTAGCAGGGAGAAGTACTTCAGTGGATCATATAATTAGGACTGGGTCCATAATCTCGATGCACAAATGGAGATAGTTAAGTTATTCCCTAGATTCTTCAGTGAGACGTATGGTAGGAAGATTGGTGAGGAAGTATATTAAGGAAGCCTTAGGGGATTTTGTCAAAGAAAAAATCCCAGGCCAGATGGATGGACGGTGGAATTTTTTCTTCACTTCTTTGACTTGATGGGGCATGATATTCTTCTGTCCGTGGAGGAGTCAAGGGTTAAATTGACCATTCCTAAGAGGCTTAATGCAACTTTTCTTTCCTTGATCCCTAATAAGGATCGAACGAAGGACTTCAATGATTACCTCCCTAATTCACTTTGCAATACTCTTTATAAGCTGATTTCTAAAATCATTTCTAGGCACATCAAACCTTTTCTGACACAACACATTTATTTGGAACAGTTTGGATTTATGTTCAATCGTTAATTTTTGGATGCAGTAGGGGTGGCACAAGAATTCCCGCATTCGGTTAAAGTTTAGAACTTACAAGCATTTATTCTGAAATTAGATCTCATAAAGGCATATGACTGGTTGGATTGGTCGTATCTGCACTTTATCCTAATTCAGATCGACATTCCCTTAACTATGGTGCAATGGATAATGGCATGCATACCGTCCACTACTTTTGCGGTCCTGATAAATGGAGCACCAACAAATGTGTTTACTTGCAGCCGTGGAATTAGAAAAGGGTGTCCTGTCTCCATTGTTGTTTATACTGGCTATAGAAGGTTTGAGCAGGCTTATAATGGAAGATAAATATGATAGAAAAAGCAGAGGTATAAAATTTACTAGAGCTATGACCATCACACATTTTCTATTTGTGGACAATGTTATGATCTTCGGGGAGGATTCTTTAAATGAATGGTTGAACTATAAATTTATTTTTGATGCTTTTTTCCTTGCTTCAGGTATGGCTATCAGTGTGTGCAAATCTTCTTTTTTGTACAATTGTATTGATGAAGACGTTATTGATTATATGAAGTCACTGTTCCCCTATGATTTCGAACACATTAATACTGGGTTCAAGTACTTGGGTTACTACTTAAAATCCAATTGCTATAAGGTAGCGGGCTGGAGATGGATGATACAAACATTCGAGAGTAAGATTTCCAATTGGGCGATGAGGTGGTTATCCATCGGTGGTAGACTCATTTTGGCTCAGTCGATCATCCAAAGTATTCCTGTTTTTTGGTTTGGATTGAGGAAGGTCCCTACTTCGATTATCAATTGTGTTCACAACAAACTTTTTCAGTTCATTTGGTCGGGTAAGCCTCACATGAAGAAATGGAGCTTGTCTTCTTGGTAGAGTCTGTCTTGGACAAAATCAAAAGGTGGTTGGGGGCTGAAAAATCTTGAGTGTTTCAATATGGTGATGAGGACAATTTTTTTATGGAGAGCTCTGATTGATGGAGGGCTATGGAGTTGTGTTATCCAGTCTAAATATCTGAAAACATATTCCACGATCCAATGGTTACGTAAGCCGAATCTTTGTGGTCCACAAGCCTCTACAATCTGGCGCAGTCTCATCAACACATTTCATTTCATTGGTCCATGACTTAAGTGGAAGGTAGGTAATGGCAATGATTTATTTATCGGCATAGATCCTTTCATTGGCAATGCCAAAGCTTATGTTCTTCTGGGCGGTTTCATTAATGAACTACACAAGCGAAAGGTTGTTGTTCTTTCACAGGTTTATCAGAAGAGTTCAGAACTATACAAAGCCAGTTGGCTTTATGCCAGGGATCTTAACCTTTCGTCACGATGGGCTCCTGTGTGGGATGCATATATTGACTTTATTACTTTTTCGGGGATTAAGTTAAATGACCTCCCTGACACTCTGTGTTGGGATGGTCCGGACTCAAATGGTATTTTGATTGTGAGTTGTGTTTATAAGTTGGTGCTTCATGATGCATTTTCCCAACTGGCTTCGAGGTGGTGGCACACTAAAATTTGGTAGTGGAGAATCCCTCTTAAACTAAAATGTTTTCTTTGGCTGTGTTTACAGGAAAAAATTCTCACGTGGAATAATAGTCTGAAAAGAGGTTATCAAGGCCTTGGTATTTGTATTCTCTGCAGGAATGATAGTGAAGATACACAACATCTTTTTGTCCATTACAGCTTTGTAAAGGATGTTTGTACGGAGCTGAGAAAATGGATACATCCTCCGACTGATTGGAAAGGTGATTGATTGAATGATTGTCTGATCAAATGGCTACGCTATTGTGTTACTTTCAAATCACTGCCTATGTTCTTTATAGCATGCATCTGGAGGGTCGGGAATGAAGGGATATTTGAAAATAAAATATTGTCGGTCACAATTTTCTGCAAAAGGCTACTGTATTTGTGGAATGAATATACGGAGGTTGTTAGCAGGAGGAAGTGTAGACATGTCACATTTCCTGTGGTTGATGGAGACACCATTAGTAGATGCTTTGATGGGGCGTCTAAACTTGGCATTTGCGGAGCGAGGGTTATCTTTTATCTGCGAAAGAATCACATTATTCACATACGAGTGGGTTTAGCATTGGGGATTGCTTAAAAGATGAGCTTCTAGCACTGCGCTTCTTGTTGTGGTTTGCGTTTATGAGGGGCTTTGCTTCTTTGTCTATCTATGGTGATTCTCAGGTGGTTACTAACTTGTTCAATGGCATGCATTCCATCAAGGTCATATTACTGGAACTGTGGCTTAAGGAGGTGGAAAGATTAAAAAATACCTTTGTTCATATCAACTATAAACACATATATCGTGAAGCAAACATGGAGGTTGATCGCCTTTCTAAGGTAGCAATTGGGCCTATGGATGGTAGTCTCCACTTTGTAGAATACCTGGACAACAAGGTTGTTGATCAGGGCACCCGTCGAGCTTTTTAGGGATACTGAAGTGGGATATTTTTTGGGCCATAGCAACTAGATTGGATTTTCTGCATCTTTATGTACTTGGGACAGGAAGGTTGAGGATTTTATGATTTATTTCTTGTAAAGATGGAATGGTACTATAGTGCTAAGATGTTTTCAACAATTTTTATCCATTATGGACTTAGCTAGTTTGTATATGCAGAACTGTTTCTAATTCCTTGACAACCAAATGTAACTTTGATTTTATACTTAAAATATCAAGTTTTTTTTTTTCGTACTAAATTATTTTTGTTATTCCTTACATGTTATAACACATTTTATAATTGACGTTTTAAGACATTTTCATCATAAAATTATAACATATGTTAATTCCTATCCGTTATAACACATTTTCATTATATATCCTAACTATGCCATATCCTATAATAAGATATTTGCATTATAAAGTTATAGTTATAACCATTACTTACCTACAATACATATTCATTATATCGAAAACACATATTCATCATATCGAAAAGCAAGTACGTATGATTTTGAATTTCAAATTTATGTTTTACTTTTAGTATTATAATATTTTATATTTAAACATTTACTATATAGAGAAGTACTTTAATGTACTTTCCTACTTTAGAATTACTAAGTATATATATTATATTCAAAAGTTATTTATGACTAGTTTTTCCATTATGAGTATAATTAATTAGGGGTTTGCATCCACCATTTAGAATTTGATAAGTAAGTATTTTTAACTTAAGCTATGCCACTTCAACTATAAGGGATGATGTCATTATCCAGAATGTGATTGGTTATTTTAAAGTTGATTTTGATAGTACATTATTTGTTTTGAGGCCCATTTTAGACATCAAAATTCCCTTAATAAAGTTGTGATGCACCTATCAAGTGAGTTTATAATGCCAAATGATTATTTGGAGACATATATAATGCATTTGGTTTGTCTTGTTAACCTCCTTAAAAATGTTTACTAAAATCCCCCTTACCTATGCAAATTTGGTTGCTATGCATGTTTGAGAACTTGGAATGATTTAGGGATGTCTTGAAGAGTTTAGATGGGATGTTTACCTCTATCAAGAATCGAATTGCATCATATTTTTCATTTGCATTCGGTCACCTTGAAGGGATAAAGGTCTCAATCCCCTTACCCCCCTGAACAAATGAGATTGCAATGCAATTTATGGTATGACTAAGATGGATGAATGCCATAATTGTTTAGAATTATTTTATTGTTGTGTATGATGAATTATGCCATGTTTTGTTCAAAGTTAGCGTCATGTAATTTTAAGGTTTTTAATGAGATTCCTATAAACTCTCTTGAATATGAAATCAACAGGGCAAGATACTTGTAGGTTAAAGGATCATTTATAAATGATGTCCTCATTTTAAAGAGTAATGAATCTCTCTTTTAAGCAAGGAATGAAGTGTTTCATGCATGATATTGGGATCATTGACCTTAAAATCCTAAATGTAGTCTTTTGGGGAGGAAGCAAAACCTAAGTTCCATGATATGCTATTTGATTGTCAAGATGAGATATTGATAGGCCTTTGCAACAAAATAAAGGAGATCCGATTTCTTATGTTTATTGAAGCTATGCAGCTAGTTATGCTCAATTGACATATTCATGAAAATGTGGGATACAGTATAATATCACTCCTTGGTTTTTCTTTTGATGAAGAACTTGAATCTATGTTGTGTTGTATAAAGGAATGCTTATCTAGACTATGCCTTCAAAGAATAAAATATCGTTTGATGGTGTCTAGACGAATGCCAAACATTGTCATTGCATATAGGAATTATGGATTTATTGTTGATATGGTCTAACAATGTGGAAAATTGTTTATGTTATCGATGCCATAAATGCACATTTAGACCATCAAATCCTAATTTTGTTAATTGGTATGAAGGTACATGACAAGGCTTTTCTCCAATTTCAATTTCTTTTTTCCTAAAATTTATGTCATGCCAAGCCTTTTAATGTTGTTTTGGGACTTCTTGATGATGGAGAACCATCATTCTTTATACCTCTATTTTATTAAGTTGGTGTAGCCGATCCTTTCTAGCTTGGGTTAAGTTGAACTTTAATCCTTTAGCTACCCTATCAACATCATAAATTTGAAGTGTAATGGGATAATTTCCTCTTGTCCATAGATCAATTTAAATGGTGTCTAACCAGTCAATCTCCTATGAGTAGTTATGTATGCATGGAGAAAAACAAGCACCTTGTCATACCAGTCATCCTTGTTGACCTCACACGTTTTGGTGAGTCCTTTAGATAAGGTTTTTTTGAATGACTCAATTTCTCCATTAGCTTATGGGTGACAGGGGCAACTCTTTTTATAGTCGATAAAAAATTCTTTCATGAGTTCTTCTAATAATAGTGTTGTTCATGAAATGGGTCCCTTGATCACTTATTAGTGTAAGTGGATACACAAATTTGTTGATGATGTTTTCATAAATACATTTTGTTGCTAACTCCTTAGTACAATTGTTGATTGGTTCCGCCTTTTCCCACTTTGTATATTTTTGTACTAAAGTATTTAGCTCCTATCATTTTTCCTCTTTCAGGGAAAGGTCCTACAAAGTCAATCGACCAAATCTCAAAGGAGAGAATTGGGTTGATCGTCTGCAAAGGCATATCATCTTTCTTTAGTGGTTGACTTATCCATTGACACTTGTTACACTTAATAATTTTTTTCTCTATAATTCTTGTTCAATGTGGGGCATCGATATCTAGTTTGCAAAAAAAAACTAGTTGTAGTGTTGCATGGTAGTGGCCACCTATAGGACTAGAATGTGTTTCCTCAATTATGATTTCTATTTCATGTTCTAAAGCACATCTCCTAATCACATTATTAAGCCCAATATTATATAAGAATCCATTAATCAATGTAGAAGGTGCAACTTTATGGCAAGCAACTTCACTTTTTTCTCTAGTAATTCCTTAGGATCCTTTCCTTCTTATAAAAATTGGACAATTTCCACAAGTTCCTTAGGGGAAACTTCCAACTTTAAATAATTGGGCATTGGAAATATCATCATCTATCCCCGTAGGTTCTCCTCCTGATTTAACTCTTGATAGATGATCATGCCCTACATTGGATTTTCCAGGTCTAACTACCAATTCAAATTCGAATTGTTGGAATAATATGAGTCATTTGAAAATTCTTCCTTAATGAATTGACTTGTTAAATAGGCAGTTCAACGCTTAGAGAGGGAAACAATCCATGATCCCAACCAACATGGCCACTTGAGGTAATATATTAATGCAAAGGGAAAATATTTTACATATGAGTTTCTCATAATCAATCATCGACAAATGACCCTCCATGACCTTTAAATAGATATCATGGAGCAATTAGGTGTTAAGCTACATATCAATATAGTTGTTAATATTGAGGAGAAGATGGAATGGCATATCACTTTATGTCTAAAACATATGATTGTCGTGTATTTCCACACAGGTTGAACACGTTAAGCAACTTCTCACACAAATAGATCAAAGATTGGCACACCAATGTATTACATGGTTAAAAACCTAAGAGAGGGAAACAATCCATGGCCCTAGCAAATGTGACCACTTGAGGCAGTATATTAATGCAAAAGAAAAACATTTTACGAATGAATTTCTCACAATCGATCATCAACAAAAGACCCTACATGCTCTTTTAATAGAGATCATGGAACAATCAAATGCTAAGACACAAATCAATATAATCACTAGTATCAAGGAGAAGATGAGCTGTCACATTACTTTATGTCTATAACATATTGTGACTATTGGATTAGATAAGTACAAATGCATACAATCCATGGCCCTAGCCAATGCAACCACTTTAAACAATGTATTAATGCAAAAGGAAAACATTTTACATATGAATTTCTCACAATCAATCATCAACAAAAGGCCCTCCATGCTCTTTAAATAGATATGATGGACCAATTAGGTGTTAAAACACATATCAATATAGTTGCTAGTATCGAGTAGAAGATGAATTGTTGAAATACTTTATGTTTAGAACATATCATGACCATTGTATTAGATAAGTACAAATGCATACTAATGCCTTCTAAAGAAAC
Organism: Larix kaempferi; assembly: GCA_027924585.1. Lineage (NCBI taxonomy): Eukaryota > Viridiplantae > Streptophyta > Pinopsida > Pinales > Pinaceae > Larix > Larix kaempferi. The sequence continues at coordinate 4,478,154 of BSBM01000807.1, forward strand.
ATACTTTACCTAAAGAAACATTAGACCAAGTTGATCTTAACTAAATCCCAAGTGTCTAAACATCCTAACATTTGGTGGTTTGTAAGAAAACCAAATTGATTATCCAATTATGCTAAAACAACCCCAACTGCTACATTGGATGCATCAACATTTATATAGAATTTCCAAGTCTAATCGAGGAATCTAAGGATTGGTGCTTCAACTAACTTTCTCTTTATTGTTTCAAATGACTCACTACAATCTGCACTCCAAATAAAACTTGGCATCATTCTTCAAAATCTTATCAATGCAAACTATAATGTCTAAATAATGCTTGATAAACTTCTTATGGGGAATGTACTTGGAAACATGCTCTTTTAGTCTTATATTTTTGTCCACTTCTTTGGAACATGGTTAATGACTTTAGCTCTAACTTCGACTTTTTCTCTGGCTCTAGCGTTGGATCTAGTTTCTACCTTCTATTGTTCCAATACTTAGAGAAGTCTACTTGTTGACATTGTTGCTAATATTCTCCCCACCATTTGCTTTGAATTCATCAACAACTAGGTCTGTATGTGACGAAAGAAAAATCAATGGGTAAGACAATTTCTAATTGCAATGTTAGTAGTGCCATAGTACAAGTTTCTTCTTGTGACCTATTTTCTTTCTTGGAATCCATCGTGCATCTATCAAACTTCAACGTCATCGATCACACATTTTGTCCATTTCATTAACATTCAATATCATGAATCAAGGTATAGATAGTAACTTGTATAATGATTACAAACCAAGAACAACAAAGATGTTTGAAAAAAAAACTACAACTAGGTATTTTGTGACACCAAACGTGTTGGCATCGAATCTACTACAACTACAATACCCATCAACATCACAAAATCCATTGTCATAAACAAAGGCTTTATAGGGGCCATAAGATAGTGTGATAAATATATATCTATCACTAGTTGATGTTGCAAGCATGAAAGTAGTGCATGCCTATGCAATAAAGTTATTTCATAAATCTCCATTTTCATTTTTCATCTTAATAAACAACTTAAATGTTGGGCTAAGAAGAATTTCTAGTGCCTTGAGATGCCATTAGATAAGTGATTTTCAAAAAAAATTATTCTCACTTATGCATGAGAAAGGTTATTATTATTATTTTATCATTTAAACATATCCGACACTTAAACATAAAACAAAATTCCATAATCTTTCCAATTTTTTTATTATAAAACCCATAAGAATGACAAAATATAATGAAATATTTGGTGACTATATATTTTGTAGTCCATTCAAATCAACAACATTGTTGGATTTAGATATTAATTCTACTGATTTACATTCTCAGGAAAAATCCCAAATGAGATCAGCCAATGCAGGATTTTGTCTAGTAACAAATTTAACCGGTTTCTATGAAAATTTTGCCAGAAAAGCCGGGCGTTTTTTAGTTGTATTTCAGTAACAATAAATTCTCAGGAAAAATCCCAAATGGGATCAGCCAATGCAGGATTTTGTCTTTTATATGTTTGAGTATGAATAATCTAAGTGGCCCAGTTCTGGGCATAGTTATTTGAATATCTTCCCGAATCATTTCAATGGAAGCATTCATGTAGAATTAGAGGAGCCACAGAATTTGACTTCGGTGATTTTCTCTTACAACAATCTGTCTGGTCTTGTATCCAGTGGTGGTTACTGGCCAATCCGCTTTCTTCAATGCAACTTTCTTCGTTTGGAACCCTGGACTGTGGTCTGTATCTGGGCCCTTGCACATTTTGGGGCAGTTCCCCTACGCCCATGTCAAGGGTTCTTCGATTTTTCCAACTGTAACACTGGTTCTGTTCATAGGTTTACTATAATGCTCACTGTTATGTGCCTTCGCTGCCATCGTCAAACCAAAAAAGAAGAAAATATTACAGGGCGGGAGGAGCAGGGTTGTGTACAGGAGTGGATCTTCAATCTTCTGACTACTTGGCTAGTGCTGCAGCCCACTAGCCAATTTTGGATCTCGACAAATATACTTGAATTTTCTGCATAGAGTACATTCAGGGGGGAGGACGCATAAAAAATACTTACTTTTCATGCATAGAGTACGTTCACGGAGGAGGATGTATCAAAATATTTCAGTTAATATCAACAAATTGAAAATTGAATGTGGATTGTAAAACGAATTCAAACATTGATGGTTTCCTTTGGGCTTGAGCTAAATTCTAGACGATTTATACTTTGATTTGGCAAAGTTAAAATTTGGCATAAATTGTTGAAATTGCAGTTTGGGGTTGCTAGAATTGCATAATCAATGTGTCAAAGGTGTAATCGAGGGTGTTGAATCCATCCCTACAACCAAAATTGCAATTCCAGCAACCGAAATTACAATTTCAGCAATTTTTTATTGCAGGATTCCTACGAAAACCATCTGAGAAGGTACAAATCCTCTAGAGATTAGCTTACTCCATGTATAGCGATATAAAATAACTTTTATAACTCCTAAAAACCTTGCAAAGTAAAATAAGAAATTTATATTTTGAGATGGGGATCAACCCCTTAAACACAAGTATTCTAATCAAATTTACGCCAAATTCACTCACAAAGCATACATATTCAAACACAACTCAAACACTAATTTGACTTCATATAAAGTACCTATTCAAACTCCCCTATACCTAATCAACCCTAATATATTGTCTCTATTTATTAAGTATTAAATATCCTAAATTATTTGATGATGGCCACTGCTTATGGGATGTCATGTTATCTTTCTTTAGCATTTTTTGACCATGCAAGATGTGAGGATTCCTTATAAACATAAGAGGATGTTTGGGTTTGTGATGTTTGTATACCAAGAGACTCTTAAAATGATCTTAGCAAAAGGAAATCCTCTAGTGTTATTGTCCAACCATACAAAGAAAAGGGATCAAAACCAACACAAAGGTATCATTTGAAATGTATAATGTTTTGTTTTGTTTTAAAAATATAAGTCAATTGGCCTCTTACAATAGTAGGATTGGTGGTTTGATTTGTTATTAACGTGCCTATGAATTGATCATGGTGTTTTAGAAAAGTTTATTGACTATAGAGGTGAGTATTTCAAGATATGTGACAACATCTCTGAATCTGGATATTAAGGACAACCATTTGCAACTTGGTATGTTTTGGTTTTAGTTCATTATGACCCATTTGATCCTTTTGCTATAATAGCAACGAGATTGATGGAGGCACCTAGTTTGAGCATTGTAGGCCCTCCTAGATTGTTGAAAGAAGCTTAGTGTTGGCGGCAAGCCATAGAGATTCAAATAAAATGACTTGTAGAGTTGCATTTAGTCAAAATCCGAGATCATCTCGGATCATTAATGAGCCTCATAAGAAACATAACCAAAATAATATATTGATATCTCATGCAAATGCAAGAGAATGTCTTCCATTTATACCAATGGACGATGCCCAACATTAGCTAAGAATAGTTGGGTAGATAAGGATACCTACATTAGCTTACAATTAACATTAGTTGGTTGTATTGTAAAACACCAACGCCCCCTCATAAGCGAAATGTAGAAAGAAATAAAAAAGACAAAAAAATGGGTCCCAACAACTAGGCCTGATAAGGTACTCATGTATAAACTCTCATAAGTGTAGAAAATGAGAAAAACCCATAGGATAAAAACTCCTTGCCAAAAGAGAGTCAATCGCTAATGCTGAAAATTCACATTTCAAATTGGCGAGGAAATGAAAATTGAAAGCACATCCCCAAAATAAACTGATCCTAAAAATGAGTCTCGGCACAAAAGGTTGGATTAAGTGCTCATTTACAATTGAGAAAACATCATATATTAAGTGTCCTTATGGATGCCTATCCATCTTGCTGGAGTGCATCAATCACTAACTGAGGTAATCGCTGAGTCAATATAGGAATTGTTGGAATGTTCACACCATCATTTTTATATTTTGCACGCCTGTATGCAAATATTCATGCTTTGCATGCCACTTCATGCATCCAATCATCATCATGGTGGTCTCCCAGCACCTAGAGCTTGTTTCTAGCTCTCCAGAGCCTGTCTACAACCCCCAATTGGCCTCCTACCTACCTAATGCGCCCTTCTTGATTGTTGTGCATTGAAAGTGCGCCTTTCTCACCTACCACTGTCAGTTAGAGCGCCTTTACTCACCTAGTTTCAGTTATCACTCAGTTATGGCTCCTTATCTCACCTACCGGGAGTTATCATTCAATTAGTGCATTGATTGAGTAGTTCTTCCACTGATTGCTCATGTTGACTGCTTGTAGCTTCTAGTTAGCTAGTTCTGGAGTTCCACTTGACTATTTGACAGCCTAATGCGCCCCCCTTGGAGTCTCCATTCCCTGATTTATGCCTAGATGGTTTTGTTAGACTCAGTTAGACACACTTGACTGACTATTACCATTTATGACTGATACTACTGACTGGATGATGTCTCCATTGTTATCCAAGTTAGACTTTGAGTTAGACAGCCTCATGCACGCACCTTGGAGTGTCCATTCCTTGATTTATAGCTGGATAGTTCTGTTAGACTCAATTGGTCACACTTGACTGACCCTTACCATTTACGACTGATACTGTCGACTGGATGATGTCTCCATAGTTATTCATGCTGGACTTTGAGTTCAGATTTGAATGCACTACTTGGCTAATTCGAATCCTATATGATGTCTCATCATTGATTATTGTAATACATTCTCTACATTCATTATTCATTCTATGATATTGACATTGTCCATTATTCTGTGTTTATGAGTGATTATTGAATGCATGCTTCTTCTTCTTTGCAAATAATCGTGAGAGTTAGATTGTGAGTTTGTTACAGTTGCTAGATCCCTGTAGATTATCACAGGAATCGATGTTGTGTACAAGTCTCATTTCAAAGACGCTTGATCTCGATCAAAATTGGTGATAAAAATCACCTGAGGAAGCATTGCATACCATCCACCCACAATGTTGAACTAGTTGGGAAAGATGATGGCAATATGCGTCATAGATGATGGAGAAAGTATGCAGGTATGAGCTAAAAGTGTTAAAGATGCCAAACAACCTAAGCAAGAAAAACTCCAAAGTGGCAAGCTCGAAGAGACTGCAAAACAAGGTAGTACAATACACAAAGGAAAATGCTTGGTGACACTCTAAGACTATCTACATGAGTGGCATACAATCCACTACTCAAAGGTGTAGAATGAGAGGTACCATAAATAAAGTGGCTAGCTCCAAATGACTACAAAACAAGGATGGTCTTGTTATGGAGTCAAATTCATTGTGACACTCTAAAACTATCTACATGCATTAGAGAAATTTTGAGGTAAAAAATGGGCCTCAAAACAAAAGAAATGTACTATAAAAATCAACCAATAGGATTCAAGGTGATGATGTCAACCATTGGAAATGGATCACCATTTTTTGGGTAAAAAGGTAAAAAGGTCAAAGTAAAAAAACTACTTCTTTAACTCGTATTCTCAACTTATCTCCCTGTATATTCACTCAAATTTCGATCCGGAGCAGTCGTTGAATGGGGAATTCAATTCCGCATCCAAGGAGTATCCACTCAGCATACTTTTGATGGACCCCGCTGCCCCCAAAACAAGAAATATTTGAAAAAATGTGATGATGACATGTGGGTACTCCTTGGATGTGGAATTGAGTTCCCCATTCAACGATTGCTCCGGATGGAAAATTGAGTGAATATACAAGGATATAGGTTGAAAATACGATTTGAAGAAGTAGTTTTTTTCTTTTTTCCTCCAAAATTTTATGAGATATGCTAATATTATTTTATAATTTTCCTTAGGAGGCCCATTTTAGACCTCAAAATTTCTCTAATGAGTGGCATACAATTTACTACTCAAAGGTGCAGAGTAAGAGGTACCATTAATAAAAACCATCATGGAAAACAATCATCGATATGGGTCTCGAAAAACAAGGTCATGTTAGGTACCCATTTATAATAGAGGAAACAACACATATTCAATGAGCTCATGACAATAACAATGATCTCAAATAAGCAAATCAATGTGGTGTGCGACCACTCATTTGAAATAGAGTGGAATACTCTTTGCAATGCCTTAGTCAATACATAAAATAGAGACTTGACTAAAAATTTATGGCAAAAACATTTCCAATAACCTCTTTACAACAAATTTGGCAAAAACCAACTAGGCCAAAAATACCTCCAATAGACAAACTCCTTTTAAATGAAAATTTTCTTAAATGTGAAAAATGACAACCAAGGGAATAGATCCTTGATCTAACCATCAAGTACAAACCCATCCACAAAAAGGCATGGCTCTGAAATGGCATATTAAGAAACAAATCAACATTGCTAGGGTTCTGTAGAAGAGAGTCCACTACACAAAGAGACTTTCATGCACATGATTTTCTCCTAGCATTTGCTTCCCATAAACCACCATAGAAAATGCAGGCACTTCCTGACCAATTGTAATGGGGAGAATATGAGGATGGCTCTTCAAAATATGAGACAAGTATAAATCACAATCCCTCGGTGCATCGATTGGCTTTGTTGGGTATATTGATAAAACAATAGCCTAAGCAAACACACATAAACTAGTGCAGTTTGAATCTGTAATCAAGATCAAATTTCAAGAACACTGTCGATGGTTGTACCAATCTCTAGCTATCATCAATCAATATCTCTATGTGTTAATGTTGTAGAGGACACATAGAAATTCGAGATCTACATGCTAGATCTAAGATTTGAAGGATGCCTATGATTTTGTTGGTGAAAGAGTGCCTATGGATCTAAGAACAAATTGTGATTAAAAAAGGCTTATGGATTTGAATGTTGTGATCCAAAAGGATGTGATCTCTAATTCCTAAAGGGAAGCTGATAAAATTGGAGTGGAATGTGTTTTAACAAATTCAGACATGCTGAAAATAGTGCAAACATTATCAAATCCATTTAAGAAAAATAACAACAAGATACAAATGTGTAGATGCCACCTAATTCTCATCGAGGCACCGTTTTGAAACTAATGTCTGAGTTCTTCCACTTGAGTCCTTGCACACTCAACATCCAACCTATTTCTTCCTTGGGAAGTATGCTCAAGAGAATCCCTAGCATACTATAGCACAATAATGACTCTCAAGAATGATTGGAAAGACTATGTTCCAAATATGGGAAAGGGGATTTTGCAGATCGAGATAAACAAGGGCTTTAGGAATTGATTTCAATTGGACAACATGAGATCATAATCTCCAATATTCAATGCTTGGTTTTCCTTCTCATATGCCTCTTTTATACTAATGGTGAGGCAATAAGGGAAGTTGGCGACAGTTACTTACGATATTGAGACAAGTGGGAATGGTTGAAATCGAAACTGTTCCCTTAAAGTAAATTATTTTTATTTTTTACCCTCGAACATACATGTACCCAGGCTAGACAAAGGAAACTTGTTTATACAGGGTCTAGTAGTGAAATATGGAATGCGCATCTTGAAAAACTCAGTTTTTAAGAATCTTTTCAGATGAAATGTTGTTCATGTATCATAAGGGATCAAGGGAGTCTGCAAAATAAGAAAATGGATAAGATTGGACCATCTCAAGCATCTATGGGATAAGTGTGACAAAAGATGCTATAACAATGGGGATGAAACACCAGATAAAGCATGAAGAGAAATGAGTGGTTCTTCTTGATGGACTTCATTTTCCACTTTCTCTTGCATGGGAGGAGTTTCTTCAATAGCCTCAAGCATTAGGGTATCTTCCATAATGATGTCTTCGGAATTGGTAGGAGATGTCACATCAATGTGGAATAAATTGTGTTCTTTACATTTATGACCTAGAGCATACTTTCCATCACAATTATAACAGATTCATCATCTTTGTCGATCTACCATTTATAATGGAGACACGTATGTACCTTCTAGGGAGGAGAAGGAATTGTGCTTGGGGAATTGCCTTGTGTAGGGCGTGAGCGAGGAATGAAAGAGGGTTTGTTGGTTTGTGCATTAATCACTATCTCTGCTTCTAGAGCCCTCTGTGATGCATACAACCAAGTAGCAAGATGTTGCATTCTGTCTTGTGCTTTAATTGCCTCCTCGCGGTCACTATTAAAACATTCTTTATAGAAAGAATCTATTAAGTTCTATGTACGGATGGATAATTACTCAAAGGTTGAAACGAAATTTGCAACTGAGATTTTTTGGTGTAACTTGATAAGACACCCCAAATAGTGAGGTCTCGCTCATAACACTCATGGATAACTTTAACAAATAGACTCCAAGCAATGTAGCGTCCATAGGCCTTTTTATGTGACTCCTACCATTTCCATATTTTAAAATCAAAATACAAGACCCACACCTTGAGTTTCATCATGCCATCTGTAATACCATGAAGAGCAAAGTAGTGTTCCATTTTAGTAACCCATCATGATGGGTTAAAACCATCAAACTTTCTTCAGTCTACTTTAGGAAAATGTTTCCAGGTGTTATTATCCATAGAGTGTGGTTTATTGCTATGAAGACCAAACAAAGGTTGATGTTGGATAAATAGTCCCGACTGAGAAGTTTCTTCATGGTGTGACTCACTGTCTTTTTAATTTCCATTTTCTTCTACATGTGTTGGAGCTAACTATCAAATTTGTTAACTTCTCATCCAACTTCTTCTCTCAATGGTCTAATTTTTGTATCCAACTTTTTTCCCATATTTGATCCTAACCATTGATGGTCTATTGAATCTATTGCATTTGTACATTAAGATCTGTGTATTGATATTCTAGGTTTTCCAACCTACCGGTAGTATAACGAGTAGCCTTATTGTTTGGGGTGTTGGTGTTAGGTGGTTTATAGGGTTCCACCATGGGTGTAATCTGCCAGGTCTTAAGGATGATACTTTTTCAACTCTGAAATTTCTACACTTATGGTGTGTACTTTCAACCTCAATATATTGAAAATAGTATAAATAAATGATAACATGATTATTCCAACATATTATACCATCTTTCCTCCTTCCAATGGCTTTTGAATCACATAAATCAGACGTTCTAGTCAAAAGTTATGCAAATTTAAAATAACATACCTTTTAAAACCCTAATTCGGAGATTGCTTTTTCTGGTTGACCTTTAAAATGGGGTATCTCTGTAATTTTGGTCCATCTAAGTCTGAAACTTTGTCTTGCAGTATCGTGATAAGTCTTCTATACAAATCCATAGTTCTAACCTAATTTTGATGTGCTAATAAAAAGTTATGGTAAGTTTCCCAAAACTTGTTATTTTTTGCCTTTTCAAGAAAGAGAAAGTGTAGGGACTGCCACATGTCCAATTTTTAGGATTTGATTCTAAAATTTCCACCATAGATACTATGGTCCATCTTCTTTTTGATGAAATTGGCGGAACTTAATTTGGGTTTTGAAAACTTCAGATATAATAGTTGTTCTCAGAATAACTTCTTAAGGCTCATTTTTGGGCCATGTAAATTTTCCAACTTGAAGCGAGTGCATCTACGAAATGGTAGTGACCCAGAAGCTGAAACTTGGACACAAGTTACCTCTCTATTTCCTTTCTGTACTTGGTGAGGTTCCGACCCTAAGGTGTCAGAGAAAAAAATGGGAGTGAAAATGAAAAATGACTTGTTTGAAAGGATCAAACCCTAGGGAAACTTCCCTTAACTTTGATTGAGTATATATCCAAAATAATAGCAACCCAGAAGCTGAAAATTAGACACAAGTTAGATCCTTATGTATCTATGTACCATGTGAGTTTCAGATCCTGAGGTGGTACAAAAAAAATTTGGACCTAAAATGCCAAAATGACTTATTTGGAGAATCAAACAATGGAAATTTCTTCCCCTTTGGCCCAAGAAAGAGCTCTGATACCACTTGTGATATGCTTAAACCAAGAAATTTGTAGAAAAAATAGAAAATACAAGAAGAATAGATGAAATAAATAACAATGTTCACTTGTCTCTTCAATGGGGCAACCTCCAAGAGCACTAGCTCCAGATACAATGACAATTCTTGAATTCACATTACATATCTTACTACTCTATATATAGTACTTCGATATCTCAATTATAACTATTTTTGGTGCTCGATTAATGAGGGTCAACCACCTAAGGGCCTTTAATATATAAGGAAGGCCCTTTTACATTAAACAACTACCCACTAACTAATTAATGGGCATTATGGTCTTGTACATAGATAAAGTAGGGGGCTTGGGGTAGGACCCTAACAATTTCCATCTAACCTAGATGGTCCTTGTTAGTGCTCAAAATGTACCATTAAATCCAAATGAGCTCTTACTGTCATTTTTTGCCAAAATCTTGTGACACTGGTCCTAGTTTACATGGAAATGGAGAATGGCCTTAGATCGATGTTCTTTTGGGCAAATTAAAATAGTCTTTATAAGCCAATTTTGGCTTTTCTGGACAGTTTTACAGCTCTCGGGTTTCTTTTACAGTGCTTATGCTTATTTTTATAAAAAAATATTGGCCTGAGGGCCAATCTCAAATTCAACCCATCAATGTCAAAGTCCATCAGATATTGATCCAAGCACCACAGTACAACACACAAGTCAAATCGCCAAGACGCATGGAGGAGGAGCTCATAGGCCATCTATTGCTCAACGCATCGGATTGACCTAGAGACAATTGTGAATATAAAATATTTAATATTATTTTACTTTTTCTATATGTGATATGTCTCCCAAGCTTATCGACCATCCAATGTCAAACACTAGTGATGCAGCCAAATGGGGATATAAAGCATTTCCAAGAAATTCATTCTTCCAGTTTGAGAATTCAATTCGCACAATGATGAAAGACCGTCGAGCATCTAAACATCACATGAAGATCTAAGGAAACGAGGAGGCAACACACACATGGAATGCTTGATTTTGGGTATTATTCCAAGTTTGATGGCAATAATAAAGCATATAATCAGTTCCAGATTCCCAAGATAATGATCAGCGGGTTACAGATCGCTCCAGATTTGTAGTGATGAGTTGAGTCATCAATCACTAATTTGTAAGCAGGATTTGAGCATTCGGTGATCACAGGTGGCAGAGTATTTTCTAAAAGCAGAGGTTCCAAACCTCCAAAATAAGTACATGTCAGTCAAAGATTAATGACAGATTTCATGGCGAGATATTCTAATTTTCTTGCAATTTATTCGAAGATCTCATTCATTTTTGGTTTATTAATAGATATTTGTTCCAAAAAAGTGGGAATTAGTTGTTGGATCCATCTTGTATATATTTTATCACATGTAATGCAGAGAGGGGAGGTTCCATCCGAGAGAGGCTGTGAGAGGATTGTAAAGGGTTGCGTTATCAGTCTGAAATTTCTTTTATGTGCCCGTTAGTGTATTTTGGGGGTTGTATGGAGGATGAGAAATATTATATGAGCTACTCTTACTTTTAATCGATACAAATACTGTTCAATGTCTTTGATATTTCTGTGATGATTTTTACGAAAGATAGTGTTTCTGTCTAGTTTCTCATTGCAAATATATGTGTTTGTGTTTCCTTTTTACACATAATGTTTTTTTGTTTTAAAGGAATTTATTATTTGGATATGTAATCAACTGTCTGTGGTTATATAGCTGACTCCCAAACTGGATCATGTATGTCTACTATCTGTAGGCTTATACTTGTACATCATCCTTGTTTACCATCCCTTGTATATACTTATCAATACCTATTTTATTCCTGAGTATTGGTCATTTATCCACCCTTTCAATTCTCCTTTTGTTGTTACACAATCAATCAATAAACATTTGCCTTTGAGCATTAAGATGTGTTAAGCTTGGCTCTCTTGCAATCGAGATTTAACTTTAGCACTAACAGTCCTCCTCAAAGGATCACTTTGACATTGTGGCTCATTCACGATCTCCCACACAAATACTCTATGGTCATCTTTGTAGGCTACTCCATTTTTTTTTTCACTCTAGTCAATACAATGTAATACGAAAATGCATTATTGGATGCATATTTGATCATTCTTTTGCGATTATATACAATTTGGTCTATGTATGTGTATATATACGATGAAAGAAATACATATACTACTATTTTTACACTCTATTACCTTAACATGGTTCTTATACCGAGTCTTTAATAATGGGATTGGTAAAGAAATCATCCTTAGAGTTAAAGTTATGTCCAACATAGCAAGCTCATTGTACATTTTGGGCCTTTTCTTAAAGTTCACATAATTGTTCATGAGGACAAGAGCTTGTTGGCCTTAGAGTCCAAAAATTATAGGGGATTCATTACAAAACAAAGAAACCAAAACTGTAATGTCCCTTGTTAGGAATTTTATTAAAATGACAATTTTTCACTTTCTTTCCCTAGTTCGACCTTTGACTAATTTTGAGCTCTAGGCCTCGAAATTGCTCCAATTGCTTCCAAATCTTCTGAGAAGGTATATGGATGATGTTAGAACATAAATATGTGTTTCAGGGATGCTTTTTTACCTTTAAAATACTTTTGCAAATCCTCTTTCGATTCTGGCCAATGTAGGGAACTTTACTAGTAATTTCGCTTTGACTAATATTGGTCTCTAGGTCTCAAATTGGCTCCAAATTCCTTCAAATATTAAAGGAAGGTGTATGACTGATATTTGTACTTGATTATGATGTTCAGGGATGATTTGTGACCATCAAAATAATTCAGCAAACTTGTTTAAGATTCTGGAAAAAGTATGGAATTTAACTAGCAATTTGAGGTTCAAATCCCCTCGGGGTAAATACTGAAAATGGCTTCCCAAATGCCTCGAACCCCACTCGAATTTATGAACATAGGCAGTGGATGTATCAGGGGTATTATTAAGATCTCATATGCACCATTAATCAGTTATTAAGTCTGTTCTAACCTTCTCCCAAACAACAGCAAAAATCACTAGTTCAACCCTTGGGGAAATGGCACCAAATCTTCTCCAAATGTAAATAAACTAAGTAAAATGACTTCAAATGCTGAGTACTGAACATGAAACTTGTATAATACATCAATAAAATTCCATTCATCAATAAAACATCAATAGTTTACTTATCCATTCGAATCCATCAACATTACATTGGTTTACAACAAGGTAGGGGGGGAATGACATTGTTCTTTCATTAAAAATGAGATTTATACATTTCTACTTGGAATTTCGACCTGAAAATTTCCGGAGATGAATAAAAGAGTATTTAAATCATATTAAAAAAGAAATGGGGCATTAGAATCTCCCTCAAAGAGTACAATAGCTCACCAAAAACGCCCTCCCTCAAGGAGCAAGAATATGCCTTCAAAGCTGGAAATGGTTGAGAGAATGTGATGCATTAGAAGAAACCATGATCTTCCTTGTAGCTTACACCTGCAAAAAATGACTCCATTAAAGCTCCAAATGAAAGGTGTGAATGGAATTTCCAATTACCAACTTGGATGGGAATCTTTCACCCTCGAAATTGGCTAATGCAAGAAACTAGTCATCCACTAGCTCTCCCTCTTCACAAATGCAATTGCAAATTTCTCAAATGATCAAAATTTGGTTTCATTCTTTGTTATTGACATTTATAAATTTATAAAATTTGGTTTAATGTCCTCCATGGGTCAAATTCCTTCCAAGGGGCTCATGCCAACTCAAGTTGGGAAGAGATTCCAAAGAATGCCACTTGTACAACAATTCCTAGTCTCCCACTTCCATCAAATCACATGTGGAAGCATCTTAGCTTCCCTAAATCCCTTGAGCGCCCTCTTGGAGGCTATGTTTAGCCCTGACATGTCATATTTGTCATATGTCAGCCTTCAGGTCTGATTTGTGTCATATGTGTCATAGCATCTTCATCATTGTTGTCATAGAGTTAGGGAATCTAGCCCAAGTGTCTCACTAGCTCCAAATTGCCTCTTCCTCTTCCATGGGAGTTACTCTTCCTCTACATTTCGACCTTGGATGATTCATGCAATGAATAATACCTTTTGAACTCCCCAAGTATGTTATCATTCACCTTGAATTCAAATTGGTGAGAGAATGATGCCAAGTGTAGTGGGGAAATCTAGCCATATCTGGGTCCCCCTTCCTCCATGTGTCTTCATGATCAAATGCCACTTTGATTTTCACTTGTATATATTTATTTATATCCTTTATTAAATATTTATGCCATTTTAATGTTCAAACATAATTTATTATTCCCCTTATTCCAAATCCCAAAGCTTCCACCCCAAACCTAGGAAACTAGTAATTTTCCTCCTTGGCAATTATTTGACCCTTAGTATCAATTTGACAAACTCTAATGAATATGCCCAATGTGCTTAGGACATTGTGACCCAATGCAAAATTTGGGACATGACAAAAACAACCACAAAATTCAAAAAAGAAAACACTGCTAGCAGATGGAAGAATAAAAAAATATCTCAGGAAAAAGTGGGTGAAGAGCTTATAGGATTGATGTGTTATAAGGCTCCATGCACATAATTGAAAGACTTGTTCATCATATACACTAGGATAATTTTGAAAGGCCTTAATTGGGCATCATTAAAGGTCCAAGTCCTGGCAACATTGATCCAATGAGAAACAACTTGTTCAAAAGCATAGGTAACCTTATTTCTCTATGTCGGATATGTTGCCATAGTCATTAACTAGTAAGTGTTGAACGTGATAAACAAAGGATTCCCATCGAAAAAAAAATGGGTGCCCTTTATCTTCAAAAACTTGCTTCCTCATGTTATAGCTTGTTAAAAAACACTAAAAAGGATACATAGGAAAGGGCCCAAAAAATCATTTGTCTACCACCACCCATTTGATAATAAAACACCTCATAAAACAATTATATTCCTAAGTTAAAACTACTACAAGAGGCTCTCTACATTGGAGATCTCCAAACGCTGAAGAGCTATGATAATCAATGAGAAATAGGGAAGGCTGTGTAGGGTTTTTAAAATCCAAGTTTGAATACACTAGGCAAGCCAAACCAAACAATTGAACACCAGATCTCACAAGAAACCACCTAATGCTACTAAGCACAAAATGAAACCACACAACACATAAATTAATAACTAGAAATCCTGTAACCCTTAAAAAGTTCAAACATTTCTAAAGGATTCTGCCGTAAAAATCTATAAAGACCTTTTTACATGTGCTTATAGAGGAAATCAAACCCTCAAATGAACTAAACTTCAGGACCTAACATATATTAGCAAACAAATGATATGTGGTAGTGACAAAGTAAAACAAACAAGAAACTTTAGAGGACTCATCCATTTCAAGCTCACTACAAGCTCAAGGAAGAAATGAGAGGGGTCGAATTGTCATCATTCCTTGCAAAATCCTTAATACTTACATGTAGATTTTCACTATTTTGGAAGGTAGTCAAATTAAAACCTTTGGGGAGATTTTCCCATATTCTTCCTGCTTGAGGCAAGACAAAATCAATTGCCTAGAATAGAAGGAAATACAATAAATAGTAGGTGGATTCACAATTCCACGCTTTGTCTGAAACACAGAGCTCTGAGCTCTGATATGCAAGCTGTAATATTCTATTATTGTTTAAAAAGTGGACATGAGCATCCACGACTTGCAGGAACATCTGAAGACATCAAAGGCGTGGGCTAATAGGTCATCAAATCGTCTCATTATTTTGGTTTTTTGTGTTTTTTTCCCGGTCAAAAACTTGTTTGAAAATTGTCGTTTATATAATTATGTAATTTTAGCAATCTTAAATCTCTTTTGTAAACTAAATACTATATTTTAAAACTACCATAATCATCAAAATCACAATTTGAACAATGAAAATCACACTCTCAATAGTTCTTCTATGTTGAACTCTAACCAATACCAGGATCACACACTTACATCAAAGACATCAAAGACATCAAAGACATAGGGTAACACTAAAAACTGAACCATGAGATTCATAATAAATACTAGGCGAGCCACTTCTAAACAAACAACATCCACCTATCAACATTTACACTCAAATAACTCCCACCTTCAATGATTCCATCACTCCTATAACACGTATCAGCCAATGCCCTACATTACACTACGGCACACATCGAACTCCATACCTAACTTTGCCATGACATCAGCAAAAACAACCCAAAACCTTTGAAAAACCATGGATATACTTTCTTTTTTGGTCCATTGTACAAACATATTTATAGAAAACCTTTGAAAAACCATGGATATACTTTCTTTTTTTTTGTCAATTGTACAAACACATTTATAGAAAGCCTCTCGCAATATATTCCACAACGACATAAGAAGAAGCACATATGGCAATTAACTTGGGCTTTTAGTTTAGAAAATCCTTTTTCAAAAAGTTAAAATATTTTTGTTCTTATTATTATTTTAGGTACTTATATTTACATGTTTAACTCATAATAAATAATAATTCTAAGGGAACGTTAATAATCGTCAATAAAAGTCACAAGATCATTATAGTAATGTGGATCTTGTTTATATAATAAATAAATAATATGTATTTTTTCAATGACATTATAAATTATTATATTTATTTTTATGTTTTCATGTATATCAAAGATTAATTGAAAACACAATGAGATCAATATTTTCTTATGATTAAAATAAAGAATAACAAAATTTAAAAAATTTATCTTAAACTTAAACTTAGACTTATAAAATGTATTATTTTTAATTATTTAATGGAATTAATATTATATATAAAATTAAATTATAAAAAAATTTACACCTAAAAAATTTGATTCTTTTAATTATTTATAAATATTGTTTTAAAATGAATTTATGTTGGTGTTATTTGTTTTAGCTTTGTGCAAAATTTAAAAATACACTAACATATATTTTGTATAATTTTAATTAAATTTCCTTTTTATCAATTAAAAAAATCTAACTACTCTCTTTCACAAATCACATTTATTTATAAGATAATTTTTTCATATAATTTATTTTTTCTCCCTTTTTCCAATAGTCAATGATAACAAATATTTTATTCATGTTTTTAAATCAACTAAAATCAAATAAAAATAATTCATTTTTCTTTGAGAATAATTTTTTTCATCCATGTGAAACAACTAATTGAAAAATTGAAAAAATATTATTGAGATATTTAATAGGGTTGAGCCTATAAACTTTATCAAATTTTTACAATTTAAGATCCTTTTTTATACAATGTTTATGATCTTTCATCTTTCTTCATTTGAATTTTCTCGGGCACTTCCCCTTATTTCAAGGAAGATGCTTGAGAGCTTCCTCAATATAACAATTTTGGATCCTTTGCTTTATAATGATTATGATTTTTTATCTTTTTTCATTCAAATTTATCCTAGGCATTTCCTCTCATTTAGAGGATGGTACCCAGGGTAAATCCTAGGCCACATGGCCTAGTCAACATAAGGGGTCGAAGCCGTTACAACAATTTACTCATTATGAGCTCAAATGTGTCACTTATAGGAATATAACTTGTGTGGGGAGGATAACACTTCATCCCACAACCACTCGATCTTGACCCAATTGAAAATAATAAAGCATTATATTGTTCTAAATAATATTGAAATTTGATGTTCACTTTTACTAATCAAACAAAATATTCATGATGTTCCAACATTTTTAGTGTTCTTTAATTTACATTCACATAAATCAATAGCTTGTCGTTTTTAAGTTCAAAGAAATTCATGGATATAAAATGTTATTAAATTGGAGAAGTTTATATTTAGATCATCCACATAATAAAGAAAGATATGTTTAACTTAATAATAAACATAATTAACTTAATAATAAAGATAAATGAAAAATATACTTCGATTTAGTTAAACTCTTTAGAGAATATTGGAATATTAGATTCAAGTTATATTATCTATGCTTGATCTGAAAATATTAAGTTACCACTTAACCATTAGCTCTTCATGATAACAAATCTTTTCCAGTTATAGGATATTTTATAATGACAATGCTTCTTGTAGTGTTATGTGGATTACTTTTCACATAACTAAACTCTTGTGAATATGGAAGATAACTTGTTTAATCCATATCTCATAAGAGAACCATGGAATAACAAATAAAAGACTATGAGAGAATAATATCAACACAAGTGCACAAAATTTTTGTCAACAGAGTTCACTAGATTTCTTGGCTACGTTTCCGTGTCCACTCCCAATAGTAGGACAACACTGGGACCACTCTTATTATTCTCAAATGCTTCAAAATGTGCAAAGGAAAGGCAAATAATCAACCTCCGATTTCACCTTCCAATTCTACAACTTTGGAGTAGAAACAAACATCACCAACAACTTTTGCAGGCAATTGTGCAACTTTGGAGTATAAACTTGGTTGTACCCTGACTTAGCTGAATAGGTCATGCATGCAATTTTTTGAATAACCGCTAAAACTCAGAAAAAGATGGCAGATTTGGATTCCTCTTGAAAATCTACAAATTTTGAGTATAAAATCAATATGCTTCTGAACAAGCCCTTAGGACTCCCCCTATGGCACAAACTTCAATGAAACATTAATCCATATAGTCTCAAGAATCATTCCGATCTGAAACTACATGCAAATATTTCCTCAATATCTATTCAAAGCCACCTCGATCCACGTGAAAACCACCTTGGTCTCTATACAAACCACCTCGATGTATGTGCAAACCACCTATGGATGCATGCAATATCACCTCAATATGCATGCCTGAACTTACCCTCATCCTTGATATTTGTGCCAACCATTAGCAGCCAACTCAAGTTCCGAACGGTGTTAAAATCATGGTAAAAATGGTGATTGAAGGCATAATTTATATAGGAGAGCAGGGGCCTAACCCGCCACCCCGAACTCCACTTTCAAGATTAAATACAATAATCCATATTTATCCCCCAAAGAGCGCCAGTAGCGCATTGGCTGGGGTGATGGAGTGTGTTGTGGCGGGTCGTAGGGTCAAACCCCGTCGACCATGCCATAGACTATGCATTTCGTTGTTGGTTTTTATTGTGTGGCATATCCATTGGTTAATATATAATACAAAATGGAAAATGCTGCAGAATCTTGAGTTAAGCCTATCAAAATGGTAGGACTAGTTGTTGACACAAACCCAGTCGACAGGGGTTCCCAACACTGTCGACACCCAAACCACCGCGATCTCCCCGAGCACTGACCCAGGCAGGTTTTACCCCGTCCAACAACACCTGCAGAGCAGATGAGGTCTCACCCGAGATGTTCAAGGGAGAGTTGACGCAACCATGTTTCCGCCGAATGAAGGAGGATGCTGTGCATCAATTACTTAACTTATTGCAACATTTCAGAATTAGATCTAAGCATTTAACTCAGTCATCAATCAGATTCATGGCATCATTCAACAGGATAATTCATCGTTGCGATAGATATAACCATAAAGCATTAATCATAGCAAGCTGTAAACATCACATCATTCATATATTCATATCGCAACATGCATTACCATAGATGAACAGAAGAAACATAGGAATTCCGCAAAATAGCTCTGTCATAGCATATTAACTCCGCAAAAACCTAGATACAAAATATTCATCCTTCAGCATCAGATCAAGATCTCCCAGATATTAAGACTCAACAATCACACTCGCAAAAGATCAATATCTCAGGTCAGTTATCTAAAAGATTTCCAAGATGCCCCAACACTTACAAACCTACATCTATTTATAGGTTTTCGCCTTTACATTGCTTGTCCACTTAGTAACAACTTCCTAACCGACACTTCAAAGTAAATGACCCAAAATCTATCTATTGTGGTCCAAATGACCCAAAAACCCGCATACCGTGGTACAATTGACCAAAAATTACATAAAATATCATCATTTGCGCTCGAATTTTTGCCTTCTACAGTATCGCAGCACTCGTGGTGCTGTGATAGTGACCCATCTAACTGCTTGCCAACAGGTCCCCAACACAATCTTGTGGCTTTCCCTTGAGCCACGTTAGCAGGACATGGTGCACTCGTTTGTCTTCACCCTGAAGTCTTCGTACTACTGGCGGATTTCGCTAACCTGCTGCGGCGACTTCCTGGCTCTCAAGTAATTCTTGTGCTAATGGGTGGTCCACCAGGTGCGCATCAAATTTCACCTTTCCTTCCTGTACCTCCTTTAGTGTAGGGTTAGCCGCATCATTAAACTCTGCCCCAATTTCTTGAAACTTGTCCAACTGCGCAACGCGTTTATTCTGACGTTCGTCTGCTTTGGGGACTCATTGCTGCAATGCCTTGAGCTTGGCCAATTTGGATACCTGCGCAGTTGGTGGCATCATGCGCATGGATGTATTCAATGTGGCTAGCTGTTATTCCGCCTCACGTCGTTGCTTGGTCAGCTGCTCCAGTGGCTCATCCTGCACAATACTGCCCCAAAACAGTGTAGTCATAGCAGTGATCTTGGTCGCTTCCTGTTCCAACTCGCCTAGTTGGATTTCCAACTCTTCAATAGCGCTCTTCCGCGCTGCGACAACTTCTTTTGGTGTGGTCGGCTGGAGTATGTGACTCAAGGTATCATTTTCTGCCTATAACCCGGCAATGACAGTCCCCAGCTTCTACGCGCGTGCAAACGGATCTAATGCCTCTGTTAGCTCTAGTACATGTTGACAGGCCTCAGCGATGACCTCCTCTAGCCGCACCTTACTGTTCCACAAGGTGGTTTTCTCCACTGTCAACCAATCCCGTTCCTTATTGAGCGCCTCTATTTGCCTCGTCTTTTCGACCCGAAGCTGTTCCAGCATATCCTTAAGCTCGTCGACCACTTCCCATGTCGCTGCTGCCTTACCCTTGAGTTCCTCCACCTCCTTGTGCACCGTTTCTTCCTCGTCTTGCAATTGCAAGAGCTGACTTTGGACGTCGTCTTCCCTATCCGCTAATTCCTGACTAGAAATCGTTTGTAGCTGCACCAACATCTGTGATGACAGTGCGTTGATGTTAACAGACACTGCCTCCAGCTGCTGCAGCGAAGCCTTTAGAGCCTCATCGTTAGTCGCAATCGCAGCTGGGGGAATTTGTACATTCCAGACCCGTGGCTCAGTGCCGATTGCACCAACTGCTTGCACAGTCGCTCCCTCAGGTGCCTTTGTTGGGCCCAGGTTGAGTTAAAGTTTTGGGAAGCACCTTTTTGAGGCAAGAAGGGAAAGCTGAGCTGAGCGCAGCTCAGAAACACAATTTTGGCTAAGTATTGAGGATGCTGCGAAGTTGCGTGCAGCATCCAACTTTTGACGGGACTGCGGAGTTGCACGCAGCGTCGAAGGTTTTGGCCGTGATGCGAAGATCAGTACTACGCAGAAGCAATGCTGCGGAGTTAGGAGGCCACGTGGAGCCACCAAAGCGGTGTGCTAGACAGGTATCAAGTGTAGTTACCGACTAGACCAGTAGCAACCATTTTTGGAAAGATACTTCAGGATTGCCGAGCAGCGGACGTAGGAAAAATAGGAAGGCGGCCACACGTGGGTTGTTAAGGAAAGCGATGTTTGGCACGCGCAGAAGGTAAAACCGTTAGAGAGAAACGGTTCGGCAGAAGCAGCCTGTAGGCACGCGTGCGACAAGAAGGCCGATAGCAACAGAATTAGGACGTGGAGATCCGCCATGATCAAGCAGACGCTACCAGGAGCCAGCAAGCCGGGTTGGAAAATCGGTGCAGTTTTGGAAACCCTTAGGGTTTTGGGTTTTAGGTCTTCGACATTGTACAGACATGACCTTCGGGCATGATCTATTTAAGAAGACATTTTGTATGGGATGGGGGTTCTCAGGGTTGTTATCCTTTTGGATTGTTATTCTTTTGTAGTTGCTGAGAACTTAAGGAGATAATCTTTTTATATTGTAAAATCTCTTTGAGTTAAGAAGATTGTTGTAAAGACTCTGCAGCTGTGTGCGCAGAGACCTAGCTGAGAGAAAGAAGAGTCTGCAGCTGAGTGCGCAGACTAAGAACGGTTGCCCCATCCCTTTTGAAAGAAATATATTACCAACCGTTCTTGTGGACATAGCTTTCCATTCGGGGAAGTGAACCACGTTAAATCTGTGTTATGTGATAATGTTTATGAATGAATGACTGTCTGTATTTTCTGTAGAATGAATGCTTGAATGTTTCCTTGCATGCTGTAATATGAGAACTTCGATATGCATTTACCAATACGAGAAGTTTGGGAATGATATGCTAGGTTCCATGGAAGCAGATGAATGGTGAACATTTCAATTCTATGTTAAGGCCGTGAATCAGTCCTTTAAGTATACTTACTTTCTTAAACACAGTGAAGGAACGCAACACAGTTAATCATGTTTATCATTTCAGTTCATGTTGTAATAATCCAAGTTCTTGATGAATGCTAGAGAGATAGCCAGTAAGTGCCTGAATGAATGGATGAGTGATATTCATTTCAGTGCCTTAACGTTTCCGAGATTTTCCAAGTAGAGGATAATTGTGGGTGATTCGCAGTTCCAGTAGAAGAGTCGCAGCAGTAAGAAACCCTTGGCATGGCCCGCATTGTTTCCTACACCACGCGGTACTGTTCGCAGCATAGAGCCTGCTGTGTACCGCATCACTCTGCCCGCAGTGCCGCTGATCTCTCCTGTGCTGCGCAACCTGTTCAGATAAACAACTCATCATTTACTGTGGAAACTTGATTCCGCAGTACCCCATAGAGATACACCTTGGGTGAGACCTCAACCTGTTCGCAAGTTGTTGCCGAAAGGGCCGGTGTGAAGGGGTTTTGTTGGTCAAAGGGAGAACCGCAAAGAACCTGGGTCTATTTGAAAACCTCTGGGTCAGTTTAAGCCAACAAATGGTTCCGTTGCCGTGCTAGAATCCATGATGAGTTGAAATGGTTCCGCTGAGTTGCAATTACGATGTGTGAAGAAGCATATCAGTTCCCTGAAGGATCTGACTATTGGCATCCTGAAAAGACAGAAATCCAAGCTTGGTGGGATAAGATCATAAGCGATTTTAATAGACAAGAAAATAGACATCTGCGTCTAAGTGACACACAGTGGTTGGATAGATACCTGTTGGACGACATTCACAAGATCTTTTGGGCATCATTTCCAAACGAGCTGCATGCGTGGATCTCGCGGCTTGCAGAGAAGAAAAACTGTTTCCAAGGAGGAGTTCCTACGGAGTGGACTCCTGAGCTCACAGCGCAGCTTAAAGCATTAGACAGCCCATTGTCACGCGCAGTTGATTATTGGGTTGATCATATGCTAGAAGGATTTGTAATAGAATTTGCTGTAGACACACTCAAATCCTACAGCCAAGAAGAAGCAAATTTGTTCGGAGGATTCCACGGTAAGTTTCTGAACAACCTCAGTCTATACATTAAGATGCTGTTAGCTGAGAAAGGTGTTCTAAGAATGCAGTAATATGCTTGAACTTTGTCATGATAAACAGTACATATATTGATTCTGATGAAGAGACACATATTATTAGAAGTGGTAAGAGATATAAAATTAATAAAGATACGGAAGGCCCTAAACTTCATATAGATACTGAGATCCCTTGTGATCTTGATAGTGAAGTTGCATAACCATTTACCCCTGAGAATCCATTGGCTGCACAAACCGCACCACCCTTATCGCAGAACCCACCCGCTACGCAACCCACCCCGCAGAAGAATATGCCTAGTCCATCTCTCTCGATAGTCCCATTTGTATTTACTGCGCAGATCCCTTTACAATAGCCGCACACTAATCTCGCTGCCCCACCACCTAGTAGCACAATGGCAAATGCTGTTATGAAACTACCAATATTCAGAGGAATTGGCCTAGAAGACCCTGATCAACATTGGTTCCTTTGTGAAGCTGTATGGAGTGTAAGACAAATCCAGGATGATGCTGTGAAACAAGCACAGCTCATCACCACTTTTAGGGATAGAGCACTACATTGGTTTATGAAATAATCTATTGTACAACCGAGAACCCTCGCAGAAATTAAAGTCGCGCTGGTGGCAGAGTTCAAGAAACCTAAATCTGAATCTCAGTGTATAACTGAGCTGAAGGAAATAAAGCAAAGACCAACTGAAACGGTCTGGGAATTTGATCAAAAATTTAAGACCTTAATAGACCAAGTAAGTTTTGTTATACCACCAGAACAACATAAAGAATGGTTCATTGCTACGCTGTTACCTCATATTAGATTACCATTGATGCAACAAAAGGTTCTATCCTAGGTAGAGGCCTTGTAAATTGCAATGAAGCTGGAAGCTTCACCGATTGGTGATACTAGTTTTGGGATGTCTCAGATCCAGAACCAGCTGACTACCCTAACACTCGAACTGCAAAGTATGAAAAATGGTAAAGAACAAAGATATGAACCTAGACAGGAGGTCTGGTGTACAAGTTGTAAAGGAGAAGGTCATGACCGTGAGCATTGCCCTCTATTCCGTGACTATATTAACAGTGGTGCACCTAACCCATTAAATCAGAATCAGGCCCCATGGTGTGAAATTTGTAGAACCACAGGACATAGACCTGAAGACTGTTACCTCATCCAGAAATATGTGAAAACCCCTAAGAATTTATACTGCAATTTCTGTAAATCAGTTGGACATGATGAATCCAACTGCCGCGCATATGAATTAATGAATGAGAGAAAAAGGGATATGGACTCAATGCGAGGCGCTGGCTTGTACCGCATACAAGAAGATACCCAGCCAAAACAAGAAAATGCACAATATGACCAAGGAGGATATAGAGGTCGTGGTGGTGGATATCGCGACAGAGGAAGAAATGCTCGTCCGACATAAGGAAGAGGCCGCAGCCAAGTCATTTGTTATAACTGTGGCCAACCCGGGGACGTATCTAGAGATTGTGTTAACCCATGCACTACGTGCAATTATTGTAAATCGTTTGAGCATGTCATTGAAGATTTCCCAATATTAGAGGTGGAAATGCAGAAGAGAAGATGAACAGATGCTCTGAATCCAAACGTCCAATGGATCGCAGTAGAGAATAGACCAGTGGATCCAAGCATTAACGTGTTCACGCGCAGTGGCACTAAGACAGGCCATGACAGAGGAGCGAAAGCTTCAACATTAGGGGAGGCACATACAAAGAAGGATCCCCTTGAAACAATATGGATAAGGAAAGATCCAGGAAAAGCACCCCCTCTAAACCTACAGAAGAACAAGGAGGTCTTCATTGACGCGCGGGATACCTTTAGAGAACCAGCAGATAAGTCATCAAGGATCCCGCTGCGTAGTGAAACACCGCATGTTGAAAACATGCCGGTTCCGTATGACAAAACAAGTACTACGACAGATATCCGTACTTCTATTGCGCAGTTCTTGCAAAGTTGCATGAAATTACTAAAAAGTGAAAAAGCCATAGTAGAGCTCCAGAAGCTTATCAGCCAGTATGAACCTCAGATCGCAACAGAGACTCCAGATAGCGCTGTACATCATATAAGGAAGCACAAAAGAATGGGTTGAGAAATGAGGCTTACTACGCAAATAGTAGATTTTGAAATGGAGAAAGTAATCCTTGATTTGGGATCAGAAGTGAATGTCTTAACTAAGCAGACATGGCAGCAGATGGGTTGACCAAAGTTGCTCTGGTCACCTATCCATTTATGAATGGCTAATTAGGAGAAGGTCATACCTTTTGGCCGCTTAGCTAATGTAGTAGTTGACATTGATGGAGTACAGAGTCATGCAGACTTTGAGGTTATTGAAATTGTGGATGATAGTCAACCTTTTCCAACAATATTGGGAATTGATTGGGCTATGGATAACTTGACTATCATAAAATTGAAGACAAAGAAGATGATCTTTGAAGGGAAGCATCTTAGGGTCATCGCACCATTGGATCCTAAAGATGGTGATAGATACAGTGAGCCGATTTAGGAGGAATCCCAAGCTCAAGACTTAGACCGACTCTACCAGCTGATTGCGAACAAGGAAGACTACATTAATCCTACTGTGGACGGTACGCTCAGCTGGTGATGTGACACTTCTTGTATCTTTGACTCAGATACAGGACTGGAGAATTGGCAAAGCCGCATGCATGAAGTATCAACAAGAAGATGTGCTTAGGTTACAAAATAACTGTGCTGGATCGGAAAAGAGGTGAGTCCTATTCCCACATATGATGGTTCTACTAATCTTTATAGTTTTATAAGAGAATTTACTGCAGCTATACCAGATGAGCATAGACTTCCAGCTTTAGATATAACATTGCAGGATACACCTGCCAGATGGTGGAATGCACATAAGAAAACATTGACCACTTGGGATCAATGCAGAACTAAGATGCAAATCCGATTTGCTGAAAAGGTTACTT
Organism: Larix kaempferi; assembly: GCA_027924585.1. Classification (NCBI taxonomy): domain Eukaryota; kingdom Viridiplantae; phylum Streptophyta; class Pinopsida; order Pinales; family Pinaceae; genus Larix; species Larix kaempferi. Next base: position 4,504,322 of record BSBM01000807.1, read on the forward strand.
TACCCTTTGAAAAGTACAATGGATAGACAGACCCTAGTCAACACATTCAAATCTGTTCAAAGGCATGGGTGGAAAGACCACTTACAGAATGGGTACATTTATTTGTACATACATTGGATGCGGGTATCTCAGAGAAATGGTACCTTGACTTGGAGTTGCGCAGTGAACTCACTGATTGGGAGCTGCTCGCTGCGAACTTCCTGAAGGACTTCAGTTTTGAAGATGAGAATCCATTAATCCATGAAGCATTACAACTGATCAAGAAGCGCATATTCTAGGACGACTGTCCTGATCAAAACATAACATTGCAGGAGTTTTTTGGGGTAGAGTCCGTTCCCGTGCACCTACAGTCAGAATGGAAGGAACATGAAGAGCACTTGATCGAGTGTTACAACTTAGCTGAAGATACCAATGATACAAATGAAGACGATGAGGACGACCCGCGCAACATAGATATACCAGAGTCAGAAGGCATGCGTGAGGTAGAAGGACCTCCGTTGGAAATCCCATATATGACTGGACCAGTAAAAACAAAAAAAGTGAACATTGGCACAGACAAAGAGCTGAAGTTCGCATCAATAGGAGATTATTGGGACGATCAGACTATTGCAGAGATCACAGATACCTTACATGAGTATCAGGAACTATTTCCAACAAAATTTACAGAAATGAAAGGAATTTTGGGAGACCTAGGGGTCATGAAAATACCCTTAAAGCCAGGTGCTAATCCTGTCAAGCAGAGACCATACAGATTGAATCTGTGCTATAATGTAATATCCCTTTTTCAAATTTTATTAAAATGCCCAATTTTTCACTTTTTTTCCCAATTTCGACCTTTGACTAGTTTTACTGTTTTGACCTCCAAATCAACCCAAATGCTCCCAAATATTTTGTAGGAGTGTATGAATGGTATTTAGACTTGAATATAAGGTTCAGGGATGTTTTATGGCCCTCCAAATACTGCTGCAAACTTGATTTGTATTCTGATCAATATATGTAATTTTGACTAGTAATTTGTGCATCAAATCCCCCTCGGGTAACACTGCAAATGGCCTTCCAAATGCATCCAAACTCCCACAAATTTATGAACAGAGGTATATAATTTGTTAAGTATGTGATTAAGGTCTCATATGCACCATTAATTTATTTTTAATACTGTTCTAACTCTCTCACATCCAACAGCAAAAACCCCCAATTCGACCCTTGGGGAAATGGCACTATTTCACCTCCCAATACAACTAAACTGAGTAAAAATGCTTCAAATGCTCAAGTACAGTACATGAAACTTGTATAAGACATCCATGGCAGTATATTTATCACAAATATATCAGATAATCATCCATCCATTCGAAATAATCAACATTATAGTGTCATACATCAATGCATTGGGGAAATGGACATTGTTTGCTCATTAATCAATAGTTTTGCATACAACCAGTGGGTATTTCGACCTGAGACTTTCTGAATATGAATAACAGAGGATATGAATAACAGAGGATATGAATCTATTACAATCATAAACATGTAATGAGAAGCTCTCTCAAGAAGCACAAGTGCTCACCAAAAACGCCCTCCCTCAAGGAGCACGAATATGCCTTCAAAACTGGAAACGGTGGAGAGAAAGTGCTGCACTAAACCAAACCATGGAACTTCCTGTAGCTGCTACATGCAAATACAAACTCCATTAAAGCACCATGAAAGACCTGAGTGGCCTCTCCAAACACCAACTTGGATGGGAATCTTTCACCCTCGAAATTGGCTAAGGCAAGAAACTAGTCATCCACTAGCTCTCTCTTCACAAATGCAATTTTTCTCAAATCATCAAAAGCCATTCTCATACTTGATTTCTACATTTTATAAACAACATTAGCCTTCAAGGGGTCGAAATCCTCTCAATAGATTCAATAATTTTCCATTTAGAAAATATTCCTCATTTGCCATTTGTCTCCTAGTTCCAACCTTCCATCTTCTCCCAAATTCGAATTTGAGTCTCTTTAGATTCCTCCAACTCCATGAACGCCTCTTGAGCCTATTTTTGGGGCTGACATGTCATAATGGTCAGGTGTAAGAAGTCAGGTCTGAATTTTGTCATAAAATGTCATAGATGCTTCATTATTGTTGTCATAAAACTAGGGAATCTAGCCCATGTGTCCACTAGTCTCCAATTTGACTCTTCCTCTTCCATGGAGGTTACTATTCCTTCCCATTTCGACCTAATATGTTCAATGCCATGTGTTATGACTTACCAACTCACCCAAGAGTGTTCACCTTCCCATGAATTCGAATTGGCAAGAGAGAGCTGCCATGTGTCATTGAAAAATCAAGCTAGTGTGGGTCCCACCACCTCCATATGTCTCCAAAACCACTTGCCACCTAGAATTTCTCTTGAATTTATTTATTAATCATATTTATTAAATGCTTGAACCCTTCTAATGTCTAAATATCATTTATTAGTTTCCTTATTACCATCCCACATGTGCCCATCCAACCTAGGAAACTAGTAGGATTGATGGGATTGTCTTACTATGCATTTATTTGAATGGGGACATTACATATAAGGAAAAAGTCCGCACAGAGCTAGATAAGATGCTAGAAGTAGGAATCATTGAACCAGTCGAATAATCCGAATGGATTAGCCCCATGGTTGTTCAAGACAAGAAAGCAAAAGGCGAGATCAGGATTTGTGTGGATCTCAGAAAGCTGAACGATGCTTCCATGCACGACCCATTTCCTACTCCATTCACAGACGAAGTGATTGATAACGTTGGAGGAAATGAGGCATATTCTTTCACTGATGTCTTCTTTGGTTATCATCAGATCAGGATTGATCCTGCGGATAGTCATAAGACGAAATTTGCTACAGAATGGGGGTCATTCCAGTACACTATCATGCCTTTTGGGTTGAAGAACGCACCTGCCATATTCTCTAGAGTTGTCGTTGCAGCATTTAAATATTTTATGCACAAGTTTTTAGAAGCGTATTTTGATGATTGGACTGTATTTGGTCTATTGAAAAATCATTGCGTGAATCTCCGCATGATGCTCGAGAAGTGTCGATAGCATCAAATATCCTTGAATTTGAAAAAGTGTATTTTCTGTGTGCCTTATGGAATTTTACTTGGCCACATTGTCTGTAAGCAAGGACTGATGGTAGATCCTGCAAAGATTGCAGTCATTGCGAACTTACCAACACCAAATTCAGTCAAGATGTTGCGATCTACATTAGGCCATACTGGATATTACAGGAAATTTATAAAGGGTTATGCACAGATAACCGCAACAATGAAAAAGCTACTGAAGAAAGACGCACCGTTCATTTGGAACGCAGAATGCGAATAGGGTTTTGACACATTAAAAGAAAAGATGGTCACTGCGCCGATTCTAGTCTTTCCAGACTGGATGAAGCCGTTCCATGTCCATGTTGACGCATCATGTATTTCCCTGGGGATTGTGTTAGCTCAGCCAGGAGAGGAAGGTATCGACCACCCTATTTCATTTTCTAGTAGAAAGCTCTCGACAGCAAAAAAGAACTATACTACTACTGAGAGGGAAGGCCTTGCGATGGTATATGCCCTACAGAAATTTAGACACTACTTACTAAGATCGCACTTCCTTATGTTTACTGACCATTCTGTGTTGAAATATTTGGTCAACAAGCCAGTGTTAGGGGGATGCATATGCCGATGGCTATTACTGTTCCAAGAATACGACTTTGAAATTATTGTTAAGCCAGGTAGATTGAACTTGGGACCTGATCATCTGTCAAGGACCGAGTCAGGAGAGGAGCCGATGAATATTGAAGACAGTCTGTCTGATGCGCAGTTATTTAGTATATAGGTTGCTGATGATTATTACAAGGATATCATTGATTTCCTAACCACAGGGCTGGCACCCCAAGAATTCTCGGTCTAGCAGAAAAAACAGTTAGTGGTGAGCGCCGTGGACTTCACTATAATTGCAGGTCAGTTATACAAAATTGGGCCGGATGAAATCCTGCGCAGGTGCATACTCGATCATGAGAAGCCATTTATTCTAACCGATGCACACTCAGGAATCACGGGAGGTCACTATGCAGGAAGGGCTACTGCATAGAAGATATTGTGTGCAGGGCTATGGTGGCCTACAATCCATAAAGATGCCAAAGAACATTGCAGGAATTGTGATGTTTATTAGAGGACAGGAAAACCATCATGCCGAGATGAGATGCCATTGAATCCACAGCTAACATTGCAGCCATTTGAAAAATAGGCAATAGACTTTGTGGGTCCTATAAACCCACCAGGAAAACGAACGGGTGCAAGGTATATTATTACTGCTACAAATTACCTCACCAGATGGGCGGAAGCAAAACCAGTTAAGGACTGCAGCGCCAGTACTACTGCGCAGTTTATTTTTGAAGAAATACTCACCAGATTTGGCTATCCGAAGATTTTAATGAGTTACCAAGGTACTCACTTTTTGAACAAGACGATTGAGGCGCTTACAGAGGAATTCCACATTCGTCATCAGCACAGTACTCCATATCATCCATAGGCGAATGGTCCTGTAGAAGCTTTTAATAAAATATTGGAGAACACACTCACTAAGGTGTGCAATGTAAATAGAGACGATTGGGACCTGCGCATCTCATTGGTGCTATGGGCATACAGAACCACATGTAAGAAGTTGATAGGACATACACCCTTTCGTTTGGTTTATGGGCAGGAGGCTATAATGCCTATGGAATATATTGTCCCTAGTTTGAGAATCGCTACATTTATGGGGATGGCAGACTGCAAAGCCCTAGAAGAAATATTACTACACTTACTGGGCTTGGAGGAAGATCGTTTCATCGCAGGCTTCCACCAGCAAGCGCAGAAAGACCGCGAGAAAGCATGGCATGATTGCCATATAAAGAACAAGTGTTTTCAGGTAGGTGATCTAGTCCTCCTATATGATAGAAAATTCATGAAATTCCCGGGTAAATTTAAGATGCATTGGCTTGACCCATATACTGTGATACATGTTACTAACACTGGTGCAGTCCAGTTAGCCAATTTAGCGGGTGATACTTTGCCAACTTTGATAAATGGAAGCAGGCTAAAGCTATACCATGATAGCACTGCTTCACAGAACCCTGAATAATGAAACAAGGAAGGAAGTTCTAAGTGTCAAAGTACAGTTGAAAGTGGACACTAGAAATCTAAAGGAGTATGTACATGTAAGATAAAAGAAAGAAGGTAAGATAAGAAGAATCATCTATGTACCGCGCAACACTATTGAAGCTGCGCGAGGAAAAAAAAAAAGATACAGTGGAAGCCGCGCAGTTGGAAATTTTTGGCACTGCGAAGTATCCTTGCAGGATTGCAGATGGCTTACTGCGTAGTTCGGCGCAGCACCCAGAGAAAAATAGTCGTTGCATGGATTTTCAGAAAAATAGCCGTTAGATGACCGTTGCGGCAACTGCTTCAGCATTTAAAGAAAAGATAGCCATTCTGAGCACGCTGACGACAGAAAAGATTGAAGGTTCCAATCAAAATTCGCTAACAGACACCACATTAAATGCTTATCTAACCATTGAAGGGTGCGGGAGAGGGTCTGCTGCACCTATAAATAACACCATTGGGAGACTCGCGGGCGTTACCAAGCACTTAGAATTTTCTGGTGATTAACCTCTCTGAGCTAGTAGCCATCTGTAGTCTGTCTGCCTTAGCCACTACCTCATTTGTGAATGTTCGAACCTCCCTTTAGAGAAGAAGAACTGACCCTTGAAGAATCCCTAAGGATCTTTCAACAAGGAGGGATTCAGCAGTTAATGAAAACCCTAGTTAAGAAGGTCACTGTAGAACAAGGAGAAGGATCCCGCAGATCACCAAGAATTAATCCCACGATGCAGGAAAAACCAAAGGACAAGGGAAAAGTGGTAACTGCACCTCGATCCAGTATCATAAAGTTGGGATCCTTGGCACAGAAAGCACCAACCTTTCAGACAGAATCTCTGAAGATGACACCTGAATACATCTCTCCGCGAGCACTGAATGCCCCTGTGTTTAAATTGTCCAAAAATGTGAGATACGACATCCCGCTGTCACCTATCTCAAAGCATGTTAACACTGCTAAGAATCTATTGGGAAAGATAGCAGATTGTAAATGGGAGGATTATGACCTCTTGGGAATGAAGAAAGATGAGCCAGATGTTCCCAAATACCTGGATTTTCAACCAGACTAGTATATGTGCTGGAAAAAGGACACCAAGGGAATGCTGAACTTGGTAGCTGATAGTTGGTTGGCACTTGTCGTTCAGTCAGGGCTACTGAACTTACTAAGATTACCACATTTTGACCGTTCTCCAAAACTGAATATCGTGGTTCACACACTCATGGCGCGAATCCATCAAGGTCATCTGTGGCTGGACAGAAACGTGGATATTAATATTGATTTGATCCACTGCATTACCAGGCTAAGCAAGCGTGGTAAGGATCCGAAGCATTTATTCCAGGGGAAGAGCAAAGAAAAAGAGGCTGTTGAGAAGATGAAGAAGACCCACTCGGTAGTAAAGTGCAAAAGAGGATTCCCGACAGAAGAAATAGAGGACCGAGCAACAATATTTGTAGCGCAGTTGCTCGCAGGCAAGATGCTCAAAACAGCTAGACCTTTAGAGGTGCCTGCGGGCGCAATACTCCTTGGCGGCGCAGCGGCCGAAGGGTAGAGCTTCAATTGGTGTCAGTTTCTGCTGAATGAGTTCCTTGAAGAACTCAATGACACCTAGGTGAATGGCGACCAGTTCCATTTCGCCTGGCTCATCATCCTGATCACTTTGTGCAGATGGAAGGAACCACGAGATTATGCGGGCGTCGTTATGGATCCCAAGGATCCTAGAGGGTTTAAGTTTGTCAACCTCTGGGCAAACACAAATGCAGAGCGCTAGCATGCAACATTAGAAGTATTTTACCAATACTATATTCAGCTGCGCGACACAATCACGAAGACACCCTGCATCACAAAGCAGGTCACGACGAAGTATGTCTGCATCATCGACTTCGAGGTGGATATGAAATGTATATTCATATCGCCGAAGGCACAAACGAGGAAACCAGAGTGGTTCCCAGGAAAGTACAACATGTACGAGCAAGATATTGAGGATCTCATGAAAGATTGGCTAGCAGAGTTCCGCGTAGAGGTCATGGACGTGGAGATAGATTCAGTAGAAGATGAGCCGATCTCGCTCTCATTCCCAATCATTGAAGAAACAGTGAAGAGAAAGGAAGATGAGACTTCGGAGAAGCCAAAGTCGAGAAAAAAGGTGAAGGCTACAAAGCTTCAATCGCAGGAAGTCCTCAATGATGATGACTACGAGATGATAGCCGAAACAGTCTCAGAGCAGATGAAGGAGCTTATGGTGACTAAAGAAAAGAAGGACAAGGTCATCCACGATGACTTGCACCAGACAAGGCTTGCAATGCAAGGCCTAATAAAGAAAATGGACGATGTCCAGAAAAGTCTTATTGTGCCGCAGGAAGCAGGGGCTGAAAGGAGGTCGGTAGGAACCTCGCAGCAAGGAAGCCAACAGCTAGCAATAACGCTGCCGTCAAAGACTAGGATTGTCCATGTGGACCCATTGGCTGTTGTGTTGCCAATAGAAGAGCAAGTGGCCTTGGACACAAAGGGAGTCGAGAGGGTAGAGCTCGACTTAGCCAAAATACCGTTTCCAGGATTGCACTTCATCCACACGCAGATCGTGGAGGAGATGCATGAATGGACGATTGAAGCAATGAAGTCACAGGCAGAACTCACTGCAACAAACAGACAAATTCAGCAGAAGGCAGAAATACAGCTACGCAACGAACAGGACCACTGAAAAAATTTGGAAACCACCATATCCAATGTGGCGAAGGATATTAAGGACATAGACATCCAGGATAATCCTGCGGACACAGTTCTAAGGATCGGAGATAAGGTGAGATACTTGCAGCCAGAGATGCAGGACAAAGAAATTTATTATGAGGCTGACATTGCCACATTGAAGGAGAAGATGAATAAGCAGGCGCCATTAAATGAACAACAGGTCAGAGACCAAGCAGTGAGCACCGCCTCGAAAAGCATCACAAGTGAGATGGATAAGTGTCAATCTCTCCTGGATAAGCTTTCACAGGCAATCGCGACCATTGAAGAGGATCAAGGATTGTTGCAGGTCAAGACCGCGGTACAAGAAAAATAGACCGCGCTGGACAAGTTGAACACAAAAGTGAAAGCTCTGCCACCTAGAGAAAGGCTGCCGAGATATAAGGAGATATCTAATTTAAAGAAAGAAGTACAGGATTTACGACAAAAAGAGACCGAGATGGATAATCAGTCGTAGCAGCTCCTGGAGAATGCCATGGCAGTATCGTAGCAGATTGAAGATAAGTTAATGGAACTGCGCGATAACCCGGAGCAGGTACAAGATCAAATTGGACAAGAAATAACTCTAACACTACTTGAGGAAATTAAACAGGTTGAGGAGGATACAAGAGAAGAAGTGGTGCAGTTGTGCAGTGCATATGACGATTTTGCAGCCAAGTTCATCCCATCGGCCGCGGCGCAGAGTTAGACAACTAAAATAATCAGTGGCTCGGGGACGAGCCACATGTAAGTGTTAGGGGCATGTTGGGCCCAGGTTGAGTTAAAGTTTTTGGAATCACCTTTTTGAGGCAAGTAGGGAAAGCTGAGCTGAGCGCAGCTCAGAAACACAATTTTGGCTAAGTATTGAGGATGCTGCAAAGTTGCGTGCAGCATCCAACTTTTGATGAGACTGCGGAGTTGCGCGCAGCGTCGAAGGTTTTGGCCGTGATGCGAAGATCAGTACTGCAAAGAAGCAGTGCTGCGGAGTTAGGAGGCCACGTGGAGCCAGCAAAGCAGTGTGCTGGACAAGTATCAAGTGTAGTTACCAACTAGACCGGTAGCAGCCATTTTTTGAAAGATACTTCAAGATTGCCAAGCGACGGACGTAGGCAAAATAGGAAGGCGGCCATGCGTGGGTTGTTAAGGAAAGCGACGTTTGGCACATGCAAAAGGTAAAACCGTTAAAGAGAAATGGTTCAGTAGAAGCAGCCTGTAGGCATGCGTGCAACTAGAAGGCCGATAGCGATAGAATGAGGACGTGGAGATCCGCCATGATCAAGCAGACGCTACCAGGAGCCAGTAAGCCGGGTTGGAAAACTGGCGCAGTTTTGGAAACCCTTAGGGTTTTGGGTTTTAGGTCTTTGACATTGTACAGACATGACCTTCGGGCATGATCTATTTAAGAAGACATTTTGTATGGGATGGGGGTTCTCAGGGTTGTTATCCTTTTGGATTGTTATTCTTTTGTAGTTGCTGAGAACTTAAGGAGATAATCTTTTTTTATTGTAAAATCTCTCTGAGTTAAGAAGATTGTTGTAAAGACTCTGCAGCTGTGTGCACAGAGATCTAGTCGAGAGAAAGAAGAGTCTGCAGCTGAGTGCACAGACTAAGAACGGTTTCCCCATCCCTTTTGAAAGAAATATATTACCAACCATTCTTGTGGACATAGCTTTCCATCCGGGGAAGTGAACCACGTTAAATCCTGTGTTATGTGATAATGTTTATGAATGAATGAATGTCTGTATTTTCTGTAGAATGAATGCTTGAATGTTTCCTTGCATGCTGTAATATGAGAAATTCGATATGCATTTACCAATAGGAGAAGTTTGGGAATGATATGCTAGGATCCGCGGAAGCAGATGAATGGTGAACATTTCAATTCTATGTTAAGGCCGTGAATCAGTCCTTTAAGTATACTTACTTTCTTAAACACAGTGAAGGAACGCAGCACAATTAATCATGTTTATCATTTCAGTTCATGTTGTAATAATCCAAGTTCTTGATGAATGCTAGAGAGATAGCCAGTAAGTGCCTGAATGAATGGATGAGTGATATTCATTTCAGTGCCTTAATGTTTCTGAGATTTTCCAAGTAGAGGATAATTGTGGGTGATTCGCAGTTCCAGTAGAAGATTCGCAGCAGTAAGAAACCCTTGGCATGGCCCGCATTGTTTCCTACACCATGCGGTACTGTTCGCAGCATAGATCCTGCTGTGTACTGCATCACTCTGCCCGCAGCGCCGCCATTCTGTCCTACGCTGCACAACCTATTTAGATAAACAACTCATCATTTACTGTGGAAACCTAATTTTGCAGTACCCGATAGAGATACACCTCGGGTGAGACCTTAACCTGTTCGCAGGTTGTTGCCGAAAGGGCCGGTGCGAAGGGGTTTTGTTTGTCAAAGGGAGAACCGCAAAGAACCTTGGTCTATTTGAAAACCTCTAGGTCAGTTTAAGCCAACAGCCTTCTTAAAAAAAATGTCGCACAAAGAATCTAGACGGGAAGTGACCGCATGAAAACCTTCTCCCGCTTTTACCATCATTGTGTGGGCCACTACGCTGGTTGCATTATTTATAGCGAGTAGTAGTCGACCGAGCTGCGCCTCCGACAACAGGGCGATCCCATTGATCCCATGGTCATGGTGTCCTTTCGTTCTGCCTTCTTCCAGCTCTCGCTCGTCATCTGAAGGGGTTTGTGATGATGCCTGGTCTGACACATGGTGATGCTTTTGGTCCATCTCTGGAAAATCTGATGGTATCCCTGCAGACTCCTCCTCCTAAGCAACTGGTTCTCGCCATTCGACCAACCAATCGTCAATGATCACATCTAAGTCTTCATCTGACATCTTATAGGAGGTCTGCAACAATTGTCTATCCTTATCACGTCGCACCTACACATGGATACTGTGCGGCCCAATCACAAACCGGGCGATCCCCTTATACTTCTCAACCATTGTCTGAGTCAACCGTGGAACCTGCTGAGCGGTCACTTGCAGTGCTTCCCAATAGAACCAGAACTGCTTGGCGCAATCCTTGACGTGCTCTGGCTCCTGCACCCACCATAGGTTTTGGTAGCGTGCCCCCTTTTGATCTTGCACCACGTCCACCTTCATTTCTTGATACTCGTCGGGTTCCATCCAGGTGACAAGCGTGACCAAGATCAACAACCAGCTGTATGCGAATGGCCACTGTCCCGCTTGGGCCTCGAGTGCGTCCTCCATTAACTGGTTGAGCAGAAATAGGGACCAATTCACTTGAACACATTCTGCACATAGCTCCCCGCATGCAACAACCCCTAAGTTGCCTTGATTGGGCCGATTGTTCCGAACGATTTTGGTAGCCAGGATCTGCGCCCCAATTTTAACTGCGGGCTCCTTGATGGTGTCTAGGAGGTAGGCCCGTCCGTCACGCTGCATTTTATACTGCTTCCTCAACCTTGCTGTGAGATTTTTTTCATTGTTGTTCCCCTGAAAGTATTGCGATGGGTTGACCCCGGCCTTTGCAACCCTGTGATTTCAGAAATCAAGTCAACCATGACGGTGACCTTCCTGTCCAACCATAGAATGCCGCCATGATAACAGGCCAGTAGCTGTTTCACACAAGCATTCGCTTCCATCAACCGCCCAAAGTGTGGCATGTTGATCAAACCCAACAAACTAGCCTTCTCCAAACCGCGCGCCCAGTCATGTGGAATGCGTGGTGCCGGTCAAGTATGCCCCACTGCTTGGGGTTTAAAGGGCTCCGTCATAACATAATCCAGTGCCAACAAATCATGATCATCGTACCGCAGCTACATTAGCCCAGGCACGATGTCGGTGGTACAACTCATACCTGGTGGAATCGCCGACATTTTGATGTGATACCGCTTGTTCTTCGTGGGCTTCCTCGGCTGCGTACCAGGTTGACATGGAGGTCGGTAGCCCAGGATATCCGCAGAAGACACGCCGGATCGGACTGCGGATTCCACAACACCAGAGCTCGATGGGCTCGCCTCAGGGACCCCTTCCGGCACTTTGGTAGTGGAGTGGGTGTGCCGCTTCTCTGGTCGCAGGGAGCTCTGCTGCGTCCCCCCCCTCTTCTGTCACCCAATCAATAACGATCCCACCGGCATGCTAGAAACCTCTTCCACAAGATTGAACTCCTCTTCAATATTGACAGGGATGACGGGTGACTCGGCTTTACTTGAAATCTCCACCGTATCTGGCTCACCCAGCATGCCACACTCAATTCCCGCAATGCCAATAGATGGCGCAAGCGTACTCAACTCAAGAACTTGCTCAACAGACCACCACTGCACTCTGGAACACAACTCAATGTTGCACAATTTCAACAATCGGAAGCTGAACTTACTCGTTACAAACATGTGCCTTCCGACCAGCCTCGGCCTATTCTTATAGCACTCAACTCGATCCATCGTAATCATGACTAAATCATGCATTAATTAGGACCAAATCCTGTCTTAATGACACAAATCCATCATTGATCCTGTCATTCGATCGACTGGATCAGCCATTAATGCCCATCATTCCAACAAGTGCCATTAATTAACTGTCTGAAACTTTCAGCATTTATTGCTGATTTGACTCGGTCGCGGCCCTGCCTATGTCATGATGCTGCTCCTAACTTGCGGCACAAGCCTCCCTGCCTACGCATTCTGTCCCTATCAGTGCACCAACCTGCCACCGAGCATCCTGCATTTTTTTTTCCCGATGTGACTCAGGCATCGCGCTGCTCCAAGCCCGACTGATAGAGCTTCAATCTACTGCCATTGATCAACTTTGGGAGCATTGCTCTGTCTAACTGCTGCAAATGTACTGCTCCTCCTGAAGTGATGCTACTGATGCGATATGGACTAAGCCAGTGCATCTGTAATTTTCCTAGATGTTTCATAAACTTGCTGTCATACAACATCACCAAGTCACCATGCTGAAACTGTTTGTTTTTTATATGGTGATCATGCCAAGCCTTTTGTCGATCCTTCTCCACACTTTGATGGAATCCTGCAATAAATTGATCTTCTTCCAGTTGCATTAACTGCGCTAGATGTTCTTCTAATTCCGCTGCATCATCCATACATGTTGCTACCACTATGTGCAGACTTAGAACAATGTACTCCATAGGCATAATCGCTTCTTGCCAATGACCAACTTAAATGGTCTCTGTCCCGTCAACCTTTTACATGTGGTGCGATACGCCCACAAAACTGCTGGGATTTTCAGATCCCAGTCATCACGGTTTGTATTGCACACCTTTGTCAGCGCATGTTCCAATATCTTGTTGAAAGCTTCCACTGTGCCATTTGCCTACAGATGATATGGCGTTCTCTTCCTGTGTTGTATCTGCAGTTCCGTTGTTAATGCGCTAATGGTGCGATTGATAAAATGACTGCCCTGATCACTCATCAATGTCTTGGGGCAGCCAAATCGAGTGATGATGTTGTTGAACAAGAAACGCGCAGCTGTTGCCACGGAACAATCAATGACTGGTGTAGCCTCTTCCCATCTTGTCAAATAATCTATCGCTGTGATGATGTATCTTGTACCAGTGCGCTTTCCAAGTGGGTTGATTGGTCCCACGAAATCCACTGCCCATTTGTCAAATGGATGTAGTGTCAGTTGAGGTATTAGTGGCATCTCATCCCTCTGGGAGGGCTTCCTAGTTCATTGACAAACATCGCAGGACTGCGCATAATCTGTCGCATCATTGTGCAATGTGGGCCACCAGAGCCTCGCATGAAGCACCTTCCTAGTAGTCGCACGACTACCATAGTGACCCCCGGCTACTCCTGCATGTGCTTCCGACAAGATCTGCCTTTGCTCATGAGGCAAGATACAGCGCCTCAATATCTCATCTGAGCCCAATTTGTATAACTCACCACCAATCGGCTGGAAATATGCAGCGTTGACCACCAACTGCTTTTTTTGACCGGTGGTGAATTCCTCTGGTGCAGTACCTGTCGCCAGAAACTGAATGATTTCTTCATAGTAGCCATCGGCTACTTCAACCTTAAAGAGTTGCGCATCAGGAAACTCGTCTTCAATGTTAGTTGGCTCCTCTCCATTCTCAATTTGCGACAGATGATATGGCCCTGCATTCCAACGTCATGGCTTCACAATCATTTCAAAATCAAACTCCTGAAAAAGAAGTAGCCAGCGACATATCTTCCCCCCCAACACAAGCTTATTGACCAGGTATTTCAATGCAGAATGGTGTGTGAACATCTTAAACTGTCCTCCCAATAAGTAATGTTGAAACTTCTGCAGCGCATAGACCATCGCTAAGCCTCCCCTCTGTAGTGGTATAGTTTCTCTCCACGGACGACAACTTGTGACTTGCAAAAGAAATGGTGTGATCCAGATCCCCCTCTCCTGGTTGCGCAAGCACCACTCCTAGCGTGATCGATGATGCATCAACATGGACATGGAAGTCCTTACTCCAGTCTGGAAATACCAATATTGACTCTGAAGCCATCTTAGCCTTCAACATCTCAAAACTAACTTGACATTCAAGGCTCCATTGAAAGACCACATCTTTCTTCAATAACTTCTCCATAGCGGCCGTAATCGCTGCATAACCCCTGATGAACTTGCGATAAGACCCAGTGTGTCCCAATGTCACTCTCAACTGCTTGACAATAGTCAGTGGTGTTAGGCTCAAAATGAGTGCAATCTTCGCTGGGTAAACCAACAATCCTGGATTGCACATGATGTGACCCAGTAGTATCCCAAATGGTGCACAAAAGATGCACTTCTTCAAGTTCAACGATATCTGATGCTGTCGACAATGTTCCAACATCAACTGCAGATTTTCTAGATGATCACTGATCAAGCCATAGACTGTCTAGTCATCCATGTATACCTGCAAAAAATTCTGGATGAAATCCCGGAAAGCGGCAACGACAACCCGCGAGAATATCGCAGGGGCATTCTTCAACCCAAACGACATCATTGTGTATTGAAAACAACCCCATTCTGTCACAAAAGTTGTCTTGTGGCGGTCTTCCTTTGCGATTCAGATTTGATGATAGGCAGAGAACCCATCTGTGAAAGAGTACATTTCCTGGCCATCGACACGTTTGAGCACCTCATCAGTAAACGGGGTCGGAAAGGGATCATGTAAGCATGCGTCATTCAACTTCCACAAATCGACACAAATGCGTACTTCACCAATTTTCTTGTCTTGTACCACCATAAGACTGATCCAGTATGACTCCTCAACTGGTTCAATAATGCCAACATCCAACATGCGATCAAGTTCTACTTTGACCCTCTCCTTACGGCACGAATTTAGTCGATATGGTCGCTGCCTAATTGGTTTAGCATCTGGTTTCAGTGGGATCTTCATCTCCCCTAAATCGCCCAAAATACCTTTCATCTCAGAAAACTTAGTAGGGAACAAGTCTTGGAATTCATGTAGAAAGTCTGTGACCTTCCCCATCATCTCGTCATCCCAATAGTCCCCAAAATTCGCGAACTTGGGACTGTCCTCTATCCCAATGTTGACCTTACGAAGCTTCAGTGGTTGACTGATTGGATCACTTGGCGCATCAGGTGCTACGATATCGCGACTTCCTTCAGATTTTGGAATATTGACGTTCCGTGGATCATCAACGTCTTCTGGCCCACTAGTGATATTATAAAATTCCATCATGGACTGCATCTGGCAGTGCGTATGTGGATCCACAGGGTATGCCACCAGAACAACCTTCAGAACCACGTCGCGGATGAGTTGAAAATAATTATGGACATCTGGGTTGGAATTCGTGAAGCTGAAGGTATGAGTAAAACACACTATCAACTCCAACCATGTGGAAATTTCCCCTCGCAATTCAACGACAGTATACCATGATCGCGGCATCTTGCCCAAAGTATGGACAAAGGCATGGACCCACTCATCTCTTGGTCGTGATGCCCACAATGTCTGACACTCCATCAAATGACTGCCAAGGTAATTCCGACCATCATATTTCCTTGTGTGATAAACTTCGGTGTCACCAAAGCGAACCGTCATCAAGAGCCGACATTGTGGCCAGCCTGCGATCGACTTATTATGTGTCGCCCACTAGCGTGCGGGAGCAGCCTTCAGTGCTTCCTCCAATGCCAACAATCACTGCGGTTCTGAGACCTTTTCCTCGAATGCTGCAAGGAAGTCAGACAATCCCGACAGCCCTTCATATACTGGTAACGTAACCGTTTCAGTCGCAACGCGGCACAATGACTGCGTGACTAGCCCACACTTGCGGAGTGACACCTCATGCAAGTGATTCTGCCAATTTTATAAAGCGTCGTCAAAGTCGGAAGACGCAGAGCTGTCACTGCGCCATCCAAGCTCACAGTTGGTAGTCAGATGAATATAATCTTTTGAAATATTGAATGCATGGTCCCATCCGTTGGGATCGTCGTCTTTTACTGGTTCAATATACCTGCGTCCTTCAGCCGGATCCAATGGAGCAATGAATCTAAGATTGCAGTTTTCAAAAGTCATCATCCGCTTCTTAAAGTTGATGACTGTTGCACCGTCGTTAGCCCATCCAATCCCCAACAATGCAGGATAAGAGCTTCCCCCTTCAACTACTTCAATGACGTCAAAGTTAGCATATGTCTTCATGCCCTCAATGTCCACCACCAAGCATGGAACTCTCCCAATTGGTGTCACCTTGGTGTGATTAGCCAGCCGAAGCTGTACATGAGACCAACTCAATGGGGGGCTCCCCATTTTCTGCCAGGCCTGCTTGGTTAAGATGTTGACATCCGAACCAAGATCTAGAATAACCAAATCAACTTGATAGTCTCCAATTTGAATGTTCATACTCATATCCTTACCTGTCTTTCGCCTTTGTAAGGAGTTTACCGCGGACTCTTGTCGTCCCCTGGCTGGTTGTTACAATAGTCCCTCAATCTCAGCAAGAGCATCAGGATCCTTTGCTAGCGATAAAAAACTCTCAAAAAAATTCTGCAAGGTTCTAGACTGCCGCAATGGACCTGCCTCTTAAGAAGTATAAAAAACAGGGGGCATGTCACAAATAATAGCCTTACTGCGATCGTTTTCCATCGCACGTCGCATCTAAAAGAATGCATCGCGCTTAGACTCAATGTCAAATGACACCTTGTTTTGCCCTGCCAATCGAATGAGCAGGTGTGAGCTATCCTCTCGTGTTGTTGTACCTCCACGAGTGACAACGACGACAGCAACATCTTGCGGTCTTGGCTCCGCAGAAATTCTCGCAATATTTGCACCTTGGGTCTGGTTCAGCGATGGATTCCCCGGTGTGTTCACGTTTTGGTTAGCATTCTGATTCGGCCGTTGGTTCTGGTTCCGCGTCGGTTGCTGTACTTGATTCTGCACTGGATGGTGTGCCTGATTCTAATTCTGCAACTGTGGAACATTTCCCTCTTTCCATCATGCAATCAACTGTGGACAGTTTTCAACAGTGTGATCAGCAACAAAACAAAACGTACATTGTGTCTACAACTTTGGGCAATCTCACTGGTAGTGTCCCCACGTCCTGCAATTGTAACACTAGATAGGTCCTCATCCACCTTTTCCTCCTTCGTGACCAAATCCTCCACTGTGTCCTCCCTGGTATCCTCCACGGAATCCTCCCTGTTGCTGGTACTGTGGTTGATTGAACTGTTGCTGCATAGGATTCGGTTGCATGCCTTGCCCTTGCTGCACATACTGTGGTTGCTGAATGTACTGTGGGTACTGTGGAGCCATTTGCATCAGAACATATTGCAGCATAAACTGTTGTGGTTGCCGTTGTGTTAGAAACTACACCTGTGGTTGAGGTAGCGGCTGGGCTACCTGTGGCTGCAGTTGCAGTCGTTGTACAACACGCTGATCATCCTTCACATTGAATGCATCGTACGTTCTCTCTTGAAGCAACCCATATGCGTGACAATCTTTGTCTTCATGTCCCACTGATTTGCAGAATGTACAATACAAATTCATCGGTTTTGTGACCATTTTCTGCATGTATTGACATTCCTCATGGCGGTGCCCATATACTTGACAATGCAACACCACGGCATGCCGCCGCCACTCAATGGATTTGGTGCTCCTGAAACCAGATAATTGTAGAAGTCTGGGCAATTATCCTTAGTATGCCCTTCCCCTCGACATCACGTACATCATACTTCCTCATGTTGTTCCTTTCCCTTTTTAAGATCTTTGTAGCTGTATCGTCAAGTTAGCCAATTGTGTCTGAATTTGCGATATACCTTCTGCGTTCTCACCAATCGAAGAAGCTTCCAACCACATTGAAATCTCCAGAGCTTCACTTGGTGTTGTAATGTTCTGTTGCATCAGTGGTAATCGAATATGCGGGAGCAATGCCACGATGAACCATTCTTTGTGTTGGACAGTGCTCATGTGGAAGCTGACCCTTTCCATCAGTGTTTTGAATCGCTGGTCAAAATACCACACAGTTTCATTGGGATACTGCTTAATCTCTTTTAATTCTGTAATATACTGCGCTTCAGATTTGGGTTTTTTGAACTCCGTGATCAATCTAGCTTGCACTTCATCCAGTGTCTTCTCTGGAGCGCCTACAAGAACTTGCACAAACTTCATGAACCAATATAATGTGCGACCCCGAAGGGTTGTCACCAATTGTCCTCTCTTAGCATTATCATTAGTAATCTGCTTTACAGTCCATACTGCTTGGCATAGAAACCAGTACTGCTCAGGATTATTTGTTCCATTTCCATGGAACAACGGTAACTTTGTATCTTCTCCCGCCATCCTAGACTTCCTTCCTCCAGTCGCTGAGCTATTAGCAATTAACTTATGTAAACCTGATGAACATGGTGGTGTCGAAACTGTATTTCTTATTGGTTGAGAGATAGTGAGCAGAGGTGTGGGTACGTTGGCACCGGCATTTGGTCCTGCCTCTATCCTGGGCATAGCCTGGTTGTCCTTGTCAGGACTGTGAGGTCGCTTTGTCCCGTGTGGTCTTCCTTTGCGGCCTTGTGTTTCGATCGCAGCAAAACCTTCTCTTGTCCTCTACCTCTTTTCCTGTCGAAACCTTGCTCCTCCCCTCGTAAGACCACTCTCTTCCTCAGCTTCCCTCACAGTCTCGTTGTGACCTGCATCCATCTACCCCTTATCATTCCATATACCTCCCCCCTACTATCACGGTACCCACGGCCTTCACCCACCAGGGTGTTTACTGATCCAGATGCATCTTCAATATGCCCTTCTCGCAAATTAGCATCTTAATAGACAGCTGGAGCTATAACAGAAACCTTCGCCATGGTCCCCGGAAGAAATATCTTTCAGCTTCACTATAGGATTTGTTTGTATCAACTGCAAATTCAGTGATATAGCCTTCCAATATGCTATCAAGCCAAACTTCGACAGCCCGCGATGCTTTGTTGTCGACTTCCTACAGTTCCTGGATCAGTTATGGGGTCTAGGTCGTCGGTTCACCACCTTGGAAGTTCCTCTTCTGAAAGGTCAACTTTTCAAATCACTTGAACAAGATGACTGGGAACTCGCAAAAAAAATATTCGTACGGATCATCGTGAATATATCTTTCCACCCACTGATCTACCGTCAGTCGAGGGTTCTGGTTTTCCTTTTCAGCAAATTCTTGCAACTTCTGATCAAACCAGTCTTGTATATCTGTTTGCGTTGGATGCCACAACATATCCTCCTTTCACTTCGCACTACGGTCTCGGCAACGGAACCATTTGTTGAAACAAACCCAGTCGACATGGGTTCCCAACACTGTCGACACCCAAACCACCACGATCTCCCTGAGCACCGACCCAGATAGGTTTTACCCTGTCCTGCAACACCTGTAGAGCAGGGGAGGTCTCACCGGAGATGTTCAAGGGAGAGTTGATGGAACCATGTTTCCGCCGAATGAAGGAGCAGGTTGTGCATCAATTACTTAACTTATTGCAACATTTCAGAATTAGATCTAAGCATTTAACTCAGTCATCAATCAGATTCATGGCATCATTCAACAGGATAATTCATCGTTGCGACAGATATAACCGTAAAGCATTAATCATAGCAAGTAAACATCGCATCATTCATATATTCATATCGCAACATGCATTACCATAGATGAACAGAAGAAACACAGGAATTCCGCAAAATAGCTCTGTCACATCATATTTACTCCGCAAAAACCCAGATACAAAATATTCAGCCTTCAGCATCAGATCAAGATCTTGCAGATATTAAGACTCAACAATCACACTCGCAAAATATCAAGATCTCAGGTCAGATATCCAAAATATTTCCAAGATGCCCCAACACTTACAAACCTACATCTATTTATAGGATTTCGCCTTTACATTGCTTGTTCACTTACTAACAACTTCCTAACCGACACTTCAAAGTAAATGACCCAAAATCTATCTATTGTGGTCCAAATGACCCAAAACCCGCATACCACGGTACAATTGACCAAAAATTACATAAAATATCATCATTTGCGCTCGACTTTCCGCCTTCTGCGGTATCGTAGCACTCGTGGTGCTACGATAATGACCCATCTAACCGCCTGCCAACACTAGTGCAATAAAATTTCTATCTATTTACTGTGGCAATTTTTTAGACATTGATGTCTTTTTTTCCATCTATTTGCTAACATTGTGGACTTGGGGATACTATATTTCTACTAGTTTTCATGGTTTTTGGTTTACCCTTTTTGGGGTTTTTCTCTATTATTGTATAGTGTTCTCATACGTTGCTTGTGGGCCTTTACCATAATACATTTCTTGGTCGTATTTGTATTTATGGTGACTGTTTATTTCACTAATGACTATCTCATCCCTTAACATGGAATTTGTTGGTAGTGGTCCATATAGAGAAAAATCAAATCGACTTAAAGTTGTGTCAATGACTTGTCCTAACACTTGTCAATCCAATCACTGTGATGCTTCTTCTCCTCAGATTAGGGTTTAAGTTCCCCTCTCACATGATGGTGGTTTTTTGGACTTGGAGGCGGGGCTGGAGTTAAAATCTATGAGTGATGGTGGATTTGGGTTTCAGACAGGTGATGGGCTATTCGAAATTGGTATATCTGGTCCTAGGGGGCTAAACTAACTGGTGCAAAATATCATGCTAGATGAATAATGAAGGCTTACAAAGTAAGAGACGGTTCGAAGTAGTTTTCCCTTGGGAAATATGTGAATATAGATTGGGTTGGGGTTTTTGCTTATCTAGTAGTGGTTGGTCAATTCGAATATGCAAAGGTTAATAGTCTGGAATTGATAGAATGGGTCTCAACCAATTAGGGGATGGAATTTGGATATGCTACCATGGTTAGTATGCTATCGAATGGGTGGTTTTGTTTCGTTTTCCATATGGTAGAAGTTGTTCTAAAGTTTTTGGATAGAATTTGGATGATAAAAGAAGTCTCTTTGGTGCTTAAACAATGGCATACCTCATTTGATCTAGAAAAAGAAAAGATGATGAAGCGACACTTCTGGCTCTTACTCCCTGGTTTCCCAATTGAACTATGAACTAAAAATATTTTTAAGAGTCTAGAAAATTTTCCGGGGAAGTTTATCAAGATGGATAAGAAGATGCTTTACGTGATTGATAAAAGTGTTGCATATTTCATGGTGGAATTAGATATTCAAAGGGGTATCCAGATGAAATTGAGATAGTTTGGGGTGAAAGGGTTATCAAGAAAAGGTTATACTGCCTTCATATCCCTTTCCAATGTCACTATTGCAGAAGCTTTGATCATTTGAAGGAAAAATTCCCTCACTTGCTATATGGTGAGGATGAATGGGACTCTGGCGAAGATTCTGACCAAGAAGATGAAGCCCTAGATCTAGTTCATTGCAATAAGGGCTTTGCTCCTAAACACTGGATGACCCCTACAAATGAAAAAAACTTGGACGCAATTCAAGGTATGGATTTAAATGATTCTCCTACTGAGTATGAAGGATTTTCTAGGTCGTTTTTGAATTTTTTAACCTCTACGAAATTTTTTTATGAAAAAAAGTCATTGAATGGTGATATAGGGATTGATAGTTGTGATGATACTTCTATTAAACCTTCTAGTGTGTTGGTTATTGTCACAAATAAGTGTTTGAATGTGGAGGGTTGTTTAAATGAAACCCCAAAAAGCTTACCTATTTGTGAAAAACCTAATATGGAGGGCTCTATTTTTTATCATCATATTACTATTTCTTCACATAATATGTCGATTTTAGAGGGTGGGGTGGATTCTGGTGTTTTATCGCAAGATACAAATTTGGTGGTGTCTTCTATTGATATGGGTATTAAGAACCCTTCACAACCATCTATGTTACATTGTGAGGGTTCTTTGGTTCCTCTCCTATCTATCTCGTGCTCAAATTGTAATGATACAAACCTCCAAGATCTTGTTTCTGGTTCTAATTTGGTTCCTTATCCTTCTTATAGAGATTTCCTTGTTAAGAATCCTCTACAGGTTTTTTAATCAAAGGTTTCCAATAATTGCGAGGTTTCTTTTGTGGGCTCTATAAGGAATCAAAATGTGACAATTAGGAACAAGGGGAACAAAAGTAAAAACACAATCAATACTTTGAAGCCTCCAAAAAATGAGTACATTCCTCTGTCAAAGAGATTAGATGAGGCTTCCACATTGAAAACTAATTCTGTTACTCCAAACAATTCTCGGGCACTTTGAGATAGCATGCCCAGGTATAGGGGTGCTTAGTGTTAATTTTGTCTTTTAATGCTAGAGGGGTTGGGGGGATATTAATGCTAGGGCCCTTCGCTGACTCTTTAATTCTACTAGTCTTGATGTAATATTGATTTAAGAAACAATGTGTAGTGGGGATGAATGTGTTGAGGTCTTTTCTAACTTACTTCCTAGTTGGGAAATGATTGCATTGGATTCAAATGGTCTTTCATGGGGGTTGTTTTCCACTTGGAATCCAATGGTTACTGATCTAAAGGCCTATGGAACATGTGTAGGTTTCCTATTGGAGGGCAGGTATAGAGGATACGACCAGAATTTCTCCATTGTTAACTATAATGGCCCCTATAAGGAAATGGAGAGGTTCTAGAATTCTGTGGAGTCTAGTGGTTCCTCTGTCAAGGAGATTAGATGAGGCTTCCACATTGAAAACTAATTCTGTTACTCCAAACAATTCTCGGGCACTTTGAGATAGCATGCCCAGGTATAGGGGTGCGTAGTGTTAATTTTGTCTTTTAATGCTAGAGGGGTTGGGGGGATATTAATGCTAGGGCCCTTCGCTGACTCTTTAATTCTACTAGTCTTGATGTAATATTGATTTAAGAAACAATGTGTAGTGGGGATGAATGTGTTGAGGTCTTTTCTAACTTACTTCCTGGTTGGGAAATGATTGCATTGGATTCAAATGGTCTTTCATGGGGGTTGTTTTCCACTTGGAATCCAATGGTTACTGATCTAAAGGCCTATGGAACATGTGTAGGTTTCCTATTGGAGGGCAGGTATAGAGGATACGACCAGAATTTCTCCATTGTTAACTATAATGGCCCCTATAAGGAAATGGAGAGGTTCTAGAATTCTGTGGAGTCTAGTGGTTTACTGAGAGACACAAAGCTTATATTGGTTAGGGATTCAAATTTTACTTTATTCTCTTCAAAAATTTGGTGGTACATTGCTAGAATTAACCCTCTCTTGGAGCTTTTCTTTCAATTAATTTAGAATTCCAACTTAGTGGATGTTACCCCTGCAAAAATTTGTCCCACTTGGAGGAATGGGAGATGTGGTACTAGTGGTATCATCAAAAGACTGGATAGATTTTTAATGGCTGATGCCCTCTCAACTTCCCTGAATATATATAGATATTGGATTATAAACTCTAATATCTCAGACCATTCTCCAATTTGTTTACAACTTGATTGTGTGAACAAGAACAATGACTACCCCTTTAAATTCAATCATATGTGGTTAGATGATGAAGACTTATGATCTATGGTTAGATCTAGTGGGAAATCCTTCTCCATATATGAAGATTCATCTGCCATGGATAGGTTGGTTTGTAAACTTAAAAAATTAAAAAAGAAGGCTATCCTTTGGTAAAAAGAAAAGAAACACAAACCTAATCAAGATTTAGATGATATTGAAGGGTTAATGGACCAATTTTTTGATAACAATTCATCTGGTATTTTCACTGAGGAATAGAAGCTAGAATTAGCTACTTTGGAGAGTCATAAATCTTTATTACTAAAGCAGGAAGAAATGACTTGGAGGTTAAAAATTTGGGCTATTTGGATAGCTCGAGGTGATAGTAATACTGGATTCTTCCACATATATGCAAATTTTAGGAGAAATATTAATTATATCCGGGACATGGAATATGGTAATGGTAATTTGATTCATACACAAAAGGATCTTTAACAAGATGCCCATGATCACTTCTTAAATAATTTTAGGGATCCCAGTGTTAATGACATTGCTTCTCAACTCAAGGTTATTAGTAACTTCCCAACTTTCTTTTTGTTGATGAGGGTCTGGAAATTGGGGATCGTGTTGCTCTAAAGGAGATTGTTAGAAACCCATGTCAACACTTCTCTTTACTTTGTTAGTATATTGTTGTTGGGCGCATATTCTTTGTAAATCGTCCCGTAGTATTTGTTGATCCATAGTTTGTATTAGCCCATGGTATTGACCCATAGTATTGGGCATAGACTTAGTATATAAGTGTGTGTTGAGGCCAATGAAGGTACCGTGAAGTTATTTGTATTGAGATTGCTCAAAGGAGGTTGCCCCCTCGAAGTGGCCTACGATCAATAAAATATTCAGTGATCTCATATATTATGCATTTTATCATTTAATTGTTGCAGGTTCCTCACATCTGGTATCATAGCACTTTCTTGGGCTTGTTGGGTGAAATTTCTGCCATTTTTTTTCTGCATCTATTGAAGGTTCGGATATGGGAATAACCCCTATCTGCTTAATTGTGGGAAGTACTTGGTGTTGGTGGGAAAAACTACCCTATAGTAAGGAAACATATACTATCAACTAAAAGGGGATGACAGGTAAGCATACTAACTGTGTTGCAGAGATGTTTATGAAAGGAAATAGGTTATAGGTCTTGAGAACATACCTTTCGAATGATGTTCAATCCTAGCTCTTATTAGATCTTGCGCTCGATCCTCAAGTCAACCTCCCGTTCGATAAACCTGCAATACAAGTACCTTTCTCAGCGTATCTTGGATAATATATAATGATGAAATGGACAAAGCAATTTAAAGATCCAATATTAACCAAAACAGATCCAAACAAGTATATAACTTCAATGAACACTTAGTTTGGGACAAGAAAGATGCTTCAACCTTTTATTGTCAAATGCAAATTGATGATACAAAGTATACCTAACTTTGCCACATGCTCTTGCAACCTGATCCTGGGCTCTTGCTCTTCTCTGGCTTGGATATATTCCAGCATAACCTCCTCCAATGCAAGCTTCTATTTAAAAGTCTCTCAATAGCATTCATGTCTCTAACCCCTCTCTTTATTTTTCCTTGTATTTATAGGACAAGGGAAGCAGTTCAGGTCGAGAGACGGTTATGGAGGAAGTTGGGGAAGTTGGGAAACCAACTGCAACTAATCCTCTTCATGAAATTAATTATTTTTTAATCATCTTTTGAGGTGTACGCTACTATTTCTTAGTGGAGTAGCGCCCAGGGTGCTAGTATAGTGTTTTTAAACTAGCACTCAACACTTTTTGAATGTTGAGCGCTACTCTGTTGAAGAGGAGTAGCGCTCATGAGGCTTGTGTTGGTTGTGGAGCCAGATCTTCTAGACTCATAGATGATATTGTATCAGCCGTGTTTGTACCCCAGTTTTATATGATATGTAGGTGGACTGTACAGTCATCCCAGCAGGGGGGTGTGGGGGGGCATCGCCTCCCCACGGGGTTCCAGTTGTTTTGTGGGCCCATGGTTTTGGGTATCACGTGGTATTTTCCCATTGTATTTCCCTTATAAAATAAAGACATTGTAATACGGCTAGGGAGGATGATGTATTAGGTTTTATGCATTGTAAAGATCTCTAAGATCAGGAGAGAGACTGTGAAACAGAGAAGAGGAAGTGCAGCGGTTGTGCTGCAGGTTGTATCCCTTCACCTTGTTGGACGGTAATAATAATAAGGACTGGCAAATTCAGTGTGGACGTAGCCCAAATTGGGTGAACCACGATATATCTGTGTCTCTCTTGTAATGTGTATGTGTGATTATATTTGCATTTCTGTTTATTGTTATTGCTCTGTGATCCTGTTTTTTTAACAATTGGTATCAGAGCCAAAGGTCTATTTGGCAGTTAAACCCGTAGGAAGCTAGGGTTTCTGGTTCAAGTGGGAGCAATGGCAGAAGAAGGAAATTTTAAGGTCGAGAAGTTTAACGGCCAAAACTTCGGGTTATGGAAGATGCAAATGGAGGACTATCTGTACCAGAAGGATCTATTCCTACCGTTGGGAGGAAAAGCAAAGCAGCCGATGGCTATGAAGGACAAAGAATGGGAGGTTCTTGACATAAAGGCTCTGGGAACAATACGGTTGATCCTGGCTTCGTCGGTGGCTTTCAATATCTCAAAAGAAACGACAACAGAGGGTTTGATGAGCGCATTGGGTAAGCTGTATGAAAAACCCTCGGCCTCCAACAAGGTATTTCTAATGAAACGTTTATTTAATATGAAGATGTCTGAAGGTGGATATGTTACTGATCATTTAAATGAGTTTAATACGGTTACAAATCAGCTAAGTTCTGTAAGTGTGAACTTTGATGATGAGGTTAGGGCTCTTCTAATCTTGTGTTCATTGCCAGAAAGCTGGAATAGCTTGGTCATGGCTGTAAGTAACTCTGTCTCTGGTTCAAACACCTTGAAATTTGATGATGTTATTGGTGTTATTCTTAGTGAGGAAATGCGAAGAAAAATCACAGGTGAGACATCAGGTAATGCGTTGACAATGGAGAGCAGGGGAAGACAAAAGGAGAGAGGAAAGAGCCAAGGTAATCGTGGAAAGTCTAAAATGGGCAGATCCAAGTCCAGACTGGGAAAGATAGAGTGCTGGAACTGTGGAAAGAAAGGACATCTGAAGAAAGACTGCAAATATCTAAAGAAGAAAGGAGATGCACAGAAGGAAACTAACCAGGAAGCAAATGTAGCAGGTGATGTGTTAGAAGATGCTTTGATTCCTGCATTAGATAATACTAGTGATTATTGGGTAGTAGATTCAGGAGCTTCATGTCATGCTACACCCCATAGGAAATACTTTCATGAGTATGTTCCTAGCGACTTTGGACATGTTTTATTGGGTGATGATGAGCCATGTAAAATTGTTGGAATGGGTAAGGTATGGATAAAAGTTAAGAATGAAACTGATTGGTTGTTGAAGGAAGTTAGGCATATTCCTGCTATGAAAAGAAATCTGATCTCAACAGGGCAGTTGGAAGATGGCGGCTGTCTATCTACGTTCAGAGAAAAGTGGTGGAAGATCACTAAAGGATCAATGGTGATAACAAAAGGAGACAGAGTAGGTATGTTGTATTTATGTCCTCATAATACTGACCATTCTATCTCTTTAGCTTCCACAGGAACAGATACAACATTGTGGCATCATAGGCTTGGCCACATGAGTGAGAAGGGGATGCAGATTCTCCACTCAAGGAAGTTGCTGCCGGATTTGAAGCAAGTAAGTTTGGAATTCTGTGAAAGCTGTGTTTATGGAAAACGGAAGAGAGTCAGATTTCTCAGGGTTGGGAAACAGAAGAAGAATGAAAAATTAGAGCTTGTGCATACAGATGTATGGGGACCGGCTCAGGTACAAGCTCTTGGTGGCTCTCATTATTATGTTACATTTATTGATGATGCAACTAGCAAAACTTGGGTTTATTGCATTAGACAGAAATCTAATGTGTTTGCTACTTTTAAGAAGTGGAAAGCTTTGGTTGAGAATGAGACAGGAAAAAGATTGAAGTGTCTCAGATCTGATAATGGAGGTGAGTACTGTGGCAAGGAGTTTGATAGTTACTGTTCATACCATGGGATTCATAGAGAGAAGACAGTCCCAGGAACACCACAGGAAAATGGCGTGTCAGAAAGGATGAACAGAACGATCATGGAGCGTGCAAGGTGTATGAGACTGCATGCAGGGTTGGCCTTATAGTTTTGGGCGGATGCTGTAAATACTGTTGTTTATTTAATAAATAGAGGACCTTCAAGTGCTTTGGATGGTGGTATTCCAGAAGAAGCATGGACAGATAAAAAGGTAAACTACTCATTTCTGAGAATGTTTGGTTGTGAAGCATTTGTCCATATTGATAAAGAAAATAGAAGAAAACTTGAAGCTAAATCCAAGAAATGTACCTTTATTGGATATGGGGTTGATGAATTTGGTTATCGTTTATGGGATTATGAAAATAACAAAATCATCAGGAGTAGAGATGTGATATTCAATGAAAAGGTCATGTATAAAGATCAGTTGCAGGGAAAGAAATAGGAAAAGGAAAACACAGAGTACATAGTGCTTGATGAAATTAAAGAAAATGAAGTTCCGAAGGTGCCAGAAAATCAAGAGCAGCAACAAGTACCTGAAACTCCTGCAACTGTAAGAAAATCTACTAGGTTAAGTAGACTCTCTGAATGATACTCTCCTTCAATGTATTATTTATTGATGACTGATTCTGGTGAACCAGAATGTTATGAAGAAGCAATGCAGGTGGAAACTAGAAAGAAGTGGGAGCAAGGCATGAATGAGGAGATGGAATCATTGGTAGGAAACCAGACTTGGGATTTGGTTCAATTGCCTACTGGTAAAAGAGCATTGCAAAACAAATGGATTTACAGGTTGAAGGAAGAAGGAGGAGGTAAGAAGCGGTACAAGGCCAGACTTGTTGTAAAGGGGTTTGCACAGAAGAAAGGTATAGATTTTGATGAAATATTTTCTCCTGTTGTTAAGATGACTTCAATTAGGACTATATTAAGTCTAGTGGTGGTAGAAGATTTGCATCTTGAACAGTTAGATGTAAAAACAACCTTCCTCCATGGGGATTTGGAGGAAGAAATATATATGCAGCAGCCACAAGGGTATGAGGTCAAAGGTAAGGAGGATCTGGTATGCAGGTTGAAAAAGAGCTTGTATGGCTTAAAGCAAGCTCCAAGGCAGTGGTATCTAAATTTTGAAAGGTTTATGACAGAACAAGGTTATAGTAGATGTCATTCTGACCACTGTGTTTATTTCAAGAAGCTAGACAATGGAAGATATATTATCTTGTTATTGTATGTGGATGACATGCTTGTTGCAGGGTCTGACATGCAGGATATAAATGTACTCAAAAGGAAGCTAGCTAATTCATTTGTGATGAAGGATTTGGGTGCTGCAAAACAAATCCTTGGTATGAGAATAACGAGAGATAGAAAAAATCACAAATTGACATTGTCTCAAAGTGAGTACATACAAAAGGTGTTGGAGAGGTTCAGAATGCAGAATGCAAAACCTGTAAGTACACCTTTGGCTAGCCATTTCAGTCTAAGTAAGGAAATGTGTCCCAAGACACAAGAAGAGACAGATTACATGTCCAAGATTCCCTATCAATCAGCAGTTGGCAGATTGATGTATGCCATGGTGTGCACAAGACCAGATATTGCACATGCAGTGGGAGTTGTGAGCAGATATATGAACAATCCAGGTAAAGAACATTGGAAGGTAGTACAGTGGATTCTCAGGTATTTGAGAGGTACTACCACTGAGGCATTATGTTTTGGAGGTTCAGACACTGTTCTACAGGGATATGTTGATGAAGATATGGCAGGTGACAAGGATAGCAGGAGGAGCACCACAGGGTATGTGTTTACTATAGGTGGAACAACAATAAGCTGGATTTCGAAACTACAGAAGGTTGTTGCACTTTCAACAATAGAAGCAGAGTATGTTGCCATTACAGAGGCTAGTAAAGAGATGATTTGGTTGCAGAGGTTTATGGAGGAAGTGGGTAAGAAGCAGAAGGATATCAGATTGTATAGTGACAGCCAAAGTGCCATTCATCTTGCAAAGAACTCAGCATTCCATTCCAGGACTAAACATATACAGCTCAAGTACCATTTCATACGCTCTGTTCTGGAAGATGAACTGTTGAAGCTGAAAAAGATACATACTAGCCAGAATCCTGTAGACATGTTCACAAAGGTAGTGACCAGAGAGAAACTGAGTTCGTGCTCGATTTCAGTTGGCCTTCTAGCATGAAGGTGAAGAGGAGAAATTTTCCAAGTCCAAGTCCAGCAAGTGCAACAGCGGTGGAGTTGCTGTGATCAATCTCCAAGTGGGAGATTGTTGGTTGTGGAGCCAGATCTTCTAGTCTCATAGATGATATTGTATCAGCCGTGTTTGTACCCCAGTTTTATATGATATGTAGGTGGACTGTACAGTCACCCCAGCGGGGGGGCATCGCCCCCCCACGGGGTTCCAGCTGTTTTGCGGGCCCATGGTTTTGGGTATCCCGTGGTATTTTCCCATTGTATTTCCCTTATAAAATAAAGACATTGTAATACGGCTAGGGAGGATGATGTATTAGGTTTTATGCATTGTAAAGATCTCTGAGATCAGGAGAGAGACTGTGAAACAGAGAAGAGGAAGTGCAGCGGTTGTGCTGCAGGTTGTATCCCTTTACCTTGCTGGACGGTAATAATAATAAGGACTGGCAAATTCAGTGTGGACGTAGCCCAAGTTGGGTGAACCATGATATATCTGTGTCTCTCTTGTAATGTGTATGTGTGATTATATTTGCATTTCTGTTTATTGTTATTGCTCTGCGATCCTGTTTTTCTAACAGCTTGAGCGCTACTATTGCACACTGGAGTAGGGTACAGGTGTTAGTCTATTGAAGTAGAGTAGTGCTCATGTCTCGAAATGACATTTTTAGGTTTTTTCCAATCTTGCAAGGAGGTGGAGTAAGTCAAAGTCTCATCTAAGGTCAACATGCTCCTCCATCCAATTTTTCCTTTTGTGTGATCAACAGCTCAAGGTGATCACGGACGGAGAGGTGCAGGTTTGACCTATAACAGATGCCCCCTAATGTGTGAGGTTAGAGGGAAACGATGGCCGAAATACATTATAATCCAAAGCCAAAGAAGGAGCAAGGAACCGCAGAAACAAGTCACAAGAACACCTGAAACAAAGATCAAGGTCAGCGAGCAATTACATTCTTGACATCATATAGATGTGCAGTGTGAAATAACATGATCTCCGATACATAACAAGGAGATGTATATATAGCATGGCCACTTAGAATACAAGTGTGGATCCATGTCAAACTTAGAATACAAGCGTGGATCCATGTCAAACTGAGAGATCATAGCCATAACAACAAACTGGATCTATGTCTCATGGAGAGCTGAATATAAGTGAGGCTCAGTCTTGCGCAACTTGGGTGATAATAAAATGAGGTAACGTCATCCAAAATCCCAAGGTCTTCATACAAAACAACCCTAGGTACAAACCCTAACCATGTGAATAGATGAGCTGATAGTCGAACATTGGGGATATCGTTTGATTACCGGTCATTGATGTATACCGTTAACAAACGCAAGGGATTCCACTGATAATGATGGTGGGGACCAAGGTACCAAGTACGATCTGCCAAGTGTGAATAGATGGACTTGGATTCGAACACTTGGGGATTTTGTCGAAGAAGAGACATTGATGTATTCTCAACATTCAACAGCGAGGAAAATTTCCACTGGTGACTGCAATCTCCAAGGTACTAACCGAAACTCTAAACTTCATTCCCAGAGTAAAATGAGTTAATGTCGATGGGAAGAAATCCATTGGAAGGGAGTTCTTAAGGCATCCTCCATCATCCAACTCGAGGAACACTCAACTGGTATGAGCTGATATGGAGTAATATGTAACAAGACTGACACTAGGATGGCCGACACAGGGTATATCCTTGAACAATGAGCACGACACAAAGTGACTCAGGCAGTTTCCGACATAATGGGGTAAATAATAAACCTGAAATGTAGGAGACATTATCAAACCCTCCATATGGTTGGAAGAATAACCAACCGGGGGAGTAAACAACTCGGAGATCAGGTTTACCCTGAGGTCAAAAACTAAACCCAACCAACATGATAGACTCAAGTAGGTACTGTGTTCAAGGATAGAACTGATTGAA
Source organism: Larix kaempferi (assembly GCA_027924585.1). NCBI lineage: Eukaryota > Viridiplantae > Streptophyta > Pinopsida > Pinales > Pinaceae > Larix > Larix kaempferi. Next base: position 4,536,303 of record BSBM01000807.1, read on the forward strand.
ATGCCTTTGACATGGAAGATATGACACATCTTTCCCATCCCTTATTCTTTTTAGATAAAAGAATACCTTTCTTGTTGTTTTAACGAGTCCAAGAAAGAATGAAAATTCAATAGATCCAACCATGTAATATTTTAACGAGCCCATGGGAGGAAGACTCAGGACCTTCTTCATTGTTTACAGAGTTCAAAGAAGAGATAGAAGATTACTCTATATTACTGATCTCTGGATTTTAATATTGAGCTGAGATCTGTTCTTGCTCGCTGGTGTTTTCAATTTTAAGGAGTCTTAAAAACTTAAACAATAGCTCCATATATCTGCTCATGGATTTTAGTATCGATCCCAAGTAGATTAATGCTCGCCGGTGTTTTCCTATTTATAGAGTCTGAAAAAATTAAACAATCCTCTTTACACCTATCCATGGATTTTATATCGAGCCCGGATTGGCTTGTGCTCGACAGTGTTTTCTTGTTTATAGAGTTGAAAAACTTAAACGGTCCTCTACTTACCCTCTCGTGGATTTCACATCGAGCCCGAGTAGGTGAATGCTCGCTTGGTATTTTCACGTTTAGAGAGCCTGAAAACCCTAAAGAGAGGCTCCCAAAGGTCCTTTTTCATGCAATTAGTCTCCTCCCCCGAAAAAGTATAAAACAAAGGAAGAAGAACTCTTCTAGAGCATACAGAAGTATACCTAGAGTATACATTTTCCGTAGTTAATCCACCTAGGCCCGAAAAAGGGGTAATTCTATACCTGAGTGGATGAGCCTTCGATTACTTTAACAAGCTCGAAGAGGAAAAGCTTGCTCGACAATATCGTTTAGGTTTAAATAGTCCAAACAAGAGCTTTAAATGACTTAAAGGTCAGCTTCTGGGATCATAGCTTCATAATCTGCCAAAACTAGGTCTTCAACAAAATATTAGTAATCGTGACAAAAATCTCGAATGATATATGAATTTGAACTATTAACTAGTTAACAAGGTCTAACATCGAGAAATTTAATCTTAGGAGATCGATCCTACAAAAATTTAGTGAAAAATGAGAACCGGATAAGTGAACATTAGTATTGCACCATGTGTATGTTTTAATTGATTAATTAGGTCATTTTGGTAAAATTTGAAACTATAGATAATTTAACAATGGTGGGTAAAAATTAAAATCCATTTCAATATATATAATTTCATTTTAAAACTCAATTTCCAATTTGTTTTTGTAGGGCAAAAATTTGGGGCAAACTTTGCACTTTCAAATCTCCATGGCGATCAATTCAAGCATCCAAATGTTGTTCTTCTTCCACCAAGTAAGTTAGAATCCTCCCCACTTGCATTTTTATGGTTTAGTTTTTAATTTTTGAGCCTAAAGCTGCTTGCCAGGCAATGCTCACAACGTTTAGTGCGCGGGCGCTACTGTGTAACAAGAGCAGTAGCGTGTGAAGGAGATGAGCGCTACTATGATCACATAGAGTAGCGCCCACACGTTACTGTGTAGTGTACACAGTAGCGCTCAAGCCTGAAAATGTAAAAACAAGCGCCGAGGACTAAAAAATTGTCATTTTTTGTGCAGGATGGTTCTTCAATGGAGGGAAAGAGAACATGAGGACATGGATAGGCTAGCCATGCAAGAACCAGCCACTCTCCATGCTCTCCGAAGATGCGGTTTATTGAAGTTTTACTGAACTGTAAATATGAGGGCCCTAAACAAATTATTTCGAAGACTTATTCAGTACTAGGATGTGGATACCAATACCTTTGTCATCCGCGGGAAAACTTTGGAGTTACAGTTGATGACATTTACTTCATTACTGGTCTCTCACAGAGGGGAGATGTAATAAATTTGAAGGGGTCTTCTCATGTGGGCATAGGGTCGGTGCAAGAGTACTTGAATACATATTGTGTGGCTGGAGCTGAGAAATCAGGAAGCCAAATCTTGATTTATACCATTGAAGGCCTCCCTTTGAAGGTGATAGTGAGTATGATTAACCGAGTGGCAGGTAGTGCCTCACTACACCTAGCTTCCAGGCACTCTATGCATGTTGGTGTACAATGCTTATAAGGTCATGTATACGATTGGTGTACTAGTTTACTGGCGAGCATGAAAACTCAATTGACGGGTTGCAAATCCGGAAAAATGAATAATTTTGGGTACGGTAGCATTTTGTGTAATTTATTCTTCGAGAGGATGCCTGCTATTAGCTTGGGGATGCCTCTACCTCAGGTTAACCCCCGTGAGCCTAGACTAGGCCATTGGGGTGACATATTCCTCCGCCAGGGTGGTGGGGAAAGTCACTACTATTATCATACTGATGATTTTTGAGGGTGGTGGGAGAGGCAAGTGCCCGCCTTCGAGCAGTTTCCATATGCTGGATTGGATTTCCGCCATGATCTAGAACTGGCGCTTCCTCCAGGTGGAGCCTGGGGAGCTATTGGTATGTTTAATTTTGAGAATTATTTAATTTTTTCAAAATTTTCAAGTATTTGATTTTAATGAATGAATTTTGAAGTGCTAAACAAGTGTCATATGCAGACATTGGGCCTGTCTATCCCAAGGGACATCCTACCATATTTGTGAGGCCAGCCGATACTACTGCAGCAGATGCTATGTTGGGGACCATAGAGAGAAAAGTGAGTTGGTTGACTCATGAAGTTCCTGCATGCCATATGAATCAGATACCTATTGATATGTAGGAAGATGTAGTTGGGGTGCCCCCAGCATGGCTTAGAGTGCTGCGGAAGATAGCTAGGCTAGTCATATGTTATCGCAATGCAGTAGATGATGATGAGGCCCCTCCTTCTCCATAAGATAAGGATACATTCTATGTATATTTTTCAGGCCACTGTGCCCAGTTTTGTACTTTTATGACATGACTTGATAGACTTGTGATCCAAAACTCATATATTTTTTGATACAGTATCGGCTATATATAGTATCGGTTATTTACATGTGTATGTGTTTGAATTTTATGTGTGCAATGCTGTTTATGAAAGTGTATGATACAAATGCCAGTCTAACACATAGTTTTCTAATGAATCAGCTAATGTGTTTAAATTTCTTGGAATGTGTTCATATATAATAGAATCAAACTGTCTTTCCAATAGTCTAACTCGCAGAAACTGACGTAGCAATCCAGGATCTCTAATCTGGTAGACACCCGTTAACTGAAATACAATTAGTTGTGAGTCAAGTCTTACCTCCAAATGTGAAATTCCATGACTGAGAGCATCTTGGAGAAGTTCTATAATTGCACTGTATTCAACCACATTATTCATGGTGGGACCCAAACAAACCCCCCCCCCCCAAAGAGACGAGTTGGCCAGCGGGAGAGTAAATGACCCAAGCTGTTGAAGCCAACTGACAAGTGTGGCGACTGGCGCCATCAACGAATCCTAAGAAGTGTTCAGTCAACATCTGGTACACAAAACGAAAAACACACATAAGATTTAACTAACAAGCATAAACGAAAACTAGCTCTACAAAAAATATATAGTTATGTTACAAGAAAAAGCACGTCAACCTAAGCGTAGTACTTTTTTAGGTAGAGCCCATTTCTAGGCTCGTCCAGCTTATAACCTTCGTAATCTACCAGTTTGTAGGCACCTTTCTTCAGTACGTTGGAAATTATATAAGGCCCGAGCCACTTGGACTTGAACTTTCCAGGTCCTAGGGGTTCTTTTTCTTGATCCCAAAGTAGGACCAAGTCTCCTTCAAGGAAAACCCTAGGTCTGACGGATTTGTCATACTGTACTTTGACTCATTTTTTGTGGACTTCATTTTTTGTGAGCACGTCGCCGCGCTGCTCATCTAGATGTTTTAAGTGTAACAAACATTCTTCTAGTATTGAAGTATCCGGTAGTAACTGAACGACTAGTTTCAGCGAAGGAATCTCGCATTCAATCGGTACGACTGCTTCTATCCCATGCACAAGTTGGAAGGGAGAGAATCTAGTAGCAGTCTTAAAGTTAGCTCGGTAATCCCAAAGAGTCGGGTACAACATGATGTGCCAGTTATTTCGACTGGCATTAACAGTTCTTTGCAGTATAACCTTTAAAGTTTTGTTCACTGCTTCGACTTGTCCATTCGCCTGTGGATAGTATGAAGACGAATGTTCTTGTCGAAAACCAAGCATTGTATACAAATTGGTCATCATGCTATTCTGGAAATGACTGCCATGATCAGTCACTATCTCTTTAGGTATGCCAAACCGTGCAATAATATGATTAAACACGAAATAAGCGGCAGTTTCTCCATCTGCCTTGACAGTAGGCATTGCCTCTGCCCACTTGGTAAAGTAGTCAACGACAACAATGATGTAATGATTCCCTCCAGCCGAAACTGGATTGCAAGTCATGTAATCAACCCCCCATTTTGTGAAGGGACCTGCTGTAATCACAGGATGAAGAGGAGCTGGGTGTGCCCTCATTTTCTTAGTGAAAAACTGACACGGACGACAGCGTTTCACAGCTTCCACACAATCTTTAAAGATTGCGGGCCAAAAATAACCGGCACGCAGTATCTTCTGAGCTGTTGCCAACCCGGAAAGATGTTCCCCACAAGCTCCACTGTGGGCATCATTTAATACTACTTTGGCATCTTCTATAGCTAAGCAACATTGTAAATGGAAGCTACCCCCCGTCGATACAAAGTATCTGAGATGATGAGGTAGTTCTTCGCATGGCTTTTGAGCTTGCGTCGCTCTTCTCGAGAAAAAGTAGTAGGACACCTCAAAGTCTGGAGATATACTAAGATATCCCATACCATGGGTCAGAGGAAGCAATGAGGAAGATATGTTCATCTAGGAATGATGATTCTTCCTCAATGTACTCTAGGTCACTCGGAAACTCTGAGATTAACTCAGCGAACACTAGTGATTTCTTCGACTTGGTCGATTGAAAGACCAAATAGAACTCCTATAGGATTACAATCCATTTATTATATTTCCCATCGATGATTCGTCGAGTGAGAACGTACTGAAAAGGATTGACTTCTGTTATCATAGTAGTTGTTCGTAAAAGTATATAGTGACGAAGCCTCTGTACCACATAGACCGCGGCAAGTGCTAACTTCTCAACGTGCGAATATTTAACCTCAGGGGCTATCAATGCGTGAGAAAGATAGTAGACAACATGCTCTTAGAGCGTATCGTCCTCCTGAACTAATACTATACCAATTGTATTAAGAGATGTTGCTAGATATAAAAGAAAGTCTTTTGCGTAGTCTGGCGGGCTCAACAAGGGTGCTGAAAGAAGTGCCTTTTTCAAGGCCTCAAAGGATGCTTGAGAAGCCTCGTCCCACACAAAGTAGGAGTCTTGTTTGAGTAGTCTCACAAAACCTTTTGTAATATTAGCATAGTTTATGATGAATCGCCGTAAGAAATTAGACATGCCTTGCAGACTTTGGAGTTGTCGCAAGGTGCGAGGAGGAGGCAGATTTACAATCGTCTCTACTTTCAGCGGGTCGACCATTATGCCACGACTGGAGACAATGAATCCCAGTAGACGTCACGATTCAATACAAAACACACACTTATTAGGATTCAAATGAATCTTATATTGTCTGCATCTTTCAAACACCTGTCTAAGATGAGCTGGATGATCCCGTCTCTTTCGAGATCGCGCTGGGAGGTCATCCAAGTAAGGTTATACTATGTGTTTGATATCATGAAAAGCAAAATTGATCGCACGCTGGAAGGTAGCTCCAGCATTCTTCAAGCCAAATGGCATCTTCCGGTAAGCAAAGGTCCCCCTGTAAAATTAGTCACAGCAGATCTAATGAACAAGTAAATCAATCACAATAGATGAACATAGAAAATATGGTGCAAAACTGTGCAAAACATGCAACAGTGCTCAATATCCCAATAAGGGTGAATGAATTACAATAGAATACAATCTCTGTCAATGAGCAATTCGAATTGACTAAGTAGGCCATTCGAATCACTGAATGGAGTAGCTTGACTCCAACTAGGAGTCCTCATCATCAATCGGTGGTGGTCATCAATGCACAAGAACCAGTCATCCAGGTGTCAATCTGAGTCTAACTGAGTGTGTCATGTGTAACTGAAGTGTGTAGCACTGATTAAGGGAAGGAGGCTCAGTGGGGGGCGCATGGGAGACTAATTGAAGTCAGAACAAGTCATCTAGTCAAACTGGAGGTCCAACGGAAGTGAAACAGTCAGTCGGGAGTGAAACTAGCCTCAAATCAGGGAGAATCGGAGCTAACTAAATGTAACTGAAGTGGAACTACAGTGGTAGGTGAACAAGTGCGCCCTTCTCTGGCAGTAGGTGAGAAGTGGGCGCCTTTCAGCCTAGGAGGGCTAAAACTCTGTAGTAAGTGGCTCCCGGGTGCTAGAATAAGGTGGATAAGGTGCTGGAGGCATCAAACTGGTGACTGGGATGCATGCAAGTGCATGCAAACCCTAGATTTTGCATGCAAACCCTAATTGCATGCAAGATCCTGAAAAAGATGATGTGGATATCCGAACACCCCCCCTCAAGCTAGACTATGATGTGCAAAAAATAATGTGGGGCCCTGGTAACTAAGACCAAAGGTCACCCCGATACAATAATCCAAAAAATGCTGAAAATAAACTAAGTGAGGAAAGAGGGAAAACCCAGTGGGAAGAAAGCCCCCCCTCAAGCTAAAGCATAATAATGAATCAATCTGTCTCCACCATGATGGAACTCACCCCCAACAGTGAACGGAGGTAAGAGAACTTCTTCTCAGTGAAGCTCTTGGTGAAGATGTCTGCAATTTGCTCATCAGTAGGGCAATATTGCAGAATGATGGTGCGGTCATGCACCAACTGTCGAATGTAATGCATATGAATCTCAATGTGTTTGGTCCTCTGCCACTGAACTGGATCTGTGGAGATCTTGATATCACTTTGATTGTCACAAAATAGGACAGTCGAAGTAGTGCCACCAAAACCAAACTCGGAAAGAATACCCTGCAACCAAACTGCCTGAATGCAGGCATTGACTGCCCCTCGATACTCTGCCTCGGCTGAAGAAAGTTCAATGGCTGCTTGCTTTTTGCTGGACCAGAAAATAGCACCATGACCAATCATGAAAACATAACCGAAAGTGGACTTCCGATCAATGCTATCACCTGCCCAATCTGAATCAGTAAAACCAATGAAATCTAGCTCAGAATCTGCAGCATAATGTATGCCAAACTGTCTCGTACCTTGCACATACTGCAAGATCTGCTTGGCTGCTCGCCAATGAAGCTCATGTGGCTGCTGCATATATCTTGACACGGCACTCACAGCATATGAGATATCAGGCCGTGAGTGTGTCAAATAAAGTAGTGAACCAATCAACTGTCGATACATACTGCAATCTGCAAGCAGTGTGGAATCTCCCTCCTCAAGACTGATTCCTGAGAGGAATGGGAATGGGGATGCCTTACATTCAGCCATATTAAACTTCAATAACAGGTCGGAAGCATATTTTTTCTGAGATATAGTGATCCCATCAAAGTTTTGAGCTATCTCCAAGCCCAAAAAATGACTCAGCAAGCCCAAATCGCTCATGTCAAAAGCTAGATTTAAGGCAGATTTTAGCTTGTTTATTGAAGTAAGTGTGCTACCAGTAATGAGAAGATCATAAACATAAAGTACAATAACCAACAAATTACCTTTAACTCGCTTAAGATACACATTCGGATCAGATTTGCACCTTTGGAAATTCTGAGAAAGAAGGAAGGAGTCCAACTTTGCGTACCAAGCTCTTGGGGCCTGTTTTAACCCGTACAAAGATTTCTTCAATCTACAAACCAATGATGGATCTGATGTATAACCCTCTGGCTGCTGCATATATACCTCTTCAGCAAGGTCTCCATGTAAAAATGCACTCTTCACATCCATGTGGTGCACTTCCGAGTGCTTGGATGCGGCAATAGCTAAAACAAGGCGGATGGAATCCATCTTTGCAACCGGTGCAAAGGTCTCAGTGTAGTCCACTCCTTGGACTTGGGAAAAACCTTTTGCCACCAACCTTGCTTTATATTTTCTGATAGTGCCATCAGCAGCAACTTTAGTATGGTAGAACCATTTACACTTCACTAATTTTCTTCCAGGTGGAAGAGAAACTAGCTCCCATGTGTTGTTCTTTTGAAGAGAACTGTACTCTTCGTCCATGGCACTTTTCCATCTCGGATCTCGATGAGCTGAATAGTATGATGTAGGATATGAACCAGCCATCAAATAAAAAATCTCAGGAAGAAATGGATCAGCAATAGAAAGAGCCATACCTGCTCTTTGAAAGTCTCCTCTTGTTCGTCTCGGATCAACAGGATTTCCAAGATTCGAACCAGTAGAATGTAGAGTGTTTTGGGCCCACTTTGGTAACTGAGGAGGATCATAATGGTCGGATTCCGAACCTGATATGTCATGATCATCATATGCTGCTACAATATCAGAAATATCAGAACTCATACCTTCATTATCGCTGCTCGGATCTTCTTCTGGTGAAGGCGGTGAATCGGCAGTCTTCTCCTCGACTAGTTGCAATTCTTGAAGCGGTTCTTCAAATTGCACACTGCGCTCTATGAATATATTTTTAGATCTGATATCCATGAGTTTATATGCTTTTGATTCTTCCCCATATCCTATCAATATGCACTTGATACTTTGTGGATCCAAAGCTCGTCTCTTCTCAAAAGGAATTCTAGCCCATGCAGTAGAGCCAAAAACTCTCAAATTTGACACATCCAGTTTGTGACCAAAGAATGCTTCGAAAGGAGTCATACCTTTCACGGATGAATGTGGAACATGGTTCTGTATATATGCATCAACATTGATTGCTTCAGCCCAAATATTTGCAGCCAAACCTTTTGATTCAATCATGCATGTAGCCATCTCTTTCAGTGACCGATTTTTCCTTTCCGCTACACCATTCTGCTGGGGTGTGTAGGGAACTGTATGTTGGGTCTTAATTCCGCTTTGGGCACAAAGTTGCAGCAACTCAGAATTGATATATTCCCCACCATTATCAGATCTAAGAGCTTTGATCTTGCTCTCAGTGGTGGTCTCAACAGAAGCCTTAAAATCCTTGAATTTTCCAAGCACTTCTGACTTGTTTTTGAGAAAGAATACCCATGTAAAGCGGGAAAAATCATCAATAAATGTCAAAACATACCTTGAACCATTTAATGACATATGGGGCAGCGGACCACTGATATCAGAATGGATCAATCCCAAAATAGTAGAAGCTCTGCTAGCTTTGCCGCGGTCGAATCTGTGCTCGGGGTGCTTCCCAATGATACAACCAGTGCATATTCCCTTCGAGGAACGGAGTTGTGGAAGCCCATCTACCATGGATTTGTTTGATAACAGCAGCAAATAATTATAATTAAGATGTCCAAATCTTTCATGCCAAATCCTACTAACCTCATTACCATGTGTGCGAAGAGCAGTGGACTTTGCAAGCGGAATAAAGTGTGAAAACTCATAGCATTGTGCAGTGTGATTTGCCTTTCCGACTGCAACTAGTCTTCCACTTTTGATATCAGAAATTTCAATTGTATTAGGGCTGAATGTAACTTGCTTTGGTTCACCAGTGTGTGTCATTTGATACACAGAAAGGAGATTTGAAGCCAAGGAAGGCACATAGAGAACATTCTGAAAGCTTCCATGTTCTACATGAATCGTACCTTTGCCCTTTGAAGAAATTTTTGAGTCATCTCCCAAATGGATGGGGATGGAGCTGTTTGGATCGAATGAGGAAAAAGAATCAATATTTGCAGCCATATGATTTGATGCACCCGAATCTATCAAGAGAGTAGTGGGCTTCAAAACCGTTGCCATGAGTGCTTGTCCTCTTTCATGATCATCATTCCTATCCTTCTTCCTTGCACCGTCAGGAAGGGTTATGTTGTTCTTTTCCAAAAGGAGGGCCATTTGATCTATAGTCTTCTTCATACATGAACTTTCGGGATGAAAGCCATGGTTACAATAAGTACATTTAGATTTTTGGTTACCTTCTTTGCCCTTTTGCTTGGATTTCGAACTGGATGGTGCATCCATTTGCTTGCCTTTGTCTTTTTGCTTGTGAGGCTCGAATTTGGGCTTCTCCTTCTTTTGCTTTCCTTTACCATTCGAGATCTTGGGTCCTTGAACATATAGGGCTGAATCTTTGGAGCTTATGGACCCCATTTGAATCAACTTGTCATGCTCTTTTGTGACGGACTCAATGAAGGCATTCAAGGTAGGCATCTTCCAATTCGGGGTAGTTAGCCGACCGGAATTGAAAGTAGAGACAAATACCAAATAATCTTTCCCAAGCTTGCTTAGAATGGAGAGGATCAATTGTTTATCCTCTTTTATAACTCCACTATTCTTCAATTGCAAGTTCAAGTTCTTGAATTTTGTGAAGAATTCATTGATGGTCTCTAAATTCTCAGGACTAAGGGCAATCAATTCATTCTCTAATTGAAAAGCCCTAAGCTCATCCTGCTTGCCAAATAGTGTTTCAAGTTGCTCCCATATAACTTTTGGAGTCTTCAATCCGCTGAGATGGAAGTGAAGATCTTTGGAGATGGAGAGACAAAGAAGACCATAAGCTTCATCAAGCTTGTTGTAGTGTTTGGTTCGATCTGACACATTGTTTGGCTCCAATTCAAGACCAAGAGTGACTCGGTAGTAACCTTTTGAACGTAATATGATCTCCATATCATCTTTCCAATCAAAATAATTGAATGGGGTGAGGATAGGCTTTGAAGAAGAGTATTCCATTGCTAGGAGCGAGTCAAACTGATGTAGATGAGCTTGCATGCAGAGTGTAGCGAATGCAAAAAGAGGAGTTTGCATGCACAGTGTAGCGAATGCAAAAGAGGAGCTTGATAACCTGCAAATCACAATCAAACCAAGAACCGTAAGGTCGAACAATCCACCCTTTTAGAGTTGCATCACACCTGGGATTGGAGATCAAACAATGTTGAATGGGTCCAATGTATCAGATCCAGGAATTATGTGGAAACTCAAGCTTCTGGAGTGGTATTGGAAGTATTTTTAAGCTTTGCATGCACAGGAGCGAATGCCCTTGAGATATCTCATGCTAAAACTTTTTGCAATTTGAGCAATTCAGTCAAATCTTCTTGTAGAAACACCTGTAGAAAAGAGATATTGTCCCTGCAATGGCTCTGATACCATGTAAAATTAGTCACAGCAGATCTAATGAACAAGTAAATCAATCACAACAGATGAACATAGAAAATATGGTGCAAAACATGCAGCAGTGCTCAATATCCCAATAAGGGTGAATGAATTACAATAGAATACAATCTCTGTCAATGAGCAATTCGAATTGACTAAGTAGGCCATTCAAATCACTGAATGGAGTAGCTTGACTCCAACTAGGAGTCCTCATCATCAATCGGTGGTGGTCATCAATGCACAAGAACCAATCTGCATCCAGGTGTCAATCTGAGTCTAACTGAGTGTGTCATGTGTAACTGAAGTGTGTAGCACTGATTAAGGGAAGGAGGCTTAGTGGGGGGTGCATGGGAGACTAACTGAAGTCAGAACAAGTCATCTAGTCAAACTGGAGGTCCAACGGAAGTGAAACAGTTAGTCGGGAGTGAAACTAACCTCAAATCAAGGAGAATCGGAGCTAACTGAATGTAACTGAAGTGGAACTGCAGTGGTAGGTGAACAAGTGCGCCCTTCTCTGGAAGTAGGTGAGAAGTGGGCGCCTTTCAGCCTAGGAGGGCTAAAACTCTGTAGTAAGTGGCTCCCGGGTGCTAGAATAAGGTGGATAAGGTGCTGGAGGCATCAAACTGGTGACTGGGATGCATGCAAGTGCATGCAGGTGCATGCAAACCCTAGATTTTGCATGCAAACCCTAATTGCATGCAAGATCCTGAAAAAGATGATGTGGATATCCAAACACCCCCATGGTCAAATGAAAGCTATTTTATGCTGATCTTCGGGTTTGATTTGTATTTGATTATATCCCGAAAATTCGTCCATGAAAGAGAACATCTCATGTCCCGCACAAGCATCTATGATTTGATTGATAAACGGTGTAGGATAGTTATCTTTCGGACAAGCTTTGTTCAAGTCCTGGAATTCAGTACAGACTCTAATGGTACCTTGCTTCTTATCAACCGAAACAGGGTTTGAAACCCATTCCATCATGTCAATCAGATAGATGAAACCGACCTTAAGCAACTTTTCAACTTTCGCCTTGATGGCGGCCGCTTTTCTAGGGTTCATAGGACAAAGCTTTTGTCTCACAGTTTTTGCGTTAGGGTATGTCGTGATGACATGCTCCATAATGGCTGGGTCAATGCCTGGCATCTCCTCATATGACCAGGAAAAAATGTCGTGGAATTCTTTGAAAAGTTTTGTATACAGAGCGATCTCTTCTGGAGAACAGTTTGTGCCAATAAAAATGTTTTCCACGACCCCAGGTTTGGTGGAGATGTTGATCGGAATTGTTCTCGATATATTAGCCATATTTCCCTCAGCATAAACAGCTGTCGAAGTAGAAGGAAAATATGACAAATCAACAAATCCACCAGGTCTCACAAGGAATTCCCCTCTCTCAATCCTGTCTAGATCTGGAAGCATGTAGGACCTGTGATGCATATGTTCCCATGGTTGGTCCATGCCCATCATGACTTCCAAGATGGCTTCATCAGGCGGAAAAAACGTGTCTAAACAATCGAACGAGTGGGTGGAATTCAGTGACCATGCCGGAGCATAGTCCATATCTAACTCAGTAGAGACTGGCGGAGTCACGATATGTTCCATTGCAGCATGTTGTGCTTCCATATATGCTACTTCTGCAACGGATAGAGGAATAGAAGGTTCCGACGTAGTGGGAAGGATCCAAGGATCAGTTCTTAAACCAACCGTGAATGTTTTAGTAGAAGTACCCACATCAGAACGCATAAAAAGAACAGGGGAGGGGAGATCGAAAGTACCTATTAACGACCCTTAAAGGCCTGCTCCTAAACTCTCACTAACCGGGGCGGTTTGATCAACTAAGGGAATTGTGGTCTCTGAAGAAGTCTGGTTGTTTCTTTGAGTGAAAGAAAGCTGATCGACTATAACGACCTTACCTTCAAACAGGAACATAACAACTTGAAAAACTGCCGATGCAATAGCTCGCATGGCAAATGTCCAGCTCCTGCCTAATAACATGTTGTAATCAAGCGGAGCATCCAGAACTTCTACTTCTATAGCAACTGTCTTACCAGCCAATGTGACATCAAATGATGGCAAAACCCCATGTGGACGGAAAGTACTGCCATCAAATGCAGTAGGTAGTGTGTTAGAAGGGGCTAACTCGGGGGAACCCAAAGATTTCCAATAGGAAATTGACATTACGCACATCGACATGCCCTTATCTACGACAGCTCGTCTGATGGTCATTGGGCCATGGACGACTTCAATCTAAAGAGAAACATGGTAGGGAAACCGGTATTTGATATCAGCCATATCAAATCGCGCAGATATGTTAGAGGATTCCATACTTCCAATAGCTTCCAGAAGTGCATTCCGTTGTAAAGGACAACTTTGCAAGACTTCTAAGGTAGACATGGCACAAGGGGTCTAGGCTAGATCTTCAACCACATTGTAGTTGGAGGCGGCCTGAGTGTTGGGGTTGTGCGATGCCTGTTTCAAGACACCTTTCGGGATCTTTGGCATTGGGTCCACGGGTATGTGGAGTGGAGTGGAGGATTTTGGAATCTCTTTATCCTTTTTCTGTGCATCCGGGGTATAATTCCTGGCTCTCGTTTGTAAGAGTGCATCCGAATTAACCATGTTAATAAAAGTTTGATCAACCGTAGCATGTGTAGTGCCCCCAGTGTTAGAGGTTCCAGAAGCTGAGCTCTTCCCCTTAGGGAATGGATCTTTCAGTACGGAAGGATTCTTTTCTTGTAATAACTTCTGGGCTTCTTCAAGCAAAGGGCATTGGTGAGTAAGGTGATACTGCTTGCAAAGTTTACAAGGGAACTTAACCGTCTTTTTCTCTTTGTTACCCTCCTTGGCATTCTCTTTTTTGGGCTTCTGATGGTTCCCCTCTCCTTTCTTGCCCTTCTTTTTGTTATTGGGATGTCGAGGGCCCTTTTGATTGTTCTGAACCTGGTTGACAGATTCAGAAGTAGAAGGAGAGGTTGTGACGGAAGAAACTTCTGCAGTCGATTGTTTGACAGATAAGGCATGAACCTGTTTGGTCAATGTTTCAAAAGATGCAGAGTAAAATGAACCCACTATGCCTTCAGCATGTGGTCCAGGTTTAGGTCTACTCAGATTGGTATTCGATCGTGGTGCATCAGGAATGATCTCATACAGTAACCTAGATTGTGCGTAAATGAGATCTAACTGCTGAGTCCGTAGGATGGCTTCTTCCTCGTTAGACACTCCAGAAGTAGCTACTTCCTTAGAAATGTAAGGAAAGAGTGATTTCAAATACCACTTAAGAAGGAATTCTGGAGGTATGTTGGATTTAATGAGCCTCATCCGTCTTCGCCACTCCTGAATGTGATCAGATAAATGAGTGGCTTTGTTTTGCCTAAATGTAGACAAAAGGTCTGTTCCGGCATCATACCGAACAGGAAGCTGGAAGTGATTCAAAAAGACAGTCGTGAGATCCCCAAAATTAAAGAATGTAGTTGCAGGTAACTCAATGTACCATTTAGCTGCAGCGCTGGTTAAAGTCCTTTGGAAGAGTCTCAATCTAATGGAATCTTCATTTAATGAGTTCGAGGAGCACCATAAATGGAAAGTAGTGACATGGTCACCAAGGTCTTCACCTGTTTTGCCTTCGAACTTTGGAATTTACGAAGGTAACTTGGTAGGAAATGGTGGCCATGTAGCGTTATGATACACTAGATCATTGGTCAACTTGGAAAGATCTCGTAAATTTAAAGTTACCAGAAATGGTAAGCGAGGCCAGCAAGACGGTACTTGATAAGCTGGGGTCGCAAAGGGGGAACCGCCCATAGTTTGACCCATGAACTGCTGGTAGGGGTTTCCCCCAGCCGTCTGCTGGTAGGGGTTTCCCCCAACCATCTGTTGGTAGGGGTTTCCCCTAGCCATCTATTGATAGGGGTTTCCTCCTACCATCTGTTGATAGGGGTTTCCCCTAGCCACTTTTTGGTAGGGGTTTCCCCCTGCCATCTGTTGTTGTGCGAAAGTATTATTGAAATTTCCCCACCCATATGAAAGAGGGTTAGTGCTCTGCGGGTTCGTCCACTATGGCTGGGTGTTAGCCCCGCCATATTGCTGGTTAAAAATTTTACCCCATCCTCCTGAAAATAAGGAAAAAGGGACATTACCTGCAGGTATATTACCTTGATTCATGTTGAGACCTGCAAAGGTATTAAAACCAGTGGTAGCTGATGTAGACGGTGCAGTCATGGTACTCATGATAAGCACAGTAGCATAAGCACTTGGCCCTACAGCAGGTGTGGAAATCCAAGTACTGGGTATATGATATGACGGTTGAATCACAGGAGGTGGCACTAAATTGGCTGTACTACTAGGTCCAAAAGTAGGTGTAGAGGTAGATGCCATAGTTGTTGAACTTGGCACCTAACGTGCCAGTATTAAAACTGAAGGACTGAGTGGACACAGGGGTTGTCTGTGCCAAACTCAGTGTAGCAGTAAAAGGAGGATTCACAGTGTTAGTGTTCATACCTATGGTGGGAGTTTGTGGAACTCCCTGTTCGCCTCCCAGATTAGTCATAAAATGTCCAGGTGAGAAATTATATGCACTGTAATCGGGCTGATGGAAACCAACGGTAACAGAAGAAGATTTCTAGGATTAGTCAGAGGAGGATTAAAGGGAGTGTTGTACTCCGCAGAAGTGAGATCTTCAATCTCAACTGAACTAAAATGTCACTGATCTGGAGTCCCCGATTGTGTTCCTCGGGAACCTCTATTTCAGGGTTTTCTGTTGCAGTTTGTTGTTCTTCAGGAAACTCAATTTCAGGTGGTAGTTCCTCAGGAATTTCTATTTCAGGATTTTCCGTTGTGAAAAGTTCCTTAGGAAGTTCTATTTCAGGAATGGTTTCCAAAGGAACCTTGGGGTTTACCCACTGTGGTCTAGCTGGTGGTAATGGTTCTGTTCTAAGTGGCGGAAAGTTTTGAAACCTTCTCGATCTACGAAGTTCTTGGTTCTCCACGATTATATATAAAAATAAAACTAGAAAACCTAGTGGCCACTAAGACTAGGGGGCAAACAACACACCAACTAAAAATTCCTAAGTATGCAAACCAAGCAAACAAGATGCCTTCCGGAGAAGATTCTGGGATGATGAGGGCCCAGAACAGATCAACGAAGGATGAAGAATAGTTACCCGGGGTCCACAATACAATGACTAAGGGTGCAAGCGCTGGAATCACCCAACCACCCTCCCAAAGACCTGCAAGGGATTTCCTCCCACGTTTGTCCTAGGTACAGCAGATATACCCTCCGATGTCACCTGTGTATGAACCTATGGTCAGATACTAAGGATACCACAACACCAAAAACTCCTAGGGGAACAGTCTTTGGTCAAATCTGAAGGCGTGAACAGGGTAACTGAGCCTGAAAATCAAAAGAGTCCCCAAACGCAATCCAATCCTGGTATATGCTCGAAACAGAAAGTAAGAGGAGTATTCCCAACAATCTGATCTCACAAGACCTACTGCATAGATCCCAGGAAAGCTTTGAATGAAGTGGGTTTACCTATGATAGTCGAACTACGATTTTTGCGTAATGTGTGATCTTGGGTGGTTTAAGGTGATTTAAACCCAAGATCCTAACCAAGACTAGTTGGTGTAGTGTATCCCTAAAAAGGAAAAATTGTTGCTATTTAATTTTATTAAAGATTTTTAGGGCTGTTATTACTCAAAAGGTAGTGCGTTTGTGTGGCGTGGTTGCAACAGAAAAGCAAAAGTGCATAAATTCTAACTTTCGACAACAAAACTTTTATTTTTTCATTTAAAGTTCTTTCCAAACTGAAAAATTGAGCAAATCTAATCAAATTTCTTTTTTGTTTTCTTTTAAAATTGTAAACAAAATAATCTATGCTATCTTGTAAAAAACATAAGCCTTACTAACCCTAAGCTACGAAATTTTTTCTTTTTTTTGTTATTATAAACAAAAAAAGAACTATAAATATGGAAAGCAAATAAGACTTATGTGCAATGTGTAAGTATGGCTAAAAATGGTTCCTAAGCTTACAGCTGCCAAGACACTAGCTCAACAAAGACTTGTCCTACAGGTTTTTTGCAAAAGAAAAAGCCTTCATACTTGGAAGCAAAGTGGGGAGAAAACAAAGGAGAAAGATACTCAAAACTGGGAATCAAACACAAGAGGACTGACCCAAAGCATCAAACCCTAACAAGACCGCTATGCCAAGCAAACAGTAGGCAAGCAAGCTAACAACCACCCTACTAACACAAGGACTGAGAAATGAATCAACCTAAAGCACTTTAAACACACTTGAAAATGGAAAAGACAAAAAGTCAAGGAAAGTTGGAACTCAACAAGTTCGGAAGACACCCTAAAGGCTCCAAAACAGACCAAACCCTAAAACAAAGGATAAGATAGGTAAAGAGCAAACAAATGTTTCTACAAATAGTGAATGCAAAGCATACATGTTTGTAAGTCAGCAACACACAATTAGGGCAAGAAATAAGCAGAAGTGTTCACTAAAGAACAAAGCCCAGTCTTCAAAAAGAGTTATAAATAGTCCAAACATTCCACAAGTAAGCAAGCGATCTAAAGATGGAAAAAAGACTCAACGAAAGGTTCTAAGACTCAAAGAAAAGTTATAAACCTCAAATACCAATCAAGGAGACCTAAGACAAAGTCAAAAAACCACCCAAAAGGGAAGAAAACTCAACCAAACAACCAACAGAAGGCTATAGGAATATACCCTACTGTGCAGTAGGGAAACTAGCACTCCTGAATAGATGGGCGCTACTGTATGTATAGAAGAGTAGCGTATGGGCGCTACTGTATGTATAACAAAGTAGTGCTCAGGTCTTAACAAGTTAAAAACTGACTTTGAAAAGATGCAAAAAGACTGAGTGAAGCAAGAAGGGGGTACCTACAGGGTCTCTCAGCAAATTAAAAGAGTTAAAATGGTTCTGGGAAGACAAACAAGAAAGGTTTCCTAGAGCAAAAACACAACTTTCCCAAATGGATTCGCCAGTCTGTTGGTGGGAAAAACTACCCTATAGTATGGAAACGGATACTATCAACTGAAAGGGGATGAAAGGTAACCATACTAACTGTGTTGCAGAGATGTTTATGAAAGGAAATAGGTTATAGGTCTTGAGAACATACCTTTCGAATGACGTTCGATCCTAGCTCTTATTCAATCTTGCGCTCGATCCTCAAGTCAACCTCCCATTCGATAAACCTGCAATACAAGTACCTTTCTCAGCGTATCTTGGATAATATATAATGATGAAATGGACAAAGCAATTTAAACATCCAATATTAACCAAATAGATCCAAACAAGTATATAACTTCAATGAACACTTAGTTTGGGACAAGAAAGATGCTTCAACCTTTTATTGTCAAATGCAAATTGATGATACAAAGTATACCTGACTTTGCCACATGCTCCTGCAACCTGATCCTGGGCTCTTGCTCTTCTCTGGATTGGATATTTTCTAGCATAACCTCCTCCAATGCAAGCTTCTCTTTAAAAGTCTCTCAATAGCATTCATGTCTCTAACCCCTCTCTTTATTATTCCTTGTATTTATAGGACAAGGGAAGAAGTTCAGGTCGAGAGATGGTTACAGAGGAAGTTGGGAAACCAACTGCAACTAATCCTCTTCGTGAAATTAATTATTTTTTAATCATCTTTTGAGGTGTACGCTACTATTCTCAGTGGAGTAGCGCCCACGGCGCTACTATAGTGTTTTTAAACTAGCGCTCAACACTTTTTGAATGTTGAGCGCTACTCTGTTGAAGAGGAGTAGCGCTCATGAAGCTTGAGCACTACTATTGCACACTGGAGTAGGGTACAGGCGCTAGTCTATTGAAGTAGAGTAGTGCTCATGTCTCAAAATGACATTTTTAGGGTTTTTCCAATCTTGCAAGGAGGTGGAGTAAGTCAAAGTCTCATCTAAGGTCAACATGCTCCTTCATCCAAGTTGTCCTTTTTTGTGATCAACAGCTCAAGGTGATCACGGACGGAGAGGTGCAGGTTTGACCTATAACACTTGGGAATAATCCCTAAAACTCATTGTGAGGAGTACCACAGGAACCTCGAAGTAGCTGGCCCACTGAGAGGACTTGCCAATGAAAAGGGTAACGACCCCTACCTGATTGACTAGTTCCCACCTGTGAGGTAAACCAAGAGCCGTCGTTTGTGCTAAAGCGGTTATCAGTTTTACCTGAGCCGTGGAGTGAGGGGTACTTCCCCAATATGTAAGTCGTCAGACAACATTGGTGGTCGAGTGAATCCCCTGAACCGTTAGGAAGCCAAGCATACCTGGGGTCCATATCTATTTTCAGCTGATAAATCGCAGATTTCCTCTTCCCAAAATTGTAGCAGATCACTTCCGCGCCGTTGCATATCCATCTATTTCCGATCACTTATGTGCCGTTGCAGATCCATCTGTTGTCGATCCCTTCCGCGCCATCGCAGATCCATTTCTGAAGAAAAAAAATCTTGTTTCTCCACCATATCTCCCTTATTTTACCTTCCTTTCCCTTGAAACTTCCCTGACACCCCTACAATCCAATTCTTCATATTTCATTCCTGAGGACCCTATCCCAAATTCCACTTCCCAATGCTAGAAATTCCACATTTTTCTTTTTTTAGGGTTTCCCATAACATCTTCAATTTTTACCCAATCACCTTCAAATTTTACCACAGTGTTCATTTCATATTTTTGCTTCTTTGTCTCTCTCTGCCAAATTTTCTCATTCTTTCACCCCGCTTATGAAATCCCTCTTTTCTGCTTCCCTATCCCTTTGAAAGTGTCCAAAACCTAGTCAAAGCCAAATTACCCATCAAATTTTTTCCCAAATCCTGATTTTCCTTTACTAAAACAGTTTCTATTTTTGTTTATCTACCCACTCAAAAAAAAAAAAAATTGTTTATGGTTGTCACCTGCGCTGGAGCAAAAACCATGGAGTAAGAACTTGCATCCCTCAGAGTCTTGTTCAGACAATGGGTTCTATTCTTGTAGCAATTTTCGTGGTCCGAAGCTTGATCTTCCTTGCTTCAATGGTACTGATCCGACTAGATGGATCTATCGGGCATAACAATATTTCAGTCTGCATAATACTTTTGATGTCAACAAAGTTCCACTCGTATCCTTTCATTTGGAACATGTAGCTCTTCAATGGTAACAATGGTACATCAAGGCTCATGACGAGCCAAAATGGATAGATTTTTGCCAACTCATTTTGCAACAATTTGGTCCTAGTGCTTTTGATGACTTGATAGGAGCACTCACTAAACTTCTCCAATTTGGCACTGTGAGAGAGTATCATACAGAATTTGAGAAACTAGCCAATCACACAGAAGGATTGTCTGATGAATTCTACAGGAGTTGTTTTATTAGTGGTCTTAAGGATGAAATCCGCTCAGAGGTCAAAATGTTCTGTCCCAACACAATGATGGAATCCCTTGGGTTAGCTAAGTTGGCAGAAGACAAGATTGCATCCCAACAACGCTCCAAACCCACTTTTGTTCCCTTTAGAAATATGGGTTCTCAACGACCTCCCATCCTGCGAGCTCCTTAACCAGCTCCTATCAAGCATTTGTCTCAAACAGAGATGCAGGAACACAGAGAAAAAGGGCTTTGTTATAATTGTGATGAGAAATTTACTTGGGGACATAGATGTGTTGAGAAAAAGCTCTATCTCTCGAATGTGGATTCTCCGCCTGCCTCTGAAATTGGTGAAGAAGCTCTAGATACAATAGATGATCAGGTTGACATTTAGGAGCTACCTATTGACCCTCCGTCTTAGGACAACCAGCCAAAGATATCTCTCCATGCTTTAGACGGAATCACCACCCCCCAAACAATGCGAGTCAGGGGTTACTTCAAAAATATCCCTCTTACAATACTCAGTGATTCTAATAGCATTCATAATTTCAATGACCATCGGATCGCCGAACAAGCTGATCATTTTGTCCATCCTTGCTCCAACTTTGAAGTCATGATTGCCAATGGAAACACCTTACCTTTCAAGGGGAAGTGTCACAATGTGCGTATCTCTCTGGAAGATTATAACCTGCGCTCTGACATGTTTTCCTTGTCCTTAGGTGGATGTGATGTGGTTTTGGGCGTTCAATGGTTACGCACTCTTGGCCCAATCTTATGGGATTTTGTTGAACTTTGGATGCAGTTTTCAGTCAATGGGAAACAACACAAATTTACGGGCTTACAACTAGGGTCTCTCCGCATCATCAGTTCACATCGCCTGGAAAAGGTCCTTAAGAAGAATTCACATCGTGTCATTGTTCAGCTCCATTCCATTCAGATGCACCCATCAATGGTCTCCACTACTTCCTTTGTTATACCTCTATATTCCACAGTGTCGCATCTCCACCACAAACAGAGTTGACGACACTTCCCCTGCTATTTGAACCACCCAGAAGATGAATGAACCTTGAAGGTAAATCTGCCCTGACAAGTTCTGACCCAGCTGATACCTTATTTGACTTTATTTACTTACACTACCGCGCCTTGCTAAGCTACCAGAGAGCGGTACTCCACACTACCGTGCTATGATGTTTCCACAAAACGCGGTAGTACCGCGTTGTGCTAAGGCTGCAGGGCGCGGTACTATTTTATTATCCTTTTTTCCATGGCTTGTGGGATTTTGGATTTTCGAAGATAGTGGAAGATTGGGGTCCCTGATTCGATCCCAACTCACTCTCTATGATTAGAAACCCTGTTCCACTTATCTCTCCCTAGATCCACCTATCTCTCTTGTTGGTTAACTCTACCATGCAATATAAAAGAGAGGCATTCCATGGGGAAAAGGGACGACTCTTGAAGTACCAAACCTATGATCTTGTAGCATTGTGGAGATAGCTAGAGGAGAAGACACTTGGAGCTGAAGGATTGGCTTGGGCATCAAGCAACCTATGTAAGCATTCTTCAAGTTGTAATAAGATAACTTGTCTTGTCTTTCCCATTTCATGTGTTTTAGTACAAGTTCTTAGCATGAAATGTATCTAATCTGGATTTGAATCTGACATTTACATTCAAGGTATTTGGAAGTCTGCATGTTTGTTCTTTGAGTGATCTTAACAGGTTCTACATCGGAGCTTTGGATCAAGAGCTAGAAGCGGGACAAACGTCGGTTAGAAGGTGTGTAACATCTCTTATTATTTCTAAATACATTTAATCTTGCTGTAAAAGTTAATTCAGGAATTTCAAGGTAGCATTTGTTTTGACTTGTTTCTTACTTTAGAGTTAGTTTAAAGTCTGCTTTAAAGTTAAGAGAGTTTTGGCTTATCCGTAGGACAAAATTCTACATAACATCCTTGGATAGATATGCAGGTGTCTTTGCTAAACTAGTGGGCTTGCCGCCTACAAGAGACCTTTCTGGTAAGAATTTAGCTGCATCTACATCTTAGAAGGAAATGATGGCCATTTTTCATGCAGTACAGAAGTGGCAACCATACCTATTAGGGAATTATTTCTGCATCAAGACTGATCTCCAGAGTCTGAAAAATTTCCTAGAACAACGGGTCTTCTCCCTAGCCCACTTGAAATGGGTTATCCAACTCATGGGTTATGCCTATGCAATCAATTACAAGAAGGGTAAGGACAATATGGTGGTAGATGATCCTTCTCGTACATTTGATGACCTAGTTTCTCTTACAACTATTTATCTACTTGTTCCAAATTGGTTGCAATCTGTTCAACAGAGATATCTCTTCTATGAACTCCATGCTTCTCCATCAGCAGGGCACTCTGGGTTCCTTAAAACGTATGACCAGGAACAATGTAACTTCTTTTGGAAGGGAGTGAAAATGACAATTCAACAGATGGTGGCTGACTGTGATACTTTCCAGGTCAACAAGGGTGAAATGACATTCCTTTCAGGACTGCTCGAACCCTTGCCTATCCCTACATAGATTTGGATAGTTATTTCTATGGATTTCCTTGAAGCGCTCCGCTGGTACAATACCACATCTAAAATGACACCATATGTAGCAGTCTATGGACAAGCACCACCAGTTCTTCTTCCATACACCCTCAGTAGTTCCCTAGTTCAGGAAATCGACTCGGTTCTTCGAAACTATGATCAGATTCTTCTCATTCCGCCGGACAATCTTCACATGGAAAGAATTCGACTGAAACAACAAGCCGACCAACACTGTTTTGAGCACACTTTTCACGCAGCTGATATGGTTCTTCTTCATCTACAACCTTCCATGCAATCCTCCCTGAAATTCAAGGCGTCAACTTCTCTCTCAATCTATCACAAAGGTATTCATTCAGTGGCAAGGAATGCAACCTGAGGATGCTCCAGGGGAACCACTCCTTTAGATTCCGCATCAATTTCCACATCTAAAGCTTAGAGGACAAAGATTTTTCTAAGGGAGAGGGGATGTTAGGACCCCGTGTCAACCCTTCTCTTTACTTTGTTAGTATATTGTTGTTGGACGCATATGCTTTGCAAGTCTTCCCGTAGTATTTGTTGATCCATAGTTTGTATTAGCCCATGGTATTGACCCATAGTATTGGATGCATATGCTTTGTAATTCGTCCTGTAGTATTATATGTCCCATGGTATTGACCCATAGTATTGGGCATAGACTTAGTATATAAGTGTGTGTTGAGGCCAATGAAGGTACCGTGAAGTTATTTGTATTGAGCTTGCTCAAAGGAGGTTGCCCCCTCGAAGTGGCCCGCGATCAATACAATATTATGTGATCTCATATATTATGCATTTTATCAATTAATTGTTGCAGGTTCATCAGAGAGATTGAAGGAGTTCTCAAGCAATTTTCCAAAGACAAGAGCCCCGGGCCTGATGGCTATATTGTTGATATTTTTATTGCTTTCTTTGATATTATGGTATTGTATTTATTGGATATGATGGAGCAGTCTAGGGTTGAAGGATTTTTTTATGGTGCCATGAATCCCACTTTTGTTACATTGATTCCTAAATGCAGTAAACCCTTGAACTTCTCAGATTTTAGGCCTATTTCACTTTGTAGTCTCATTTACAAAATCATCTCAAAGCTCTTATCTAATAGGTTAAAACCAAAGTTGGTTGAGGTAATGACAAAGGTGAAATTTGGGTTCTTAGCTAATTGGAAAATTCTTGATGCAGTGGGAGTTACCTTGGAATGTTTACATTCCATTAAATCTAAAAATATGGAAGACTTAATCTTGAAAATGGATCTTGTGGTTAAATTCAATTGGGTCTTTCTCAGATTGATTCTCTCTCAGATTGGCATTCCTCTCTTAATGGTCAATTGGATTATGGCATGTGTATCTTCAACGTGTTTTTTTGTTCTCATCAATGGTTCTCCTACCAGGTTCTTCAATATATCTAGGGGTTTGAGACAATGCTATCCACTTTCTCCCCTTCTTTTTCTCTTGGTAATTGAAGGTTTAAGTAGATTAAATTATGTGGCTAAATTTGAAGGCAACCTGACTAGTATTAAAATTTATTCTACTTTATTTATCAAGCTACATGTCAAGTATTTGCAAAAGCTCCTTATTCTAAACTTTCAATTTATCTTTCAAATACAGTCTCTAAATGGTGGTACAATAGAATATGGAAGTGGCATATGCCTTTGAAACTTAAATGTTTATTTTGGATTGCATGTGCAAATTGTATCCTTACTTGGGATAACCTTCTTTGAAGAGGTTGGACTGGACCTAACATTTGTTTTATGTGCAAGCAAGTCTGTGAGACTTTGATCATATTTTTGTGCACTGTATTTATAGCAAAAAGTGTGGTAGGGTGTCACTAATGATCTTGGTCTCATGCAAGGTTGGGAAACTCATTATGTGGAATAAAATATTGAACAAT
Organism: Larix kaempferi; assembly: GCA_027924585.1. NCBI lineage: Eukaryota > Viridiplantae > Streptophyta > Pinopsida > Pinales > Pinaceae > Larix > Larix kaempferi. The sequence goes on from BSBM01000807.1 coordinate 4,561,274, forward strand.
GGGTTAGGAATGATCCTGTCCATAAAATGATTCCCGTTTTCATTTGCGGGGACATTTGGAAATCTAGGAATTTTTATATATTTGAAGATAAAACATTGAATGTCTCTGCTAGCTTTGTGAGAATTTTAAGCATGTATAAATAATATGTTTCAGTTGGGATCGGGAAGAAATCTAGACAAGTAACTAATCCTATTATCTTGAAGTATGCTACAAGATTCTTTGATGGGGCTGCTCAGAATGGTATACGTTGTGTAGGGATATATCTTCTTATTAATGAAGACCATAAATTTAAGTTGGGGATGAATTGTGGATTTGGTTCAAATATCAAAGTCGAGTTATTAGATTTATGGTCTTTACTTAAATTTGCAGCATCAGTGGGCATTGATTCATTACAGATTTTGGGTGACTCATTAGTCATTGTCAACTAGGCTAAGAAGTTGTTTGATCTACACGTCCTTTATTTGGCACATTGGTGCACAAGGGTTGATGAACTTTTGGATTCTTTTGTAGGTTTTTCTATAGAACATGTCTATAGAGAACACAATGAGGTTGTTGATAGTCTTTCCAAATCTGCTCTTGGGGAAGATGAGGGTTGTTTGTTTATTGAAGAATTTGTGGAAGACTAGCTCACTCTTAAAGATACAATGTTTTTTATGAATTACGTGGACAATTTTGATGTTTCTGGTAGTCAATTTTATTTTTTTATGTGATGGATCCATGTAATAATTGTATTGATTAGTTTGTTAGGACACATTGTTGATGTTAGTTTTCAGTTCAGTACCATATTTTCTAGTTGGTAGTTTTTTTGTATATAAGATCGAATAAGGAACAATAATACAATCTTTGTGATGACTCCTTAATGAGGGAAGTCAAAAGATGTGGTCGAAAAATGTACTCTTTGATTCTCAAGAATAGCAAGATACATGTTTTTTTTTCTTCTTGAAAAAAAGATATGTACCATATATAATGTGGCCCGCGGAGTTTGGTTATGGTGACAAATTTCTAACAATACATACCACGAGGTTAGAGGACTATCCCTCGATCCCTTTTATCTACCAAATAAAATAGTTTGAAAACATAAATACAATTTAAATACAAGTTTAACCACATGCATAATAAGAACCATTTGTGGGTGTAGTGGTAAAGACGTTGGGTTGTTGTAGGTGAGGTTGTGGGTTCAACTCCGGTTGACCCAGATAAATTTTGGTATATTAAATCGAGATTGATCCAATTAGAATTGCCTTGTGGCAATCTTTAGTTGGTCCACTTGTCCTCCACTTGGAAGTGAACTCGAATGCATGAACTACCACATCAACACTCTACCTACCATGTGGCACCTTGAGGGAATGCCATGTCAACACCATACATGCCACATGTCACCCTTCCAGTGGTGCCATGTGGCACCCCTTTTTCCAATTTCACTTGTTTTGTCAAGATTTTAAAATGTGATATCTTCCTCATCCGATGTTTGTTTTTTTGGTTATTTAAGCGATGTTGGAAAGATCCTGCTGAGCCCTACACAAAAGTGCCTTCTATATTAGCATTTTAGACTTTTTATTATTATTTTTGATGGTCCTCAGATCCACATGGATCAATTCCTATAAATTTATAATTTGTTTAAAGTTTCAATACTATGTTGGTTTTATTAACAGATTTAGTTTACAAATAAAACTACAAGATTGTTGAACTCCACAACTCTACTTTAGCTATCAATTTAAGATTGTGTTGACTCATAAGGTACTATGCACACTATTATGTAATTACAATAGTCTGATCTAAATTATGATGCTAATGAAATTGTTGTAAATCAAATGCCTAACTTGAATAATCGGTTTAACCTTCTTCCCTTAACCAACTAGTCTATGAACTTCATTCCTATTTCCATGATGATGTATAGAGGATAAGTGGGGTTATAGAGTCATAATCTTGCTCTGAAAGGGTTTCTCTAAACAATAATATTTTCACAATCAATCACAGGTTGTGCTACTAGGTTTTTCAACCCTTAGATCACCACGAATCATGAGCTATCTATGATGGCATATCCAAGTGCTAAACATAACAATAAGAGCATGCTAAAGTATGGGAAATAGTAAAGTTTCTAAATTATGAATCAATCATGCCAAATTCTGAGCTATAATAGATGCCCAACTTTGTATCTCACTCAATTGATTGGTCATATACTTAATTGGTGACCTGCACTTATATTCCCTTAGTAATAAGTAGGGGGTAGCGAAGATTTGGTTCACTTCCTTTTAGATGAATAGCTAGTGAAATGGGGTCAATGAATCAATGAACTAATAATATTATGGTAAATCATATCTAAATCCATAGGATATTTCAAAGTGCTAGATACATAACCATAAAAGCATTACAAAAGTGGATTAATTAAATGACAATGTAAGGAAATGCAAGTAATCACAAAATTGTTGAACTAGCATTCACCACACAGAGTTACATGGATTTGAAATGACAATGATAAAAAATGTAGAATGTAAAGTCTAAATCTACATGTATTCTATGCCTTCCCTTAAGTGGACCCTTACTCAAGGTATCTACAAGAACCATAAGCAATCTAACAAGTACTCTTATCTCCAATGAACTGCACTCTTTATTCAAGAAAAGTTCATAACGTAACTACAAAATTATATTCTCTTACAATTTGAAAGAGATCTCTAATGCTTAATATTGGATGAACTAGCTTTCTTTCCTACCTCCTCTACTTCTATTTATACTTGAAAAAGTCTACTAACTAGTCTTTCATTGATTATGGAGATTTATTCCTTGACTCCTATCATTATGCAATTTGTTACAAGTGACTATTTTCACTCCTAAAATAGTTTAAAAAATTCAATCAACAATTATATTAACAAACGTCATGATTTCCTATTCCTTAATTGCTTGGTAGATGTTGAAGACTCAGAATGGACATGATCCCTTAATTCTCTCATATGTAGTAGGTTATTTAGAGAGTAACTAAGACCAATAAACTTGGATTCCAAGGTCTATTCCTACTCATATCCAACATTACTCTAGTAAATGCATAAATGATTCAAAGATTATGTCAAAACTAAAACATGCCACACTAAACCTTAGAACTTATCAATTCATGTAGGTTTGAACAAACATAAATCAAATGTCTCATGTTCATCATAAACCATAGATTTCCAATGAAGTCTTAGTTCTTTGGGCACAAAACATGGAATATTAATTATGATATGGGCCTTATAATCATACAATTTGTCCTATATACTGTAATGCTTTCTCCTTCATTTATGACTTTCTTTTCAAAATGGAATTTGTATAATTTAATATATATTAAATAAGAGTGCACATTATGAGGAAAAAATGGGTATGTAGCTTTATTATCCATAAAATTACTAATCCAGGTCAATGTTCATAATTTTCTCTATACAACCAAATGTAGCGAATTTTCAAAATAAGTAAAAACATTGAAATTAAACGTAAAATTTCAACGCTAGCTCTAAGTATGAAAATGTGCTCCATCAATATATCGAGGTCACCATGTCGACCTACTTATCCTTTCGACATTCCTCATGTGAATAATCCCAATGAACTGTATTATAGCACAAGCATGCTAACTTACAAGAGGCTCATCGACCCATTAACTAGTTTGGTAATTCAATTGTCTTTAGAGCAATTATATTTACAAGTCTGTGTTAGTAGAAGCTTTTGTTTTGGGTCACCAAGGAATCACTTGCTATATCTCTTAAACAACATTGTTAATCATTTGCGAATTCGATAATGCTATGGAAGAGTTTTACATCTTGGATTCTTTTGAGAGCACTCCAAGGGACAAGAAAAAGTATCTCTTGAACCAACTATTCTTGAATTATAAATTGTGAAATTCCAAGGACCCATTTGAAACATTTTAGATATTTACAAGCAATAAAAAATGGTGGACTTAACATAGTTTCCCACCATTCCCTTTTAAAGTTATTATATCAAACATGTAATTTGACATTCATGTGCTTTGGAATTTGACATTAAAATTCCAACCATGGTCCACTTAAGTGTTTAAGATAGGCATTGGATTCTAGCACTTACATAGCAGTCTCTTTAAAGGAAGGTCTTACCCGAGGTGCATTGTTGGAACATTAAGATATTATGAGGCTATGTAATGAAAACCACACTAATGGACATTCCCTTGTCCTTACCTTCAACTAATCTATTATTAAATAATGAAACATATTAAACCTATGCAAGCTTATTCATTACAACATAATATATGTCTAACTTGATAAATAAACATCAACCACATAAACTAGACACATCAACTCAATTTTAAACATTGGTGCCACTCCATTAAACTCCAACAAAAATAGATGCATGAATCTAGTAGATGTTGAGCCTAAAATTCATAGCTCACTAACCTAATTTACAGTACAATATATACATACTATCACTAATAGGATCAATAAACCTCCCAAAACTCTTAAAAGTAGCCAACAATAACAATAACAATAACGACATCACTGATTAATATGTCATCAACTTGCACTAGTACTTAGCCTTTACAAATTATAAGTGTCTCTTCTAAACAAGGTGTGGATCTAGAATTTTTCTATTATAGGCTACCTAATGGATGAATTTACTCTCTATCACTTGCTCCCTTATAGCATGTACAAGTCACATTTACCTTTCCATTGTTTCTTTATCCTTAGGTTGAGGAATTATGTTTCTTGACCTTTGTCATCTTTTTCTTCGGTTTCCTTTCCTTTAGCCAAGTTGTAGTTTGATCTTCGAATTCTTAAAATATGGGTCTTATGTTGTAGCATTCTCTTCTACCCCAACATCACTTTGTTGACGAAGTACCATTCCATCCTTAACCCAAAAATGAAGGGGACATATGGCCCCATTGTTATGCACCTTAGATACAATTATAAAATCACAACAAGATAACCAAGACTTTATTAAATCACAAGCTATAATTTTCATAAATTATGCACACTTAGAGAAGACCCTTAAGGTACATAAACACCATCAATTATTCCTTATGGAAGGAATTACTCCACAAGCCATGCTTGCTACAAATAATACAACCAACATCCAACTTAATACAATGATATTCATGCACATTTATGCTTTCTCATAAGTACTCCTATGTCAACTATCCCTTATTATTATGTTATTTATTCTAACTACCTAGTGATCATATTTATTACCCACCAAATACCATGTAGGCCCATTCACATTGCATTCATTATCCCCTTAGGTACCTCCCTAAGTACCCCATATTATCCTCCCTAGGTATATTACATTCCATCCCCTTTTGCATGTTTCATCCTTGAAACATGGGAGGAAGCCATATAATATGATATACTAAGCAATATAGTCAATTGTACTAAGTAAGAGTATCCATCCATCCTAGTGAAATGTGGGCATGGGGTCCAACTACTTCCTTTCCACCTTGATATTGATTTTGGTTGCTCCTTTAGTTCCTTTTTTCATTGTGCTACTTTTATATCTCGACGTGTTTCTTTTAGTTCTCCATATGCCTCCATGCTATTTGCCTTTTGGTTTCATGTTTTTCCATATTATGTTTGTTGATGCTCATGACCTTGCATTAATGAATCTTGTTTCTCTAGGTGGTGTGGATGGTGATATACAAGAACCTTAGCCATTGGTTCTTTGGTCTTTGAATCATGCAGTTTTGTTGAGTCATGTAGCCCCTTAAATTATTCTTTATTTTTATGCCTTCCCTAGGGATGTGCTTTCATAGCCCCTTATTTTGATTCAACCTTAGACTCTTCATATGTTGTGTCTATAGTCACTTCAACAATTTTATATGTAAGGGATTCATCATGTGCCCCCTTGACCCCTTGTTTAGTGAGAGAAATATCATGTACAATAATTGTTTTTTAATACCAAATCTTTATAAACTTGTTTTGCACATTAATATTAATTGTACGAACTAAGTCCATCCAAGGATACCCAAAACCATATCCACATCATCCATATCTATAGCATAAAAATATGAATGCTAGACATATTTATCCATAGTAATCTTCAAATCTATAAAAAAATTGAACATTTTCACTGTCAACCTGTGTGCTTGCAATATGCTTTGTGGGTACTGGCAACCTTTTAGCCAAATTAACAATAATAAAATTATGCTTACTACTAGGGTTTATAGAAATAATAATGTTTTCTTGTTGAGTACATCGAGAAACCTGTAAAGAAATTTGTGCAAGAAAATAAACTCTTAGTGCTTTCTTGATCCTTCTTCACAGTATGATAACACCTATCTAAAAGTAATTTTTCATATGCTTCATCTAAAAATGCCTTTATCTTTTCATGATTAAGCGATTGCCACCATCTACCTACATCTTATTTTATATCAAGGCATTTTCCAAGTATCCAATGATTTTTCCATAATGACTTTGCATGATCTATATATTCTTCAATGCTAAGACTGTTCGATTTTCTTATAAAATGCATTTTTATTGGAAGAAAACCCACAACCAAAATAAGGGTTTTAAATAAATAACTTACTTTTTAATGTAGTTCCTTTATGTAGCAAGAATTTTGAGGTAACAAGTAAAATGATCATAAATACTCAGTTTTCCTCGGAATCTCTATTATGACCACACATATGAAATTCCATAGTCATTATGCATATACTGGCACTTGTTTGATTGAAATATTGATACTCTATCAAAAGATACATGATTTGCAATCCACATGACTATCACCGGAAAAAACCTTAAACAACTAATTTTAAGTAAAACACAATATACTGTAAAACGAGAACTATATACAAAGAACGAGGACTCTAGCCATAAAAATTCATATTTTTGTGTCAAAAACACCAAAAAACAACCCCAAAATGAAAGTGGTGATACCGGTATCACCCTTTTTTTAGGGGGGGTGTAAAATTACAAATTTTTGGTAACCCTCAGTGGTGTCATTGCAATTGAAACCCTAAATCAACTCCCGAATTGAAAAGTGGACTTCCTAGAATCACCCTCATTTTTATTTGAGGTTAAAATTTAAAAACAATCACTTTAAAAAAACAAAATTAAAAAAAAAAGAAAAAAAAGAAAAAGAAAAAGTGAAACAACAAATTAAAAAATTAAAAATTTATAAAGAAAATTCAAAAAAAATTCAAAAACAATTTACAACATTATAAAATTTATAAACAAAACTTTAAAAAAATTCAATTTTAAAAAAAAAAATGTAAAAATATATACATCTAGGGGAAGTTTGGAAGTTTAATCTAGAGGATCTGTACCTTCATTTCAATATTCTTCATTGACCTAGTTTTGCTAACATTTGGAAATAGATTATCATTGTTGGTCTCCGATCAAATGGTTCTTTTTGTTGTTCAACTTCAAACTCATTTATTCTTATTAATACGATCATACTAGTACCTTGGTACTTATTTTTTGTATTGGTGGGTTACCTCACATCTAGCAATATTTTCCATCATTGATCCTTGATTAAATGGTTTCTCCCATGTTCAACACCAACTCCTTATCACATGCAGAGAATCATATTTTGTGGTGTTAGCCTTCAAATTCAGTCAAAGGCCATGGACATTTGTGTTTTCCATTTTAGTTGGTTCTTGACCCATTATCATGGAGCTCTATCACTATTTCAATTCCTTGCATGTCAAGTCCCCTTTTTCATATTTTGGACTTTAATCTTGTTCACTTTTATGTCTACATTTAGAGACTTTATACCATTGATCTTATTGATTATGTATTGAGATATTGATGTACTTTGACATAACCTTCTCATTATTGATCAATGGACCATATGGTTGAATTTGAGCATGGCCTTCCCTTTTGATGGGGCGTGAGCTATTTTTATAATGTAAATGGCTTGATTCAATGGTGAGAATGGGTATGATTGAATCATGAAAGAAGGGTGATATATTTGACCTTTATTATGTGTTTATGCCTCAATATCGACAATATTCAGAAGAATACAAACACAATGATAGAGGTGAACATATTAAACTATGTCGCTTTCCAATTCTGTCTCAACCATGATGTCCAAAAAGATGTTCTCTTCTCATCCATACTCATTTTCACCATAAGCATTGTCATTTGGCTTTCACACCTAATGTGGGAAATTTTGTCATGTGTGTCTTAGCAGTCGAATTAAGTCAAGTTTTGAAATTCTCCGGTTCTCCCCATATGCATCATCATGCGACCATTTCTATGTCATTGAGTTCAGGTCAAAATGCTTTATGCATCCATATTTCGTTTTTCAAAATCCATCACCATTTTACCCCCGTGCCAGTCTTGCAAAGTTTCATCATGTCGGAGTCATTTATGTCTTGTCGATCAAGTTTCACCATTTTTGTTTAGTCATGTGCCCTTCCATTTAAATTCACCAACTCCATTTAATGTTGTCATTGTCATCATCATGTATATCATACCCAAAAAGATCCCCCCTCTCTTATTCAATATTCCATTCATTAAAAGGAGGCATTATCCCCGAGCAACGAAGGCTTCCCTTTTTCATTATCCCTTAAATCAAAATATCAACCCCCTTTTTTTCACAAGACCTCATTCATTCCCCATGTGTGTAAATGAAATAAAAAATTCCCTCGCCTAAGTCTTATGTTTGGAGATTTCATTAATGAAACAAAGGAAAGGATGTTCCAATTAATTACTGCAATGTCGAAAGGGGAATTCTCACTAGCTGTCCTCTATCCTTTACAAAGTAAATAAAAACCCTTCCCCATTTTTTCTAAAACTTAATATGCCTTTTATTATTCCTATCATACAAAATTTCCCCTAAGCTTCTTAGAAAATCTCCCTATGTTACTAATATTTCCCAAAAGGGTCTTGTGGCCATTGTTTCTTATAAAAAAATAAAAATTAAATAATGATAAAATCTATCATAAAGGGCCATGACAGGAGGCTATTATTTAAATATCGAGTTAAATAATGCATGGAACAATGGAGGGCGTGGAGACAACAAGGTTTGGGTGGGTAACTTGTGCTTGGGCATATGGTGGGGGTTGTAAACTATCTCTGACCAACTGAACCTGACAGGCACGGGGGGGCTGTGCCACTTGGTTGGATAGATTTTCTAGTATACTCTGCCACCTTTTTAACTAAAGTGTTTATACTCACATATCCATCCACCCCACACATCTTTGTACTACAACTCCAATAGATTAATCCCACCTGGATGAAAGTTTCCTACCTCCAAATTTATATAAGCCTGGATCCTCCATAGACCCATCAATTGTATCCTCAGTAGATTTAGTGTACCTGAGTCCTTAATAAGTGTAGATGGGTTGCACCAGTCGTGTATGATCAATTAAAATATATCTTAACTCTTTAAAAGATTGACGATGGAATTGTTTTTATATTCCCGCCAATATGCTTTGGGATGTTTGAGTTGGTGAAGCAGATCAACTTCCCCAATCTGTGGGTTAAGTCTTATAATACTGGGTCCATTACGAAAGGATGTAGGTACAGTTGTAAGTGACCAGTTTCATGATAAGACTCTTAAATGAGAAAGGGAGAGAGAGAATGTATGTCACATCGACAATGAAACAACAAACCCTAGTAGACAATTTGTAGTGGTAGCTCGAGGGAAAACAACCACACATTACCTATATGCAGATAGTCGTAGGACTATTATGGAAAAAGGAATGTTGGTGTTGGAGTGGGAGATTTAAAAAAACCAAGAACGCATCCGTTGGAAAGCGAATAGTCATTCGAAAGGTCACCGTAGGGAAACATGCAGGAAGCCATGACATCGCTGGCATAACCAAACGCAAAATTGGCTCGTTGGCAAAGAACATACATAGTGCAAACACTAACGGCTGAATGCCCACTTGCGAGCCTAATAGAGGCATGCAATAGATACATCCAACATACACGATAGACACATGCAAAACATGACCACGGGGTCGTTGCACACAAGTAGAGGGAGAAATGCCCAAGAGTAGTAACAAGTCGCAAATGATTGCAAACCAACACCCGAGCATCATAACCTACAGATTCCCATCATCTCCCTCCTACACGATTCTTAGAATCGTGTCGCCTGTTGGGTGACCATTTCGGTCGTTGTCGCCCCTCGTGACCCAAATGGTCTCCCAAGCGTTGCCCCAGGGGTGTCGTGATTCTGAGAATCATGCAGGGTTGGGTCGAGGGGGAGGGAGGGGATGGGGGGGGAGGGGGAGGGAGGGGATGGGGAGGGAGGGGGAGTAGCGGTAGGGAGGGGGGATGGGTGGAGTAGGGTTAGTTTTTTTTTTTAATATATATTCAAAAGTTTTAAATTTTAAATTTTTTATTATTTTGTTTTTTTTCTTCAATTTTTTTCAAAATTTCTTTTATAATTTTAGAAAAAAATAGTTTTTGTTGATTTTTTAATATTTTTTTGAATTTTTTGTTATAAGTTTTATAAAAAAAATTGATTTTTTTTTAATTTGTTTTATAAATTTCGAATTTTTTTTGTGTTGTTTCACTCTTTTTTTAATTTTGTTTTTTAAAAGTGTTTATGTTTTTTTTTTTTTTTTAATTTTGTTTTCTCTCGAGTTGTTTTCATGTGATTTTTGTATTTTATTTTTCTAAAAAAATTTAAAATTTTCTAGGAAATTGTAACTCGACAAAGGAAAGGGGTTCTATAGGTAGCATCCCTTTTTGAGTCGTAGGTTGATTTTGGCCTTTTCGTTTCAACGATATTTCCAACGACGTCAATCAAGTTGTAATTTTATCCCTCAATTGGGGGTTGATTGCTACAAGTTCAATTCGAGGGGAAATTTAAGGTTTTGATTGCAAGGGTAACCGAATGGGTTTTAATAAAGATGTAAATTTAGCTCAAAAAAGGGTGCTACCAATAGCACCACTTTTCAAAATAGAGGTTAAAAAAACTACTAAATGTGACCTCCAAAAAAATGAGAACTTGTGCGAGTTCTCCTTCTATAGTATAACAGGTTATAAGCGATAACTCCACTTTTTTGGCTCCAATTTGGATGATTTGTTTTTGGATGTGGCTATTTTTTGAGAGAAACTCAAATACCTAGTTAGTTTCTTTAAATTATGAACAAAAATATTAAAAAATGGGTCTTAATTCCACCCTCCTCTTTTTTCCCTTGAAAATTATGCCCAAAAAACCTCCTCCACTTTTTTTCTTAGAAAGGGATCTAATACCAAATGTTATGTATCTTATATTTGAATATGATATCCCACACAATATAAGCAAGAATTTATTAAATCACAAACAATGATATTAAAAATTGCTCCACACTTAGAGAAGAACCTTAATGTAGGGAAACACCATCAATTATTCTTTATGGAAGTCATCACTCCACAACCCATGCTTGCTACAAATAATAATTATGACATCCAACTTGCTCAATATAATGATACTCATGTGTAATTTATATGAATAATCCCATGCCAACCCCCTTATTATTATATTATTTCTTCTAACTACCTAGTGGGCATATTTATTATGCACCAACTACCAAGTGGGTCCATTTTTTAATGTACTTAAACCCATAAATTTAGAGAAAATTTGAGAAACACAAGAGAAAATAGATAAATCCTTAAAATGATCTCTTGTATTAATAATATTCAAAATAGAGAGCTATATTCACTTGCCTCTTGTAGGGGGTAACCTTCAAAAGCAAAGCTCCAAATACAATAACAATTCTTGACAAAACATTACATAGCTTACTACTCTATATATTGTGCTTTAATAACCAAATCCTTAACTACTTGTGGTACCATTATTAAAGTGGGTCAACCACCTAAGGGTATTTATTCAATAAAGAGGGCCCTTTTACATTAAGCCACTACCCACTAACTATCTAATGGGCCTTATGGACTTGTACATTGATAAACTAGGGGTCTGAGGGTAGGACTCTAACTTGTTTCCCCCTTCAAAAGAAACATTGTCCTCAAGGATGGAGATGGGGAAGCTGTTGAAAATTTGTTGATGGTTCCCAAGTAGCATATTCTAGTGAGGTATCCTTCCATTGAATAAAAACTTTAGAGAGAATGTGTTGATGTAGATGACACTCCCTAGTGTCTAAAACTGCTAATTCCAATTGGAGCCAAATGGATCCTTCTTCATCTAATTTTGGTTATGCAATCTGAACTCAACAATTCTGACCCACAAACTTCTTCAAACAAGACACATGAATTGCTAGGTGGATCTTAGAGTGTGCTAAGAGCACTAATTTGTAGGCCACCTGACCAATGCATTGAACAATTAATTGGTATGGACCATAAAATTTTGGGTCGAGTTTCTGATGCCTTTAACTTTGAGAGGTTTACTTATAAGGTTGGAGGTGAAGGAATAAATTATCATCTTTTGCAAATGGAGGATCCGATTGTTGTTGGTCCACTTTTTGCTGCATGCGATTTTGATCCATTGCCAATTTTTCCTTAAGTTGCAAAGAGTGACATTACGATTATGGAACAAGCTATATACTACATGTACTTTGGAGGTAACTGGTAGATAAGAAACCATTGAGGGAACATTTTGGCCATAGACCACTTCATATGGTGTCATTTTGGTAGCCTCATGATAAGTGATATTATACCACCATTCTTCCAAAGGTAACCATTATGCCCACTGGTGCTGCTTTTTGAATGCAAAACACCACAAATAGGTTTCAAGACACTTGTTGACTACTCCTGTCTAGCCATCTATTTGGAGATCATAATATGTGCTCATTTGAAACCGGGTTCCCCATAGTTTAAATAGTTATTGCCATTTTTTTAAGTGAATGTGCGATCACGATCTGACACAATGTAGGTAGGCATGCCATTGAGTTTAAAAATATGGTCGAGAAAAACTTAGGAAACCGTTGCAGCGGTGTGATCTAACCAAATTTTGAGACTATTTATTTTATTTGCAAAAAAAAAAAACATTATGTTAAATTATAATTACAAAGTTTTGTAATTATGACCAAATCTGGTCAAGGATGATTGTAATAACATATTATTACTATTTAATAAATTAAAATAGGAGACAAACACCCAAGGGAACTGTTAAATGAGTGTTCACTGACCCACAAGGAGGAATGGAAGTTGTTAGAAGGCATGGGACAAGTGTCAACATTGCACTCCACCACTAGCTATTGGTTATGGGACAACTACCCCTAAATTTGTGGCATTATCCCCCAGGTGGGTGGAGCAGATCTGTTAGCTCATTGATGACCAGGTTAACCACTAAAAAGGCCTAGGCAGCCTAGATAAGGCAATTCGAATTGAGCAAGGAGCTCCACATTATTTTCTGCAGAAATAATTCCTCAAGTGTATCAGGTGATCACTGAGAGATTCGAATAGGGAGGCTAAGTGAATGTGCATTGTGAGTCTGCTGAAATTATTCTAAGAAGGAAAACTGGAGGTGCTGGTGCAGGTCTCTTTGACTGCTAAGTCTACATGACTAATGATCTACATTGTTGCTGCAAGTTGATGACCTAAAAGCTTCTACAGATTCTTCTTCCTAATGGTTCAGTGAATAGGCTCGGGGGTCCTAAGGCAAGTAATTTGGCTGTCTTCAGGAGTAGGTTGGGTGGAACAGGCTCCTTGGGTTGTTTGTTTCTCCTACATTCATCAGGTTCCACTGTTCTGTCTTGTTTATTTTCAGTTGAATGAATGAAGTTGTTTTATTAAACCTCTAACCTTTTTCCTAGTTTGAAAATGAAGACTTATTGACTAAATTATTTAGCTGAACTGTATATTCTATTAAGTTAGGATAGGTTAGGATAGTTATGTTTTTAAATTAAATAAATTTCCTGTATTTATCATTACATCAAATATGTCGTACTACAGGCATTAAATAGGATGATTAAAGGATGCAGGACAGAAAGTAATATTTCATAATACATGCATTTTTATATTTTTTTTATTATCTACTGCCAGAAAATAAATATTCCTTTACTGTATAAAAATCTAGGATTTACACTTTAGATCATCTACTTCATTTCCAAGTACACATGCAATTTTATTTTTCATTTCATTTCTTTCATTCAACATTCATGAATTAAAATTAGCATTTTTCCCATTATTTAAAATAATCTACTATATTCCAAAATTTGCAGAAAAGGATTATTTTAGGTTTTATTTATAAAGTCTTCCATTTAGTTTTTATAAACAAAAATATTTATCATTCTACAACAGAAGTTACAAGACTGAACTTTCAATTGTTTAAAGTTTACAAACATCTACAGGTTTGTTTTTAGTCTACACTTGAAATCGTAAAACCTAATTTACACTTTTACGATAGCTATCCAAATGTACACGACAAAGTCCAACAAAAATATTATTCTTCCTTTTATCATTCGTACTATTTATTTAAGTGGCGATTCAAAACAAAAACTGAGTTTCATCACCATTTTAACTTCAACCTAAACAATGCAAGCACAGGGTTTCACTTTTATGAAACAAGTTAGCCACGGCTCTCAGCCTGGTTCAACACTGTATTTTTCTAGCCAAAATATCAATCTTTATAAACAAACAAACAATGTAGAAAACTGTTTTAAGTTATGTTTTAATACAAACTCAATTCCATATCACCACTCAAACAAAAGTGTAAACATTTTAGCACAGTACATTCTATGTTTCGCAGAAATGAGTTAATCCTTGGCTCTCGGCTAGTATTCACATTGTATTAATTCAGTCAAAATACTGATCCAGATAATACAGAGTTTGTATTGAAACATTTCAAGTTCTCCTAACACTGTAAACGACTTAGGGTTCATCCCTTAGCAACGACATCGTAAACAAGTTTACATTTAAACAAAACACCACAGCAGAATACTACTGGACCGAATAGAAAAATAGGCTGAGGATTTATCCTCTTGCATCATATAGTTCTAAAAACATCGTAAGATCGGCCATTACCCTTGCCAGGGGCAGTTTTCCTAGCTCTCATCAAATAGTAAGCATCGGCCAAACCGTGCCAAGAGTACCTACGAGGGTTTAAGAACCACTGAGGCTTACCAGGTGGTTGAGCAGTATCCTCCCAGCGAGCTTCAACCTTAGTAATCCTTCGATGAAGTATCACCTGCCATTTAAAGCTTTGAGAGGTTAAACAAATAAAATGCAAGGTGTAACTTGAACAACACAAATACCATTATTTCTTCTTATTTGAAACATTACCTTGATGACGAAGCTCCTGGAATAGAGACGCCTTAAGCAAACAAGACGATGGAGCCATCTAGCAAATGTAGAGAATAAGGGTTCAGAATTTGAGAGCAACCATTTGTTGCTAAGAGAATCGAGTCCAACCTTGCACTCAAATAAACTAACAGAAAAACCTTGAAAACTACTTCAAAGACTGTATCGTGGCTCTGCTCTTTTAGGAACACAAGCCTGGAAACATTTAAGCTTTTCCCTACAGGTCCAGGGATCGAAACTGAGGAAGGAGTCCTCCGTTCTTCAAACACCAAACCCTACATTGTAGCAGTTGGTTGGCCTCTCCACCTTACCACCACCAAGTGAAATGAAAGCCAAGAAAACCACTTCGACACAATTTGTAATGGAGACTAGGGTATTCAGTTCAAAGCCCAAGGACATTTGAGATCAACGGTGGTGATGATGCCAACTAGGCATGTCGAAGTTAGGCCATCAACCACATTAAACACCCTATTAATTATCTTAACCATCACGACATCTAGCTCAGTAGACCGAGGTTAAAAGCATTATATAGCTCGACGTCAGGGTGGAGTTTGGTGTTTACTATCATGTGAACCACAGCCACATTGACATCCACGGAGTTTTCCACTAAGCACGGTAGGCTACTAATTTAAATGCTACGACCAGTTACGAGAACCTGCCAACACTTTGACATTAAGAATTTCATTACCCTGTCAACATCATTCAGTACAAGTTAGGGTTTGATGGTATATTATTTCATTGCACATTCATAGTATAAAGTCAAAATTACTTAATATATTCTCCAAGTGTCGATCATAATATATAAGGTTAATATATATTTGTTGTTATTTTTAAAAGATTTCATATTACACAGATCGCAAGTTATATGGAGCACATAATGTTTGGCATATAGCTTAGTATTACGAAAATGCATATTGTAATGTTGGTTTTTGCTTGGCCACCTTTTATTTATATGCAATGCTACTTTAACCACCATGTAAATGTTTAACAAGGAATGCCAAAATCCATAGTTACAATTTCATACTTGTAACATCATAAGTTACGATAGTTATAATATAACAAATCCTTGCTACAATAGTATGAATTATTACATACTTATACATTTAGAAATCTATAAGCTACTATAGCTATATTTATGAATTCAAGCTAAATTGACTCATGTTTCTATAATATAGAGCATCATAATATGTTGGAACTTGCACATAAATAAACATCTGATGTATCATTCTTTGAAAATAGGAAAATAGAGATAGTAGCACGATAAGTATATAGACATAGTATCCTTGGTAAGGATTGTTAGCATTTTATATTATCTTCTCCATGTGACGATTTATTTTAAGACTCAAGTATAATAATTGAAGTTACGACTTATGCGACTTGTATGTATGGTCAAGTAATATTTACAGAAATAGAACAGAGATGCATACCATTAATAAATCACATTCAAGGAAGTACTTAGATTTATCATAAAGCATTGACGACTAACTGAAAACATAATTAGAATTGCTTGTAACACTTATTTTGTCGTAATGCTCTTACCTGCGTATCTGTGCAAAGAAACAAGTTCAAATGCTTTAGCTAACATAGCTAAGTTGTTCGGGTACACAGGGTACTCCCAAAAGACCGAACACCTAGAGCAACCACTTCACACAAACATATTATAGATCGATACATCGATGTTTTGATGTGGTTTAAACCCTTGAGAGGGAAACCCTCCATGGCCCCAGCCAAATAGCTTCTACTGAGCAATTTATTATGCAAAGAAAGAAAGTTACAAATGAGCTTCTCATAATCGATCAACTAGACAATGACCCTCCATGCTCTTTAAATAGAGATCATGGACCAATCGGGTAGTAAGCCACGAATCAAGGTTAGGTATGATCTAAGAGAAGTTGAGCCGTTGGATCACTCTATGTCTAAAACATATCGTGACCGTCAGATTAAATATTTACAAATGCATACTAATGCATACTAAAGAAACACACTTTTCCTAACGGATATATTACACAAGTTGATCTTAACTAACTCCTACGTGTCTAAATATCCTAACATCCCCCCTTAAGATCAACTTGGGATAGGATTGAAGGATTTACAAAAGTGACACTATTAGGAGAAGGAAGGAGGAATTAGAGCCTATCCCCCCTTAATGACAAGTTCCTGAACTCCTAATATAGATTGAAGTTTAGAAAATTTCGCTTTTGTAAGAGACTTGGTGAAGATGTCTACAACTTGATATCTGTAGGACAAAAGAGCACTTCAAGAACACGATCATGAACAAGATTTCTGATGAAGTGCATATGTAGCTCAATGTGTTTGCTGCGTTGATGTAGGACTGGATCTTTGGCAAGCTTGATGGCACTTTGATTGTCACAACAAAGTGGAGTAGGTTGCTGCTGCTCGAATCCAAACTCTGAAAGGATCTGTCGAAGCCATAAAGCATCCTGACTGGTTTTAACTGTGGCTCGATATTCTGCCTCTGCTGAAGAAAGAGCAAGAGCTTGTTGTTTCTTACAAGCCCAAGTGATAGGTCCAGATCCCTGACTGAAAACATAACCTACAGTAGAATTTCGATCATCAGGATCGCCGACCCAATCTGAATCAGTGAAACCAACCAACAAAGGTTTCTCCCCTGTACTGTAATGAATCCCAAACTGAATTGTACCTCGAATATATCGAAGCATTCTTTTAGTTGCTTTCTAGTGACTTTCATGAGGTGTTTGCATATAACGGGAAACACGACCAACGACAAAGGAAAGGTCAGGATAGGAATGAGTCAAGTATAAGAGACTAACAACAAGCTGATGATACAAAGTGGCATCTACTTTAGGTGAAGTACAAGTGGCAAAAAGTTTGACTCCAGACTGGAAGGGAGAAGGGGATGGTGTACAATCTTCCATGTGAAAGCGACAAAGAAGGTCACAAGCATACTTAGACTGAGAAATAAAGATTCCTTATTTGGTTTGTGGGACTTGGAGACCAAGAAAATAATGCAAATGTCCTAAGTTTGACATTTCAAAATTTTGCTTAAGCCTGGATTTCACATGGGTTATAAGCTTAGGGTCACTACCAGTAAGAATAAGGTCATCAACATAGAGAACAAGCATGATGAGATAGTTTCCTACTTTCTTGGTATAGACATTTGGGTCAGAATGGCATCTAGAAAAACCAGTGTCAAGGAGAAAGCTATCCATTTTGGCATACCAAGCTCTAGGAGCTTGCTTAAGGCCATATAAGTATTTCTTAAGGCGGCAGACAAGGCTAGAGTTATTCTAAACATATCCAGGAGGTTGTTCCATGTAAATTTTCTCTTGTAAATCACCATGTAAGAAGGTAGACTTGACATCCATTTGATGGACTTCCCAGTTATGTAAGGCTGCAAGGGAAAGAACAAGGCGGATGGAGTTCATTTTTGCAATAGGAGTAAAGGTTTCATTGTAGTCAATCCCTTCAACTTGTGAAAAACCTTTGGCAACTAACCTTGCCTTAAGTCGTTCAACACTTCCATCTGATGCATACTTAGTTCTATAGACCCATTTACATCTGACAAGTTTTCTTCCTTTTGGAAGAGGTACAAGATCCCAAGTGTCGTTCGTCATTAAGGAACAATATTCTTCATCCATAGCTGCATCCCAATCTGGATTTCCTGAAGCTTCTGTAAATGTTTATGGATCATGATTCTTGGAAAATTGAGCCAAAAGAGAAGAGGCTCGCTGAAACTGAGAACGTGTTCGATGTTGATCTCTAGGATCACCGGTAAGATCACCAGCTGCTTCACATGTTGAATGGACCCATCGAGGAAGCACTTATGCTGGTGCAACTGGAGGAACATGAGCAGGAGGAGGTAGATTTTCATCCTCACTATCATCATCAGAAACTGGAGTTGGAAACCTGTCAAGGAAGTTGGAAGAAGAAGAATGCACAATCGACGAATCAGGCTCGCAAGCCAAGAGATTTTCATCAAATTTAACATCTCTTCTAATGATTACATCATGAGAATGTGGTTGAAGAATTCTATAACCTTTTACATCTTCAAAATATACAACAAATATGTACTTTTCACTTTTAGGCTGCAATGCTTTCTATTTTTCATCCAGAATGTGAGCCCATGCTTCACTACCAAACACATGGAAGTGACTTATATCAGGTTTAGTTTTACTCCATGCTTCTTCAAGTGTGATACCTTGTAATGCTTTAGTGGGAGTGCGATTAACTATGTAATTTGCACAATTTATGGCTTCACCCCAAAATTGAAGACTTAGTCCCTTAGATTGGATCATACAATTAGCCATTTCTTTTAAAGTGCAGTTCTTCCATTCAACTACACCATTTTGTTGTGGTGTATATGGAACAGTGTGTTGTTGTTGGATTCCTTGTTCAGTGTAGAAAGTAGTGAAATTTTTGTTAACATATTCTCCTCCATTGTCAGATCTTAACTTAATAATTTGATGACCAGATTGTTTTTCAACAAGGGCCTTGTAGGCCAGGAATATGTTAAAAATTTTGCTCTTAAGTTTTAAGAAATAAACCCAAGTGCGTCTGGTGTAATCATCAATAAAGGTTAAGAAATATTTGAAACCAGAAAAGGAAGCAGATGGAAGAGGACCACACAAGTCACTATGCACAAGCTCCAAGGGAACCGAGGCGTGCCAAGAGGCACGTTTGTCAAAACTGTCCCGATGATGTTTTTTGAGTACACAACCGGAATAGACACCATCCTTGCAAGATACCATTAGAATACCTGTCACCATATTGTAATTACATAGTTGTTGCAATGAGCGATAATTTAAGTGACCAAATCGCTCATGCCAAAGTTTGCTCAAGTTATCACTATGAGCAACAAAAACTGAAGGAAAAGGTGATGAACCAAAGTTGTTAAACTTGTACAACCTGGTAATATCATCAAAAATTTCGATAGCTAGGACCTGTTGAGGATCCTTTAAATCCTTGATTACAACTTGGTGAGGTGTAAACGTCATAGTTTTACCTTCACCAGAATGAGTGATTTGATAGACTGATAACAAATTGCAGGAAATTCTTGGAACACATAGTACATCACTGAAATGACCATTATCTACTGGAACTGTTCCAGCTCCTACAACACTTAGAGATCTATCATCACCAACAAATATTTGTTTGGTGCTACATTCATGCATAGTAGAAAAGATGGTTTGATCCTTAGCCATATGATAAGATGCTCCAGAATCAATGAGATATTCATTTGAAGTAGAAGAAGAAGATGCATTATAAGAATAACCAGAAGCACAAAGTGCATGTCCATGAGAGGTAGATTCTGAAGACGAATCTAGGCTAATGTGGTGCTTCTTCATTGCTGCATCCAAGGCTGCCATCTTCTTGAAACACTTAGATTCATCATGATTATCTTTCCCGCAATAATTGCAATGACGCTCAGTCTTCTTGCCTTTTGGCTTGGATCCTTTGTCATTTTTTAAAGAAGGAGTTGATTGAGAAGGTTTGGGACCCTTGTTTGACTTATTATTGCAAAAATTTTGTTTCTTGGAGGCTTGGACTTTTCTTTCTGTTAGAACAATAAGACTTTCCCAGATGTATCTACATTGTTAATTATTCTACGATGGATGAGCTTATCTTGCTCTCTAATCAAGGAATCACAAAATGATTCAAAACTATGCTCTTGATAACTAGCTGCATTTAAGGATTCTTTCATGGAGTAAAATGTAGATACAAAAACAGAATATGCAGGTCCAATTTTGGAAAGAATATGATAAATGCATTATTTTTCTTCCCTCTTAATCTTGCATTCTTCACATAAGAGTTTAAGAGTTTTGTACTTAGATAAATAATCTTCTATGCATAAAAAATTACTTGGATTTAAAGAAATCAACTCATTTTCGAGTTGGTGACTTTGAATTTCATTGTGTTTACCAAACATAGATTCCAACTTGTCCCAAACAACATCAGGTTCATCAATTTCAGATAAGTGGAATCGCAAATCAGTAAAAATTGACATCCCAAACAATCCACGAGCTTTGTCACATCTATTTGCCCATTTTATTTTCTTATCATCATCAGTGTATTTTGTTTTTTTTCCTGGCGTAATTCTGAAAAGTCCCCTACTTCGTAGAACATCCTCCATACGAGATTTCCATGAGAAATAGTTGGAATTGGTCAATAGAATATCACAAGGGGCGGCCATACTGCAAATCAATGGATATAAAAATAGAAACCAATTGTCTAGATGTGAAGAGCTCGAAAAAATAGGCCGTTTAAAAAAAAACGGCACTGAAAACTGACTCCATATGATGAAATTATGCTTGATCAAAGAAAATGTTGAAGATGTCCCCAATAGTGACGTGGCAGATAGAGAATGACCAGCTAAAATAAAAGGACCCCCCTCTTCCCAAGATAAACCTTTGACAACCACTTTACAAGAAAGTTGTTTTAAGTGAATCACTTTTGTAAAATAAGTGATTTCACTTTTACAATGATGTTACTTTAAATAGTGCAACAATAAAAATTAACTTAAGTGACTTACTTTTTATTTTTATTTTTTATTATTTATGTGAGATGCAATTTTATAATAAAGTAACTTGAAAATATAAATTTTATGCACTTTTTCTTTTAAAAGTAACTTCCTAAGACTTGAACTCAAGACCTATTAAGGAATAAAACAACTTTGAACCAAGTGAGCTAGATTAAAAGGTATGTAAAATATGGAAAAAATGAAGGGTTTTTTTTTTTTTTTTTACTCGTCTTGCTTGGTTTCCGTGCTTGTCTTTTTTCTTGCAAATCACACCATAAACCAAAACAAAACAAAAATTTCCACGCTTGTGGGGTTAGATCTCGTTAGCTTGCCTAGAAAGTCTACGTTTTCTCTCTGTTTCTGATTTGCTGAGATCGCACAAGGTGCACAGCAAAGAGCATACACAGCCGAGAAAAACCCTTTCCCTTTCTGTTTCTGATTCTCCGAGATCGCACAAGGTGCACGACAAAGAACATACGCAGACAGGAAAGCAACAATCCAAAACTAAAAAAATCTAGTAATAAAAACTGACAAAATATGAGAATTTTTTTATTTTTAAAATAGAAATAAAAATAAAAAAACGTCACTGTAACATTATACCTTCAAATCTGATAAAATACACGTTTCTAAAGCAACTGGGAACCGTTTTCGATCAAACAAAAACTATTTCCCAATGGAAATGGTGCTTCGGATGCAATGGAATCCCTCCCATACTAGAACCATAAACCCTTTCAAGTTTCGGCAACAACAGTTCAAGATCTAGATTATAAGTGGAAGCGGCTCTTCATAAAAGCTCTAATACCATGTTCGGGTACACAGGGTACTCCCAAAAGACTGAACACCTAGAGCAACCACTTCACACAAACATATCACAAATCGATACACCGATGTTTTGACGTGGTTTAAACTCTCGAGAGGGAAACACTCCACGGCCCCGGCCAAATAGCTTCTACGGAGCAATTTATTACGCAAAGAAAGAAAGTTACAAATGAGCTTCTAATAATCGATCAACTAGACAATGACCCTCCATGTTCTTTAAATATATATCATGGACCAATCGGGTGTTAAGCCACGGATCAAGGTTAGGTATGATCTAAGAGAAGTTGAGGCATCAGATCACTCTATGTCTAGAACATATCATGACCGTTGGATTAAATATTTACAAATGCATACTAAAGAAACACATTTTTCCTAACGGATATATTACACAATTTGATCTTAACTAACTCCTAAGTGTTAACTTCAGGGTACCTCGTAGGACCCCTTAGTCATCATCCAAGAGCAACTGTCAGTACTTTGTTAAGAAAACTTTATCACAAGATAAACTTAATTACAACATAAAGATTTCAACTAACACAAGTAGAACTAATGTCGTAAAGTGTGTTAAGAAGTACGATTTGTTGTTATCATTTTGTTATTAGTTAAGAACATTAACATTTATTTTATTTCCGCATTAGTAAATACAGTTTTAACGCTACTTTAATTTTTTTTAATTTTTGTGAATTTTTGGGATGTTACATGTGGCATCAGAGCTCATGTTCGAACTCTCGGCCTGAAAAGGTCCAAAGAACATGCAACAAAAAATTTTTATGACAGCAAAAAAATATTTACTAATTAAATTATTTTGTATACAGCAAATTGTTTTCTAAATTACAGGTATGGAAGGATCATCCGAACACATGGATGACAGATTTCAACCAAACAGTCATGCCAACAATAGTACAACACAACATTATGAAGAAGAAATCCATGGTGAATTGAATGACAATTCATCGGAATTGTTACATGCATTTCAGGAATTGAAAGCAAAAATAAGATCTATTAAACAGGATAATGAGAGAATTCTGAAGGCACGAGAAGAACTTAACCAAGTACTCTTCGATCAGTGCCCAACTGATGAAAGGGTTGAAAAAAACTCCAAGATTGAAGACTTATCTCATGGGAACAAGGATAAGTAGGTGAAAACTGATGATGAGAATAACAGTTCAACATCATCAGGAGCTGCCATGGAGATACGTAAAAAGAAACATAATTATTCAAGTGATAGCAGCGAAGGGGATTATAAACCAAAAAGAAAAAGCCATAAATAGTATGAGCATATTTCTAGGGAGTTCAAGAAGATCAAACCCCCAACCTTCAATGGTGAAACTGAGAAAGGAGAGACAGCTAAAGCATGGTTGTCCAGCATGAAGAAATACTTCCAAATTTATGATTATTCAGTATCATTGAAAGCAAAGATGGCCATATACAACCTGATTGGGAAGGCAAACATTTGGTGGCAGGACATCAAAAGAGTGAAGGGCATCAAGGACAAGGATGTGAATTGGAGCACTTTTAAACGGTACTTCAAGAAGAAGTTCCTATCTGAACAATATTATGAAGAAAATTTCAAGGAATTTTATGATCTAAGACTAGGAACCATGAACATGAAAGAGCTTAACAACAAATTTATGAATTTGCTAAGGTATGTGCCATACCTTGTGGAGGAGAAACCAAAGATTCAGAGGTATCTGAGTTGTCTACCTTTCAACATCAAGGACATAATAGAGTATGACAATCCAAAGAGCTTAGAAGAAGCTAAGAGGAAAGCAACTTTCTGCTATGATATGAACCGGAAAAGAGAAGGGATATCTAACTGAAAAAATCATAAACCCAACAAATTTGAGCTGAAGAAGAAGAATTTCAGGTTCAATGGAAATTCTGATTTTAAAAAGAAAAACTTTCCAAATCGAAATTTGCAAGGGAACAGTCCCAGAAATAATCAACAGCAGAATTTTACAGCTCCTAGAAATACACCCAATGTTACCAGAACTAATGACCAGACGACACTTATAAAATGTTTTGAGTGTCAAGGTCGTCATTATGCTTCAAACTGTCCTAATAAAAAATGGAAAACCAATATTATTCACTCCATACAAGCTGAACCTACTGTGGGATACTTGGCAAGAGAGAAGCCCAGAATTAATGCAGCTCTAGACAACAGGAAAGTGAAGCATCAAGTCTCTATGGTAGAGATTGAAGGTATGCTACAAAACCACCCAGTTTCTATTTTGATTGATCCAGATGCTAGCCTGAGTTATATATCTCCAGATATTGTAGAAAATTTTAATCTGAAAACAGAAAAGTTTAATAAATCCTGGTTAGTTAGACTAGCAATAGGAACAAAAAGAAAAGTGTCTGATTTTGTTGAAAGTTGTGTTTTATCTATGAATTAGTTAAAGACACAAACCAAGCTAAATGTTTTACCTTTAGGATCCTACGACATCTTAATTGGAATGGATTGGTTAGAAGCACATCATGTTATTTTGAATTGTTATGAGAAAAGTTTTACCTGTCTAAATGATGAAGGAGAAATAGTAGAAGTGAAGGGTATTCCTAGAAAGACATCACTTAGACAGATTTCAGCTATGCAAGTAAAAAGAGCAGTTAGAAAAGGATGTAATATGTTTGTAGTGAATGGAGTACATGAGGAGTCAATTACAAAAGAGGACAAACTGAAACTAGAAGATATACCTGTCCTAAAAGAATTCATGGATGTTTTTCCAGAAGAGATTCAAGGATTACCCCCGAAGAGAGATCTAGATTTTACCATTGAGCTAATACCGGGTGTGGTACTGAACTCCAAAGCTCCATATAGGATGAACATATTGGAATTAAATAAGTTAAAATCACAGTTGAATGAACTGATTGATAAAAACTATATAACACCCAGCGTGTCTCCTTGGGGAGCACCTATTATTTTTGTTAAGAAGAAGGATAGCACTTTAAGGCTTTGCATAGATTATCACTAACTGAATAACATGACAATCAAGAATCGATATCCGTTGCCTTGCATCGACGATCTATTTGATCAGCTACATGGAGCAACGATATTCTCAAAGATTGATTTAAGGTCAGGATATCATCAAGTTCGTTTGAAGGATGAGGATATTTTTAAAACAGCCTTTAGAACTCGTTATGGACAATATGTGTTCGTAGTCATGCCATTTGGATTGACTAATGCCCCGGCAGTATTTATGTGCTTAATGAATAATATTTTGCATAAGTATTTGGATAAGTTCCTCATTGTATTCATAGATGAAATTTTGGTATATTCTAAAAGTAAGGAAGAACATGACGAACATCTACGTATTATTTTATAAGTTCTGAGAGATCATCAATTATATGCTAAGTTTAGTAAGTGTGACTTTCACAAGGATAAAATTCAGTATTTAGGTTACATAATCTCTAAGGAAGGAATTTCAGTTGATCTCGATAAGATTAAAGCCATTAATGAATGGTCGGTTCCCAAGGATGTGTCGGACGTACGATCATTTATAGGGATTACAGGATATTATAGAAAATTCATAGAAGGTTTTTCGAAGATTGCAAACCCCATAACCTCCTTACAGAAGAAGGGGAAGAAGTTTGCATGGGATCAAAAGTATGCAGACAGTTAAATAAGAAGTTGAAGGAATTACTAACTACAGCACCTATTCTGAGAATTGCAGATCCTAATAAAGATTTTATAGTGTGTACCGACGCATGTAATGATGGACTCGGTGGAGTCTTAACACAAGAGGGACATGCTATTGCATATGAGTCTCGAAAGCTGAAAATACATGAGAAAAATTACTCTACATATGATTTGGAATTATTAGCAGTAATACACGCCTTAAAAATGCGGCATCACCATCTTACTGGCAGAAAATTTACTTTGATGACAGATAACATGGGGCTGAAGTATTTACTAGATCAAATGAACTTGAATGCTAAACAAGCTAGATGGCTAACCTTTCTAAGTGAATATGATTTTGAAATTCAACATATAAAGGGTAAAGAGAACAAAGTTGTTGATGCTTTAAGTCGTAATGAAAAGTTAAATTTTATTTCAGCCATCAGTACATACACAACAGGTTTGGAAAATCAAATTTCCCAAGGGATTAAAACTGATGAAGAGTACAGAAATTTACATGAAAAGACAGCATAAAGCAATTCTGAAAATTCTATGTCATATTTCAGGTTAAAAGAAAATGGATTGCTGCTATACAAGAACAGATTATATGTGCCCAACATACCAAAGATACAAATTATGATTTTAGATGAGATGCACAAAAGTCACTATTCTGGTCATCCAGGTTATCAGAAAACTATAACTATGTTACGGAAAGATTATTATTGGCCTAGGATGAAGGATGAAGTGGCAGAATATATAGCTAAATGCTTTGACTGTCAAAGAGTAAAGGTTGAACATCAACATCCGGCTGGACTGTTACAACCATTACCTATATTTAGTTGGAAATGGGAGATCATAAGCATAGATTTTATTACCGAACTACCCAGGAATCAGAAACAAAATGATTCCATCATGGTGGTAGTGGACAAACTCAGCAAGGCATCACATTTTATACCAGTAAAAACTACTTATAAGGCTCCAGATATTGCAGAAATTTTATGAAATAGATTTTTCGATTACATGGAATACCAAAAGTGATAATTTCAGATCGTGATTCTAAGTTTACTAGGAACTTTTGGAGATCATTGTTTAAAGGGTTGAATACAACCTTAAAATTTAGCACAACATTTCATCCACAAACGGATGGATAGACGGAAAGAGTAAATCAGATATTTGGAGACATGCTAAGGAAGTATGTTAAGGACCAGCCTGGTAAGTGGGAGGACTACTTGCATTTAGCAGAATTTGCATATAACAACCCTTACCATGCATCAGCCAGGCTTAGCCCTTTTGAAATTCTTTATGGTAGGAAATGTAATACAACAATTTCTTGGAATGACTTAGTTAATAGAGTTATTTTAGGACCTGAATTGTTGAAGGAAATAGAACTAAATGTGCAACAGGTACAAAGAAATCTTAAATCTTCCCAAGATAGGAAAAAGAGTCAGGAAGATCTTAAAAGGACTCATAAAGAGTTCCAGGTTGGTAAGCATGTTTTCATTAAGGTAAGACCAAAGAAGAGCTCATTAAAATTGGGAAGCTGTGCTAAGCTGGCACCTAGGTATTGTGGTCCTTTGAAAATTTTGTCAAGGGTAGGAACCGTGGCATATCAACTAGCTTTGTCACCAAATCTAAGAATACATAATGTTTTTCATATTTCAGTTTTAGAGAAATATGTACACGATGCTACTCATGTTATAAATTGGAATGATGTACAGGTGGAACAAGACGACGATTTTCAGGTGGAATCGGACTGTATTCTCGAAAGGAGGGAAACTCTACTATGGAATCGCACCATTGGGCAGGTAAAGGTGCAATGGAAGCACCTTAGCCCAGAAAAGGAAACCTAGGAGTTGGAGAGTAGTATGCGAGTAGCATACCCAGCTCTGTTTCAGGAATACTCAGAAAATAAATGAACAACATCAAGGATGATTTTGAGACTTAAGGGGGGGTGTATGTCACCTACCCAAATTTTGAGACTATTTATTTTATTTGCAAAAAAAAAACATTATGTTAAATTATAATTACAAAGTTTTGTAATTATGACCAAATCTGGTCAAGGATGATTGTAATAACATATTATTATTATTTAATAAATTAAAACAGGAGACAAACACCCAAGGGGACTGTTAAATGAGTGTTCACTAACCCACTAAGAGGAATGGAAGCTGTTAGAAGGCATGGGACAAGTGTCAGCATTGCACTCCACCACTAGCTGTTGGTTATGGGACAACTACACCTAAATTTGTGGCATTATCCCCCAGGTGGGTGGAGCAGAGTTGTTAGCTCACTAATGACCAGTTTAACCACTAAAAAGGCCTAGGCAACCTAGACAAGGCAATTCGAATTGAGCAGGGAGCTCCACATTATTTTCTGCAGAAATAATTCTTCAAGTGTATCAGGTGATCACTGAGAGATTCGAATAGGGAGGCTAAGTGAATGTGCATTGTGAGTCTGCTGAAATTATTATGAGAAGGAAAACCAAAGGTGCTAGTGCAGGTCTCTTTGACTGCTAAGTCTACATGAATAATGATCTACATTATTGCTGCAAGTTGATGACTTAAAAGCTTCTACAGATTCTTCTTCCTAGTGGTTCAGTGAACACGCTCAGGGGTCCTAAGGCAAGTAATTTGGCTATCTTCAGGAGTAGGTTGGGTGGAACA
The DNA here is from genome assembly GCA_027924585.1 of Larix kaempferi. NCBI lineage: Eukaryota > Viridiplantae > Streptophyta > Pinopsida > Pinales > Pinaceae > Larix > Larix kaempferi. The sequence goes on from BSBM01000807.1 coordinate 4,589,996, forward strand.
TGCTTCTTGGGTTGTTTGTTTCTCCTACATTCATCAGGTTCCACTGTTTTGTCTTGTTTATTTTCAGTTGAATGAATGAAGTTGTTTTATTAAACCTCTAACCTTTTTCCTGGTTTGAAAATGAATACTTATTGACTAAAATATTTAGTTGAACTGTATATTCTATTAAGTTAGGATAGGTTAGGATAGTTCTATTTTTAAATTAAATAAATTTTTTGTATTTATCATTACATCAGAGATGTCGTACTACAGGCATTAAATAGGATGATTAAAGGATGCAGAACAGAAAGTAACATTTCATAATACAAACATTTTTATATTTTTTTTAATCTACTGTTAGAAAATAAATATCTCTTTACTGTATAAAAATCTAGGGTTTACACTTTAGATCATCTACTTCATTTCCAAGTACACATGCAATTTTATTTTTCATTTCATTTCTTTCATTCAACATTCATGAATTAAACTTAGAGTTTTTCCCATTATTTAAAACAATCTACTATATTCCAAAATTTGCAGAAAATGATTAATTTAGGTTTTATTTATAAAGTCTTCCATTTAGTTTTTATAAACAAAAATATTTATCATTCTGCAACAGAAGTTACAACACTAAACTTTCAATTGTTTAAAGTTTACAAACATCTACAGGCTTTTTTTCAGTCTACACTTGAAATCGTGAAACCTAATTTACACTTTTACGATAGCTATCCAAATGTACACGACAAACTCCAACAAAATATTATACTTCCTTTTATCATTCATAATATTTATTTAAGTGGTAATTCAAAACAAAAACTGAGTTTCATCACCATTTTAACTTCAACCTAAACAATGAAAGCACGGGGTTTCACTTTTATGAAACAAGTTAGCCACGGCTCTCGGCCTGGTTCAACACTGTATTTTTCTAGCCAAAATATCAATATTTATAAACAAAGAAACCGCACATAAAACTATTTTAAGTTATGTTTTAATACAAACTCAATTCCATATCACCACTCAAACAAAAGTATAAACATTTTAGCACAGTACATTCTATGTTTCGCAGAAACGAGTTAGTCCTCGGCTCTCGGCTAGTATTCACATTGTATTAATTTAGTCAAAATACTGATCCAGATAATACCGAGTTGTACTGAAACATTTCCAGTTCTCCTAACACTGTAAGCGACTTAGGATTCATCCCTTAGCAACTACATCATAAACAAGTTTACATTTAAACAAAACGCCACAGCAGAATACTACTAGACCAAATAGCAAAATAGGCTGAGGATTTATCCTCTTGCATCATATAGTTCTAAAAACATCGTAAGATCGGCCATTACCCTTGCCAGGGACAGTTTTCCCAACTCTCGTCAAACAGTAAGCATCGGCCAAACCATGCCAAGAGTACCTGCGAGGGTTTAAGAACCATCGAGGCTTACCAGGTGATTGAGCAGTATCCTCCCAGCGAGCTTCAACCTTAGTAATCCTTCGATGAAGTATCACCTTCCATTTAAATCTTGTAGAGGTTAAAAAAAGAAAATGCAAGGTGTAACTTGAACAACACAAATAACTTTATTACTTCTTATTTGAAACATTACCTTGACGACGAAGCTCCTGGAATAGAGACACCTTAAGCAAACAAGACGATGGATCCATCTAGCAAATGCAGAGAATAAGAGTTGAGAATTTGAGAGCAACCATTTGTTGCTAAGAGAATCGAACTCTGTTCCAACCTTGCACTCAAAGAAACTAACAGAAAATCCCTGAAAACTACTTCAATGTCTATATCATGGCTCAGCTCTTTTAGGAACACAAGCCAAGAAACATTTAAGCTTTTCCCTACAGGTCCAGGGATCGAAACTGAAGAAGGAGTCCTCCGTTCTTCAAACACCAAACCCTACATTGTAGCAGGCAGTCGGCCTCTCCACCTTACCACTACCAAGTGAAATGAAAGCCAAGAAAACCACTTCGACACAATTCATAATGGAGACTAGGGTATTCAGTTCAAAGCCCAAGGACATTTGAGATCAACGGTGGTGATGATGCCAACTAGGCACGTCGAAGTTCGGGCATCAACCACATTAAACACCATATTAATTATCATAACCATCATGACATCTAGCTCAGTAGACCGAGGTTAAAAGAATTATACAGCTCGGTGTCAGGGTGGAGTTTGGTGTTTACTATCACATGAACCACAGCCACATTGACATCCACGGAGTTTTCCACTAAGCACGGTAGGCTGGTGATTTAAATGCTACGACCAGTTACAAGAACCTGCCAGGACTTTGACATTAAGACTTTCATTACCCTGTCAACATCATTCAGTACAAGTTAGGGTTTGATGGTATATTATTTCATCGCACATTCATAGTATAAAGTCAAAATTACTTAATACATTCTCCAAGTGTCGATCATAGGATATAAGGTTAATATATATTTATTGTTATTTTTAAAATATTTCATATTACATAGATCGCAAGTTATAGGGAGCACATAATGTTTGGCATATAGCTTAGTATTTCGGAAATGCATATTGTAATGTTGGTTTTTGCCTGGCCACCTTTTATTTATATGCAATGCTACTTTAACCACCATGTAAATGTTTAACAAGGAATGTCAAAAGCCATAGTTACAATTTCATACTTGTAACATCATAAGTTACGATAGTTATAATATAACAAATCCTTGCTACAATAGTATGAATTATTACATACTTATACATTTAGAAATGTATAAGCTACCATAGCTATATTTATGAATTCAAGCTAAATTGACTCATGTTTCTATGATATAGAGCATCATAATATGTTGGAACTTGCACATAAATAAACATCTGATGTATCATTCTTTGCAAATAGGAAAATAGAGATAGTAGCACGATAAGTATATAGACATAGTATCCTTGGTAAGGATTGTTAACATTTTATATTATCTTCTCCATGTGATGATTTATTTTAAGACTCTAGTCTAATAATTGAAGTTACAACTTCGGTGACTTGTATGTATTGTCAAGTAATACTTACAGAACTAGAACAAAGATGCATACCATTAATAACTCACATGCAAGGAAGTACTTAGAGTTATCATAAAGCATTGACGGCTAACTGAAAACATAATTAGAATTGCTTGTAACACTTGTTTTGTTGTAATGCTCTTACCTGCGTATCGATGCAAAGAAACAGGTTCAAATGCTTTTCCTAACATAGCTAAGTAAACCTCAGGGCACCTCGTAGGACCCCTTCGTCATCATCCAAGAGCAACTGTCAGTACTTTGTCAAGAAAACTTTATCACAAGATAAACTTAATTACAACATAAAGATTACAACTAACACAAGTAGAACTAATGTCGTAAAGTGTGTTAAGAAGTACGATTTGTTGTTATCATTTTGTTATTAGTTAAGAAGATTAACATTTATTTTATTTCCGCATTAGTAAATACAGTTTTAACACTACTTTAAATTTTTTAAATTTTTGTGACTTTTTGGGATGTTCGAACTCTCGGCTTGAAAAGGTCCAAAGAACACGCAACAAAAAAATTTTATGACAGCAAAAAAATATTTACCAATTAAATTATTTTGTATACAGAAAATTGTTTTCTAAATTACAGGTATGGAAGGATCAACCTAACACACGGAGGACAGATTTCGAAGGAACAATCATACCAACAATAGTATGGGACAAAATTATGAAGAAGAAATCCATGGTGAATTGAATGAAAATTCATCAGAATTGTTACATGCATTTCAGGAATTGAAAGCAAAAATAAGATCTGTTAAACAGGATAATGAGAGAATTCTGAAAGCACAAGAAGAACTGAACCAAGTACTATTCGATCAGTGCCCAACTGATGAAAGGATTGAAAACACCTCCAAGATTGAAGACTTACCTCATGGGAATAAGGATAAGAAGGTGAAAAATGATGATGAGAATAACAGTTCAATATCATCAGGAGCTGCCATGGAGATACGTAAAAAGAAACGTAATTATTCAAGTGATGGCAGCGAAGGGGATTACAAACCAAAAAGAAAAAGCCATAAATAGTATGAGCATATTTCTGGGGAGTTCAAAAAGATCAAACCCCCAACTTTCAATGGTGAAACTGAGAAAGGAGAGACAGCTGAAGCATGGTTGCCCGGCATGAAGAAATACTTCCAAATTCATGATTATTCAGAATCATTGAAGGCAAACATGGCCATATACAAGCTGATCGGGAAGGCAGACATTTGGTGGCAGAACATCAAAAGAGTGAAGGGCATCAATGACAAGGATGTGAATTGGAGCACATTTAAACGGTACTTCAAGAAGAAGTTCCTATCTGAACAATATTATGAAGAAAAGTCCAAAGAATTTTATGATCTAAGACTAGGAACCATGAACATGAAAGAGCTGAACAACAAATTTATGAATTTGCTAAGGTATGTGCCATACCTTGTGGAGGAGAAACCAAAGATTCAAAGGTATCTGAGTTGTCTACCTTCAACATCAAGGATATAATAGAGTATGACAATCCAAAGACCTTAGATGAAGCCATGAGGAAATCAACTTTCTGCTATGATACGAACCAGAAAAGAGAAGGGATATCTAACTGGAAAATCATAACCCCAGCAACTTTGAGCTGAAGAAGAAGAATTTCAGGTTCAATGGAAATTCTGGTTTTCAAAAGAAAAACTTTCCAAATCGAAATTTCCAAGGGAACGGTCCCAGAAATAATCAACAGCAGAATTTTACAGCTCCTAGAAATATACCCAATGTTACCAGAACTAATGACCAGAGGACACCTATAAAAATTTTTGAGTGTCAAGGTCCTCATTATGCTTCAAACTGTCCCAATAAAAAGCAGACAGCCAATAATATTCACTCCATACAAGATGAACCTACTGTGGGAGACTTGGCAAAAGAGATGCCTAGAATTAATGCAGCTCTAGACAATAGGCAAGCGGAGCATCAAGTCTCTATGGTAGAGATTGAAGGTATGCTACAAAACCACCCAGTTACTATTTTGATTGATCCAGGCGCTAGCCTAAGTTATATATCTCCAGATATTGTAGAAAATTTAAATCTGAAAACAGAAAAGTTTAATAAATCCTAGTTAGTTAGACTAGCAACAGGAACAAAAAGAAAAGTGTCTGATTTTGTTGAAAGTTGTGTTTTATCTATGAATTAGTTAAAGACACAAACCAAGCTAAATATTTTACCTTTAGGATCCTACGATATCTTAATTGGAATGGATTGGTTAGAAGCACATCATGTTATTTTGAATTGTTATGAGAAAAGTTTTACCTGTATAGATGATGAAGGAGAAATAGTAGAAGTGAAGGCTATTCCTAGAAAGACATCACTTAGATAGATTTCAGCTATGCAAGTAAGATGTTCGCAGTGAATGTAGTACATGAGGAGTCAATTACAAAAGAGGAAAAACTAAAAATAGAAGATATACCTGTCCTAAAAGAATTCCTCGATGTTTTTCCAGAAGAGATTCCAAGATTACCCCCGAAGAGAGATCTAGATTTTACCATTGAGCTAATACCGGGTGCGGTACCGAACTCCAAAGCTCCATATAGGATGAATGTAGTGTAATACCCCAATTTTGACCCTTAGGAAATATTGGCTCTAATGTAAATATTGTAAATATGCGATGTATGTTTCCCTAGCGTGGAGCTCAAGGCCAAGGCCCCGCTAGTTTATGCTCGGATTTTATTTAAATTAGACACGCTTGATATTTTGTTACCCACGTGCTATTAAGCCATGGGATATTGTAAATTGATGTAAATGTTTAACATTGAAATAAAATACCCAAAAACTGGCTATGGAGGCAACGAATGAGAAGGGGCCACGTGTATCCACTAGGGAGTGGTGAGGGGGCTATGAGAGTAAACCCTAGGCTGCCATTTGTCATTATGAGAACCCATTGACTTCCCTAGGTGACATTAATGCCTGCTGTAAGAAGGTGGTTGAGATTTCAGCCCATGGCTTCAATGGAGCATGGGCAGCCCTGAAATTCGTATGGGTGGGCATGGGCTCTGATTACTTGGGCAAGAAGTCACTCAACCTCATGGGAGGTTGCTTCATTCTCACCCCAGTCCATTGTGAAACTACCTAGCATCATTCCCATCCAAAAACGAGTGCCAGGGGTGAGGAAAAACCAGAAATCGAGACCTTGAGAGAACCCAGTTTTTGAAAGACCAAAAACATCCAGATTTGGCAGGGGACAGGGAAATCCAATGGGGGATCCAATAGCATGAACCTTGGGGCGAATTTGGGAGCATTAGCTACCCCGAAATCAATGGGAAAACCCAGTTTTTGTAACTCAGAAAACGAGTGACGGATTTGAGTAATTGGTGAGCAGAATGGTGAGAAATCAAGTGGGGATTGACTATGCAGAGATTGGGTGTGCTTGATAAACCCAGTGAAGGCTAGGATCTCAAGGATCAGCAGCTGGACCTTTCTATGCCCATCCTGAAGAGCACTGGAGGGAAGAGTTTCCTGAGGGACTATGTAACAGAGAAGGGGACCTTCCTTGTGTTGGATGTGGTAGGTAATGTGGGTGCCTAACTGTTGTGCTCACTTGAGATGCCTGTAGCTCTGTGGTTGAGCTCACTGGCTTAGCATTACCCTCCTCTATCTGCTTGGATGCTTGACTGAAACCATGCCTATGAGTGAACCCAGCTAGTCCTCCTTAGTGGATACACAGCCCAGCTCGGGGGTGATCTCTCAGCTGAAGGAATATAGGCTGGATAGAGATCTACGGTTGGGAGGAACGTTGCCTTCACGTAGCCAGTTGTTGGACGTCAACTTCTCAAGATAAGTGTTCTGTGGATTCTAACTTGTTCCATTTTGTGTTCTGCAATATGTTAAATTGCCCATGTGTAATGAAATGAATTAATATAGAATCCATGCATGGCATATGAATGCGCTTGGGTCTCTGTAGGTGGAATCATTCTCTACTGTGATTGATATGATTGCAATTACTGTCTGTTTGAGTGCTTGTTAGCATGTTCATTCCGCTGTGTTTTATATGGAAACGAATTTGCATATAGAAGTTTTAAAATGTTAGGAATTTATGTACAAAAATTATTGGGGCTAAGTCTCCGATAAGCCCGTGTGTTGTTAACTTTTCCCTTCCTTGCACTTGATGATTGACGGGGGCGTTACATGTAGGGACCCCCATTTCGGGTTCCCCAAAATGACTTCCATGGAATTCGAAAATATAAGTATAATTAATTTTTGAACTTCCAGTATGATTTTTCAGAAGAAGATATAGAGGCCACAGATCTAGTTATATCTATTGCAGTACATGAATGTCAATAAATAAAACTATATACCCATATTTATTCATTCCACCACAAGCGTTAGCAAAATAAATAACTAAATATTTCAAACCTGTTTTCGATGGTTGGTCCAGCGAATCGATGGAGTCTTCGAAGTGGTTTCCACACGATCCAATCCGATCTCCTGACGAAGTACCGAGTGACCCATCGGTTGGCCTCCCTACAATATCGGGGTTATTCTTCTTCACCCCAAACCCCCGAGCAAGTGGGGTCATAAGAACACACAAGCTTGTTAAATTTTGAGCATTAATTCACAATACTCTAGGATCTTTACTGAGAGAATAACATGTACAATATATCAATGCATATCAATCATAACAAGCATGACAAGCATCATAAGAATCAAAAGCATGAGAGACAAGAGACACAGAGTTTCCGTGGGGAAAACCCTAAGGTGAAAAACCCCACAACTTCCTCATAGATAGAGAGAGCAATGGCTCAACCAAAGTAGAACCAAAATACACAGAGATAGTCTCCTAGTAGCAGATGATCCTCCTCCTCACTAGTGCGCCACGTTCTGAGTGAGAGAAGTGTGAGTTTCTGAGTGATCAAGATAGAGATCTCCCGATCTCTATTTATACTTGTCTGTTTTTCCAATGACCTTATGGGGCCGACTTGTTTAGCTAGGTACATCCATAATATAATATATATTTCAGGGTCGACCCCACACATGGTGGTCTAATAACCCATCGATAAGTACACACACTTGCGACACTTGTCAATACACATGATGACACTTCCTTATAGAGGAATAACACATCTCTTATAAGGGTACAATAAATATATATGAAATACATTCCGAAGTTACATATACATCAACACTCCCTCTTAAATAGGAAGTTATTTCGTGACACAGATCTGCTAGCACAAGTCTTCTTCTCGGAATCATCATCATCGATGCACCGTCATCGTCACTGTCACTGCTACTGCTATCTCAACCAATCTCTGAATCTACTCGTCATAGGAAGTTCTACAGAGCCAGTCTTTTTTCATACTAGATGTAGGGCCACCACCTACAGGTCTTCATCATCACTGACCATACTGTGGAATCCTCAGGACTTATTATGTGCATCACAAAACCTTAGAAGAGTCTCTTGACTAGCAAGAACCCTAAAGAGCATCTGAGGCCTTTTTCATCCTGTCCAGATCTCCAGGACTTATTACATGTGACTGTCACAAAACCTTAAAAGAGTGTCCCAGGAACATTTATGTGCATAGCACGAACGGAAAGAACTCTGAAGAGCATCCTAGGAACATTTATGTGCCTAAGCACGACCGGCAAGATCTCTAGGACTGATTACATGTGACCTCTGCTACAAACCCTCGAAAGAGCATCCCAGGACTCATTATGGGAAGACATACCAACCTATCGGATCTCCCAGGTCTTACATGTAGCAGCCCACCACAAACCCTCGAAAGAGCAACCCAGGACTTATTACGGGCACATAGCCCAACCTATCAGATCTCCCAGGTCTTACATGCGGTCCACTATCGCAAACCCTCAAAAGAGCATCCCAGGTTGTTACGGGTACACAACTCTGACCTATAGGATCTCCCAGGTCTTACATGTGATACACAGTGCTAGTCCATTTTCATACTAGATGTGACCTAGAACAAATCTAGGATTTCCTTTGCACAACCTGTCCACGGCTATAGAGTATCAACCTGATACTCAACATACATCATCCTGATGTACACATGATCATACTGATCATCATCACTATACCGTCCTGGTACATATCATCTGGAGCAACATCCTGAATCTCGTCATCATGATCATCTTGATCATACAATGCATCCACCTGATGCATACCAAGTATCTATCTGATACATATCATCATACATGATCCACCTGATCATACAATGTATCCACCTGATACATACATAGATACATGATCCACACAATGCATCTAACTGATATATATCAACATACATGATCTACCTGATCATACACAGTATCCACATGATACATATACAGATACATGGTCCAAGCATCCAACATGATGCAGATACACAAATATACACAAATGATCCAACCGATCATATCCAGCATCCAACATGATGCGTACATACATAGATGATCCAAATGATCATATCCAACATCCAACATGATGCATACATACATATACATATAAATGATCCAACTGATCATATCCAACATCATCCCGATGCATATACTGAGCAGTAAGTGAAACATCGTCCTGATGTTTATCATCCAGTGCTTACATCCATAGCCATGTGAAGGATCCTCCTTCCAACATTCTTGGAATGGATTTAGCAAATATGTCCATCACTTCTTCCTCAAAGTGTCGTCGATCTGAAGAATGCCAAGCCTCTCCCTGAAGTACTCGAACTTCACCCTGGCTAGTGGCTTCATCAGTACATTTGCAATCTGCTCATCCGTCGCAACATACAAGAGCTTCACTGCTCCTCTCTGCACCACATCCCTGATATAGTGATATTTGATCTCTATGTGTTTCGACTTGTCATGAAACACTGGGTTCTCAAACAGCTTCACACAACTCTGGTTATCACAGAAGATACCAATAGCATCCAACGGGAGATCAAATAACTCAGATAGTAGCTTCCGAAGCCATACTGCCTCATAGCTAGCTGAACAGGCTGCAACATACTCTGCCTCAGCTGTACTCAGTGCTATGCAGGACTGCTTCCTGCTAAACCAAGAGATCACACTTGATCCCATATTGAAGCAGCACCCATATGTGCTCTTCCTATCTGCAGCACTGCCTGCCCAATCTGAATCAACATAACCCTGCAGGTTAAACTTTTGATTTGCTTTATACTTGAGCCCATAATCAACTGTACCTTTCAGGTACCTTAGAATATGCTTTACAACAACCAGGTGAACACTCCTCGGATCCATTAGGAACTGGCTCAATGTGTTCACCGCAAAGCAAATATCTGGTCTCGTGTTCGTCAAGTACATCAAGGAACCAATCATCTAACGATACATAGAGACATCAACCGGCTCAGATGAAGCATCACAAAGAAGCTTCAGATTTGATGCCATAGGTGTGGCCATGACCTTGCAATCCATCATCCCGAACCTCTTAAGGATATCTACAGTATATTTCCCTTGTCCAAGGAAGATCCCATCTGTACTCTGCCACACCTCCATACCTAGGAAATAGTGCATCATCCCCAGGTCCTTCATATCGAACTCAGCAGCAAGCTTCCTCTTTGTATCTGTAATCAATCTGTCATCTCCTGTTACAAATAAGTCATCCACATACAGGAGCAGAATCACAGGATTCCCTTCCTCAACTTTGTAGTAAAGGTTGGAATCCACTTTAGTCTTGGTAAAGCCCAAACTAGATAGGAAACTGTCCATCCTACCATACCAAGTTCTGGGAGCTTGCTTCAAGCCATACAAGGCTTTCTTCAATCTGCACACATATGACTCCCTGTCATGTGTTTTGAAACTAAGTGGCTGCTCCACATATACTTCATCTTCAACTACACCATTCAAGAAAGCAGTCTTGACATCCATCTGGTTTATTTTCCATTTCATTGTTGCAGCCAGGGAAAGTACTATTATGATGGAAGTATACCTGACTACAGGTGCAAAAGTTTCTTCATAATCTATTCCCTCTTTCTGAGAGAAGCCACGAGCTACAAATCTTGCCTTGTATTTCTCTACGCTGCCATCTGCAGCATGCTTGATTTTATAGATCCATTTGGAAGTCACAACAAACTTCTCTTTAGGTCTTGGGACAACATCCCAAACATCATTCTTCATTATTGATTGGTATTCCTCGACCATGGCATCCTTCCATTCTTTCTTTTTCATTACTTCTTCATAACTGAAAGGTTCTTTATTCATGATGTCGCAGAGTAAAGCAACATAGCTGGTATGTGATCTGGTTCTTTTCTTTGCTCTGTGTTCTTCCTCTGGAATGCCAAATATTTCTGCATCTTGAATGAGCTCTCTAGCCCATGCAGTTTTCCTCTTGTGAGAGTTATCCTCACAGGGTGGATCTACAGGTTCTTGCGGATCTTCAAACTCATGAACAACTTTTGGAATTGCTTCAGTCATGATAGTGTCTTGAAATCTAGTTTCCTTAGGTTCTTCATAAACTTCGATTGGTGCCTTCCTTGATTTGATGAATGCTGAGTTTTCATCAAATGTTACATCCCTGCTGACATCAATCTTCTTGAACCCTGGAAAGTATATTCTGTAAGCCTTCGAGCTTTCACTGTAACCCACAAAGATACCCTTCTTTCCTGAAGGATCTAGCTTGGTCCTCTTTTCCTTTGGGACATGAGTGTATACTGGACAACCAAATATTCTGAGATGGCTGACTTCAGGTTTCTTACCAGAGAAGACCTCTTCTAGTGTCTTGTTGTCCAATATCTTGTGGGGTGTTCTGTTCTACACATATACAGCTGTTCTAGCTGCTTCTGCCTATAGATGCATAGGTAGATCCTGGTCATGCAGCATTGCCTTTGCTACTTCCATGATTGTTCTATTCTTTCTTTCTGCAACTCCATTCTATTGTGGATTATAAGGAGCCGTCAACTCCCTCTTAATCCCTGAATCACTGTAAAGCTTCTTGAAGTCACTTGAGGTGAATTCTCCACCATTGTTGGATCTGAATGTTTTGATCTTCTTGTCAGCTTGATTCTCCATCAAGGTTTTGAATTCCTTGAACTTATCAAACACCTCATCTTTGTTCTTCAAGAAGTAAACCCAAGTCTTCCTGGAGAAGTCATCAATGAAAGAGACATAGTAAACATACCCACTTAGAGAACTGGACGACATAGGACCACATACATCTGAGTGGATGATTTCCAAAATACCTTTTGCCTTGATTTCACTGCTTGGGAAAGCCTTCTTAATATTCTTACCTTTTGCACATCCTTTGCAAACACCTTCATGTTTGGTATTGATTTCAGGAAGACCCTCTACAGCCTTGCTTGCAATTGGAAGTTCCCTATAGTGCATATGAGCAAGTCTTCTATGCCAAAGTTCACTTGGCTCCATAGAGTCATGTACCATGGCATGTTCAGGTTGACCCTTCAATTTATACAATCCTCCCTCTTGCTCTCCAATCACTACTGCATCATCGATTGTTTTACCCTTTGGCCACATTAGGACTTGGCCATCCACAAATGCAACCCTCATGCCTTTTGCATCCAATGCAGAGATGGAGAGAAGATTCTTCTTGAGCCCAGGTACATAAAGGACTTCTTTCATCTTCAAATATTTTTCAAAATCTAGGTTGTAGGAGGCTTCACCACTTCGTTTGATTTGGTATTGATAATCATCCCCAAGTTTCACCTTATGGGGTGATTCATGTTCAGATAGGTTTACAAAATATTCCTTAAACCCAGTCATGTGTTTGGAAGCCCCACTGTCAATTAACCAATCATTACAACCATGGGAGATAGTACCTGTGAGAGCAGAGATTAGAACATACTCTTCTTCACTTGATGAGTCATCATCACTTTCTGTCCTAGCCTTCTTCTTTGGAGGTTCATCATCTTCGGCAGCATGAGCATGGAACTTTCTTTTGCTGCCCTTCTTCTTCTTGCTGGAGTTGTTGTTATCCCTTTTGTTCTTGGGACATTCTGAAGCAAAGTGACCCTTCTCATTGCAAGTGAAGCATCTAAGATTTTTCTTATCCTTATGAGAATGGTGATGTGAAGATCCCCTGAAGTGGGATGGCTCTCTTTTAGATTTTCCCTTCTTGGTGTGTGCTGTGAGAGCTTGATCTTCATTCCCCATCTTTTCTTCTCTTGCCACAAGCCTTGCTTCTTCTTGAGAACATTCCTCCCACAGTCTACTGAAGGAGATTAATTTCTTTCTTGCACAGATCCCTTGGATAAAAGAGTCCCATGACCTAGGTAGGCCATTCAAAGTGGTCATAACAATTTCACCATTCTCCACCATTTCATCTACAGCTTCAAGTTGTTCCTTGATATGAGAGACCTTGGAGAAATAGGATTGAATGGTTTTTCCATTTGACATCTTGACCCCTTTCAATTGATTTTGCAGGGTCATCTTCCGATTTATGTTCTTCCCTTCAAACAACTTGGTCAAAGACTCAAACATAGCCTTGGGTGTCTTTAGAGATGACACATGTGGAATAAGATGGTCCTTGATAGAATCAGCAATGATTCTCTTTGCGTTGACCAAGTTCTTCTTATGCAATATTTTAGCCTCTTCATCCTTTGGGATAGGGATGTCTTCTTTTACATATGAGTCCAACTCATTCTCTTCCAGGATTAACCCAATCCTATACTTCCAAGCTCGGAAGTTATCAGCCCCTTCAAGCTTATCCTCAAGCTTGGTGTGGTGAGACATCTTTAAAGAGTACTTCAAATGGAAATAGAAATTTTTTAGGTCTTACCACTTGAATTGCTGAAAACTGGATCTGGTCCCGGATAAGGGTTTGTCGGAAAAACCATAAAAATTCAAAATGTGAATTTCAACTATCTGAAAGGATAGAAAGATGTGCCTTGATGAGCTGATCAACCTGGTGCATTCAGAATTTGAGATCTGCAAAGCTACACCCTTCAAAACTGCCTTTCTGTCTTCCTGGATTCACTAAGGAGAGCCCTGAATTAGGGTTTGAGTTTCCCGGAGATCTACCCAGCCAAAAATCTTGATCCAAAGCTCTAAACTTTGATTGTTGCAAGGAGCTTCCAGCTATGTTTTCAGATTCCATAAATTCCTATTTTTGTGGAAACCCTAATGTTTAGGGCCAAATCTGAAAATGCTCAGAATTGAATTATGATTGGACAGATAGATTCTCCTTGATGAGTAGAGTCAATCTACTATACTGCTTTTCCAAAATCTGTGGAGAGAAACCCAATAAACAAGAAACCCTAGTTGTCGTCACTGCACAATGTCTTCTTCTCAGGTTAGCTCTGATACCATGTTAAATTTTGAGCATTAATTCACAATACTCTAGGATCTTTACTGAGAGAATAACATGTACAATATATCAATGCATATCAATCATAACAAGCATCATAAGAATCAAAAGCATGAGAGACAAGAGACACAGAGTTTCCGTGGGGAAAACCCTAAGGTGAAAAACCCCACAACTTTCTCAGAGATAGAGAGAGCAATGGCTCAACCAAAGTACAACCAAAATACACAAAGATAGTCTCCTAGTAGCAGATGATCCTCCTCCTCACTAGTGTGCCACTTTTTGAGTGAGAGAAGTGTGAGTTTCCGAGTGATCAAAATAGAGATCTCCCGATCTCTATTTATACTTGTCTGTTTGCCAAGTGACCTTATGGGCCGACTTGTCTAGCTAGGTACATCCACAATATAATATATATTTCAGGGCCGACCCCACACATGGTGGTCTAATAACCCATCGGCAAGTACACACACTTGCGACACTTGTCAATACACATGACGACACTTCCTTATAGAGGAATAACACATCTCTTATAAGGGTACAATAAATATATATGAAATACATAGATGAAATACATTCGGAAGTTACATATACATCAACAAAGCTAGCCTCCCGAAAGGATCTCCCAATCCCCATTCCGGCTAATCCCAACTCCAAGAATCATAACATAATCCGAGATTATGATGACCATCCAACATTAGGGAGCAAAAGATGTCTTTCTCTCCTTCTCCTCCCTCATTATATAGCAAAATCCTGTGTGCCATGTGTCTGTCCATGCACATATTTAATTTAATTTAATATTTTAATTTCCAATATTCTCAAATACATGTGTCTTCTTAATGTATTTAATGTGCACCTAAATCCCTAGATCAATGGGAGTTAGGTGTAGAAGAGTTCTACTTCTCTTTTGGTTCTCATTTAGTTTACTTAACAATCTTTTAGTTAGACTTATTGCTTTCTACTTTTGTTTCTTTTCCTAATATTAAGATTGAATTAAAAGATGATTCATTTTACTAAAAGTATAATCTATTTTAAATTTCCTCTTTATACAATAATTTAAATGAATAGTAAAATTAATTAAAGTAAAATCTTCAATAATAATAAAAGAAAAACAATTCTTTTATTAATGACCTATTTCAATTCTTTCTCAAAATAATGAAGTCAATTAAATAGGATCTTTAATAGAATGATTTAAAATAATAAAATCTATAAAATCTTTTGAATAAAAATAATTCTCTTATTATTAATCTTTTTCAATCAGCATAATTAATCAAATTTAATATTGAATAAAATCAATCTCTTCAACTCTTTTTCAAGTTAATAAAATCAATTAAAATGAATACTTCAATTTAATGAAATGAATTAAAAATAAAATCTTGAATAGAATTATTCAAATTAATAAAATAGAACAAAATGAAATAAAGTATTTCTTAAATCTTATGTGAAATTTTCATTTATACTATTGATTAATTTTCTTCCTCTCGTTCTTATCTAGGTACCTCTTCGGTGGGCCCTTCTGACAGTTTCATTTCTTCCTTCTTATGGGGAGTATTGCGTAGCGACCGGGAACCGTTACCACGATCTCTCAACTACGCTCCTTCGAGACTAAGGGATGTCGAGGGATAAGGCTCTCCTTATTGTGCGCCCCTCAACTCATTATACGCGACCAAATCATTATGGCCTTGCCTGTACGGCATACGCTTCCCCGAGTGAGCTGAAACGGCTTCACCCATGCGTGGATTGCTAATCCAGGGTCGACAGTCAGTCGCCATACCCCTATGTGTTCTTTGTGTTCTTACGACCCCTAAATTTCCATTGTGGGTCAGTCAGTAAATCATCTTACCTGCCATTGCACACACTCAAGCGCACATTAGTAGCGTTGCACTATATAAAATATTTACATCATACATTCTAGTATCTCAGTCAGTCGAGCATACAAATTATTCATCATTTATCATCATGTCTCAATCAGTCGAGCATATACACTATTCTTCATTTTCATTTTAAAGCATTCTCAAAGTAAATTCAAATGGTTCGTGTTTTACTTAGCCAGTTCATTTAAAAACTAGTACCTCATTATTCTAAACAATTAAGGTACCGAGGCGGGCATTACAATGAACATATTGGAATTAAATGAGTTAAAATCACAGTTGAAGGAAATGATTGATAAAAAATATATAAGACCTAGCGTGTCTCCTTGGGGAGCACCTGTTATTTTTGTTAAGAAGAAGGATGGCACTTTAAGGCTTTGCATAGATTATCACCAACTGAATAAGATGACAATCAAGAATTGATATTCGTTTCCCTGCATCGACGATCTATTTGATCAGCTGCGTGGAGCAACGATATTCTCAAAGATTGATTTAAGGTCAGGATATCATCAAGTTCGTGTGAAGGATGAAGATATTTTTAAAACAGCCTTTAGAACTCGTTATGGACAATATGAGTTTGTGGTCATGCCATTTGGGTTGACTAATGCCCCAACAGTATTTATGTGCTTAATGAATAATATTCTGCATAAGTATTTGGATAAGTTCCTCATTGTATTCATAGATGAAATTCTAGTATATTCTAAAAGTAAGGAAGAACATGACGAACATCTGCGTATTATTTTACAAGTTCTGAAAGATCATCAGTTATATGCTAAGTTTAGTAAGTGTGACTTTCACAAGGATAAGATTCAGTATTTAGGTCACGTAATCTCTAAGGAAGGAATTTCGGTTGATCCCGATAAGATTAAAGCCATTAATGAATGGTCGGTTCCTAAGGATGTGTCGGATGTATGATAATTTATGGGGATTACAGGATATTATAGAAAATTCATAGAAGGTTTTTCGAATATTGCAAACCCCATAACCTCCTTACAGAAGAAGGGGAAGAAGTTTGCATGGGATCAAAAGTGTGCAGACCGTTTTAAGAAGTTGAAAGAATTACTAACTACAGCACCTATTCTGAGAATTGCAGATCCTAATAAAGATTTTATAGTGTGCACCGACGCATGTAATGATGGACTCGGTGGAGTCCTAACACAAGAGGGACATGCTGTTGCATATGAGTCTCGAAAGCTGAAAATACATGAGAAAAATTACTCTACATATGATCTGGAATTATTAGCAGTAATACATGCCTTAAAAATGTGGCGTCACCATCTTATTGGCAGAAAATTTACTTTGATGACAGATAACATGGGGTTGAAGTATTTACTAGATCAAATGAACTTGAATGCTAGACAAGCTAGATGGATAACCTTTCTACGTGAATTTGATTTTGAAATTCAGCATATAAAGGGTAAAGAGAACAAAGTTGTTGATGCTTTAATTCGTAATGAAAAGTTAAATTTTATTTCAGCCATCAGTACATACACAACAGGTTTGGAAAATCAATTTCCCAAGGGATTAAAACTGATGAAGAGTACAGAAATTTACATGAAAAGACAGCATAAAGCAATTCTGAAAATTCTATGTCAGATTTCAGGTTAAAATAAAATGGATTGTTGCTGTACAAGAACAGATTATATGTGCCCAACGTACCAAAGATACAAATTCTGATTTTAGATGAGACGCACAAAAGTCACTATTCTGGTCATCCAGGTTGTCAGAAAACTATAACTATGTTACGGAAATATAATTATTGGCCTAGGATGAAGGATGAAGTAGCAGAATATATAGCCAAATGCTTTTACTGTCAAAGAGTAAAGGTTGAACATCAACATCCGGCTGGACTGTTACAACCATTACCTATACCTAGTTGGAAATGGGAGATCATAAGCATAGATTTTATTACTAGACTACCCAGGAATCAGAAACAAAATGATTCCATCATGGTGGTAGTGGACAAACTCAGCAAGGAATCACATTTTATACTAGTAAAAATTACTTATAAGGCTCCAGATATTGCAGAAATTTTATGAAACAAATTTTTCAATTACATGGAATACCAAAAGTGATAATTTCAGATCGTGATACTAAGTTTACTGGGAACTTTTGGAGATCTTTGTTTAAAGGGTTGAATACAACCTTAAACTTCAGCACAACATTTCATCCACAAATGGATGGACAAATGGAAAGAGTAAATCAGATATTGGAAGACATGCTAAGGATGTATGTTAAGGACCAGCCTGGTAAGTGGGAGGACTACTTGCATTTAGTAGAATTTGCATATAACAACCATTACCATGCATCAGCCAAGCTTAGCACTTTTGAAATTCTTTATCGTAGGAAATGTAATACAACAGTTTCTTGGAATGACCCAGTTAATAGAGTTATTTTAGGACCTGAATTGTTGAATGAAATAGAATTAACTGTGCAACAGGTACAAAGAAATCTTAAAGTTGCCCAAGATAGAAAAAAGAGTCAGGAAGATCTTAAAAGGACTCATAAAGAGTTCTAGGTTGGTGAGCATGTTTTCATTAAGGTAAGACCAAACAAAATTGGGAATCTATGCCAAGCTGGCACCCAGGTATTGTGGTCCTTTCGAAATTTTGTCAAGGGTAGGAACCGTGGCATATCAACTAGCTTTGCCACCAAATCTAAGAATACATAATGTTTTTCATATTTCAGTTTTAAAGAAATATGTACACAATGATACTCATGTTATAAATTGGAATGATGTACAGGTGGAACAAGACGACGATTTTCAAGTGGAACCAGACTGTATCCATGAAAGGAGGGAAACTCTACTACGGAATCGCACCATTGGGCAGGTAAAGGTGCAATGGAAGCACCTTAGCCCAGAAGAGGAAACCTGGGAGTTGGAGAGTAGTATGCGGGTAGCATACCCAACTCTGTTTCAGGAATACTCAGAAAATGAATGAACAACATCGAGGATGATTTTGAGACTTAAGGGGGGGTGTATGTCACCCACCCAAATTTTGAGACTATTTATTTTATTTGCAAAAAAAAAAACATTAAGTTAAATTATAATTACAAAGTTTTGTAATTATGACCAAATCTGGTCAAGGATGATCGTAATAACATATTATTACTATTTAATAAATTAAAACAGGACACAAACACCCAATGGAACTGTTAAATGAGTGTTCACTGACCCACTAGGAGGAATGGAAGCTATTAGAAGGCATGGGACTTGTGTCAGCATTGCACTCCACCACTAGCTATTGGTTATGGGACAACTACCCCTAAATTTGTGGCATTATCCCCCAGGTGGGTGGAGCAAAGTTGTTAGCTCATTAATGACTAGGTTAACCACTAAAAAGGCCTAGGAAGCCTAGACAAGGAAATTCGAATTGAGCAGGGAGCTCCACATTATTTTCTACAGAAATAATTCCTCAAGTGTATCAGGTGATCACTGAGAGATTCAAATATGGAGGCTAAGTGAATGTGCATTGTGAGTCTGCTGAAGTTATTCTGAGAAGGAAAACCAGAGGTGCTGGTGCAGGTCTCTTTGCCTGCTAAGTCTACATGAATAATGATCTACATTGTTGCTGCAAGTTGATGACCTAAAAGCTTCTACAGATTCTTCTTCCTAGTGGTTTAGTGAACAGGCTCAGGGGTCCTAAGACAAGTAATTTGGCTGTCTTCAGGAGTATGTTGGGTGGAACAGGCTCCTTGGGTTGTTTGTTTCTCCTACATTCATCAGGTTCCACTGTTCTGTCTTGTTTATTTTCAGTTGAATGAATGAAGTTGTTTTTATTAAACCTCTAACCTTTTTCCTAGTTTGAAAATAAAGACTTATTCACTAAAATATTTAGCTGAAGTGTATATTCTATTAAGTTAGGATAGGTTAGGATAGTTCTATTTTTAAATTAAATAAATTTCCTCTATTTATCATTACGTCAAAGATGTCGTACTACAGGCATTAAATAGGATGATTAAAGGATGCAGGCATTTTTATATTTTTTTTTATCTACTGTCAGAAAATAAATATCCCTTTACTGTATAAAAATATAGGGTTTACACTTTAGATCATCTACTTCATTTCCAAGTACACATGCAATTTTATTTTTCATTTCATTTCTTTCATTCAACATTCATGAATTAAACTTAGCGTTTTTCCCATTATTTAAAACAATCTACTATATTCCAAAATTTGCAGAAAAGGATTATTTTAGGTTTTATTTATAAAGTCTTCCATTTAGTTTTTATAAACAAAAATATTTATCATTCTGCAACAGAAGTTACAAGACTAAACTTTCAACTGTTTAAAGTTTACAAACATCTACAGGTTTTTTTTCAGTCTACACTTGAAATCGTAAAACCTAATTTACACTTTTACGATAGCTATCCAAATGTACACGACAAACTCCAACAAAAATATCATTCTTCCTTTTATCATTCGTAATATTTATTTAAGTGGTGATTCAAAACAAAATCGAGTTTCATCACCATTTTAACTTCAACCTAAACAATGCAAGCACAAGGTTTCACGTTTATGAAACAAGTTAGCCACGGCTCTCGGCCTGGTTCAACACTGTATTTTTCTAGCCAAAATATCAATCTTTATAAACAAAGAAACCGCGCAGAAAACTATTTTAAGTTATGTTTTAATACAAACTCAATTCGATATCACCACTCAAACAAAAGTATAAACATTTTAGCATAGTACATTCTATGTTTCGCAGAAATGAGTTAGTCCTCGACTCTCGTCTGTATTCACATTGTATTAATTCAGTCAAAATACTGATCTATATAATATAGAGTTTGTACTGAAACATTTCAAGTTCTCCTAACACTGTAAATGACTTAGGATTCATCCCTTAGCAACTACATTGTAAACAAGTTTACATTAAAACAAAATGCCACAGCAGAATACTACTGGACCGAATAGCAAAATAGGCTGAGAATTTATCCTCTTGCATCATATAGTTCTAAAAACATTGTAAGATCGGCCATTACCCTTGCCAGGGACAGTTTTCCCAACTCTTGTCAAACAGTAAGCATCGACCAAACCATGCCAAGAGTACCTACGAGGGTTTAAGAACCACCAAGGCTTACTAGGTGGTTGAGCAGTATCCTCCCACCAAGCTTCAACCTTAGTAATCCTTCGATGAAGTATCACCTGCCATTTAATTCTTTGAGAGGTTAAACAAAGAAAATGCAAGGTGTAACTTGAACAACACAAATAACATTATTACTTCTTATTTGAAACATTACCTTGATGATGAAGCTCCTGGAATAGAGACACCTTAAGCAAACAAGACGACGAAGACATCTAGCAAATGCAGAGAATAAGGGTTCAGAATTTGAGAGCAACCATTTGTTGCTAAGAGAATCGAACTCTGGTCCAACCTTCCACTCAAAGAAACTAACAGAAAAACCCTGAAAACTACTTCAAAGACTGTATCGTGGCTCGGATCTTTTAGGAACACAAGCCTGGAAACATTTAAGCTTTTCCCTACAGGTCCAGGGATCGAAACTGAGGAAGGAGTCCTCCGTTCTTCAAACACCAAACCCTACATTGTAGCAGGCGGTCGGCCTCTCCACCTTACCACTACCAAGTGAAATGAAAGCCAAGAAAACCATTTCGACAGAATTCATAATGGAGACTAGGGTATTCAGTTCAAATCCCAAGGACATTTGAGATCAACAGTGGTGATGATGCCAACCAGGCACGTCGAAGTTCAGGAATCAACCACATTAAACACCCTATTAATTATAATAACCATCACAACATGCAGCTCAGTAGACAGAGGTTAAAAGCATTATACAGCTCGGCATCAGGTTCGAGTTTGGTTTTTACTATCACGTGAACCACAGCCATGTTGACATCCACGAAGTTTTCCACTAAGCACGGTAGGCTACTAATTTAAATGCTACGACCAGTTACGAGAACCTACCAGCACTTTGACATTAAGACTTTCATTACCATGTCAACATCATTTAGTACAAGTTAGGGTTTGATGGTATATTATTTCATTGCACATTCATAGTATAAAGTCGAAATTACTTAATACATTCTCCAAGTGTCGATCATAGGATATAAGGTTAATATATATTTGTTTTTATTTTTAAAAGATTTCATATTACATAGATCACAGGTTATAGGGAGCACATAATGTTGGCATATAGATTAGTATTTCGGAAATGCATATTGTAATGTTGGTTTTTGCTTGGCCACCTTTTATTTATATGCAATGCTACTTTAACCACCATGTAAATGTTTAACAAGGAATGTCAAAAGCCATAGTTACAATTTCATACTTGTAACATCATGAGTTACGATAATTATAATATAACAAATCCTTGCTACAATAGTATGAATTATTACATACTTATACATTTAGAAATGTATAAGATACCATAGCTATATTTATGAATTCAAGCTAAATTGATTCATGTTTCTATAATATAGAGCATCATAATATGTTGGAACTTGCACATAAATAAACATCTGATGTATCATTCTTTGCAAATAGGAAAATAGAAATAGTAGCACGATAAGTATATAGACATAGTATCCTTGGTAAGGATTGTTAGCATTTTATATTATATTCTCCATGTGACGATTTATTTTAAGACTCTAGTCTAATAATTGAAGTTACGACTTCTGCGACTTGTATGTATGTGTTAGGTTTCCCAACGGGCAAATGAGCAGATTGGCTTACACAGAGCCAAATAACAAACACAAAGACAAATAGAATGGCGTGAAAGCACAATACATTTCATTAAGATATGCACATATAAATACAATAATATGTGACCCTTTGGATTCGTATTCCAAAGAATCTCTTGGACTCCCAAGATGATTGTTTGTCTCCCAACCTTATGGATTAGTTTCCAACAAATCCCCCCTTAATCCGAAGGGTGTATATGAGTCCAAGAAAAAGAAGAGAGCTGAATAAGTGGAAGTGGACAGCTACCACTAGCTGAACATTTCCATCTCAGGCATCCTTTACTAAGAAGGTTAGCTAGAAGCTTGCACATGCTTCTGCTAGATACAATGGCTCTCACAGGGGATGGTTTTTAGGATGACCATCAACCGATATAGGATAGCAGAAGGCTGGAATATTCTACTATGTGTGTGGTTTAATGATGACCATAAACTCTCGAACTTCATGATAGCAACCGCTCATAGGTTCTCTGGAACTTGGCTCAAAGGCTCAGAGGTTCTACGGAACTTGGCTCAAAGGCTCATTGGTTCTATGGAATGGTTGGGATGGGCTAACACCAAACCAACTGGAGAGCTGAAAACATGAAGTGAACAACTGCAACTTGCTGAACATTTCCATCTTGACAATGGTTTGCCAAGTTAGCTAGAAGCCTTCACATGCTTTTGCTAAATGAAGGTGCTCTCGATACCGGTGGTTTAAGGATGACCACCAACTCTGGAGCTCAGTCGAACATATCTCTTCATGGGCTCGCTTGTTTCAGCTCACTTGCACTCACTCGATTGTTACTGACGGTCTTCATCCCCCCTTGTCAGGAACAATGTGAGGAGAGGAGAGTCTCATGTGAGTACTCTATGTCATGTATATCTTCTGTCTGGGTGTCTCTATCACTGAGTCTGGCCTCTGAAACAGGATGTGGATCATGCTTGTTTGATCTCACTTACTTGTAGAGGGCCATGGCTGCTTGTTGTTAGATGGAGGCTTCAAAACTTGACGCTTGACATCATGTTCCCCCCTGTCAGGTACAAAGTGAGGAGAGGAAGATGTCTCAACTACAAGATGTGTCAATACTCATGAATTAACTCTCTGGTATAACTTATAAATATTCTTAGTTGTTGACGACCATTGCCAAGAAGTGATCCATCCATAATGAATCTTCTCTCTTGCAGGTTTCTTCAAACTGAGGCATCTGCCTGATGAGTGTGTATGTTTTCCACATTGCTTACAAGGGTGAAGATCAAAACAATGATCTTTCATGTGGCCAATTCGATCACAGTGTTGGCATGTCGAAATTTGAACTGATGTGGATGAAGATGGAATATCGTGGATGAATCCAGCACTCTGAAACTGGATAGGCTTGGAGAAATCGGGAATGTGAACTATCACTTCCTCATCATATCCAAGACCGGTTCTATGCTTTTTATGGCTGATCTCTTCCCAAGGTCTGATGATGGGCTTGGAAGGAGCAAGCAAAACCTCTACATGCATGTCTTCATCTTCATTTTCTTTCACTTCTGATGGCATGCCACTAATTTGCTCATGTGCTTCTGAAGTGGCATCAATCTGTGCAGGCTGCTGAATGGAATCATGAAGGGGATTCTTTTGAACATGAACAGGTTTAGATTGTCTTTCATCTTGTTGAAGCTGCAACTCAAGTTGTAGGAACTCAAGTGTGTCTTGTGAATCTCGTACATTATCTTGAATGTGAGTGAGAGTGCTCTTGTCGATCATGACAGTGTTGTCGACAGAGGAAAATAATAGAGTGTTCAGTAACTCTACAAGGCCACTTAATCTCGCCATTGAAAACTCACTCAAATACAAAAGGGCTTCTTTCAATTCCACCCTTATACAACAAGACTCAAACTCAACAGATAAACTCAGCAACTTGCGAGGTGTCGGGTTCAACCGAGAATGCACCCGTTTACAATGACTCACAAGAAATCATTTCAAGTGCAAATGAATTTACAAAACTCACAGTTTTCAAATTACAATTGAATCTAAAGCTGAATAAATACTTTGGTGATGATACTCGGATGTGTTGTCATAGCAAAAACAACAAACTGACTTGCGCAATGCAACTTCTTATGAGGTTCTCGGTCCCAATGCACCAGCAACAATGGAATTCAATGATATATGAATGCAACAATAGTTTGCAAGTTTTCACTCGATAATAATGAAGCACCAACTCAGGCTTTACCAAGACGCAGTGAACCAGTCGTCAGTAATGTTCTTAAAACAAGGAAGAATACAATTAGTCTCCCTGGAGGGATTCAAACCTTTAACAAGATGATAGTCTTCACACAGTGTGAAAGTCTCCTTGTGATTGAGAAAGAAATAGACTCTACCCAGTTAAAAATGCAGCACCAAAAGAAACCGCTTCTCAGGACTTGAAATGGTCCAAACTGAGGAAATTGGTTATATCTCCAATAGTGGATTTCACAAAACTGATGATGAGTCAAGATTTCAACGCATATTTAAGGCAACTGTACTCTTCTCAACGTGCAGAGAAGCAACACCCTTGACATATTACAATGGTCTCTCAATAAATTCACTTAGCAGGTTCAATACTCCACGCTGCTCGCAATGCAATTCAACAATGGTATTCAGAATGCCTTCAACACAATCAATACGCAGAGCAGAGAGGGAAGTCCACGATGTTTTCGAAAGCAGCTCCACACTTGAAGAAGATAACTCGAACTCTGCGTGTCTGTACCAACGCACCAGCAGTAATAAGCTTAACTTCTTCAACTTTCACCATCGTCCTCAGAAGAGAGATCCACACAGGTCACGCAACTCGCAGGAGTTTAATAACCTATTTCTGGTACACTATTTAAACTCCATGTTATGCAGCAATATGCCAGTATCTACGAAGGTGCTCCACATCCAAGGATGATATACAATATCCTTCACCGCAATTCTAATGAAGTCTCTAATCCACGCTCACAAAAGAACCCACAATAATCTTCAAGATACCAAGCTTCTCCAAGTGATTTATTTTCTCCACGGCTTCTCGATAATAGAATCCACTTGACTAATAAAAATTGCATCTGGAAAACTTTGATGGAGACAGAATGGGGCTTACTCCTCCTCTGTAAATCGATAGCGGTGGCTCACTTGTAACTTTGGCTCTCACAGGTCACAACTAATTTGGCTCCGAACGACAGTTTCCTTCTAGGGAAAAATTTGTCCAATCGACTTTCATTCTACCTCTTCCACTCGACTTGTTGGAGTGCGACCCTTGGGGAATCTATGGGACCATTGCACTGCCTCAGGAATACTGGGTACACGTTGTTGCAGATAACCCAAAATCCACGCAGATGTAAACTCCAACAATATACATCAACATACCAGCAATCGGATTAGGGTTTCCCATGAATAAGACAAATCATGAGATGGAGGGAACAAGCTTCAACTTAACTGTCAACACCAAAAATATAATGCTTCTGAGTTGCAATGGAGTAACGCTCCAATCTATTCAAGCTGCCTCCAAGGAAAGAGAGATCTCAATGTAGAGAGAGATTCTCTGTACTACGACACAAATTTTCAATGCAGCAGTACGCAGCTCCAATTGTATACAGTCTCGCGCTCAGAAGGTGTCGAGAAGCCTCCTCTCAGGAGTGGAGGCTCACGCAGAAACTGAGGTTTACAGAGATGAATGTGAGATGGAATTGTTCAATTGATGAGGGTGAGGTCTTCATGCATTCACGCAGGTCAGACATAACACCATAAACTCAACTCTCCACAGAGATTAACGTTGGTAAGATGGGCAGATGAATACAGCGGAGAGTGCAGACAACAGGAAATGCATTCAAACGTCGAGCAGTTCCATAATTAAGGTTCTAGTGCAGAGAAAAGACTGAGACGCAGCTCAAACGGAAGGAGGAGACTATATAACCAAGAAGCCAACCAGAGCAGGAAAGATTAAGATGGGCCACACGACTCATTAAGCTTTGATATCACTGTTAGGTTGCCCAACGGGCAAATGAGTAGATTGGTTTACATAGAGCCAAATAACAAACACAAAGACAAATAGAATGGCGTGAAAGCGCAATACATTTCATTAAGATATGCACATATAAATACAATAATATGTGACCCTTTGGATTCGTATTCCAAAGAATCTCTTGGACTCCCAAGATGATTGTTTGTCTCCCAACCTGATGGATTAGTTTCCAACAATAAGGTCAAGTAATACTTACAGAAATGGAATAGAGATGCATACCATTAACAACTCACATGCAAGGAAGTACTTAGAGTTATCATAAAGCATTGATGGCTAACTGAAAACATAATTAGAATTGCTTGTAACACTTGTTTTGTCGTAATGCTCTTACCTGCGTATCTGCGCAAAGAAACAGGTTCAAATGCTTTAGCTAACATAGCTAAGTAAACCTCAGGGTACCTCGTAGGACCCCTTCGTCATCATCCAAGAGAAACTGTTAGTACTTTGTCAAGAAAACTTTATCACAAGATAAACTTAATTACAACATAAATATTACAACTAACACAAGTATAACTAATGTCGTAATGTGTGTTAAGAAGTACGATTTGTTGTTATCATTTTGTTATTAGTTAAGAAGGTTAGCATTTATTTTATTTCCACATTAGTAAATACAGTTTTAACGCTACATTAAATTTTTTTAATTTTTGTGAATTTTCGGGATGTTACATGGGGTTAATGGGTGTTTGGGAGCAAAAAAGTGATCATATTTATGAATTCGATCAACTATCGCCATGATGATTGATTTGTAACCTCCTCTTGGAAGACCCAATACACTACAAGGAAAAGGCCATGTAGCGGAAGTTTTTAGTGTTATAAGATTGGTCAAAATTTTCAAAAAAACTTCCAATACAACCTCTGCCAATGGTACCAAATGTTTTGGCATATTTTTTTATGACAATTTATTATAACTAAGAAAACGCGGTGGCCAGAGGCTTTAGAAAATGTTTTTTCATCGGTGCACTTTATTGATACAATCGCACTAGTGTTAACAAATATAAAACACACACATGACTTTAAATACAAACAAGCACCAATGCTCACCAAAAATTCAAAGCAATATATGCACCAGTTCTTGATAATAAATATAGCACCGGTGTTCACAAGAAAATTTAACTACATTGGTGCTTTGTAACAATATATGCGTCGGTGCTTTATATTAAATGTAGCACCAATGGTTATGAACTATTATAAAGCACTAGGGTGATAAGGAAAGTAAAACACAATGGTGATTTGAATGGGACATTGAATTTTGCTACATTTATAGAATTTAATAGTGTGGTTTTGATACAATTGTGCATCGGTACGCTTATAATAAGCACTGGGGCATAATGTTAAAAAAAACATTGGGGCATGCAACGAGTAGTCTATTTCATCGGGACGTGTTTCTTGTAAACACATCGATGCTACATTTACTTAAACGCACTGGTGTGATTAAAATGATAAAGCGCACCAGTAATCATTTTTCTCTTTAGTGAACAGGGACTAGTGACATCGCACTTGAATATCTATATTTTATTTTTATTTTGTTTAATTCCATTATTCATCATAAATTGAAATATTTTTTATAATAATATTCATATAATTTTAATTTTAACTATTGCATTTGGATATGACATTTGGATTAATTTGTTATACCATAAATTTTCGCATCTATTGTAATATGTAATCATCCACATATTAATCAACGATTTAACATTTCACATATAACATTTCATGACAACATTGGACAATGGAATAGAGTAATAAATTTTTTTATTATTATATATGAATAAAAGGTCCTTTCTCATACAAAATGGGACAACATAAAGGTCCACAATAATTAAAATGTTAACATGCATGTAATTTTTACCCTTATTGGTAATCCGTTGTCTTTCAATTGAGACACTATGTCCAATACATTATACAGAATGTATAATTTCTGCAAACAATTATTTCAAAATATACAATAGCTTGCATTAACATCCAAATATATTGATCATCATTCTTCGTTGGAACTATTGTCAGTGCTCAAGCGACTTGCATGACTTGGGTTATCTGGACGAATGTTTTGTTGATTTCCTTGATTGTTTTCCTCATCTCAGCTTCCATCTACAAACATAAAAATAAAGTGTAATGAGTGTATATATAATGAAAATTAAAATAGATAATATACATGAATGTAGATTGAAACGCAATGTATCATACAAAAAACTAAGTCCTAAATGATACACATTCTTTCAAAACCAAATCTTACTCCTTCTCCCAACAACTCTTATGTTGGCTCCAATCCATACTTTTTTTCCTACAAGTTTTATACCCCATAACAAATCATATATTTGTACTAAAGGATATTTGTTGTTTTATTAATTATAAAATGAGAGAAGTAAAAAATGTATATACTTACAAATTCCATAATTAATTTTTGATACGCCAACATATACTCACAACCCATACGTAACCCAATGCTAATCAATTCTTTTGATGGTTCTTCTTTGTATGTTAACACCTGCTTGAAGACATCCAAGGATGGACGGTGTAAAAAAAATAAAAATATAAAGATCACAACCAATATAAAATATTAATCTATTATAAGCAAATCACAACTGCTCACAAACTTTGCTATCAATCCTTTTTTCCCTTGTTGTCATGTCCTATGTGATGAATGGGTTCCATTTTGTTTTCTTTTCTGCAACAAAACAATTGAAACTTAATATTTAATGCTAAATTACTTAATTATATGTACACAATAGAAAAATTCAATGATTTCATACATTTGAAGCACGTTGCTGTTGAGATGGCTCCTCCTGGATGCAATTATGTCCATTTCCTTGACCATCTCTTTGTACAATTTTTTCGACATTCCTACGGGCATATTTCATATATCAGATTGTTCATCCTTTGGGATTTTCATAATCTTCCTGAAAAATTAAAAATGGCATTAAACTATTTTTATACTGTTATGAAAATTAAATATAGTAAAATTCATATTAATAGAGGAATGCTTTGTAGTAGAAGATACATATTCTATAAAAATATATTTAGGAATATTACTTTTTGAATGATTCTTTTTTGTTGCTGTACATTTTTTCTATTGTAAATTCGACATGTCTCATTGACCATTGCTTTGGAAATGCCTCCTGTTTTTAAAAAAAATTCCATTTTTCATTAACTTCCAACACCACTTCAAATGAGCTAAGGACCAATTCATCATCATTTACATCTTCCATAATTTGTTTTTTCTTATGATGACATTCCCTTCTATTGTTGTTAGTCCCTATAGAACATTCAACATATGTGACATAAATTGTTTAAGACATGGTAGCGAATATTCTTAAGTACAATATTTTTGAAAATTCAAGAAAAAAATGATATTGATTACTTTTTTATTCACTTGATTCACCCATCTGCAACTTTTCCATCAAGGTTTTATGCTCTTCTACACTTAGATTGCAAAGAATCTTATCGAGCTTCCTCATTTTCTGGCTCTACATGACACATGTTAACCAATACATATTAGTTAAACTTAAATATAATTCAAACATATTGATTTAATATAAAAATTACAAAGAACTTGCATTCTTTGCATTTTTGGATGTGCTCCCATCACGTCGATTAGAATTATTGCTCATTGAAATCTTATCATACATTTTCTATAAATAAACAAATTGTACCATTAACTAGAGAAAATATTAAATATATTATACAAATAAATTACATAACTTTTAGATAATAAAAAATTAGTATGCACTATCGATGTGCTTCAAGATTTAAAACGCCTTGGTTCGTCCATGTTGTCCATGCACTAGTGCATCAAAGTTGAACGCACCATTAACAAAAAATAATAATAATATGACATACACCTTTTTCGGTGTGATATATTTAATCTAAAGAATCGGTGATTGCCGGTGCGCTTTTATTCAAAATGCACCAGTGCATTATATGAAAATGACTACACCGAAAACTATAAAAGCATTTTTTGAAGAAAAAAACTTACATGGCTAACAATGTTTTGGATCCGACACAATAAGTGGTCGGATTACATCCAATTCCTTCTATATAAAATCACAATCCCATTAAATCTAAAATGCCTAACAAGAAAAATCATAATTGTGAAATAATAGAGGGAGTTAAACCCTAATGTGAAAATTTGCAGCCACATAAAACGAAAGGAAGCAACAAGAAAGCAAGGATTCGAGCATTGAAGGTAACTATGAAATATTTATTTTTTCTAAATTTATTTTAAATATTAAAAGGAAAATAAATAAATTATGCATTAATATCAATAGTAAAATTTACATACTTGAAATTTCTACTATGCGGGTTTTGTAAGATTCACCATACATTACAAATTCCAATCTTCAGAATAATCTGGTTACTCCAAATTCCTCCTTGGTAAGTCTCTCTTGCAAAACTTTCCTCTCGAAACTTTGGCAAAACAATGAAATAATGATTATTTTTTAAACACTTTATGAAATTAGTTTTTTTTTAAATGAAATTCCCGCTCCTTTTTTAGTTTATGGGAAAACAATTCGTTGGTTTTTAATTTTTTATTTTCCGGGAAGCAGTGCACTAAAGTATACAAGTGTACCGGTGCAACTTAATAGACAATGCACCATTTATATATTTTTTCATTTTATTTTTTGTGGAAAATTGGTGCGCAAGGAAGATATGCATGCACCGGTGCGATATAATTTGTATAACACACCAAATTGGCATACAATAGAAAAATTAAGAATTATCATTCACCAGTGTGTAGATAATTATGTTCACACTAGTGTGCTTATATATTCTAAGCACACCATTGTCAATTATATTGAAAAATGTAGAGTTAAATATCCACTATAAAATATAGTGGATATTTTCTTTTATGGACATTTTGGCAGATGTTTCACGATGATGTGGATGTGTTGTAGACCGTCGGTGCATTGTGTTATTTAGGATGCACTGTTGCGGTTGTATTTTAAAGCACGCCACAGTAATTAAAAATCCCTATGATTGTATGTTTGAACTTAAAATGACATATTCATTTCAAATGTTCTTTTAGGATTCAAGCACATCAATTACAACAATTCATAGTATAGATATGATGTTTAAACTCACCTTATTCTTAAAAAAATTGCAAAACTATATTGGAAGTTAAATTGTGATATGGTTCTCAAAATTTATTTTAGGACTGTAGACATGTATTTATTGTTGATTTGGCTCAAATGCGGGAAGAAATGTTATAATATCAAATGGCCAATTCTTCAAATTCTAGCTCATTCCATATTGTTCAAAGTTCATCGATTTCTCCCTATCCATCTACAAGAAGTTCAAATTTTATTTATATTTTTTTATCTAATTGAATTTATGTTATTTATCCATGTGAATTTTAATAACAATGTATTCAATTTTACAGGATCCTGATTCAGGATCGAGTTCGGACGCACAATATATTCCACCAGTTGCAAAACATCGTAAGCTCTTATCAGGAGCAAGATTATGCAAGCAGTTGGTCAATGAAAATGGATAGTCGCTTTACCCTAACAATTATAACATGTCATCTTCCAGCCATAATACTGGGTCATCGACGATAATTCGTTGTGAGTCGGATCTCTTTTATGGCACCCCAGTAGTATGTGGTTGTTCAAAATGTCAATGTTTGAAGGAGAAACCTCGGCGTGCCACACTCACCCATTACTAATGATCAAATACCCAATGTTGATGGTCTAATACTCCTACTATAATAAAAAATCCAATAGGTGATATAGAAAAGACACGTAGGCACACTTCTCTATACTCATTTTTTGAAACGTTGGAAGCTAAAACAACTATGTTTTGTCCTAAATTGACCAACCCCTCTGCTTCTATTCAATCAACTAAAAGTTCTAGTGATCCAAAATATAATATCAATGCCATCCAAAACATCTCTACTAGGAGATCCAAAAAGTTACATGAGTTGAGAGAAAAAATGTCCAAGTACATGCCAAGGTTGGTCCAATTGTTGGCGGGTAGCGATGACTTCTCTCTTCCAGTGCATTTGCAAAGTAAATACCAAACTTGTTACAACCACGCTTTGTATGGAGCTTGGCCATCTTATCTTCCCGTTCTCAATGTTGGAACCAAATTCTCCTTTTGTGGTAATCATTTTATGATTTCCAAGTCTAACATAGATGTTGCAAATATTAGGTTGTTCCTTTCACATGTACTCATTCCTCCCAAACAGTTAGTAGCACTTATGCTATTTTACGGTCCTATTTATTGTCGATCCTATTATTTGAATATTGTTAAAAACAAACATAGCATTTCCATGTATAGTATGTGCATGAATGGTTATGCTTTTGAAAATTTTAACAGGTGTTAACACCCAAAAAGTGCTCACTAGCTCATTCCCTTATTCACACGACCCTTTTGTCCACTTTTCCACCATTTGAGCCTCTAAAGCCATCAAAAGGTCACCAAAAATGCCATAATACACCATTTTCCCTCTCAAAATATATATTTTTCCTCAAAAAACATAAAAAAAAAACCCTCAAAAAGGGTCCAGAATTCCCAAAAATATGAAAAGGGAATAAAAATATTCAAAATATTCAAAAAAGGAAAAAAAAAGGGAAAAAGGTACCTAAACCATGTTGGTCAATACCATTGGTTTCCTCAAAACCATAATGGTATTCCCCACCACCAAAAACTATAAAAAGGTGGTAGGGGCTCCTCACTTTCTATCCATCCATCATCCTATCCTCATGCTGTCAAAATCTCTCATGAGTTCTTGACCATTGTAGCAATCTTGGAGAAGAGAGACAATTGAGCCTGGAGCATCTCACCCTTGGAGCTGCTCAACACCACAAATCCTCACCATTTGAGGTATGATAATACAAAACATTCTTTTATTTCTTGTTCTTTCTATGAATCGTTTTTAGATTTATTTGTTATATGCACATGTTAGTTTAGATTTAGATTTAATTCATAATCGTTTTTGCTTTCTATATTGAAACTGCTATCACATTGTTGATAAGTGCCCATTGCACAAGCTTGGTTGCAAAACCAAGCAACAGTTCTTGGCAACTCCGCTGGCTTCGAATTCTTAGTTTTGGTTTTTTGCTTTAGATCTTAGTTTTTGTTAGTTCTAATCATTTTAATTCACAAATCTGCCATCTTAGACAACAGATCCATTGTTGTTCTGATTTTGGCCCTTTCTGTTGCCATTAATAGCCTGAAATTTCCATTTTCGGGTTCGTTTTTCGACATCCATTTTTCGGCTTTCACCTCGCGGCTTTTCGCCCGACAGTCGCACGGCTCATCGCGACCTCGCGACCTTTTTCCGCGCGGCACGCCGCATCTTCGCGACCATTTTACGCAGTGCACATCGCGGTTTCACGGCCATTGTCCGCACTGCACATCACAACTGCGCAACCGAAACCCACGCTGCACATCGCGGCTTCGCAGCCATTTGCCGCGCTGCACATCGCGACTGCGCAGCCGAAACCTGCACTGCACATCGTGGCTTTTTCCCCAAAACCCGCGATGCTATTATTTTGAATTCGGCCAATTTTTTAGAAAAAAAATTTGCTGTATTTTTTGCCCATTTAGCCTATTTTACAGCATTATTTTTTCTACATTTTTACAGCCATACTAAATATTTTTCTATTTATATATGCTCCATTAAAAAGTATTTTTAAAAATTTTCAGTAATTGAAAGAAAGATTTTCTGCATTCTATTTAGATCATAGGTTTTACTGTTTATTTGCTCAACAGTTTGCCCAAGTAATTTTCTAAGAGATCCATTTATTTCTTGAAATATTTATGTTTTTTGCTTTCCTTTAAAAAGTATCTCAAAAAGGTCCATCATTTTTTGAATTGTTTTTATTAAAGCATTTACATTTTGAAAATGCCTTTTTTTTTTGCAAACTGGAAACGTCTTATTTTTTCATTTGTAACCAATCGCCCAAGCGAGGCAAATCAATTTCAGTTAAATAATCACACGTGCACCCACTCTGCCACATTATTTAAACTGAGACTTAAAATCTACCTTAACTCAACAAACTTTTTAACCCCACTTGGGGAGCACTTAAAAGAATCTTGTAGTTAGGTAGGATTGAGGGGATAGGTGTGCCAATAACACCCCTCAATTTTTTTACATCTGAGACATAGTGGTTTTCATTTAGGGTCCCAAAAATCCCTTATAATTTTGACACGGTTATCAACCAATTTATCGGGAAGGCCTCTCCCTTAGGAGGGTTGAAGTAGCCAGACTAGTTCCGGAAGCCTGAGTGGAATACCGCAATCCATTCAATAACCGAAGGATACCTTTCGAAGTTCTCAGTGTACACCCGTATGGGGGTACAGCGGCGATAGAACCAAACTATAGATTCACCCAACCGAACGTGTCATGAACGACGTATCCTAGCTGCCATTCTTTAGGATTGTCTACCCAGTGTCCCTCCCGGTAGGGGGATATCTAGCCGTTGATTCAACACTCTATATTGTCTGACTTGGATTTCATCACCTTGCAAAGAATATCATTTGTTGACGCACAATACTTCTAGTTAGGTGTTTGCATGATACAATACCCACCTTTGGTCTAGTGAGCACCACTTTTTTCTAGGAACTGTTTGACTTTTGGTATTCTGACCACTTTTTTGGATTCCTCCACTTATTATAGCACAGCTGTTATAATAAGTGCTTTTGAGGTTGGTTGTGGGCCTGAGAACCATTATTTTTTCACTCCCCTCTTGCACTCATTGTTGCACTAGGGTTTTGAGTGTTTTTACATCACCACCTTCCACTGAAATTTTTATACATTTCTCACCATTGTGAATTTAAGACGATCCCGCCGTTTTCAAGGTGAACCCCCTCAGTTCGGTACACTTGACTCTACACGTCATAGTCGTAGATCCTTATCCCTTGACTCGACACGTCATCGTCATAGAACACAGTCATCTGATTCTGACGCACCTCACTTCACATCTGATTCTAAGGCTGAATCCGAACACTCTACTGAAACATCACCAACCAACCCCATGGCTGGATCAAAATACGACCCCCTTTTCACCAGTGCTATTGGAGATACATCGACAAACCCTACTACTACTTTGCCACCCATGGTAACAACAACCCCTTTAGGCATGCCTAATATAGGGGCCATTCCCCCTTTAGGTATGCCCAACACAGGACCACCACCTATTATAGGTATGCCCAACATAGGGGTCATACCCCCTCTCATTACCACAACCCAGATGCCAGGAATTCCTGGCACTATTCCTAACCCCTCTGAAACCCATGTTGCACTTGAGAGGGCTGGCCCTGCCCACACCACAACGGTTGGAGGACACATACCTTCCATACCTAGCATACCCTTAGGGGCCACTGGACAACTACATAATGCCACCATTAACAGTTATGTCCCAGTCACTACGCCACACCCATCTGCTAGTTTACCATACATGGCTAGTCTGAACTTACCAGACCTAGCTAGGTTAACCAACGATCCTATCAAGCACAACCCTACATGGCCACCCATGCCTACAAAGCTTCCCTCAGACATCCCGAAGTTTGAAGGAAAAGCTGGGGAAGATCCCCAAAACCACATAATGTCATTTCACGTATGGTGTTCCTCTAACTCCATAGTGGATGACTCCATTAGACTTGGACTGTTGCAACAAACGTTCACTGGCTCTGCAGCCAAGTGGTACATTGAGCAACCACATGGGACCCACCATACATTTACGTCCCTCGCCTCAACTTTCCTCCAGTTTTTTCAACTACCTGTACGCTATGATGTAGGAGTTGAAATACTTTTGTCTTGTAGACAAAACATGGCTACCCACATCACTGACCATATCCATGAGTGGCGTAAGCGTCGTAGCCTCTGCAATATAAAACTTGACGACCGTATATTTTTGGATTGGTTTCTCAAATCACTCCTACCCCTCATAGCCAAAGATGTAGCTTCCGAACGACCCCAGTTAGAAGAAGAAGCTATCTTAAAAGCTCAGCAATTCGACCTCATATATGCCCAATCAGGATATCTATACACTATTTTACCTAACGCCTCACGCGGTGATCCATCTCGCCATGATGCACCAGGGGAATCCCATGCCGCTGACGGTATTATCGGCCAAGTTACGGTTCAAAACAAACCTTTTACCATGATGAGCACAAAAAACACCCCAGACCTTTCTAAGGCTTCATCTGATTCTGGAGCTACAACTTCGTATGCTCCAGTAACACATACCCACCACACTCATGGGCCCTCATGTCCATCATAGTGTTATGTGCAAGCGCCACCATCTTATGCACTAGCTCCATATTATAACCAACAGGCCCACCAGACTCCAGTTCAGCCACAAGCCCAAGTGGCTTATTATCCTCAAGAGGAAGCACCTCTTGCTCCAACACTTCCAGCAGCTCAAGGTTACCCACAACCACAACAAGCAAGAGGTCCACCTCATAACCCTCCTCTTTACTACCCACCATTTTCCATTATGCACAATAATACCTACCCCGATCTTTCACGGGCCACATCTCACTACGGAGCTATAACATCGTATGCTCCCATGGCCCACCCCCACCACACTCATGGACCCTCATGTCCACCATAGTGTTATGGTCACGCACCTTCAACCTATCCACGTCTAGTTGCACCCCCTACGTATTACCATCAGCAGGCCACACATACTCCTGTTCACTCACAAGCCCCAGCAGCTTATTACCCACCACAGGAAGCGCTTGCTGCACCACAACCTCCAATCGTTCAAACTTATCCTCCAAACAACAACAATGCTACCCCCGCCAACCAAAACCCTGATCGACCACCGAAACAGGGTAAGAACCCCAATTTACGAACAAACCACCCATGTTCCATATGCGAAGTATACGGCCATTACACACACACTTGCCCCCATTTGGAGCGAGCGTGGAAACTATGGAATGATGACGCCCAACGCCAAGGATATGCTGCACAACCAGCACCTCCTCCTCAGCCACAACCCATGATATTCAAAAATCCCTTACCAAACCAAGGCATGGTAAACACTCGTCCAAATAATCCCCCTCAAGGATCCACTGCAACACAGCAGCAAATTACCTATGCAGCAGCCGATTACCAGCATGCAAAGTCCAACACTCACCATTTGCTAATGATTTCATCAAATGATATCAACCTCCAAATGCGTCGAAACCAATACGCCCCCAGTGCACCTGCAAACATTCTCCCTATGATTGAACAACCAGTTCAGAACGCACCTACATCGTTCGTCTCCACAGTCAGACCCGAATTATACTCGGAATCACCTATGAATTCCACATTCCAATCCATCCCACCCCCTTTGAAGATAACCGAGATATTTGATTTGTGCACCCTCTTGCAGAACACACAGGTACCAAACCAACAACCCCCTTTACTCCCGCAACCACCCTCAGTGCCAACTCATGTAGGAGCAACACCAATTCATACTATCCCATTTTTATTTCCCCCTTCAGGCGCCATCAGCACACTAGTCATGGCTACACTTAATCTCCCAGGATTGACATTAGGACTACCTGTATGGTACCTACCTGCCCCAACCCCTCCCCCGACAACGAATGTCATTTTACAACCAGTGCAACCCATCAATACTTCTAACCGTCCACCCCCTGGTGTAGCAAACATCCAAAATCGACCAACTCCAACAGCGGCCACCGTAGCAACATCCAATTATACTCCCCCACCACTTCGCAACAATGAGGGCAGAGGTCCACAAACCTACACCACTGGACCCACAACTCGCACCCCCCCAATGACTCCCAAATTAGCCAAGAATACCCCAACCCGTGTACTCCCTAAGTGCTCCTTGTGCGACGATATTGGCCATGCCACCCATCTATGTCCACAATTACCAGCACTTCAAGAACACATGCAAATGTTGGATGATGACACTAACATCCCAGTTGTCAAACTAGAACTGTCCCCTCAGCCTTGCGATAAATCGTTGCGCACCAACCACCCTTGTGCGATATGCGGCATCTACAGCCATTACTCACATCACTGCCCTGATCTCCCAGATTATAGAGCAGCTCTATACGAACTGAATAATGTCGATCTAGAAACATCCGCTCCTACCATTGAGGAAATTCATCCCCCACCATCTTCCTCCTCGGAAGAAATTAACACCATTTACACAATTTCCACTGGATAACCCTCTATCCGGTCGGCCCCTTCCATTGATCCCTTTGACACACATGTTCAACCCTTTAAAATTGACAAGGAAACCACATGTCAACAACATGGGGGCAGGCCCAAAACCTTGCCTACTCATCATCATCGTGATTCTCGTCGGAGATACTGGGGGCATCAACCCTACAAGGGGAATCCCCCATCATCATATCATCACTTCAGTATGCCACCACGGCCTACAGCCTCATGGTATACCCCCCCACCAGCGGTTTCTCAAATGCCCTGTTGATCCCTCTTTGAGACAACATCTACACAACATTGACACCTCTGAGTTAGGGGGCATAATAGATTACCTCGACCCTGGGATAGGGGGCATGCTCAATCATTTTGAACCTTCCCCATCACATCTATCTCAGTATTCCAATGATCCCATTGTTCAAACCAACACATATGTGATCCACAATCACAAACCCCATGCACATAGCATGGGGGCAGGTCATTAACCCTGCTGACCTTTTCACATGCGTGATCTCAACCATTTTTTGAGGTCACATATCACTTGTATATTCGATTTGATTTGATACACCTAGTATTCTCCCCCCGCGGGTCATCATTTCTCCCCACCACTGCATCCTTGGCTTGGTGGGCTCACCTTTATTTGCAACCATTTTTTAACCTAGTTATTTGCTTTGACCATTTCGGAGTCCTTATGACCTCCGTTTTTCGCACCATTTGCACCGTCGGATTCATATTTCCATGCCCGTGATGATGCTTGAGATCATTTATCGCTCTCACCAAAAAATTTCGGGCATTCTTTCCATGCCCCATGCCACCTCGATTTACATGCCACATCAGCTATTGTTAGTTTATTAGCGATTTTTATACCATCGGATTCAATTTTCCGAACTTGTGCTGATGCTTGAGATCATTTCTCGCTCTCATGCCCAGATTTTTCGGGCATGTTTTACATGCCCCCTCGTCGCCTCGTTTTACGTGCCACATTGGTTGTCATCCATTTTTTACGAGTCTTATAATGCCTGGATTCAGTTTTTCGCACTCGTGATGATGCTTGAGATCATTTCTCGCTCTCATGCCCAGATTTTTTGGGCTTGTTTTACATGGCCCCTTATCACCTCGTTTTGCGAGCCACATCGGCCGTCATCCGTTTTTGATGAGTCTTATATCGCCGGATTCAGTTTTTCATGCTCGTGATGATGCTTGAGATCATTTCTCGCTCTCACCTCCAGATTTTTCGGGAATTTTTTCCCATGCCCCTCATCGCCTGAATTTGCATGCCACATTGGTCGTTGCCCGTTTTTTACAATATTTATGTCACCGGATTCATTTTTCTGCACTCATGACGATGCATGAGACCATTTCTCGCTATCATCAAAACCTTTTTGTTCGGTAGAATTTTATCCATTTTTTGGGTCGAGCAATTCTTTTACGAAAAAGGCACTTAGGGAGTTTCTATTAAGCTCTTTTCTGACTCCTAAAACAATGAAAAGATCGCCGAGCAACCTTGCTTCCTTTCATGCTCACTAAATGTATCTGAAAGGGTGTCTACTTGGTCTAAGTTTACCCCTTTTCCGGGCCTTGTAGACTAATTACGAAAAAGGAATACTCTAGTCACATCGGCTAGAAGAGTTCTCCATTTGCATCATTTATGCTTTTTTCGAGCCTTGGAGACTAACTTACGAAAAAGAACACCAATGGAGTCCACTTACCGCTTTCAGACTCTCTAAACATGAAAGCGACCACGAGCAAACACCATCCTGGGCTTGTATAAATCCACAGGACAGTACTCCACCACCACTGCAGAGTCTTCTTATCGTTTTCAGACTCCTTAAAAATGAAAGCACCCATGAGCACGAACAGTCCCGGGCTCACAAAATCCACAGGACAGTACCATTTCAGAGCACACTTTTATCCTTTCTTGGAGCTCATTAAAACTACGAAGAAGGACCTAATGGTTCTTCTCGACGCCACAACAGATCATGTCTACTCCTATGGCAGCTTCCCCACTTTTGGTCTCCTTTGTTCAGAGTATTCTGCAGTATTTCACCCTGATAGTCCCTCGACAGCACCCATCAGTTTGTCCCCCGAGAGTTAATACATACCCTTCAGTCCTTCAAACCTATGATACCCGCACCTACAAGTCAGTTTCCTATGCTATCAGGTCAACCATGTCATCATGCTTTGAACGAAGGAAGTTTGAGTCCACCCACTCGGTGACCCCAGTTATTTCCCATCCCCACAGTATGTCAATCCTGCCATCAGTACTGCCACACTTCAGTTCTACACCTCGCGCTCCTATCACGGAAACATCATTGCCTTGTTAGTTGCTGGTCCCCCTCTGTCAATTCCAACCAAATTTATTCCATATGATAGACCTAGAGGTCCCTATGTCTTGGACTCATCACCATTTATGATGAGTGCCTACGAATCATTTCGAGAAGAGTCCTCAGCGTCTCTCCAAATGGTTGTTTCTCACATGCTCGACTTCAACACCTTGATCGCATCGTTGAGACTCGCACAGGGTATTGGTCATTTCAGTTATTTGTTGAAGACCCCAGATACCACCCGACTCTTCCACATTTGAGAGTCTACTTATGGAAACAACCAGTTACACCTTCCTATAGATATCCGGGTTGCGCATGGCGACAGTATTCAGATGTACCCCAATTTTATACTCCCTCGAGTATACAGTTCATGTACTTCTCATAGATGACTCACAGTCATTGAGTCCCTACAGATGTTGGACACATTCAGTTTCAACAATTCATCAACCCTTCTGAGACCTTGTTCAGAACGGTTGTCACTTTATTCTAGTGTATCAGTTATTGAGATCATTCATGTTATGATCATGAGTACATCCTAAAATAGTGTCCCCTTTGGACCATTATGATGTGCCAGCAGATTTTTTATGTATTATTTAGGTCCCCCTTCTTGGGACTAATTGTTATGTATACGTCTTGATACGAGCATGGGTATGCCCGCCTCATCCATTATCAGAGATTATTCCTCATTCATATTGAGGCCATGTAATATTTTTTGTTTTTGCAGCTTCCAAGGGGCCGTTGATCCAATCTCCAACCGGTCTCTTCTCTTTCCCAAACCCCAGGAAAAAGACAAAAGAACTATGATGTCTATCGGCCATACGATGAGCTCCTGCCCTCATACATCAGGGGGCAATCTGTTAACACCCAAAAAGTGCTCACTAGCTCATTCCCTTATTCACACGACCCTTTTGTCCACTTTTCCACCATTTGAGCCTCTAAAGCCATCAAAAGGTCACCAAAAATACCATAATACACCCTTTTCCCCCTCAAAATATATATTTTTCCTCAAAAAACATAAAAAACCCTCAAAAAGGGTCCAGAATTCCTAAAAATATTAAAAGGGAATAAAAATATTCAAAATATTCAAAAAAGGAAAAAAGAGAGAAAAAGGTACCTAAACCATGTTGGTCAATACCATTGGTTTCCTCAAAACCATAATGGTATTCCCCACCACCAAAAACTATAAAAAGGTGGTAGGGGCTCATCACTTTCCATGCATCCATCATCCTATCCTCATGCTGTCAAAATATCTCATGAGTTCTTGACCATTGTAGCAATCTTGGAGAAGAGACCATTGGAGCCTGGAGCATCTCACCCTTGGAGCTGCTCAACACTACAAATCCTCACCAGTTGGGGTATGATAATACAAAACATTCTTTTATTTCTTGTTCTTTCTATGAATCGTTTTTAGATTTATTTGTTATATGCACATGTTAGTTTAGATTTAGATTTAATTCATAATCGTTTTTTCTTTCTATATTGAAACTGCTATCACATTGTTGATAGGTGCCCATTGCACAAGCTTGGTTGCAAAACCAAGCAACAACAGGAATAACATGTTGTGTATCAATGGACGTCCACGCACTCGTGGGAACATTGCAAGGTTCATAAATAGTTCTAGGTGCTCTTTATTTTCTGCAAATTGTTCATTTGAGGAACACTCCAATGACCGGGATTTCTTTATGAAAAAAAAATCATTTGGATTTGTTGTTGTGCATGCAATATGTGGTTTGTCTCCTGGTGACGAGTTGTTAATAGACTATCAATTTCATAGACCACCAATCGCTTGTCAAAGATTCCTTGCATCGGAACTTCCTTTAGATGTCCCCTTGGAGCGTAAGACAAAAATCATTGATTAATTGCATTTTTTTATTTTCAATGGGATTAATGTAAATGTATTGCTCAATTTGAACTTTTGTTTTATAAATTGCTTGTAGTTGGACATTTACTATTGAAAAAAAATCCCATGCTTATATAATAATTGTTTGGTATAATGTTTGAACAAACCAATTGTATTTTGCTTACTAATATAATCTATGTAATGCTCAATACTTTTGAAATTGGGAATTTGATGATAAGTGACATGTCTACCATCTTCCGTTGCACCCTACTACAATGTCAAATAGAGAGAAGACTACAAAAATAGTGCAAATTAGAGAGGAAGCATACTAAGCATGGTTGAATCAACCACCTATTCAAATCCCACAATGTCTAGTCTCATCAATTAGGAATGTCTACAATAACAATAGTTCTTCACATGTTGGCAATGGAGGCAATGAAATAGAGGTTGGTATGGATGGATTCTTACAAGATACGAGTTCCATGGATGCAATGTTGTTAAATGAATTCTAGGACAATGATCTAGGGATGATGCTCATGTAATTGATACCTTCTTCAAAAGCCTTAAATCGGCTTCGATCAACCCTCTCTTTGGACTTGGGTAGTCGAATTCTATCCAACTGGGGACAACAATGTTACTATACAACTTGAAAGCAATGTATGGCATGTCAAACACATGTTTCTCGAAACTTTTGAGGTAATTGACCATTGAGTCCCTTATATTTTGAGGAATCTTGTCATATAATCAACATTGAAAATGGTCGATTTTATAAACGTTAAATGACAGTGTACATTTATATTTCCCACTAACTACAAGATATTCAAAGATAAGGTACTCTCAAGTGATAATGTCTTGCTTGGCAACTGCGAAGAGGCAAAGAAAATGTTGGGTGTTGAGTACATATCATATCATGTGTGTCCGAATGATTGTATTATATATAGATATAAATATGCAAACAAAGAGATATGTCCAAATTGTGGGCATGAAAGGTACCATAAATCAAGAAACAAGGATAAAGCACATGGTCCTCCTCATAAGATATTGAGACACAG
Source organism: Larix kaempferi (assembly GCA_027924585.1). Classification (NCBI taxonomy): domain Eukaryota; kingdom Viridiplantae; phylum Streptophyta; class Pinopsida; order Pinales; family Pinaceae; genus Larix; species Larix kaempferi. The sequence continues at coordinate 4,634,117 of BSBM01000807.1, forward strand.
GCCTATAATATAAAGGATTCAAAGGCTCTTTTGTTGCAAAGTATTAGCTATGTTGCAGAGATGGCATGCCTCACACCAAAGTGAGTCAAGAGTTATGGCACTAGTAGAAAAATTTGTAATTTATAACTAAAAAAACTACTAAAATTTGTATATAAATGACTAATTTTAGTTACGCGACTAATAGTAGTTTATTTTGAGTCACTTATAACGTGATTAAATTTATGACTAAAAATTTAGTCATTTATTGGTTGTTCTAATTCATCAACATGGTAGTATATTTAGTAGTTTTCTTAGTCATTGATTGTTGTTAACTAGTCATTTATTTAGTAGTTGTAGTCATTGATTGTCATCAGCAAGTAGTATATTTAGTCATTTTAATCATTAATTACCATCAACTAGTAGTATATTTAACCATTTTAATAGTTAATTGCAAATTGTAGTATATTTAGTCATTTTTATTCACTAATTTTCGTCGATTGGTAGTATATTTAGTCATTTAATCATTAATTGTTGTCAATTAGTAGTATATTAAGAAAATACATTGCAATATCATTTGTTAATTTATGGTAGGGTACAAAGGGATCGAAGATTCGAATCACTAACCTCTTGCATGTAAGACATGTTCTCTTCCATTACGCTAGCACCCTTTAAGAATTGGGGAGAGGAGCAATATTAACATGCATATTTCATCATTTATAATTCTAGCTTATAATGCCATTCATCATTTGTCAAGTAAGCCGGTGAACTAGGTTCCATGACTCATTAGGAAATTAAAATTTAATTGAGCCACTCACTATAACCATTAGTCTTTAGTAGAAATGCCTAGATCTGTATTCAGTTTGTTGCATGCGGCTACTTCTTACAAGTATGATTATCTGGAAACAGAAAAGGTTCAGGTGTAATAGAGTTCAAATAAAAAAGTATATCATTGTCACAAAATAGTAAAGGAAAAAATAATTTGAAAAAAACTTTGCAGACACCGTGGCTTAGAGAACTCTTGGCACAAAGTAAGCAACAACATATGAACTAGCTTTTCTATGTTTGAATGGATTTTTATACCATCAATAGAATCATGTTAGAATGTGTAGATTTAAATTCTATTTTAGTTCAAAATTTATTCATTAACTAAATCATTTCTCAACAAGTTCAAATGCCAAACAAAACTCTAAATAGCTCTATAATTGTCGCATGTAGAAATAAAATACCTAGTACATTCATAATACCTGCATATCCGCACTTTCATTGTCAGATGGATCTCCCAATAAACCCAATATATTTAGCAATTGTTTTTGCACATATGATAGCTGGTGAGCCTCCTCATCTCCTTGAGATGGCATAAAGTGACGACCAGATCTCACGAGTTGAGAATCATAAATGAAACATACAAAGAACCATTAGTAATAACATTTTCCTATAGGATGACTAAAATGCAAATATTTCCTTGCAATTTCTGACATAATGGATTATGTCCAATAAGTTATGACTTCATTCACAAAATAAATGAAATACTAAAAAAAAAATCAAGCTGCATAAAAAGTAATCTTAATGCATAAACTAAATGGTTACTAACTCTAGTCTTATGATTCTCTAGATGTTTCAACGAGGATTATACTATGCATGTACATTATGTGGTAACTCAACATTCCTTAGCAAGAACATTACAAAAAATACATAGATTAGGGACGAAAAGTGTAGTACATGAACCAAGATTTAATAGCTAAAACACAAATATATCAACAGAATATATTTCTTCAATATGGTCAAACAGGAAGAAAAGAAAAATAATTAAATGTATCGCAACAACATATAGGAATATCATAAAAAACAAACAAGAAAACATAAGCAAGCATATATATAAAGAACCTATACACAACGTCAAGATGACCATGATCAAACAAAAACATAAATTTCAGAATTTATGAAGCCAACAATCACTCCCATGAACAATAAAACTGTTACAGAAAAAAACAAATAGAGGTAGAACCAAAGTTGTATATGAAATCAAATCAAAAAAAATTCTTGTCCAAGTCAAATCCCCCGTTGAAATCTAAATATATTCTTCATAACTTGTGATAGATGACATGGAAAATTCTAAATGATTTCAAAAAGAGGAAATTGGACAAATTAATATCAATTCAATCTTTCTTCAAAGCTATAGACAAACATTTCTAAATGATTTCAAAAAGAGGAAATTGGACAAATTAATATCAATTCAATCTTGTGATAGAGCTATAGACAAACATTTCTTCAGAGCTGCAAAAGCAATTTGGCATTCATTAGTCCAAACAAAATACCACGTTCTTAAAAAGTAATCAAAACAAAGGAGATGCGAGTTTAATAAATTGTTCACTAAAGTGGCATTAATAACTAGCATGCCCCAAAAAATTGTGTAGATCTTTCTATGTATTTGGGATATGAAGATTTAAGATTACCTTAATCTTCATCGGGTCCACTTTGATACCTGCAACACAAATGTGATTCCTAGGAACAATACCTTGGTGAGTAAAAATGACATTTTTCATTATTGAGGGAAATGTTTGCTTCCTTACACTGTTTAAGTACTTTTTCTAAGTTTGCTAAGGCATTGTCAAAGGTATTACCATAGATCGTAAATTCATCCATATATATCTCGACACAATCATTGATTAGATAGAAAAAGATACCTAACACAACCCTCTAAAATGTGGTAGGTGTGTTGCAAAGTCCAAAGGGAAGGACTTGATAGGAAAATGTCCCCCAAGGACAAGTGAAGGTATTTGTATCCCAATCTTTGGGAGCAATTTGGAGCTAATTATATCTGCTAAATCCATCATGGAAAGATAAAAAATCCTTCGTTGTTAATGTGTCAATTTTGGCGCAAAAATAAATAAGACCATGATTCTTGGGCAGGTGTTAACAAAGGGGTCCACTGTAGTCCAGCATGTTGGCATATTCAATCCCTTGAAGGAGAAGGTCTCACCTGAAGCACTTCCTAGACCTATTTTTGATGAGGAGAGTTAACTTCAAAGATGAACTAGAAGAGAACTCATTATGCCTTTCATTGTATATTCATAAGCATTCATAACAGAGTCATGTAAATTATATAAAGCAAGGAACAGAGACATAAGACAACATCCATAGTATTCATGGTAAACATATAAATTTTGGGGCACAATATGACTTCATTTCTATTAATCTCATGATCTTCAATACAACACATGCAATCAGCTCTATAGCCATCATCCTCAATCTGTGGAATGACCTGTTGCAGAACTTGATATATTGGCAAATGTTACATGGAAATTTTGTACTCATCATTATTACGAACAATGTACACTTTATCCTTGCCTAAATACCTGAAGTACTTGACCAAAATCCTTGGAAAATGAGTCATGAGATTTTTTCCCTATAAAAGCTATGTTTAGAGAGGCCGGTGCACCTTTCCTTATAGCAAGGCGCATCTTTTCCTGATAGATGCACCTTGATCCATTACAAAGCGCGTCATCGACGCATGTTGATAGTGTCTAGGGTGCGTCGGTGCATGTACGGAGGGAAAAATAGAAGTTTCGAGAAGTCTCTCGAAGGAGACCCTTGTGGAGGCTTATCCCTTCCATATAGGGTGGATCTTACTCACCTCCCAGCTTAGTAGGATCCCACCTCCTCCTTCTCCCTAATCATATCTTCTCCTCCTCATCTCTTTTGGCCTATAAATGAAGCTCTTATTCATGGGATAAGGGGGTTCAAATGGGGTAGCCAAATGATGTAGAAATTGAGCTAGGAATCCATCCTTCCATGATTGGAAAATTGAGGCAAGGTTCCATTGGAAAGGATATTCAACACCAAGGCTTCATTTGTTGTAATTCTTTCCTCTATTTTCATTAATACATCAATGTCTTCCTTTCCCATAAATTATGTGTAATTTCATTAGTATCAGTTATCCTTGGTCAATTTCTTATATGTATCATGTTATCTTGTAGTTTCTTGTCTTTGTCCTTTTGAATATTTTGCAGGTAATCTCTTCATCAACAAGCAAGATTGCGAAAGCTTCAAGCCAAGAGGACGACCTTCGTAAATAAGGTATGGACTTGACTCTTTGCATTCAAGTAATTTGATAGATCTAGGGAAAGGTTTTCATTCTTGTTTTGCTTTGTTCTAAATCCGAACCATTAGGACTAGGGAGATCGGTTGGTGTCCGCACCGACGGATTTATCTGTTAACAAAATTGGCAACCATACTGGGGAACAAATTATTTAAGTTTTATATTTCCTTACTTGCCTTATTTTTTATTAGATATGGCTTAATTTTCACTTGGTATATCACATCCAATTGGTATCTGACTCTCTATATTCCAATGTATAATTCCCTTTAGGTCTCACACCCTGAAGTCTGTTGATTTGGATCGAAAATCTTTCATTTTTCATTTTTTTGGGTTTCCTGACGCACTTTACCTTCATGTACAGTGTGTCACTGTCAGCCTGGCGCGCATAGACTACATCGCCGCCAAGATTTTCTCTTTAGCAGACCGCGTCGATTACCCACCGATGCTCTGGTGTATACATGCATCCCGGGTTGACCTGTTGAGTTTTGGCTTGATTTTCTGCCCAGACCTTTTATTTCCCTTTTGCTTGGTTTGTGACTGGGTTGTACAGTGTTTTCTGCTTTCTACAGTTTAAGAGAAAAAATAGTTTGTTTCCATCTTAGTTTAAGGAAATAACTTTATTTTCACTTTCTTTCTTAGATTTGAAATATTTATGAAAATTCCAAAAAGAGTTCTACTTTCAGCTAGTCCTGTTTTGGTTCAGATTTGAGTTTTATAAAAGAAAAGAAAGGTACTTTTAGCTTTTGCATAGTTAGGGGTTAGAAAATGCTCTTTATTGTTTGGAAATAGTGATTAGCTCCTTTCTTCTTTTCATTAAAGATCTACTTTCTCATTATTTGTTAAAGCAAACACTTTTCCTTTTTGGGTCTGTTATCACTAAAGTTGAACCCTGACTGCTAGGGTCAAGCTTAGAGAAATCTTAAAATTGTTGAATGGATGATTAGGTTTGAGAGTTCATTTGCACATGAATATTGCTGAGATCAGGAAAACATAGCAGATATATAAATGTGACATACTGTAATATGAAGGTCTACGAGCATGAACTTACAGAAAGAGTGAGCTAATCCCATTCCAGATCCTTAATAAACATGCATATAACTCATAAGAATTCTGGTATGGATGCATAAGGACCATACACAAAACAAAATCATGAACAACACATAATTTATCAATTCATAATAAAATAGCATAGGGCTCATCTCGACTGTAATCACTCCAAAGCATCTCTTCAAAATAAGTACATGTCTGCTTGCAACCAACAGTAGCAGCTTTTTTCTAAACCTGCCTCAGCCCTCGGCTGGAACCCCCTCCTCTAGCATTTCAAATGATAAAATATATAAATATTACAATCAGTTAACTATTGCAATTTTTTAGGAGCAAAAATCTAATCACAAACTAAAAATAGAAACAATTTCTGATCTATCATAACAAATCAGGGGTTGATTTGTCAAATGCTTGAACTTTTGCTAATTTCGATGCCTTCAAAATATGAAGTATGACTACAACTGTCTACTAATATATACCACTTGCCACCCATTCTTCGGACCTGAGATTTGGTGTCAAATATGAGATGTTTTGTTTAATACTCTGCCACCTGGGAACAAACAATACTCTTTAGAATCTTCTGGGTTGCCTTCATGTTTTAAAATACTAGAGATGACAGGTGTTGCAATGTATTGAGACATCAATAAACTATGTAAACGAGAAAATCCATCTTCTCTGCCATCTTTCATCTTTAAATCTTCAAATGCTCTGTCACTTGTATCATCTCTAAATCGGAATCTTCATGCAACAACGATTACTTAGAAACTTAACCACGTCTCTAGCTGAATTGAATAACACCCCTCTTTTTTTTCAATGAAAATGATGAACACGTTGTTCATAAGCTTCAAAACCTTACAATCGATGGCATTGATCAACACTCCTGGACAGGGTTTTTAAATGATTGGCAATCCTTGCTGGCTGCTATTATTTGGAACTATGTGTTGGTGGCACACTTAACATTGGGCATTTGTCATTTTGTGTCTTTCTGGCATCTTCTGCATCTTATGTATGTGCGTGACTTTATCTCTAAACATAGCCCCCTTTGAAATACTTAATATAACACTCAGGCTTTGTGTGTGACGTTTGGACATCACCGTCACCACTAGTGGTAGTAGCATAATCACCATCTTCATACTAATGAACACACCAATCAATGAAATCTCCCACAAAACTCTGCGAAGTATATCCTTTTCACTACTTTGAAGAAACTTCTGAACTTGACTTTGGCATACTCAACACATGGTGAACTAAGTGCTTGTTGACAGCAGTATCTATGATGCACCGTGGCATGAAATTTATTATGACTTGGAGGCTGAGCTTGATAATCAATGCCCAATAACCTTTTGCAAAGTTGGACAAAACCAATAGTTGTTTGCAATAGAGCTCGAGCGTTTGGGTTCTTTTCGACACCTCCTGCTGGCGTGTAATGCATAGTATGGTTGCATGGAAACTTGCAGGTGGGACCAAAGATTGGCTACAAAAGCCCTTGCCCAAAAACTCATGATTTCAATCAGTCATGGAGATGGCGCTACCAAAATATAAACAATTTTGATGGTATAAGTCTAGTGATAACATCTGGCTCCATCTGGGATGGAGGCCTCCCTGCAAGGCTCCAAGAACCTAGCAGTTCCAGTAGCCTTTTCTATTGGGCTAGAGTCAACTGTTCAACCAATATCTGAGAACTTTCAAAATCTGTCACTTATTCAAACTAACAAACTAATGCACTTGTTGTAAACTAAAGAAAAACAAATAGTTGGGAAGCAAGTTTATTTCCTAAACTACCCTACTCTAACCAAATCTGCAACTTGGTCAGGTAAAGGCAGACTTCCATGGTAACCATTCAAGTGTCTGAATAACTGATGAAACTCCTGATCTGTGTATTAGCAAGATGAAGACTAAAACAAAAATCAACAGCTGACTGTAAATTTGATTTTCAGACTTATCATAAGATGAATACTGGAACCTTGAATCGATGAATACTGGAACCTTGAATCGATGAATTCCCCCATATAGACAGAAACCAGATCATGAAAAGCAGAAGAAGTGACATTATGACAATAAAAGGTTACCTCTTTCTGTTGTAGAAGATGAATAAGCTGCTTTGCTTTTTCCTGTTCATGGGTGTCACATATAATGTCATAGCTGAAAGCTTCAATAGGTGCCAACTGAAAAATATTCTCTTCTTCATCAGAATACTCATCACACTTAGGCTGATCCTTATAAATTCCTAAATTTTCAATCTCAGTAACCTCTGCTTCATGATGCTCTTCAACCTGCTTGTTAACCTTCGATGGAAAAGAAAATATAGCAAACTGATATGGTAACTTCTCATCATCAGATTTAGAACTGGCATACACAGGTTGATTGTAGAAAAATTCAATATGTATATATTCATAAATTTTTTCTTCGTCACTTGAATATTCATCATAAATAGGCTGGCCTGCATAACTGGAATAAGTAATTTGATTATCTGGACAACTAGCAGCTTCTTGAAAGATATGGGGTACGATTGTTTCTATAACAATATCTTCATTCCAAGGCTAACCTCCATCGCTAAAATCATTTTCAACATGACTTAAAATAGCAACATGGTTATCATAATGATCACGGGACTCTTCCTTGATAGAAAAATCTGAAAATGTTTCCTCTTTATCTTTAATAAATTCTAAATCCACATCTTCTTCACTACATGTTCTGAGTCCTTGATTATACTTATCATCATGACTTTTTGAATCACAGATTGTACTATGGAAAGCATCTTGCTCATAGCAATCTTTCAAAAGGAATTCAGCTAAGAACATATACTTACAATGTTTTCTGAAACATGCATGGAATTATTTCAATGAGGAAATACTAGCAGCTGGCAGAGACCAGTACCACTCCCAAGCATCACCATCTAAGGAGTACATGAACATCTTCGTGCTGTAGATCTAGCAGATCCATGCACTCATGAAACTTAATGAGGTGATGTGCAGGAATGTCTTCTTTCTTTTCTCAGAAGATAGGTAGAAAATCTCCCCATTCTGACATAGTCGGTGTTGGCACTCAATAAATTTTTGTGATTAATTCTTTTCTGGCGACATTGATGGCTCAAAACAAATCAATTTGCATGATGGAAGTTTCAAACTCAACCAAGAAAAAACATTTTTGTCCTCGGGTGTACGACACCAAGGTAACAAAAAGAGGAAGATTGATTCTGTTTGTTTTAGGACCAAAACGTTATGAGGGACCTAGAAGACTTTGGAGCTAAAATCGAAGGGGAGGAAAGCCTTTAAAAGTTTTCATGAATAAACCTAAAGCCAAAACTTATGAAGGAAAGTGTTCGATATTTTATTGACTAAAGACAAAAGCTAAATATGGAGAGAGGCTTTGATATCTTATTTGCCAAAGTAAAAATTTTATAAAGGTTTTAAAATTTTTAGCCCCAATATATATCGACTTTATAAAAAAAGGGGGGGTATGGCTAAAAAGCTTAATTAAGTTTTTATAGCCTAAGGTTAGTTGTGTTTTTATAATGGGCCCTAATGCTAAATAAAGTTGCAGCAAAAGTATTTAAGCACTCAACACCGAGGGCCTACCAAATGACCAGGAGCCAAAGCAAGGGTCTATATAGTCTCTACTTTCCAAGCGCCATGGATGAGAGCTTCATTCTCTTTCGTTACTTAATATATATATGAGAGTCCAAAGGGTATATAAAGAAATAGGAGACTTCGTTTCTATTTGCATGTGGGACAAAGGTTGAGAATATAAATATGACATGAAGATTGTGACGAGTATGAGAATAAAATTTGTGGTGTTTGGAGATGAATTCATCGTATATTGCAAAGGCTAGTGGACAAAAGTCGCTCCAAGCCCCAATGTCAGAGCCGTGGGCTCACTTCATCGAAACCTTATGTAATTATTGTGGTATGTAAACACTACAATATATTTCCTCGTCAACACGATGCACCCAGCTATCTTCTCAATCTTAAGTATCATGGAGGGGCGAGGTCGTGGCAAATTTATATATGCAGGTCCGAATTATTCATGCGCCATATGGAATGGAGTTCAAGTCCACTGAGGATATCTATAAGGCACATTTGATTGATGGGCGAGCAAGTGCCAGTGCAAATATTGATTCTACCCGACAGAATTTGGCTGCCATATTTGTGAACGCATTTGTAAATGTTGGATCTGGTTAAGACAAATTAATGACAGCTGCTACAGAATCATCAAGTGGTAGCAACACAGGAAGATTGACGGCTCTCTATTTATCCCGCGTTGTGTACATGCATGCAAAATAAGAAAATTGATGGGTGCGGTAAGAAAACCATTACTACACATGGCATGCACAAGCTCATCCGCATATATGTAAATGGTATCATAAAAGTAGATTTACTTCGTGCGGTACCACCCTTGCATAATAAATGGTTGTTTGGGGAAAAATATAAAAGGGAAGCGGTCCTTTATTTTTGATCTTTTTGTATATGATGAAAGTGTCCAACCCATTGAACCCTAACACCATTTTTTTGCGACTAAGGGAGAAAGCATTCCATATGCCAAGTGTCGGCGTTGATATATTAGACCTGCAGCGTTATTTTTAAACGAAGAGGTATCTCGGTTCTCTCGTACCCACGCCCAGTAACGCCATTCATTTGCAGCTGAGGAAGAAGGCACCTATGTGCGAAAGCCAGGAGGATCTGCCATTGTGTCGAGAATGCTGGAGACAAACAAAAGGTTGTGATAAATGGTAGCTTATGGCAATTTTATCTTAGCCTTCTCTGCTTATGGCGCAAAGCATTTGAATATCACGTTAACTCAATCAAAGTGCACCTAATTGAGCGAACTAGAGAAACATGCAAGAATTGCTATATTAAAGATCTTTGGTAAGTAACCAAGCAAAGATGTGAAATCCGATGAGGCTGCGACCATGGGTGCTGCCATTCAATGTGTCATACTTCAGGGTGATGTGAAAGAATTACTTCTTCTCAATGTTACTCCCTTGTCTTTAAGAATTGAAACTCTTGGTGGAATATTTACGAGGCTTATCAACAGAAACGTTACAATTCCAACAAAGAAGAGCCAGGCTTTTTGACTGTCGCAGATGGTCAAGCTCAAATAGGATTAGGAAGTGATGCAATGTGAACGAGGCTACAGATAATAAGCTTATTGTATTGGTACGAGGAGCGCATCAAGGACAAGGGCTTGGGAATATTTTCTTTCTCACGTTCAAACTGTAGACGGAATTTTTGCACGTTTGTAGGGCATTTGATGATCCAAACATAGAGGATGTTGTGGCTCCTGTTGGAGATTTGGAGGTGATAACTAAGGAAATATATTTGAAAGATCTCGAGTTTATGGAAAGGAGAATGGAAGAATCGAATCTCTAGATACTGAAATCGCAAACAGAAGTTCATTTCCGAGATACCTGGCAGGTGGAAAACAACTGGCATTTGAAAAGTTAACTAATAGCAGAAAGACAACCGACAAACAACCTTCCAAATATTCGAAACATCTAAACAGCAGTTCTAGATTTTCTAATTAGTTATTGTCAAAACTGATTCCTAGAAATCAGTGATTAGTTATGTAGTTGTTATTATTTCAGTATCGATGGATTATTGTTAGGAAAGGCAGTTAGGGTTTGTTCATAGGGCAAATTTTTTGTATAAATTATGATTTTTACAATGTAAAGAGGGTTCGATTTTCAGTAAGAAGGCCTACAGGAAGGTTCTATTTCATCTTCATATTTAAATAAATATTGCAGAGTCAAGCAAGCATTTTTAACAGAATTGGATATTCTCGTGTTGTGTTTTTTTTACAGTCTGTCCTTTTCCCTTCTCATATGTGAAATGTTTATCTTCTTTGTTAATCCTTTCCATTATGTTTTTCCTGTCATATTTGAATAAAGGTTATAGTGAAACTAGAATTCATATCTATATGCTCTAGTTCATCCTATTCAAGTATCCACTCAAATATTCCTCTAAAGTTAATATGGATTCATCCTAGTTTGATGCCCATGTTTAATGGATTGCTCATCTTTCCTTCCATTACCACCAGAAATCAAGAAACTTGACAGTAAAAAACACAGCTATCCCGCCTCTAATGAAAAACTATTTTGCTGAAAACTATGCACATCTTTTGTATTTCATGATCTTGACTCCATTGCCCAATGATATCCTTCTTTTGTTTATCTAGCCACATCATTTAAAGCCTATAAAGTTTTTACTATGATTTTACAAATTTGGCCATTGAATTTATTGTCAAGATGATGTTGTGGTGACATTGGATAGCAGATTTGCTGAGAGAGCCCTCTCTGGCTAAAGGAGGCCAAATTTCAGTCTAAAGATTGGTTTGAGGTTACCTCGGGGTTTCCTTGATACAGCCCAAGGAAAATTCGAGTGCTAACAGTCAGTACTGGATGCAGGAAACCAGTAACTTCAGAAAATTCAAGAGGTGAAAACCTCCGAGCCACCATGGCATCCATTGATCAATCGATGGCATTCTGGATCCTGAATAAATGAAGTCGCCTCTGGATTCTTCGGAGTCGCCCGGTGAAGAAATCTGCAGTCATATAAATGTATGCCTATTACTTGTTCACCTTCAAGCAATAGATCTAATCAATATCAAACCCCAAGGAAGATAACTTCGTTCCTTCGTTCCCTGGCAACGGTGCCAAAAGATGCTATCACTAAATTTGAACCCTGACTGCTAGGGTCAAGCTTAGAGAAATCTTAAAATTGTTGAATGGCTGATTAGGTTTGAGAGTTCATTTGCACATGAATATCGCTAAGATCAGGAAAACATAGCAGATATATAAATGTGACATACTGTAATATGAAGGTCTACGAGCATAAACTTACAGAAAGAGTGAGCTAATCCCATTCCATATCCTTAATAAACATGCGTATAACTCATAAGAATTCTGGTATGGATGCATAAGGACCATACACAAAACAAAATCATGAACAACACATAATTTATCAATTCATAATAAAATAGCATAGGGCTCATCTCAACTGTACTCACTCCAAAGCATCTCTTCAAAATAAGTACATGTCTGCCTACAACCAACAGTAGCAGCTTTTTTATAACCCTGCCTCAGCCCTCAGCTGGAACCCCCCTCCTCTAGCATTTCAAATGATAAAATATATAGATATTACAATCAGTTAACTATTGCAATTTTTTAGGAGCAAAAATCTAATCACAAACTAAAAATAGAAACAATTTTTGATCTATCATAACAAATCAGGGGTTGATTTGTCAAATGCTTGAATTTCTGCTAATTTCGATGCCTTCAAAATATGAAGTATGACTACAACTGTCGACTAATATGTACCACCTGCCACCCATTCTTCGGACCTGATATTTGGTGTCAAATATTAGATGTTTTGTTTAATACTCTGCCACCACCTGGGAACAAACAATACTCTTTAGAATCTTCTAGGTTGCCTTCATGTTTTAAAATACTAGAGATGATAGGTGCTGCAATGTATTGAGACATCAATAAACTATGTAAACGAGAAAATCCATCTTCTCTGCCATCTTTCATCTTTAAATCTTCAAATGCTCTGTCACTTGTATCATCTCTAAATCAGAATCTTCATGCAACAATGATTACTTAGAAACTTAACCACGTCTCTAGCTGAATTGAATAACACCCCTCTTTTTTGTCAATGAAAATGATGAACACGTTGTTCATAAGCTTCAAAACCTTACAATCGATGGCATTGATCAGCACTCCTGGACAGGGTTTTTAAATGATCGGCAATCCTTGCTGGCTGCTATTATTTGGAACTATGTGTTGGTAGCACACTTAACATTGGGCATTTGTCATTTTGTGTCTTTATGGCATCTTCTGCATCTTATGTATGTGCGTGACTTTATCTCTAAACATAGCCCCCTTTGAAATACTTAATATAACACTCGGGCTTTGTGTGTGACACTTGGACATCACCATCACCACTAGTGGTAGTAGCATAATCACCATCTTCATACTAATGAACACACCAATCAATGAAATATCCCACAAAACTATGCAAAGTATATCCTTTTCACTACTTTGAATAAACTTCTGAACTTGACTTTGGTATACTCAACACATGGTGAACTGAGTGCTTGTTGACAGCAAGAGCTATGATGCGTCGTGGCATGAAATTTATTATGATTTGGAGGCTAAGCTTGATAATCAATGCCCAATAACCATTTACAAAGCTGGACAAAACCAATAGTTGTTTGCAATAGAGCTCAAGCATTTGGGTTATTTTCGACACCTCCTGCTGGCATGTAATGCATAGTATGGTTGCATGGAAAATTTTAGGTGGGACCAAAGATTGGCTACAAAATCCCTTGCCCGAAAACTTATGATTTCAATCAGTGATGGAGATGGCGCTGCCAAAATATAAACAATTTTGATGGGATAAGTCTAGTGACAACAGGGTCTTCTTAAGAAACTAGTATTTTGCATGCATTTTTAAGCGAAATGAATTGCATTTTTGAAAAATATTTAACCCATATTAAGGTTTCCAAATAATTTTTGCTTTGGTGTGGATTGGCTTGTTTCTACCACGTTTGAAAAAGTTAAAATGGCATTTGTGTAGGGTTGTTCACTTGGGAAAAAGAACCTCTTACTCTCTCTTTAGGTAGGACTTCATTGAAAATGAAAGATTTTCATTTCATTTAGATTAGTGGTGCATCTTGTTTACTTTACAATTCTACACTTCATGCATCCACTTAACCGCATAATATAAAATCAAATGCTAGTTAAGTTAAAATATTTAGAAACTTAAATGATAGGTTAGGGACGTGTTCTGGCGTCTTAAAGCGTAGGAGCTGTCATTATTTTCCTACACTACATTCCAAGGTTAGTGTGGTTCTTCCAGGTACTCCGTATATCGAACAACCTTTCACGTACCTTCGGGTATATAGAAAGGTACTTCACGTACTCGACGATATATAGGAAGGCCCCTTTCGTACAGTTGTGCATTAGATAGCACTACTACGGATTTGAGCTCCCACGTACCTCACGTATATCAGGAGACCCCTTTAGCATCCTGGAACTATCCGAGTAAACCTATTGGTCGTCTTATTGTTGCAATACACCGAGAACAACACTCGGGGAGATTGCTATGCACGTATTTCTAGGTAGTCGGGTTAGACGGTGAGGGGTATGGTCCCAATCCTCCCTGGTTAGTGCTATGAAATATTGGCCCGAGTATAACTGTTGGACCCTACAGTATATCGTGAGTAGCGACAATTTGATAATACTATGAGAATATGGCTTATTTATCCATCCCTTTCACAGATTGCTTGTTGTTTTTAGATTTGAGTAGTGTTTGATTTGTGTGGTAATCTATAGGTTCTTAGATATTTTAGATATGGAAAACTCTTCCGAGACTAACAACAAAGAGACCCCTTTTTAGGGTATGTCTTTTGTTTCTACCCCATGTGGAAATGTTGGTCCTCCCTTCATGACCACATTGAGCCTTCCTGGATTGACTATAGGATTACCAGTATGGTTGTTCTCCAATCCGGTTATCCCAAGTGCATTGATTGTTTTGGATCACAGTCCTAACCCACAAGAACATCAACCTCATGTTGATCCTTCGCCTTCTTCATCAAATGTTGAGTCTGCTTCCCTTTCTTCCTCTTCGCCTGCTGAAAACTGTGAAGTTAGTAAGCAGGTGGATAAGAAGAAGAAGAAAAGGAAGGCTAAGAAGAAGAAAACTAAGAAGAATATCATAGCTCCAACATCTAACCATCATGTTGGGAACCCACCAGCCACTGATCATCATGCTGGGAGTATTGATGTACCTGTTTCGAATCTTTGTAAACCTAATTTCCCTTGCAGGCTTTGTGAGGGGCCCCATTTTCTTAAGGATTGCCCTGGTATTTCCACGGTATTAGAAGCATGGTCACAAGATTCAGAATGACCTGTATCATCAACCTTTGGACATCATACTGATGATACCTTTTCAACCAAAGACTCGTTAATTAAGAGTCAAAATAGTAAAGTCAATAATCCTTGCCTATTATGTAGGGACATGCACCGTACATACCTTTTTCCTCACATGGACAAAGCTTTGCGATTACTGGAAGGTATTTATGTTTCTCGATCACAGCCTCCAACGAGTTGTAGTAAATTTCCTCTTGACTTGCTGTTGGTTGATCTAGTTTCATCCTCGATCGATCCCACTCCTCCCTTGAAGAGTGAAACCCAACTGGTCAATCTAGTTTCATCCTCGATTGATCCCACCCCTCCCTTGAAGAGTGAAACCCAAGTGGTCGATCTAGTTTCATCCTCGGTCGATCCCACTCCTCCCTTGAAGAGTGAAACCCAAGTGGTCTATGTAGTTTCATTCTCGGTCGTTCCCACTCCTCCCTTGAAGAGTGAAACCCAAGTGGTCCATCTAGTTTCATCCTCAGTCGATCCCACTCCTCCCTTGAAGAGTGAAACCCAAGTGGTCAATCTAGTTTCATCCTCGGTCGATCCCACTCCTCCCTTGAAGAGTGAAACCCAAGTGGTTGATCTAGTTTCATCCTCGGTTGATCTCGCTCTCCCGTTAAAGAGTGAATCTAATACCACTCAGGTTCTTCTTGTTAATACAAATTATACCATACAGGGGGGAATTAATCCTTCTATTACAAGACCCCCCCAAGTAATGAGGCTTACGGTATTCCGTCTTTAGTTTTGAATCAATCGATTTTCATCAATTGGAACAGACTCTTTGCACCTTGCCTTCCTTCCTATCTACCTTTTGAAATCATTGTGCAAGTTGGTTGTATAGATGTACCTCATACTATAGTTGATGAAGGTGTTGTAGTTAGCATTTTGTCCTCAAATGCTTGGCAGGCTATGGGTTTCCCACAGCTTGTACCCATTAGTCAAAATATGTTAGCTTTTAACAGAGGAATCAGTCAACGTCTGGGGGTTTTTCCTCAGTTTCCTATTTTGTTAGGTGGAAAAACTGTCTTTATTGATGTTTTGGTAGTTCAGAGTCCTTTGGATTTTAATCTGTTCCTCAGACAAGATTATGTCTATGCGATGAAATCTCTCGTGTCCACACTCTTTTGAGTGTTGTGTTTCCCTCATGACATACACATTGTGACTATCAACCAACTTTCGTTTCTTGTCTCTCGTCCGACTACCAATAATCCAACTTATTCCCACTTGGTATCTTACCCACCGCAGGTAAATTATGTGGCATTACATCCCATGCTTCTAACTTCTGTTGACGTGGGATTCTCTTTGATCGCTCATCTTCTTTAACCTTAGATTCAAGAGTTGACATGGTTTATCTTCCTTCCAGTGAGGACCTCTTAGAAGCCATGATCGAGGCTTACCCTTCGACATGTATTCCTTCTAGAGCGTCGTCCACTCGGAAGCCAAGAAGAATACATCGTGAGCATAGTTCCTTTTTTGTGTCAAGCTCGCTAAAAAATGAAACATGCCATAATGAGCATAGTTTTCGTTCCATTTTAAGCTCATTAAAAAATGAAATGGGTCCCTGCAAGCATAGTTATTTTATGTTTCAAGCTCGTGTAAAAAATGAAACGGGTTCTCCCAAGCATATTTTACCTTTGGTTTCAAGCTTGCATAAAAATGAAACCAGCTCCATGAGCAGAGTTCTTTTCCTATGTCAAGCTCGTTAAAAAATGAAACATATGACCATGAGCATAGTTCTATTCCTGTGTCAAGCTTGTTAAAAAATGAAACAGATGACCATGAGCATAGATTGGTCTCTGTCTCCAAGCTCGTTAAAAAATGGAACAGACCCGTACAAGTATAGTTTACCTTTGGTTTCAAGCTTGTGTAAAAATGAAACCATTCCCAAGCATATTTTACCTTTGGTTTCAAGTTTGTGTAAAAATGAAATTGTTCCCAAGCATAGTTTACCTTTGGTTTCAAGCTTGCGTAAAAATGAAACTACCTTCACGAGCATGGTTCTTTTCCTGTTTCAAGCTCGTTAAAAAATGAAATATATCCCCTCCCTTTGAATTGGGTCTTTCACCAGATTTAATATCTAAACCTTCATTTCATTCACCTATGTTATTTAATCCTCTTTTCCTTCCTCCGTTGGTGAAGGTATTTCTACTAGTAACCACAAGTTTGATTGGATGACAAAAAGAGTAGGAGAACAAAACGAAGCTTGGGGGGCATGTCTCTAGCCTCTGGACATCATACTGGAGTTAATTCGTCAGCTTCTTATGATGGGGGAAATTCCAACCTCTCGATATCATGTTGGGAACAAAAATGCCAATGGGCATTATACCGAGCATAGTTTATTTTATGTTACAAACTCATTAAAAAAAATTGAAGCATACATCATGAGTATTATTTACACCTATCTTCGAGCTCGTTAAAAACAATAAGATAGTATTGAGCTTACTTTTTACTTTTTTTGGGTTCTAGTTGAAACATGAAAAGTGGTTTGAGCTTACTTTTTTGTGCTCTGGTTCAAACATGAAAAAGATTTCGAGTGATTTTTATACCATTTTCATACTCGTTAAAAATTAAGTTAAAAGGTGTGTTTAACGAGTATAGGTTTATCACTTTATCTGGCCTCGCTAGACTACTTATGGAAAAGGAACTGTGCTGAGTTTACTTTTTCCTTTATTGTACTCAGTCATCAACCATGACAAAGCTCTACATGGAGTCCTCTTTAATCTCTTTTCAAACTCCCAAAATAGGAAAATATTCCTAAGCGAACTTGTTTCTTTCATGCTCATAAAAGGATTTGAAAGGACATCTATCCAGTGATAGTTTATCCCTTTTTCGGACCGTTTAGACTATTTACGAAAAAGGAATACTCTAGTCAATCATGATTAGAAGATTTCTCGCTCACATTGTTTTATCCTTTTTTCGGGTGAAGAAACTAACTTTTACAAAAAAGAACCATTAGGAGTCTTCTTTTGATCATTTCAGACTCTCTAAATGTGAAACGTCACCAATTTTACCTTCTTTGATCTCATAAAATTATACATGGAATGACCCTTTTTGGGACCGAACCCCTCCTTTCTCAGGTTCGTAAAATATTGGACTCGTCATATGATGAGCTACATCGAGAGTTTGTTACCCTCTTCCGGCTCGTTAAAAATAAAAGAGGCACTCTGCATCCATCATGATGGAGAAATTAAGGGAATGGGAAGATATATTTGAGTATGTATTAATGGAATCTTAAATTAACCTTTGAACATGGAACATGTCTGCATTCTAGTCAAACAGATCGGTAGTCAGCTTGTCTTCGAGTCATACCAATTCCATGAGTCATTCTACTCCATTGGGTATTACGAAGAATGCTTTAGTCATTTGTTGCATTATGTCTTGGTCTCTTCTATGTTGAGTCAATGTTTCCAAGTCACTTGTCATGCCGTTGAATTCTCAAAGGAAGTCTTTGGTCGGAATCAACCTTCGTAGTAATTAAACCTTCTATTGTGGTGGTCGTCCCTATTTACCATAACACCTTTGTGTCAGTTCACACTCATTTGATCTACCATATTATATCACTTCCTTTGTCAATTTCGTGTCGATGATGCGGGATGCATCATGGCCCTCCTCTAACGAGTCTACTCCTGTCGACATCAGCTCATCATTCAGGAATTAGACCTAGAAACTAGTCGGTACCTTGGAGCCTGCATGCCTCAATGGCATGTTTCCTCGCTTTCGACAGTAGGTTTACAACATTGACCTCTGATCGAATGATTCCATGAATGTTCGAATCCAACTCATTTATTCGCATTCATTTGGATGTACTAGTGATGCCTTGGGGATCATTGTCACCATTGGTGATTTCCCTCGCACTTGTTAATGGTTCACATCATTGACCGGTAATCAAGTGGTTTCTAACATGTTCAACTTCAACACATTGTAACCACATGGTAAGATTCGTATCATTTTGGGAACGGGTGGAATACCCTGGGTTGTTCTGATGTCTTACTACTACATCCAGGTTATGATGGATATTTTTTAGTAGGTCCCCACAAAGATGTTATGATGGAGACCTCATTAATGTACTGTCACACAGGTCCACTCTTGTATTGGTCGTGGTTGTGTTATTATCTCATAATGGATCTACGCTTTTATTTTAGTAGCCATGATTGTGTTCAGTCATTCAGATGGTTGTGTTATTATCTCATAATGGATCTATGCTTTTATTTTAGTAGCCATGATTGTGTTCAGTCATTCAGATATGGATCCACGTTGTATTTTGGTGGCCATATCATCGACATGGATATACAATGTATTGGTCGGCATCTATGTTGTGAGTCGTTGTGATGATAAAATTATTGTAATGCAAAAGATCCTTGGTTATTGTTGACATATTTCCAACTGATGGTTCCATGCCTCGATCCTTTATACTTTACCATCAAATTATTTCACGTATCCTCTTACTCTAGCTTCATACTTTGGGGGGCATTCTGTTACACGGAAATTTTGTACTCATCATGATTACGGTCCATGTACACTTTATCCTTTCCTAAATACCTGAAGTACTTGACCAAAATCCTTGGAAGATGAGTCATGAGGTTTTTCCCCTATAAAAACCATGTTTAGAGAGTCCAATGCACCTTTCCTTATAGAAAGGCACATCTTTTCCTGATAGATGTACCTTGCTCCATTACAAAGCACGTCATTGATGCATGTTGATAGTGTCGAGGGTGCGTCAGTGCCTGTACGGAGGGAAAAAAGAGACGTTTCGAGAAGTATCTCGAAGGAGACCCTCATGGAGGCTTATCCCTTCCATATAGGGTGGATCTTACTCGCCTCCCAACTTAGTAGGATACCACCTCCTCCTTCTCCCCAATCCTCTCCTCTCATCCTCATCTTTTTTGGCCTATAAATGAAGCTCTTATTCATGGGATAAGGGGGTTCAAATGAGGGTAGCCAAATGTTGTAGAAATTGAGCCAGGAATCCATACTTCCATGATTAGAAAATTGAGGCAAGGTTCCATTGGAAAGGATCTTCAACACCAAGGCTTCATTAGTTGTAATTCTTTCCTCTATTTTCATTAATACATCAAAGTCTTCCTTTCCCATAAATGATGTGTAATTTAATTTGTAGTAGTTCTCCTTGGTCAATTTCTTAGATGTATCATGTTATCTTGTAGTTTCTTGTCTTTGTCCTTTTCCATATTTTGCAAGTAATGTCTTCATCAACAAGCAAGATTGTGAAAGCTTCAAGCCATGAGGATGACCTTCGTAAATAAGGTATGGAATTGACTCTTTGCATTAAAGTAATTTGATAGATCTAGGGAAAGGTTTTCATTCTTGTTTTGCTTTGTTCTAGATCCGAGCCATTCTGACTAGGGAGATCAGTTGGTGTCCGCACCGACGGATTTATCCGTTAACAACAAAAAACAACAATCCCATGACCTAGATACAAAACCCAAAACTCGGAACTTGTTGATGCACTACCTTCAGTTTTCTCCTTGGTTGATTCTCTCCTCACTAGATGATGTTTGGATGCCTTCATGCCTTGCGATTTTATAGTCACGGGATTGAACCTGATATGGTTGCAACCTTCAATTGCTTCCACAACTTCCACCTCATTATCTATGTAGTCTTTCATGGCTATGGTCCAACAACGGAAGGCACCAACAAGCGATGTGCATCCTCAAGCCCCGATCCTTCAAACAAAGGATTCAACTCTAGAACTTATGTGATGGTGTAGCTCCTAAAGGATTTGAATTATTCAACCTTGGTCTTCCACTTCCCCATCAATATGTTAGCTCGAACTATGAAATCCCGAGCCTTCTCACTATCTGGAGTAGTGGGATTCTGTTGCTCCAATTATATCCACTCTATATCCGCAAATAGGTTCAACTTTTTTAATTGGAGGTATGTTGTTTTCACTTCTAGTTTTCAATTGTAGAGGATATTCTTGGTGGCAACCAATTTTACATGTAGTTGATCAAGCTCATCGTCAACTTGTTTTGCCTCCTCATACTTCCATTGCTTCTCTAGAGGATTAGTGATAGTCTTGGATTCTCATGCAAGGCTTCTATTGGCCATTGTTTCTTCACCAATACGCCAACCCAATCTTTCAAGGTAGATAATATTTCTGGTTGTGGTTGGTTGTTTGTTCCAAGTAGTCATGAGTGTTGGATACTTCCTGGATTAATGAAGGCAATTGCGCCATCAATTGTTGTTGTTGTGTGTCTTCCAGGCTTATTATTGTTTCCACCTCTTTCTGTGATTATGATTTGTCTACTTCCAATGACTCGTAGAGGATCTAAAGGCTCTCTTATGGGGTGGAAAGAGATACCTCTTCGGGTGCAACAGAGACATGTTACTGTATTCCACAACAACACAAGCCTAATGTTCATGGTTCCTTTCTTCAGTAGCATCTACCAATTGGATCTTAGCCTCTTTGTATCCTTGTTGAAGGGCTGTGTGTTCATTTCAATTGTGTCTAGTCTGTGTTATGCTTCTTCTATTGTGCTCTTGATCTGCTCAAACAATTTTTGCATGGAGTATCCTGGAAACTCAGGTATCACAACACCTGGGGGAAGTGTGCATAGGGGAAATCCACTATAAATGGAAAGTGCACACTGCTCATATTTTTGGGTATTGGCTTCTAGTTCTGATTGTCGATGTTGCATGCTTTTCTATTGGGTGACCTCAGTAAAAAATGGAACAATATCAGTATGTTCCTGACACATCTGAATTATCATGCGAGATTTCTCTGGTTTATGTACAAGTTGTTCCACCTGTGCTTGCACTAATGCATCATCTACTGAAGAAGAGGGAAGAGGAGTTTGATGTTTCTAAAGAAGTTGTTCTCTTCCCTCTCCTTCCATTTCAGTGTCCTCCAATGGTGGCATTTCTTCTTTGGTTCCTTACTACTGTGGTGTTAGAATATGAGAATATGTGAATAACATATATTAAAAATACATAACATGAAAAGCATAAATAGCCTATCCTCCTATCCATACAACAACAGATAATCAAATAACAAGAACAAGGAGAAAAGAGAAAAAGAGAACATTGGATATACGTGGTAAAACCCCAAATGGGGAAACATCCATGGGAAGGTTGTCTTCTTATTATTCATCAATAACCTTCAATCTTACAATAGAGGGCTCCCATACATCACACTCCATATTCACAACAAGACACACAGTGTTTATACAAGATGATCATTAGTTGTCTTTCCTTATCACATTTGTCTTGATAATACCCTCTTGACTCTATTATATACCAAGAGGTAAGGAGGAATTACATCCCAATATTGCATGTGATATAAATGTAATTTCACCTCTTTATATAATAAATTTTAACAAGAGTAAATTATTACATAATACATGTGGGATAACTTTATTACATGAGAGTGGACATTATTATCTTGCAAAATAATACAATCAGTCATGATTACTATTCCAATGCTCCCCCTTAATGATGACTGGGAGATAGAATAAAAATGGAGGAAGATGGCATTACATAACATCTCCCTTCGGATGACAACTTCCATGATGTACATAAGCTGCAAATAAAAACACACTTCACCTCATGGAGTAGATGAAGAGAACAACCGCTTCTCACTTAACCATGAAATTGCATTTGAACCAAGTTGTATGATGAAGCCATAATGGCTACTAGATCCAACATCAAAGTTCCTAGATCTAAAAGAGAATCCATAGTGGCTACTAGATCCAATAGAAAAATTCCTAGAACACCACAACAATCATCACAACCGGAAATTAACTGATAGTTGAAAGAACTCTGCAAAAGAGCTCATCACGAATACAAGGCCCCAATGGTCTATACATTGTAAATGATATCATGCAGACAACCTTCACAACCAAGCTAAAACATGCAATAGACCTATCATGAATACAAGACCCTAATGGTCTACCATCGAAAATGATATCGTGCAGATAATCATCATGACGTTAACAGTAGAAGACTATGCATCATTACATTATATCTAGAATATGATGGTTGATATTACATTACGTCCCCTCTTGAATGACAACTTCAAACATCCAAGATAAAGAAACAAATAGGATAACACTTTGTTTTCAAGGATAAGATGAAGAGATGAACAATGCTGAAAGAACATAGATAATCACAATATATGCTTAAAATAGGAAGGAGTGCCAGAACTAAGCTGGCCCACAACTCTTCACAAATACACAGGAAGTGAAGTAAACATAGATCTAATATGCACAAAGAACTTCCAAGAGTAAAGCATATAATAAACATTGTAAGCCCATGAAGTGATAATATGAGATTGCTAAAGACATATAAATATTGAGTAAACTTGATTATTGAAATAAACATGACATGATGTGTGTGTGTGTGTGTGTGTTTAACATGATCAACATATAGAAAATTACGATCAAATCATGATATCGCTTATAAAAATATGAAATGACTAGTCATTAAGCATGGGTTACTTTTTTATTGTGATCATATTAACATGCTAGAGATGAATGCCCTGAAAATGTCAATGCTTCCATATAGGAATGTTAAAGACAAGCAACACATAACTAAATACAATCTCTGCAATACATGATAAAAAAACTAAACTCTATTAAAAATGGACAAAAATCTTATGACAAACCATTACAATATAAAACATGATATCACTTAGATTCAAAGATTGATTTTACTCAATAAATTAGCAAGAGCAAGTATGATCACATAACAAAAGATATCAAATAGATGGAAAAAAATATAGCCATTAAGCACTTGTTAGAATATAAAGCATTAAATGGTTTCTTTCTCTCATCATGATAAATGCTAGATATGCATGCTCGTAAAATGTCAAAAAATGCATCTGCCACAAAGATAGGATAGTAACAAGTAAATAGGAACAAGTGATAGCCTCTATAAACATCATGGAATATACTGAGAAACTAATATCTATTGCAACCAAAGACAAAAAATAATGACCAAAAGAATATAGAAAATGTCTAAATTAGTTAAATCAAACACTAAATATTTAGAAAAAATTATTTAAGGAAATTTTGCATTTTTTAAAAATGACATCTTAATATGCAAGAGCATAATGAGCAAGATAAAATATTGAGCAAAATAATTGATAAAATAAAACAATGATATCATTTATAGATATGAAAATATAACCATCAAGTAACTAAGTTCTGAGCATAGGTTCATTTCTCGATCTCATCATCGCCATACTAGAGATCCATGCCCCTAAAAATTGTCAAAACATCTTCCACAGAAAGAAGGTTAGAGACATGTAAAACAAGAACAAGACAACCTCTATAAACATGATGAATAAAATAAGAACAAAAACCCTAATGTAAGAGAACAATAAGCCCATGACAAGAATTTCAAAATAAGAGATGAATAAATCAAATATTTCTCACCAATGCCGAAACTTTAAAACAACCATAACTCAATCAATATTGCTCAAAATATTTATTATAGCCTATTTTTGGAAATGGAGAAGCCTTTCTCATCCACTTAGTCAAACATAATAGAAATATGGGTGCTTTGTCAAAATATATTCACTCTGCAATCCACGTGACCGCCACCAAAAAAATGGAAAAGAACTGATTTAAAAAAAACAATATCCCCACTTTACAAAATCCAAATGAGACGAATTGCTTTTTAAATTTAGTATTTTGCGAGAGGAACTAATATCTACAACTTGTTTGTTCAAAATATGCACATAAATGTTCAGAAATCGATCTAAAAGTCACCTCCCAATTTTAAATTTAAACATTTCTCCACAAGGGTTAAGGTTGTTTGAAAAAACAAATATGTAGAATAAAGCCTAGATCTGAAAAACTACCACTTGGGTATTGTATATCGGGTCACAAAACTACAAAATATGAAGAGATCAAGTAAAAAAACATGCTCATGTTGCTTGAATACAAAAATATAAGACTTTACAGAAGAAGGTAGAGTATAGCAACTTGCTCTGATACCATGTTAGAATATGAGAATATGTGAATAACATATAACAATACATAACATGAAAATCATAACTAGCCTAGCCTCCTATCCATACAACAAAAAATAATCAAATAGAAAGAACAAAGAGAAAAGAGAAAAAGAGAACACCATATACACGTGGTAAAACCCCAAATGGGGAAACATCCACATGAATGTTGTCTTCTTATTATTCATCAATAATCTCCAATCTTACAATAGAGGGCTCCCACACATCACACTCCATCTTCACAACATCACACATAGTGTGCCTACAATATGATCATTATGTCTTTCCTTATCTTATTTGTCTTGATAAGACCCTCTTGACTCTATTATATACCAAGAGGTAAGGAGGAATTTGATATCCCAATATTACATGTGAGATAAATGTAATTTCACCTCCTTATATAATAAATGGTAACAAGAGTACATTATTACATAATACATATGGGATAACTCCATCACATAAGAGTGGACATTATTACCTTCCAATGGCCTCACTAAAAAATGGAATAATATTAGTATGTTCCTGACAAATCTGAAGTATCATGTGAGAGTGGTTTGAGCTATGTACAAGTTGTTCTACCTATGCTTGCACTGATGCATCATCTATTGAAGAAGAAGGTAGAGGGCTTGGATGTTTTTGTTGAAGTTGTTCTCTTCCCTCTTCTTCCATTATAGTGTCCTCCAATGGTGGCATTTCTTCTTCGGTTCTTGACTATTGTGGTGGATCTTCCTACTTTCCTCCATTACTTCTTCTACTACTAGCTAATTGTTGCATCACCTTAAAAAATGTGTCATCCATGGTTTCTCCTAATCCCATAAGTGAAGATGGATATGTCTATTCTCAGGCTTTTGGTTGGCTACTCTTCTGACACGTCCATATTTCACGTCGAACTGGGACTCTTGGGATATCATGAATGGAGAGGATTGGATCATTTGGGATGCCAATAATAGGACGTTTCTTCTCTAGTCCTAGGAATGACAAAGGTTTCTTATTCATAACCAAGAGCTTGTTCTGTCGGAATGGGAAGGGAGGATGAGGGGGTTGATTGTGTTTGCATAGCATGGGGTGGAAGCTCAGGGAGGGGAGTGGCAATAGTAAGAGGTGGAAGTCTGAGAGGGGGAACAATGATAGTAGGGGGGTTGGCTGTGAGGGGTTTAATGATGCATGTCCATTTTGGGCCACTCAGGAGCGAAAGGGATTTTTTCATCACCTTGGTGGGGATTAGGGTAGTGTCAGATAGGATTTCTAGTGTCTGTAGAAGGGGAGTGGAAGTGGATGTTGGTAGGGGGAGCAGGGTTGTGGTTGGAAGATCGACTGAATATCCTACAAGTGCGATACCTTCCTTGTGCTTTTGTCCAACTATAAACAAAGAGGCGAGGAATATGTATACAATACCTTTGGGCATCTTCGTGGTGGTAACTCCCACCCAGCTGGTGACTTCTCTATCAAAGGTTGTAGGAGACAGGAAAAAGGATAGTTCCTTTGCCTTGAAATCTTCCGGCTCTACTCCACGTGGTTGCAAGAACATATGTTCTCGATCGATTCCAAACTAAATTTTAGCGGTATAGTTGTTAAGTAGTTGTCACAAAATCCAGATAGCGGCAACATACACCATGCCATTATATCACTAGCTAAATGCATTGTCATTGAAATCCGCATTGGTGTCATCGTGGTGAATCTTCCATGGGTCGAAGCATCGGGATTCAACTTATCGATCTGCAGGGGGTGGCAATTCACGCCCCTTTGGTTGCTGCCATTTCCACATTGCGAATTCTACTACAAAATATTTGAATATGAAGTACCCATTGTATGTATGTGTTTCTGCACAAGCCTAAAACAACTCATCCACGAGGTACTTGTACCAATTTAACTGGATGCCTTGGACGCAACATTCTTCTATGGAGATGGTATCAAGTGTGCATTATCCTTTTGTGTATTTCCTCATGGCTCTGTCTGCAATGATCTGGTAGGAAATATTTACCTATGGGTTATTGATATCTGGGATAATGGCACCCTTGTCTCTATGTTTTGTTCCATAACACTCATACATGCTCGGATCTATACATGTCTAAATTTGTGTGTGTTCCCCCTAGAATGTTGTAGATTGATGGCTAACAACGCTGAGCAGGTGAATGCATATGCCAATGATGCGCTAATTACCAGTCTTTGAATATAATAACTCTTCCCACCTCAAAAGGGAATGAAGCGTATTCAGGCGTTCTCCTCCAAGCATCGCGCTACATTTCTCCAATTTCATACTTTGAATTTATCTCTTCCATTATGGATTCTTCAAATAGCAGCTTTTACTTCCCTGAATCTGCTTCTTCTAGAAAAGAGAAACATACTAAGCGATGGTCATGGTTAAACAAATATCTAAACAGAACTGATTTCGATACTCTGTATGATACTCGTGTCGTATCTCAAGAATATCAGCCTCATCCAAACTGGTCTTTGCCTGAGATTGATGTTGATAAAATATATGATCTTCCTATGTTTAAGTTTCATGCCGCTCAGCTGTTTCGTTTCACTTCTGTGAATATACCCATATCTGTTGGTTAGTCCGTATACCAGATCCCGCTAATCAAATCTGAAGATATTGCTTGGGGATTGGAACATGAATATAAATATATCCATATTGGGTTAGTACAGTTTGGTATCAATCCTCTTGTCCGTCCCGGATTGAATACTTCTTGTTTATCATGTGTTTTAGATTCACGTCTTAACAAGTTTGAAGATGCTTTGTTAGGAGGATTTCAAAGCCCTCTGAACAATGGCCCTGCATGGTCATCTCTTGTTCCTCGATATCAAGTTTCTCTTATAGATCTGTATATTACTGAGTTTTTGCAAGCCTATATCCAGTTTTCAGGCTTTGATGTTGCTCCACAATCTCAGATTGCTCAGTTGCATTGTTCCATTTGTATTCGTTTTGTGTCAACTACCATGCTTACAATTAATCCCAAATTGCAGAAAAGAGCATTACATGAAGGAGTTGTTGTTGGTTTGGGAAACACTACTCCCCTCCAACTCGGATTTTCTTAGGTGACCTTACTTGAAGAATGGAATAACACATACCAACCACTTTCTCGGAGATATCCAGAACTCCATGATGCTTCCCCCAAACAACTTCGTGTTGTCCAACATCCCGATGGTAACACTTTTCTTATATTTGCTCCTGCATTTCCTCCACCATCACCTTCAATTAGTAGATTTGTTTCCCATTCTCAGTATTTACCCCGCAGGTCAAAAACCCCATTATGTTCATCTGCACATATGCAACCATATGATTCTCAGCTACACCAACATATGGTTAACCACAGTCAGTTTCCTTCTGCATCCTGCAAATTTTGTAAAGAAAAACATACCCCACAAAAACAAAAAACATTTCAGTCTATTAATTCACCCTCTTCATCCTCATCCTCTATTGATCATAAAGGTCAGCATACTGATTGTCCTGATTGTTCTTCCTTGTTTCGAGATATTAAAATTTTGTCTCTCCCTCGAGAAAAATATGGAAACTTGTCCCAGATTTCAGCAAGAAGATTAGATTCTGGCGCCAATTCCAGTCCTTCTTTTAAGGATGGTAGTTTACAGTCAGATTTTCAATTTGTTAATTTGAGAATCCCAAATGATCCTAAACCTGCAGAACAAATCAAGTTACAGAATTATGCTAACTTCCAGTTTGTATGTATAGCTCAAAACTTGGATGATGTTGCTAGAGATGTTCTTGAGCTCAAGGCTCATCTGCAGACACTGCATGGATATTTAAATCATATTTCGGATACTGTTGACTCTTTGGTTAAGAACAAAAAAGAGCAGACAGCTAGGCTGTCAGATATTGAAGCTGGTCTCGATGTTATTACAAGATTTGTAGAAAATCTACAGTTAGCACTTCTAGCTCCTTCTTCTCCTCCTAACTATAGTCAAATCAACCAAGAAGGATATAAGTTCAAATATCATTCTGGTAGCTCAAGCTCCCAGAAATTCCTGAAATAGTTAAGTCCACATAGACTACAAAGTATTCAGCATTGTGCTGAATTAGCTAGAGAAAAGTATGAATTGTTGAAACAAAGAGTTCTCTCACTTGGTTGCCATGACATTAAAATGGCATCCTCCACTATCTCTATGGATTGTGAGATAGGAGAAGCCTCTAGCAACCCAAAAAGAAATAGAGCTGAGTCACATTTCTTCCAAAATCAAGCTAGAAGAGTTTTAGGTCAAGATGTCAGCCACAATAAGTTTCGCAGTCCATTCGGCAAATGGACAAATGACAAATGAATTAAAAAATGTAGATATCAAGATTGATTCCAAAGATCTATCCAAAGGCTTTGGTAACACACTGATTATTAATTTTGAATGCTTGGAAAATGATTAGATTCTAAATCTGTTCCAAAAGATCAATGCATGGGCATTCTAGAGAAAAGCAGAAACTAAAGCATCCTGGAAAGATATAGCTACGCAGCTTACTTGGGCATTTACAGGAATAGCAAAGCTATGGTGGGAAAAACTTTCAGAAGAAGAAAAAGAACATTTACTAGAGAATGGTGATCCTTTAGAAGCTTTGTTTCAAGCCCTTGCTAATGAATTTCTTGGTGCATTACCTCCTGATGCATCTCATACTGCTCAATTGTACATGTCGCAGAAATTATGTGATATCAATCTCCTTCAAGAATATTTTTGTACGATGCAGACCATGTTGTACAAAATTACAAATCATCAGAATGTTTCCTACCTTCGCCATTATCTTGCCTCTCTTCCCGACAAAATCGCAGTTCTTGTAAATACCTATTTGTCAGATCATCAACTCAAGATTGAAGAGTTATCTCTTGTCGGTTTACATCAGCATGTGCTCATAGCCCTCCAAAAAGAATGTGTCGCCATGAAGACATAGAAAATCTCAAAAAACAAATTTTTGTTTCTCAGTCAGCCTGTCAGCAATTTCATGAAACTGCCAATTATGGTTGTTTTAAGGCTCGTCCACATAAAACATCTGCATGCACTTGCCATTCCAAAAATTATGGTGAATCCAATTCTCGATCCCATCCCAGATTCTGGTCTTCCTCAAAAAAAATCTCAAAGTATCTGAAGAAACCTTTTTTTCAAAATAGAAAGAATAGGTTTGTCTTTAAGAAAAGGACCCAGCCGCTTCAAAAGTCTCCTTGTTACATCTGTGGCAAGCAAGGCCATTGGGCAAACAAGTGTCCAGAGAAGAAGACAAAGTTTCAAAATAAAATCTATGAGATTTTTACAGCAGAGTACAATCCTGCTAAGTGGGATGTAGTCCCTGAGTTACAATCAGAAGATGAAGGATTATACATTCATGAGTCTACAGATGAATCTGAATATAATTCTAGTTCTGATGAGTTAGATCTCCATAAGCTTTCCATTAATTCTTCGGATAGCTCTAATGATGACCAAACCTTTATCAGTAATTGTTTTATGTTTTCTTTTGCTTCTCTCAAAAGTCAGATAGAAGAGTTAGAAGAAAAAAAGGCTAGTCTTTCTCCAGGCCTGGTCATAATCAGAAGAAGACTACAAGAAAATATTGATGAGTTGACAAAAAAGTTGCCAGAACCTTCACAGTGTGTCCCTACATATGAAGGGTCAGATCCAATCGAGGTAGATCTTCTCAGAAAAATTGTTTTCTTTGAAAACAAAGTAAAAAGAGAGAGAGAACAGTTAGCTAACTTAGCTACAAGTATATAAGTATCTCTACATCAGCTCGATGAAATGAACTCTGAATATATCCATCTAACAATGAGAAAAGTTCACAGCTTTACCCCAGCTCCAGAAACAGCAGAAGAACTAGTCCCTGAACAAAAGAGTTTAGGAGATCGGATGGTTGTACCTATCCAGATCAAAACAGAAGGGTATAAATCATATGACTTGGACGCACAAGTAGATACAGGAGCCATGAACAGTTGTTGTAAATACAAAGTCATTCCAAAATATTTTTGGCAGCCTATCTCTATTCACTTCAGAGCAGTTAACAAAGAACTCATCAAGGTAAATTTTATTGCTCTAGATTTTCCTATTTTTTTAGGAAAAATCAAAACATATGTTACTTTATATTGTTTAGACACAGGAGCTGACATATTACTAGGACAAGATTTTGTCAAGAAACACCTGCTAATGTCAATTAGAGATGATTCAGTTGATTTCACAGTCCAAGGAACTGTGACTTCCATTCCAGTAAAGTCTGCTTTCACTATCAGAATTTCTCCTAAAAATCCAAACATTGTCGAAGAATCAGTCAAGGATTTGGAAAAAATAAAAAAGATTGTCAAACATGCAGACCTACATGGTCAAGAGATCCTTGCATAAATAACTCAGAAGTTACAAAAGGAATGTACTTCTGATCATCCAGATGCCTTCTGGAAGAGAGAAAAATACTATGTCACTTTTCCATACAAACAGAATACAGAAATAAAACCTCAGAAAGCCTCAGCAAATAATATGAGTCCTATGGAGCAGCAAGCATGCAAAGAAGAAATCCAACAGTTGTTGGATAGGGAGCTGATAGAACCTTGCAAAAGTGCTTGGGCTTGCCCAGCATTTTATGTCAATAAGCATTCTGAGCAGAAAAGAGGAAAGAAAAGATTGGTAGTTAATTATGGAGAATTGAAACAAAGCTTTAGAACCAATCAGGTATCCTCTACTTCATAAAGATTTAATTCTGTCAAAAATAGCAAAAGCCAATGTCTTTAGTAAGTTTGATCTTAAGAGTGGTTTTTGGCAAATCGGCATAGCACCAGAAGACAGGTACAAGACTGCATTCGTAGTCCCTCATGGCCAATATCAATTGACAGTAATTCCTTTTGGCCTGAAGAATGCTCCATCAGAGTTCCAAAAAAGGATGGAAGACATTTTTCGTTCTTTAGACTTTGTTATTGATATATTGATGATTTGCTCATTTTTAGTAGAGATATAGCTGAGCATAAGATCCATTTAGAACAATTTCATAATTTTGTTTTTAAGCATGGGATTGCACTTTCGTCATCCCCAGATAAGTTTGTTATTGCCAAGACTTCCATTGAATTCTTGGGCCTCCATATTTCACAAGGAAGAATAATTCTGCAACCACATGTTTTGCAGAAACTCTTAGAGTTTCCTGACAGATTGCAAGATACTAAACAGGTTCAGCGATTCCTCGGCTGCTTGAATTATATCAGACAGTTTTATCAAGCACAGGCAAAAGACACAAAGCTGTTACAGAAAAGATTAAAGCCTGGCACAGAATGGATACCAGCTATGACTGACACACGCAGAAGAATCAAAGCAAACATCCAGAAGCTTCCTCCCCTCGTTCTTCCAGTCCTAGATCTACCTTTTATTTTAGAGACTAATGCTTCTGATCAAGTTTGGGCAGCTGTGTTGTTGCAAAAGCATTCAAAGAAAGAGGAGGTTTGTGCTTATACTTCTAGAACATTTTCCGAAGTAGAATCCAAGTACCCATCATCACACAAAGAGATCCTTGTTGTCAAGAAGCGTATTCATCGTTTCAGACTTTTCCTCAAAAGTGTCCGTTTTACAGTTAGAACAGATCTTAAGCATATGAAGGGTATGCTTGGTAACAAAAGACTTCTAGAACATGGCAATGCCAGAGTTCTAAGATGGGCAGTCTGGCTTTAAGGTTTTGATTTTGAGATTGTCTACAAAGCCAGCAAAGATAATCATCTTGCTGATATGATAACCCGAGAAGGATCATAATTTTGAGAGATCAAAGTTTTTGAAAAAGGCGAGTCTTCATCCTCAGCAGTAGACAATTCAGTTCTTGTTTGTCATGAATGCATTTACTGTTATTATAGCAATTGTTTCACAACAAAATCCAGACTCTTCCTTTTGAAATCCACCAGCAGATACTTCAAGATCGACTAAACTCTCCAGAGGGACGCTGCAGCTACAATATCAATTTCAATAATCCCCTTCTCAGAGTCAACCATGCCAATATGATTATTGGGCATTTTCATTTTCTTTCAGGGGAACAACAATTTTTTGTTTACATTTTTTACCCTGCTATTAGATGGATAGATTTTTATGCCATTCACCAGTTTGCCAGAGCAAATGGCAAAGTTATTGTATGTTTCTTCTGTGATGATCTCCATACTAGCAAAACAATTGAAGATATAAAGCACAACACACACACACACACACAAATATATATATATATATATATAACAGAGTTACGCAACTGGTATAAAGCAAAGAATCGAGACAACATTCATAGCATATACACAAAAAATTGAAGGGGCCCAATAATCTTCATTCACATTAACTCATAGATATTCAATACAACTCATTCAATCGGATTTACAGCCTCAACTTTTGGTTTGCGTAATGACCCATCACAGATCTTGATACATTGACAAAACCCACAATTCCCATGACCCATATACAAAACTTGAAACTCATATTCGGTCATACACTTATGCTCTTTCCTTGGACTAGTACTTCTCTCTTATTCTGACCTCTTTTAATATCTCACTCGCTCGCTTGCTTTGTTTCTTTTTATAGTCATGGGAGTGGACTTGATATAGTTGTGGTCTCTAACTATTTTCGCAACCTTCGCCTTATTTTCCATAAGGTCCTTTCCAAAAACGAAGGAGCCAACAACTAATATCACAAGAACCCACAACAATGGGAGTTATTAACATACAAGCATATTCTCAAAGGAGTAAGTAAAAAAGTGGACAAACTAGAATTTTTTTTTGTCTATATTTTCTTATAGTTCCACTGGGATTGATTAGAATTTTGACCATGGAATTTTTTCCTTAAGAGTTTTAGTCCATTTTAAAATTCATACTTTAGAAAATTAAGTAGATCAAAACTGAACTTTACCTCACGTTTACTCCTGCCACCCCACCCTCATAATGTTTTCTTTATTATCTCCTCTTGATAATATGTTTAGTTTCCACTCTTTTAGAAAACAATTTATTAAATTGAATTATTTGAAAATTAAAAATAAATTTTAGATAATTGTGTTGAAGAGGTGCATTCTATAGTGCACTTGAGTGTTCATCCTAGAGTCAACACGTATCATTTTCAAAAAAAAAAAATATATTATAAAAAATAAGGCTTAAGCTCAAATTAGATTTAAAACATTTTACCACATATATAAAACTATACAATTTAGATAAATTAAAACCCTTCCTCAACATTTGCACTCTAAAAATGGATTTTCACGTGGAGATCTCTTTTAAGATGGATCTATGTTGGTATATTTAGTTTCCATTGGTTTAGAAAACAATTTATTAAATTGAATTATTTGAAAATTAAAAGCCAACATATATCCATCTTAAACCCGTATCATCAAGCACTTATCTATCAAGCACGGAGAGGGATCCAATTTCTTGAGGTGTTTTTCTTTTTTTAATTGATAAATCCGCGTTTAAATTTTAAGTTTTTATTTTATAAACGAACATCGATTTCTTAATTACTTTTCATAAAATTTATTTTATAAACCAACATAGATTTTTCTAAAATACTTTCCATAATTTTTTATTTTATGAATCAAAATTTATCATTCTTATCAAATTTATCATTTTATATAATTGTGTAGTACAGTTTACTTTTTCAATTTACATATTCAATTTAAAACTTAGATTATCAATTTTCAATAAATATTGAAATGTGAAGTGATTCCGTGTCCGATTCGAACTCTTCCATGAATAGTTTATGGAAGTGTTGAAGTTGACCAGTTCCGAAAAGGATGAGGTGCTTCGTAAAAACGATCGTTCCGAGTCCCGACGAGGCTGTATCGTGGATCGATCCCTTCACATTCTCCTTCCATTTAACCATCCGTTTTGGGCGGGTCTGACATGATTCACGAACATGTGGAATCGATAAACCTGTGATTCGGAGCAATTTGAATATTGAAATTAAAGTGCGATCAGGAAAGGGGGCTTTGATCTGTCAGAGGAAGGACAATTTCCAGCTCAGATCCCTAAATATAGGCTTCTGCTTCGTCATTGACAGTCTTCGTCTTGTGCTACAGATCAGTATATTGGAGGCAATTTCAATAGCCACATTCTTCACAAGTTTCTCGCCATTTCTCGGTCGCTTTGGTTGCGTGACTACGCGTATTTCGCATTTAAAAGTTAAAACCTCGTTAGTCGCTTTTATTTTCCGATCTTTGAGGTTTTGACGATGTAAAATCAGTAAATTTTGTAAATATCAGAGAACTTGAGTTTAAGCTGTCACATTTGGATTAATTCAAGAGCAGCTGCACCTGTAAGTAGTATGCTGAGCCGACGCATCTGGAATTTTGCAATCGTTTTAACCGTATTCGTTTATACATCGAGCGTTGAGCTTCGATTGCGGTAATCTGTGGCTTAATTTTCCAATTTTGGTCAAACGTAGCAGAAAATAACCCTTTCTCATAATTTACTACTTTAGTTTGGACAATTCATGGCTATATTTTAGGCCAAGAAATTTGCAGCTCTTTATTTTGCTTTTCCTTAGATCTACTATCAGTATATCCTCAGCATTTTGGATTCTGTGTAAATGTTGGAATCTTTGAAGTTGATGTTATTCTTGTAATTTCCCAAACAAATGCTCGTTTTAAGCTTCTTGATATAAAGAATTTGCACGGCTTTTTAGTTATGAAACTCTGGTTGATCTCCAAGTTGAAGATCTTGCTAAATAATTCGCTCTCGAGTACTATCCGGCGCTTCTTCTTGGTGATTACTAACAATCCGTTTGTTAGTAGAGCAGCAGAATCAATCTATTGTCGGAGCTGCCGAGATGGCGAAATACATGGAAATGGTGTATGCGGGTGTAAGGATGGCTGCCAGCTTCAATTCTCACTGCCCTCAGACATCACGCATGTATTATCATCATGCAACTTCCAACAACAGCATTCACTCTCATGTAACTTGTTCCAAAAATGAGGCCGAGGCTGCCTCCTCTCGTGCCCTTCAAGTTCCTGCATCTCACGCCGATTCGAATGTTCGAGATACTCCGTATCGCTGATTAGGCTGCTACTGCTCAGCTATTTATTTAAAACAATGTAATGGGGACTGTCGCCTTTCCCTATTTTCAAATCAATTATTCTTTCATCCTTTTTCCATATAATCTTTGCTATAACATGGGGGATATTTGGAGAGCATAATATGTGGGATATGCTTTTGTTCCTTATGGTTTAAATGCAATCTTAGTGCTAGTTCAATGTTTTCTATTTGTTGTTTCATTGATAATATGGCTCAAATACTGGAAAATGTTAAACGGTTGTACCATTTGAGTCGTAGATTTCTTTACTGGAAGGCTGACTTCATGCACTGTAAGCATACCTCGACTGGGGGGCATAGTTACGTCATAGTAGTTGTGGATTACTTTACAAAGTGGGTCGAGTCTATGCCTACATACATTGACGACGGCAAAACCGCCGTACTCTTCATGTTTAATCATGTTATCTCATGCTTCGGAATTCCACAAGCCATAGTCACCGACCATGGATCTCACTTTCAGAACCATATGGTCGACGAATTGAGCACCAGATTGAGTTTTCGTCATGAAAACTCAACACCTTACTACCCGCAGTCCAATGGACAAGTAGAGGCAATTAACAAGGTCTTGAAAACCATGATTCAACGCATGGTGGGTACGCATAAGTCCAACTGGCACAACATGCTCTTTTCCGCACTATGGGCATACCGGACCTCCATTAAGACTGCTATCAGATTCACACCATTCCAGTTAGTTTACGGATTGGAGGCAGTCCTACCAATATAGTGTGAGATTCCATCACTCAAACTCGCATTTGAACTTCTTCCGAACACCACTACTGAGGAAGAACGTTTCCTTTACCTTACAAATCTTGACGAGACTCGCCACGATGCTGCTCTTGCCAATGAGGCACATAAGAAGCGCATCAAGGCACAATACGATAGGTCGGTCAAACCCCATGTCTTTAATGAAGGTGATTTGGTCCTCACATACGACCAAAGGCACAATAAGCTGGGGGCAGGTAAGTTCGAGTCCATGTGGCACGGACCATACACAATGAAACATGTTCTGGAGAAAGGCACCTATGAACTAGAGGACTACGATGGGATATCTTTGGGTGAGACCCACAACGGGCTCTACCTGAAGAAGTACTACGCCTGAGTTTTCACGCATAGACATCTTGTATATACTGTACATGGCGTGTGTGCTTTGTGTGGCGTGACGCTTTTGTTTTAGTATGTCTAGGTCTTGTTTTGTTTCTTATACCATGTTCTGTCTGCATGTGCAGATGGCAAATTGCTACGGATTCACGGGCGGCGCCAACCGGCATACCCGTAACCTTGGCTCAGCAACCTGGGTACTTTATTCTCCCACTAGCGAGCTTATTAGCTCAGGAGGAAGTTGTCTAGGATACGCGACCAATAACGCCGCAGAATATCAGGAAACCATTGGAACCCTAACTAACGCTCTTTCCTTGGGTATAGACCACGTTGTTATCTATTTGGATTCGCAACTAGTGGTCTCTCATCTTAACCGGGTCTACGCTATCCGCGAACCTACTCTACTTCGTCTCTGTAGACGAGTCCATCTTCTGGAAAGGTCCTTTGAATCTATTCAATACCTGCACATTCCATGAGACATGAACATAGTTGTGACTCGATGGCCAACTTCATTCTAGATTGGTACATTGCACACACATAACATATGTATAAAATATAAAAGCATACATAACATGTAAATCATCCACTGTATAAGCAAACATATAAACAAGATCACATCAGTCATCCATAGAACACATAATGTATAAATCCACCGAAAATGTCTGTATATATATATAAATCAAAATGATGGTGCTGATACAAAATCTGAAGCATAATAGCTTTCAGTAGGTCTTTACAAAACATGAAGCTCATAATCTTTTAGTATACATAAGTAAAACATGAGCCCAAGTCTCAGAGCACTCAGCCCTAGGCCTCAAAGCTCTGGGCTGCTTCCCATGAAAGCAGACTACGACCCTCGCCACTTTGGCCAGCAACGCGCGAA
Organism: Larix kaempferi; assembly: GCA_027924585.1. Lineage (NCBI taxonomy): Eukaryota > Viridiplantae > Streptophyta > Pinopsida > Pinales > Pinaceae > Larix > Larix kaempferi. The sequence continues at coordinate 4,672,115 of BSBM01000807.1, forward strand.
AATGGGTAGACACCTTGACGGTGTACTTCTGGTAACCCCGAGGTAGATCACGAACACCCGGCTCTAGGATATCCAGTGTCAGCCTCTAGAGGTTCTCATAGACCTCCTCTACCTCCTCGATAGCATCTCGCATCGTGGGACCCACAACCGGCACCTCTCCTCTCCTCGCAATGAGAGCGACCCCAACTGGTTGCGACAGACCCACATCTGCACACAACACCAAGTTATTAGCACTACTCCAAAAAAAATCATAAAATATATAAAACAAAAAACACAAAATTTGTTGTTCTTACCGATGTCACCTCATTGTGCTCCCTTACGAAGCACCAGGTCGGGATCACCTCTGAAGTCTGTCTTGCTGTAAGGGTAATCCTCAATCATGAGGAGTTGTCCCTCCAGCCAAGTGAAGAACCCAGTGCCATAACCTATGATTGGACCCCCGCCACCATGGCAGGCCATCACCTCTGCCCATTGAATCATATGAGGATCCCTGGCATCACGGTCATCCAAGTCCACCTGTGGACACATATGAGGTGCTCGCTCCACTAGAAAAGATATCACCACGGACCCATATCCGAACTGTTTTAGTGCCCCGCGCCGACATTTGGTAAGCTGACCCTAGAGGTTGGTAAGGAGTCCCTCGCACCAGTTGAATACCTTGGGATCAATGCACTCCTCCGCGTACATCAACTATGTTTTGCTTGCAAGGTGAGGAGACTGACTCCCCGCCACCCTCACCAGAGTGAAAAGCACGACACGTAAAGGACGGTCTAGAATCTCCTTAATGGGAATCTTCCCACTAGTAGCCGCAGTGCCTCCAATGCAATACTGAGTAATCATGTCATCCATGGTCCGGTCACCTCCTCGCGACCCAGTAAGAGATATAGATTCTCCCCTCTGGCATAATCCCATCAGGAAGTAGATGTCTTCGACATTTATACTCAATGTATGCACCCTGATTTCAAAGTGCCGCTGCACCGGATTCCAACATCGGATCATATGTGTCACTAGCGGAACTTGGGACCTCATGCCCGACACTCGAAAGTATTTGAGAAGTCCACAGTTCCTCAATGTAGCAATGCATTGAGGGTCATTTTCAAACTGAGCATCATCCAACTTTTGGTCTCGTTCTCTCCACTTGATGACCATGTTTATCACCGTGAACCTGTCAAGAAGGACAGATAAGCAACATTAGAACTAACCCCATGCTTTAAAAAAAATTCTTTTGGGTTGGGCAATGAGTTGTACTTGGACGTTTCCATCGTCGCAGGCTGTCCTTGCAGACATTACGACATCGTTGTGAATGACCCTTATGGGATTTGCGACGGTGCATGGCCATCGCAGTTCCCGTAAGGAGGGATTGCATCGACCCGTAGGCACATTTCCCCAAGCAAAACAACTCAAAACGTTGAAAATCAAGCAAAAACATAAAATTAATCCACTGGAAAGTTGCATAGATGAGTTTAGGACTACTTGCTTTCGACGGCTCGCGAAATGGTGGACCGTAGGTCTCGGAATCAGCAGTTGAAATTTGGCTCCAAACGACACTTCACACTCTCCAAACTTGGTAAAAAACAATTGTAATTTCTTTTCACTATTTCACCCATTTTATAACAAAAAATGGAATATTCCTTTTATAATTTGATGCTTTAGTGGGTTTTTGCTATAGTTTGGATTACTTACTGCATTTAAACGCTTGGTTAGCTATTTCTTGACCTAGTCTTTGAGTTGCAAGAGCACCTAAGTGCCTAATTAATGCCATTTTTCGCTGTGATGATCATCTCGTAAGTATTATCAGGTATGAACAACTTCTTCAAGCGTTTTTTTGTCGTTATTTCGCTCATTAAATTTAATTATTAATGACATCGAGCTTACTCTTTGTTCTTTCTCATGCTCGTAAAATGATGAGAATAAGTCACCGAGTTATAGTTTATCACTTTTTCGGGCTCATTAAACTCCTATGAAAAAGTAAACCCCCAGAGTCTCTCTTTAAGCTCTTTTCAGGATCTCTAAATACGAAAAAATCGCCAAGCGAACTTGATGCATTCACGTTTGTAAAATTATTAGAATGATCGTCTCCCCGGTGATAGTTTACCCCTTTTTCGGACCAGGGGGCACTACTTACGAAAAATGAATACTCCAGCCAATCATGATTGGAAGAGTCCTCTCTTGCATTGTTTTACCATTTTTCGGGCGAAGAGGCTAACCTTACGAAATAAGACCTTTGGAGTCTTCTTTAGTTCTTTTTAGACTCTCTAAACATGAAATGACGCCGAGTTTACCTTCTATGGACTCGTTAAAATTCAACATTCAAGGGCCCGCCATGGGATGAACCCCTCCTTTCCCAGGTTCGAAAAATATTTGGGATCGGACTCATCTACGAGATGAGCTATACCAAGCATCTGGTTACCCTCATCAAGCTCGTCAAAAACACATGAGGCACTCATTAGTCATGATGGGGAAAAATGAATTTTTTTGTATTACACCTTAACCAGTGGCGGTACTTAGTCGTTCTTGAACATGGAACTCATTTGCATTTGCATACAGTATTTGGGTCATCTGTTTGTCCTCGAGTCCGATTACTCCTTTGGGTCATTCAAAAAATACTTCCATAATTAGTTGTATTAGGATTTGGCGTCATTTTCGCCATGTCAATACTGCCAAGTCATTCCATGCCCATGTTCAAGAATACATTCACCACTCATCATTTGCAGTCAGTACACCCTCCACCATGTCGGTCTACTCTGAGTCAGTCTTGCATGTTACTGTACCGTCCGATCTACTCCAAACATCTGTTATCGAGTTTCGTGTCGTTGATGGGGGATTCATCATGGCCCTCCTTCGACGAATTCATCCTTGTCGACCTCAACACATCATCCGAGGATTGAATCTAGAAACCAACCAAGTACCTTGGTCCTGCATGCCTCAATGGCAAGTTACCTCGCTTTCGACATGAGTTTGCATCATTAACTCTTGGTTGAAAGATTTCATCTGGCATTCGACTTCAACTCATTTATTCATGCTTGATGATATGTACTATGATATTTTGGGAATCATTGACATTAATGGTGATTTCCCTCGTGCTTGTTAACGATATACATCAATGATCGGTAATCAAGTGGTTTCTACCATGTTCGACGTCAAGACATTTGTAATCACATGGATAGATTCGTATCATTGCGGGTTCGGCTTGAAGACCCTGGGGAGTAATGTTTTACCTTGGTTGAGATGGAGATTGTTTTGAGTCATATTACACGGATCCACTTTTGTATTGGTCGTGGTTGTGTTATCATCTCATCATGGATCTACACTTGTGTCTAGTAGCCATGATTGTGTTCAATCAGTCATTATTACCATGGAGCTGCAATGTATTGGTCAGCAGTTATGTTGTGATTCATACAAGACTGTGTTCTCAGAGTCAATTGTACTGCAGCAGCATCCTCTGTCTGGCAAGTCCTTTCCAATCCTTTTTTCAAAGCATTTCACTTGTCAAGTTCCAACAGCTTCATGCTTTGGGGGGCATTCTGTTAACCTAAATCTTGCCACCTTGAGACTCAGTGTAAACCTCCCTGAAGTCCCCATGACTAAGACATCAAATTGGAAGAGATACTGACCTATTTCCATAGGGTTTAGTAAGGTCATCGCAGGTCACCCTTGTGCACCATGCGACGTCGCAGGTCACCCTTATGCATCCTGCGACGATGTCAATTAAGTGGATAAAAGGGCATCTTCGAGCCATTTCTAGAAGTTGTGTGATGTGGATCTCTATCCCTAACCTATAGGGGAGCTGGCATTCGGTTCCATAGCCCTTTGGGAGGATCCCTTAGTCCTCTCCCTCTATATCTCAACCTACCCTATCATCTTAGTCCTATATATATGAAGCTCATTCCCATTCCAAAGGGAGGAAGTCTATAGTACTTGCATGCTGGTAAAATTAGCTTAGGAGATCTCTACTCATCTCTTGGGAGACCTATACTTCCTTTGGAGGCTTTGGCATTGGCTTGTTGGAAGAGGATTGCGATGTTAAGATTTGGTTGTAATCATCTCTCTCTTTGTACTTCTCTCTTTTAATACAGTAATATAAACTCTTTCCACCAAATGTTGTTGTGTTAATAATGTTTGCGTAGTCTACTTGCTTAACCGTTTACTTAGATATGTTACTGTTTAGATGCATTTTACTGCTTGTATTGTTCTGTATGTCTTGACAGGTCTTGCAGCTGAGATCTGATGACCGTGGAGCTTGGAACAACATCAAGGAGAAAGATATACAAGCGAGAGGTAAGACATTTAATCACTCAATCTTTAACTAGATCTAGGAAAACAGTTTCATATTCTATCCAACTTGTTCTATATTAACGTTGAACTAGGGAGATCACGCCTTAAATCCACTTTCGGTAGATTGTCTGGTAACACGCAACAAATTTATATTTTGTTGCAATCCTTCTATTATGTATACCAACCTGGTTGGACGAGCAAACGTCGAGCATCTGGAACGCCAACGAGCATCTAGGCATTGGGGGGGAATTACTATTGTGATGCAGAATACACTGTTTACTGGTTACTACCATGTAAGTAAGCTGTTCCTATATAGATTACACAGAGAATTCCTTCCTCATTTGGAAACTATTAAATTTATTTATGTAAAAAGATAGATATTCTTGATATTGTATCAAGAAATAAACAAGAACTGATTACCTTGTTATTAAAACAATGACTGAATAGTGTAGACATTGAACTTTTCACCTTAAAATTTTGAACATTTACAGATGAAATTTGCACTTTTCAAATAAAAAATTGCATTTTTTTATTTGAATTCACACTTTTCAAATAAAAAATTACATTTTTTGATTTGAAATCTCACTTTTCAAATGAAAATTTACATTTTTTGATTTGAAATTCACACTTTTCAAATCAAAATTTGCATTTTTTAATTTGAAATTCACACTTTTTGAATTGAAATTCATAGTTTCATAACAAAAAGCTGTAATTTTAAGGTTCATAAGTAGTAAAAAAACACACTATTCGAATAGAAAAACACACTTTTCAAAGCCAATATTGTCACTTTCAGAACCTGATTTTGCACTTTAGAAAGGTTGATATTGACACTTTCAAAGTCTAAATTCACACATTCTTAGTCCAAAATTTTTCCAATATGTCCAAATTTAATGAAATTGGCGTTGAAGAAGTAAATCATGAACATCATCAAAGTCATAATTTTCATGATCATCATCATCATCATCATCCATTCTAACATTAAATGTATCATGGATCAATGTATTTGTACCATCATCTTCAACTATGTTATCAATATGATCATCTTCTTTAATATGATCATTAACTTGTTCTCCATTATTCATAGCTCCATGTTCCTTCAGTACTTGTTCTGAAAGCACATCCTCCAAGAGACATGTCGTAGGAGGCCTTTCCTTTATAATTACATGAAACCATCAATAGATATTAGTTAATATAATAAATATTAAAACGATACATACATTTACAAAAACGATCAATATAAAGACATATATAATGCAAAACTTACCAATGGACGATATTCATGTCTCCCCTCAGTGTGTCCATGTTCCCTACAATGTCTTCTGGATGATGTGATCTTTATTCTTCTCCTTTTAAAGCCCCTGCATTGAATGCATGGACAATAACATTTCCCATCACCCTTTCTTTTCAGTCCATCCCACAATCTAGCAAGCAATTTTTTATTTTGTTCGTTTGGATCATGAATATTGTTATGTGACATTTTCTCATAAAGAGCTTGCCTGAAGATTATCGATCTTAAAAAATCAAGCTCCACACTTCACTACTTTTAATCATAGTAACAATTGAAATAATTGTGTATTTTTGTACGGAAAACAGTCTGTGCAAAGAATATAATTTCCGCAAACCGTCGCTTGTATAGCCAACATGTTGGAATGTTTATACAATTTATAGTTTCTAAAATTAACACCTCGCCGGAGATCTAATGATATTATCATAGTTAACGTTATAATATATAAGTTGCATATCCGACGACACTCGTCGAATATGCGACGAGTGTTGTCAGATAACCGACGACCGTCAAATATTCGACAACTGCAAATATCAATTTTAAAAAAAATAAGCAAAATTCGTAATTTTAAAGATGAAATCCGACGACATGGTCAATTTCGTCGGAATTCGTTGGATTTTGGGGTCAAATTTTGTTGTGACTTTGACATAACCTTCTCATTATTGATCAATGGACCATATGGTTGAATTTGAGCATGGCATTCCCTTTGATGGGGTGTGAGATATTTTTATAATGTAAATGGCTTGATTCAATGATGAGAATGGGTATGATTGACTCATGAAAGAAGGATGATATATTTGACCTTTATTATGTGTTTATGCCTCAACATCGACAATATAGAAGCATAAGAAAACAATGATAGAGGTGAACATATTAAACTACGTCGCTTTCCAATTCTGTCTCAACCATGATGTCCAAAATGATGTTCTCTTCTCATCCATACTCATTTTCACCATAAGCGTTGTCATTTGGCTTTCACGCCTAATGTGGGAAATCTTTTCGTGTGTGTCTTATCAGTCAAATTAAGTCAAGTTTTGAAATTCTCCGATTCTCCCCATATGCATCGTCATGCAGTCATTTCTATGTCATTGAGTTTAGGTCAAAATGCTTGATGCATCCATATTTTGTTTTGTAAAATCCATCAACATTTTACCCCCATGCTAGTCTTGCAAAGTTTCATCATGCCAGGGTCATTTGTGTCTTGTCGATCAAGTTTCACCATTTTTGTTTAGTCATGTGCCCTTCCATTTAAATTCACCAACTCAGTTTAATGTTTTCAATGTCATCATTATGTATATCATACCCAAAAATATCCCCCTGTCTCTTATTCAAGATTCCATTAATAAAAGGAGGCATTATTCCCAAGCAATGAAGGCTTCCCTTTTTTATTATCCCTTAAATCAAAATATCACCCCCCTTTTTTCACAAGACCTTACTCATTTCCCATGTGTTTAAATGAAATAAAAAATTCCCTCTCCTAAGTCTTATGTTTGGAGATTTCATTAATGAAACAAAGGAAAGGATGTTCCAATTAATTACTGCAATGTCAAAGTGGGAGTTCTCACTAGCTTTCCTCTGTCCTTTACAAAGTAAATAAAAACCCTTCCCCATTTTTGCTAAAAGTTAATATTCCTTTTATTATTCCTATCATAAAAAATTTCCCATAAGCTTCTTAGCAAATCTCTCTATGTCACTAATATTTCCCAAAAGGGTCTTGTGGCCATTGTTTCATATAAAAAAATAAAAAATTAAATAATGATAAAATGTATCATAAAGGGCAATGACAGGAAGCTATTATTGAAATATGGAGTTAAATATGCATGGAACAATGGTAGGCATGGAGACAACAACGTTTGGGTGGGTAACTTGTGCTTGGGAATATGTTGGGGGTTGTAAAATATCTTTGACCAACTAAACCTGATAGGTGCGGGGGGCTGTGCCACTTGGTTGGATAGATTTTATAGTATACTCTGCCACCTTTTTCACTAAAGTGTCTAAACTCACATATCCATCCATCCCACAAATCTTTGTACTACAAATCCAACAGATTAAGCCCACCTGGATGAAAGTTTCCTACCTCCAACTTTATATAATCCTGGATCCACCATAAACCCATCAATTGTATCCTCGGCAGATTTAGTGTACATGAGTCCTTAATAAGTGTAGATGGGTTGCACCAGTCATGTATGATAAATTATAATATATCTTACCTCTTTAAAAAATTGACGATGGAAATGTTGTCATATGCCCGCTAATGCACTTTGGGTTGTTCAAGTTGGTGAAGCAAATTGGCTTCCCCGAGCTGTGGGTTAAGTCTTATAATACTGGGTCCATTACGAAAGGATGCAGGTAGAGTTGTTTGTGACCAGTTTCATCATAAGACTCTTAAATGAGAAAGGGAGAGGAGAGAATGTATGTCACGTCGACAATGAAATAACAAACCCTAGTATACATTTTGTTGTGGTAGCTCGAGGGAAAACAACCACACATTACCCATATGCAGATAGTGGTAAGACTGTTATGGAAAAAAGGAATGTTGGTGTTGGAGTGGGAGATTCAAGAAAACCAAGAACGCATCCGTTGGCAAGCGAATAGTCATTCAAAAGGGCACCGTAGGGAAACATGCAGGCAACCACGACATCGTTGGCATAACCAAACGAAAAATTGGCTCGTTGGCAAAGAACAAACACAAATCAAACACTAACAGATGAATGCCCTCTTTCGAGGCTAACAAAGGCATGTAATAGAGACATCCAACATACGCGATAGACACATGCAAAATATGAACACAGGGTCGTTGCACGTAAGTAGAGGGAAAAATGCCCAACAGTAGTAACAGGTCGCAAGTGATTCCAAACCAGCACCCGGGCAACATAACCTATAGATTCCCATCACCTCCCTCCTGCATGATTCTTAGAATCGTGTCTCCTGTTGGGTGACCATTTCGGTCTTCATATCTCCTCATGACCCAAATGGTCGCCCAAGCGTTGCCCCAAGGGTGGCGTGATTCTGAGAATCATGCAGGGTTGGGTCGAGGGGGAGGGAGGGGATAGGGGGGAGGAGGACATTGAGGGGGAGGGAGGGGGAGTATCGGCAGGGAAGGGGGATAGGTGGAGTAGGGTTAGAGTTATTTTTTAATATAAATTCAAAAAATTTAAATTTAAATTTTTTTATTATTTTTTTTTCTTCAAATTTTTTTAAAATCTCTTTTATAAATTTAGAAAAAAATAGTTTTTATTGATTTTTGAATTTTTTGTTATAATTTTTATAAAAATATTTGAATTTTTATTGAATTTGTTTTATAAATTTTGAAATTTTTTGTGTTGTTTCACTCTTTTTTTAATTTTGTTTTTTAAAAGTGTTTGTGTTTTTTTTTTTTAATTTTGTTTTCTCTCGAGTTGTTTTGATGTGATTTTTCTATTTCATTTTTTGCGTTTTATTTTTCTAAAAAAAAATAAAATTTTCCAGGATAATGTAACTCGATAAAGGAAAGGGGTTCTATAGGTAGCATCCATTTTCAAGTCGCAGGTTGATTTTGGCCTTTTCGTTGCAATGATATTTGCAACGACATCAATCAAGTTGTAATTTTAGCCCTCGATTGGGGGTTGATTGCTACCAATTCAATTCGAGGGTCAATTTAGGGTTTTGAGTGCAAGGGTACCCGACTAGGTTTTAATAAAGTTGTAAATTTAGCTCCAAAAAAGGGTGCTACCAGTAGCATCACTTTTCAAAATAGAGGTAAAAAAAACTACTAAATGTGACCTCCAAAAAAATGAGAACTCGTGTGAGTTTTCGTTCTATAGTATAACAGGATATAAGTGATAACTCCACTTCTTTGGCTCCAATTTGGATGATTTTTTTTTTAACATGGCTATTTTTTCGAGAGCAGCTCAAATACATAGTTAGTTTCTTTAAATTATGCACAAAAATATTTTAAAATGGGTCTTAATTCCACACTCCTCTTTTTTCCCTTAAAAAATATGCCAAAAAAAACCTCCTTCACTTTTTTTCTTAGAAAGGGATATGATACCAAATGTTATGTATCTTATATTTGAATATGATATCCCACACAATATAACCAATAATTTATTAAATCACAAACAATGATATTAAAAATTGCTCCACATTTAGAGAAGACCCTTAAAGTAGGGAAACACTATCAATTATTCTTCATGGAAGTAATCACTCCACAACCCATGCTTGCAACAAATAATAAATCTGACATCCAACTTGCTCAATATAATGATACTCAAGTGTAATTTTGATGAATAATCCCATGCCAACCCCCTTATTATTATATTAATTCTTCTAACTACCTAGTGGGCATATTTATTATGCACCAACTACCAAGTGGGTCCATTTTTTAATGTACTTTACCCCATAACTTCAGAGAAAATTTGAGAAACAAAAGAGAAAATAGATAAATCCTTAAAATGATCTCTTGTATTAATAATATTCAAAATAGAGAGCTATATTCACTTGCCTCTTGTAGGGGGCAACCTCCAAGAGAAAAGCTCCAAACATAATAACAATTCTTGACATAACATTACATAGATTACTACTCTATATATTGTGCTTTAATATCCAAAGCCTTAACTACTTGTGGTACCATTATTAAATTGGTTCAAACACCTAATGGTATTTATTCAATAAAGAGGGCCTTTTTACATTAAGCCACTACCCACTAACTATCTAATGGGCCTTATGGACTTGGACATTGATAAACTAGCTGTCTGAGGGTAAGACCCTAACTTGTTTCCCCCTTCAAAAGCAACAGTGTCCTCAAGGATGGAGATGGGGAAGTTGTTGAAAATTTGTTGATGGTTCCCAAGTAGCGTATTCTAGTGAGGTATCCTTCCATTGAATCAAAACTTTAGAGAGAATGTATTGATGTAGATGACACTCCCTAGTGTCCAAAACTGCTTCCAATTGGAGCCAAATGGATCCTTCTTCAACTAATTTTGGTTATGCAATTTGAACTCAACAATTATGACCCACAACCTTCTTCAAACATGGCACATGAATTTCTAGGTGGATCTTAGAGTGTGCTAGGAGCACTAATTTGTAGGCCACCTGACCAATGCATTGAACAATTAATTGGTATGGACCATAAAATTTTGGGGCGATTTTCTGATGCCTTTAACTTTAAGAGGTTTATTTATAAGGTTGTAGGTGAAGGAATAAATGGTCATCTTTTGCAAATGGATGCTCTGATTGTTGTTGGTCCTCTTTTTGTTGCATGCGATTTTGATCCATTGCCAAATTTTCCTTAAGTTGCAAAGAGTGGCATTACGATTATGGAACAAGCTATATACTACATGTACTTTGGAGGTACTTGGTAGATAAGAAACCATTGAGGGAAGGTTTGGGCCATAGACCACTTCATATGGTGTCATTTTGGTAGCCTCATGATAAGTGATATTATACCACCATTCTTCCAAAGGTAACCACTATGCCCACAGGTGCTACTTTTTGAATGCAAAACACCGCAAATAGGTTTCAAGACACTTGTTGACTACTCCTGTCTAGCCATCTATTTGGGGATTGTAAGATGTGCTCATTTGAAACTGGGTTCCCCATAGTTTAAATAGTTATTTCCAATTTGTTTTAGTGAATGTGGGATCACGATATGACACAATGGAGGTAGGCATGCTATTGAGTTTGAAAATCGGGTCGATAAGAACTTAGGAAACCATTGCAAGGGTAAATGGGTGTTTGGGAGCAAAAAAGTGATCATATTTATGAATTTGATCAACTATCGCAATGATGATTGATTTGTAACCTCCTCTTGGAAGACCCAATACACTACAAGTAAAAGGCCCTGTAGAAGAGGTTTTTAGTGTTACAAGATTGGTCAAAATTTTCAAAAAAACTTCCGATACAACCTCTACCAATGGTACCAGATGTTTTGGCAGAGGTTTTTACGAAAATTTATTATAACTAAAAAAAACCCAGTGGCCGAAGGCTTTAGAAAATGTTTTTCATCGGTGCGCTTTATTGATACAATCACACTAGTGCTAACAAATAGAAAACACACACATGCCTTTAAATACAAACAAGCACCGGTGCTCACCAAAAATTCAAATTAATATGTGCATCGGTGCTTGATAATAAATATAGCATCGGTGCTTTTTACTAAATGTAGCACCAGTGCTTATGAACTATTATAAAGCACCAGGGTGATAAGGAAGGGAAAACACAATGGTGAAGTTGATTGGGATGTTGAATTTTGCTGCATTTATAATTTAATAGTTTGGTTATGATACAATTGTGAATCGGTCCGCTTGTAATAAGCACGGAGGCATAATATTAAAAACACATTGGGGCATGTAACGAGTAGTCTATTGCATCGGGATGTGTTTGTTGTAAACACAATGATGCTACATTTACTTAAACGCACTTGTGTGATTAAAATGATAAAGCGCACCAGTAGTCATTTTTCTCTTTGGTGAACAGGGACTAGTGACATCGCACTTGAATATCTATATTTTATTTTTATTTTGTTTAATTCCATTATTCATCAGAAATTGAAATATTTTTTATAATAATATTCATATAATTTTAATTTTAATTATTGGATTTGGATATAACATTTGGATTAATTTGTTATACCATAAATCTTTGCATCTATTGTAATGTGTAATCATCCACATATTAATAATCGATTTAACATTTCACATATAACATTTCATAACAACATTGGACAATGCAATAGAATAATAAAATTTATTTTATTATATATGAATAAAAGGTCCTTTCTCATACAAAATGGGACAACATAAAGGTCCACAGTAATTAAAATTTTAACATGCATGTAATTGTTACACTTATTGGTAATCCGTTGTCTTTCAATTGAGACACTGTGTCCAATACATTATACAAAATGTCTAATTTCTACAAACAATTATTTCAAAATATACAACAGCATGCATTAACATCCAAATATATTGATCATCATTCTTCGCTGGAACTATGGTCAGTGCTCAAGCAACTTGCATGACTTGGGTTATCTGTACGAATGTTTTGTTGATTTCCTTGATTGTTTTCCTCATCTCAGCTTCCATCTACAAACATAAAAATAAAGTGTAATGAGTGTATATATGTTGGTGGGAATAATGAAAATTAAAATAGATAATATACATGAATGTAGATTGAAAAGCAATGTATCATAGAAAGAACTAAGTCCTAAATTATACACATTCTTTCAAAACAAGATCTTATGCCTTCTCCCAACAACTCTTATGTTGGCTCCACTCCATACTTTTTTTCCTGCAAGTTTTATACGCCATAACAAATCCTAGATTTATAATAAAGGATATTTGTTGTTTCATTAATTATAAAATTTGAGAAGTAAAAAATATAGATACTTACAAATTCCATAACTAATTTTTGATACGCCAGCATATACTCACAACCCATACTTAACCCAATGTTAATCAATTCTTCTGATGATTCTTCTTTGTATGTTAACACATGCTTGAAGACATCCAAGGATGGCCGATGTAAAAAAAATTAAAATATAAAGATCACAACCAATATAAAATATTAAGCTATTATAAGCAAATCACAACTGCTCACAAACTTTGCTATCAATCCTTTTTTATCCTTGTTGTCATGTCTTATGTGATGAATGGGTTCCATTTTGTTTTATTTTTTGCAACAAAATTTTTTTAACTTAATATTTAATGCTAAATTACTTAATTATATGTACATAATAGAAAAATTCAATGATTTCATACATTTGAAGCACGTTGTTGTTGAGATGGCTCCTCCTAGATGCAATTATGTCCATTTCCTTGAAGATCTCTTTATAAACTTTTTTGGACATTCCTATGGGCATATTTCATATATCAGATTGTTCATCCTTTGGGATTTTCATAATTGTTAACACCAAAAAAATGTTCACAGCTCATCTCCCTAGTCACATAACCCATTTGTCGACTTTTCCTACATGTTTGCCCTGCAAAACCCTAAATTGGTAACCAAATGGGGAAAAAATCAGTATTCCCATCAAAAAATAACTAAATTCCTTCAAAAAAGGTTAAAACCCACAAAAAGGAGTCCAAAAATCCCCAAAAAGAAAAGAAAAAGGGGGAAAAGTCAAAATAAAATTTAAAAAAAGAGGAAAAATATCAAATACCACTAGCCAATACTACTAGTTTCCGAAAACCATGGGCCAACACTCCACCACCCAAAATTCCTATAAAAAAGTGATGGAGGCCTCCCATTTCATCCATGATCACTCTTCATACCCTTATGCTTCCAAATTTCCTACAACACTCTAGCCTACCCTTTTGAGATTTTGTGCCCACCCAGTTGAATCTTGGCCATCCAGTGAGCAATTTGTGCCCACCTAATTGATACCTTCTTGAAAATCCTTAAATTGGCTTCGATCACCCCTCTCTTTGGACTTGGGTAGTTGAAGCCTATCCAACTGGGGACAACAATGTTACTATACAACTTGAAATCAATGTATGGCATGTCAAACACACGTTTCTCGACACTTTTGAGGTAATTGACCATTGAGTCCCTTATATTTTGAGGAATCTTGTCATATAATCAACATTGAAAATGATCGATTTTATAAACGTTAAATGACAGGGTACATTTATATTTCCCACTAACTACAAGATATCCAAAGATAAGGTACTCTCAAGTGATAATGTCTTGCTTGGCAACTGCAAAGAGGCAAAGCAAATGTTGAAAATGTTGGGTGTTGAGTACATATCATATCATTTGTGTCTAAATGATTGTATTATATATATAGATAAATATGCAAACAAAGAGATATGTCCAAAATGTGGGCATGAAAGGTACCATAAATCAAGAAACAAGGGTAAAGCACATGGTCCTCCTCATAAGATATTGAGACACAGCCCTATAATCCCAAGGATTCAAAGGCTCTTTTGTTGCAAAGTATTATCTTTGTTGCAAGGATTGCATGCCTCACACCAAAGTGAGTCAAGAGTTATGGCACTAGTAGAAAAATGTGTAATTTATGACTAAAAAAACTACTAAAATTTGTATATAAATGACTAATTTTAGTTACGCGACTAATAGTAGTTTATTTCAAGTCACTTATAACGTGACTAAATTTATGACTAAAAATTTAGTCATTTATTGGTTGTTCTAATTCATTAAATTGGTAGTATATTTAGTAGTTTTCTTAGTCATTTTTTTTAACAGAAACAGTTATGTATTGATATTTTTGAAAAAAAAAGATGGGTTACATAGCAAAAATCAGAACTAATTGCTCCCATGAATGGAAGACAACCATCATGCCCAGTTCATCCTATTCAGGTTGAAAACAAATAGTATATCTGCCTGTCCTATGATAGCTATAGTATCTGACTAATTTCCCAAGTAGTAGAAAACAGGAGAAGTACATTTGCAGGTGTTTCCAGGTTCAAAAACTTAAGCCATAGAACTTCCAGTCTTAGTAGAGTGCAGAAACATCATATACTATTAGTTACAGCGCTATTAAATATTTTTTCAAAAAACATAAACAATAAAAAGAAGGTCAATCCTGGACCTGATCCATCCCTATTTTTGGCCGCCATTCATGAAAGCTTCATCAGGTTCCTTTGTCTTGCTCTTCTCAACACTGAGATCCACATAATTACCATTACCCTCCATATGCTTCTACAGTTTCGTTATCTTTCTACTTATTTCTTCGAGTTCTCCAACAGTGACTTCCTGGGTTCGAGCCCTACGTGAGAAGGCCAGACCCAAAGAAGCTTCTAAGTGTTCCATTTTTCCAGCTAGCATAGACTTCTGTCCTCTATTCTCTGAAACACTTGAAGAAACCAGATTGTAAAGACGGAGGAGAACGTTTTTGCACTCAAGATTCTCAGAGCGAATCATTTTGACTTGCATTTCTAACTCTTGTAGCCGGTCGAGAACTTCATCGTCATGCTCATGGTTGTTGTTCAAATCCTTCTCCTATGTAAACACAATCTTGTCTTAGTTGTAGCACTTCCTTTTTGCCTGTCCATGCCCAAAGTTCTCTAACCCCACAGAGTGTCTAGTGTTCTCTAGGTCCACAAAGGGTCCACGAACATCCTCAACCTGCACACTACAGCAACTACCACCGAGAGGGCCTCTTCCCACCATTCCATCTCTTCCCCTTTTCGCAAAGCCTCCCCAAGCACCATGAGGGCATCCATAGAAGAGTTTTCCATCATCTTGACCTCCAGAATAGCCTCTACATTCCATTACAACCCAGAGCTTGGTTGAAAATTCAAACTGTATGTGTTCTGCAAAATGGGAGCAAAGGTCAATTTTTCCCAATAGATAATCCATGCCCACCTGCCAGGGCTTCTTCCATCTGTCAATCGTGATCAAGACAATTAACTCCCACATGCAAATGAGGATTTCGAGGTGTGGTAGAACCGCCAAATCTCCAAGGGAGATTCCCTAATTGATTGTGCAATTTTTTCTCCCTCGTTCATAGTTAAGGATTGTGAAAATCACATGGGGGGGAAGTGAAATCCTATGGAGAGGAGCTCGCCAAGACCTAGGGTATCCAAGCATTGTTCAGAACCTCATTATTAAAAAGAATTGAACCATAAGGGATTCCTACTCCAGTGTTTTCCAATTTGTCCGCATGTCCATTATGCATTCTCAAGATGTGCAGGAAGTCTAAATGGTGAAACTCCTTGCTGAGACAGAGCAGAATTTGATGCATTTTTTAATATCGTCGTTTTCGTTTCCCCACGATGTTTCTTGCATCTCGAATAATTATTAGAGAATCTCCTAATACCTCCAGCTTTTGTAGACCCAGGGAGTTAGAAATCTCAATCCCTTTAATAAGGTTGAGCCATTCAGCCCTGTTGTTGGTTTTTCTACCAATCCCCCAAGCGAATTCATTCTGTGTATTTCCCTTGGAGTCAAGGATCACTCCCCCCGCGCCTACCAACCCTGGATTTCCTTTTGAGGCACCATCGAAAAGTAATATGCTACGATCCAACTTTGTCTTCCATTGATGAAAGTCTTCTAGGTTCATCCTTAGCTACCAAAATAGGGAGTTCCTGTGAAGAGTTCTGCCAGGAGGAGAATGAAGAAGGAATTCTGATAACCAAGTTCTTTCTTCCACGGTTAAAGGCTCGCTTTGGATGTTGTGCATTCCTTGTGATGAGAGGGATTCAAACCACAAAGCTTTGGCGGCTAATGAGACTTGCCGAGAGTTGAGGGACACTCCATCAAAAATTTCTCCATTTCTTACATTCCAGACCTTCCAGCTTATGAACCGAGGCAATGCTTCCCATGCTCTAGCAAAATCGGGTTTTCTGTGAAAGGATCCCTAGTAGTAATCCTTCAAATTTGAGAAAAAGTCATTCCAAGAAGTAGGCATAACAAGATTGATCTTAAGGGGGTCAATGAAGCGACTCCATACTTCGAGAGTGAACCTGCATTCTAAGAATAGGTGTTCTATCGTTTCTTCTACTTCTTTACATAGAGCACAACGCAAGCGACCTGCAATCCCTCTTTTTCTCAGATTATCAGCAGTTAGAGTTTTTTTGTGGGCGAGTATCCAGAAAAAAGACATTCACTTTGGGCAATCCATCCTTACACCAGACCTTGATCCATTTGACATCCCGAGTACCTTCAATCTTGTTGGATAAGACGTGAAGGTATTCTTCCTTCACATAGTACACCCCTGAATTCTCCCAACACTGTTTGTCCTTGAGTGATAAGTTGATGGGGCATTGCTCCTGCAAAAGAGATAGGAGAGATTTATAATCCAGCTGAAGATGAGGAGGGGTGTCCAAGTCCTTCCATCCTGCCCAACGACCATTATTGTTCCAAATGGATAGGTCATATAAGGAGTGGATATTGTGATTTTCCATCCAACCCCGAAGCTCCTGAAGTTCCAGTCGAAAGTTGACAGGGGAAGATTTGCCCAATTGATCATGCCAGATCTTGATATTTTTACCGTTGCCATCCATCCAGTGTAGTTTTCCTATGATGATGGGAACCGCCTTCTTGCACAGCTCCCAGATCGGAGATCCTTTCGTGTCAGCGTTGATGTTCTCTATGCACCTCTTTCTGGTCCCTTTCATATATTTTTTCCTAATCGCTTTCTTCCACCATGCATCCCTGTCAGTGATAATTCTCCACAAAATTTTGCCCCGAGAGCTAGATTCATTAAACTGGGGTCTTTTATCCCAATGCCACCCTAAATTGTCAAGTTGCAGACAGTACTCCAATTTATGAGATGGAATTTCTTAGTATTACTTGCTTTCCCTCCCTGCCAGAGAAAATTCCTGAGTTCTTTGTTTATTTCCTGGATAATGTTTTTTGGAGCCAGAGAAATAGAGCATACATATATCAGGTATGCAGATAGAACAGACGAGATCAGAGTAAGTTTCCCCGCAGTGCTTAGCCATCTGAATCCCCATGCATAAATTTTCTTTGTTATTTTGTCTATAAGCCCCTGCCAGTCTTCCTTTCTTTTTCTCCCTTTGAAGATAGGGATTCCAAGATATGTGAAAGAGTTCTAATTTGTGAGCCCTTCAAATGCAAAAATTCTTGAGATTCTTGCCATGGTTACTGCAGAGCAATTCCATCCATACACTTTTGACTTAAGCTCACTAACTTTCCCATCCAAGGCGTTAAGGAACAATGTAAGAGCTTCCTTGAAACGCTCTGTTATAACTGTGGAGGCTCCACCAAGGAAAATAGTGTCATCTGCAAATTGAGCATTATTTGCCGCACGTACTCCTCTTGCAATCTTGAGACCTTTAATCTCACCTGCATCCTGTAACTTCTGAAGTCTTCTACTTAGAGAGTCAGCAACCAGTAGATATAGAAATGGGAAAAGTGGACAACCCTGACGGATGCCACGCGAAGCTTGGAAGAAGTTGGCTGGCATGTCATTAACTAAAGGGGCGATCCAAGGCTTGCTGATGCAGGCCTTGATCCACCTAATGAACCTTGTAGAGAACCCAAACTTGTGCATGATTTCAAATAAGAAAAATGATTGACCCTATCAAAAGCATTTGCCATGTTAAGTTTGACTGCCATACCTTGTTGTTTACGCTCCATGCTAGAATGGATGGCCTCTTGGACAATGATGATGTTGTCCAATATTTGACATCCTACAATAAAGCCACCTTGGGTCTCAGAGATTAACCACCCCATCACTTTCTTCATTCTGGAAGCAAGAATTTTGGCAAGTATTTTATACGAAGTATTGCATAGTGAAATAGGCCTAAAGCGGTCAATCGAGCAGGGATTTTTATCCTTGGGTATCAAGGCCAGGAATGCTGAATTTGTGGCTCCCCCAACTTTGTCCTTATTCCGGGTCCAGTTCAGCATTTTCCTAAGATCATTTTTTATTACATCCCAAGTAGCTATATAGAAGTTGATTGTGAATCCATCCGGGCCTGGGGCCTTATCTGTGCTTAGTGTCCATACAACATCTTTTATTTCAGATTCCGTTATGGGCTTCGAGAGGTCCCAGTTTTCTTCTTCAGAGATGATTGAGGGGATATCAGAAAGAAGATCCGCCTGTGCCAAGGGATCCACCTCATTCCTATCTAAATAGAGGTCTTGAAAATGCTGAAAAATATGGGCTTTTATATCCTCCTGCTCATATATTTTTGTCCCATTCTGAACCCGGAGTTCTCTGATTACGTTGTGACTTAGTCTAACTTTAGTTTGCTTATGAAAATAAGAGGTGTTGCTGTCTTCTCCTTTCAACTAGAGTTGCCGAGACTTGATTCTCCAGACCGCTTCCTCCTTTCTAGCCTCCTCAATAATTTTATTGTTTAGTTCTTGTTCTTGACATAATAGGGTAGGGGTGATCTCAACCCTTTCCATATCCAACTGGAGTGCTGCAAGTTCAGATTAGAAAATTTTCTTGGTGATATCTAGGATTTTAAACTCAGACTTAGCCTAGGCTTTAAGAGCATAGCGAACATTCCTTAGTTTACTTTCCCATACATAGCTCGCTAAGCCATAACAAGGGAGAGTCCACGAAGAAGAAATTAAGGCCAAGGCTTTCTCCTCATGAATCCAAGATGAATTAAAGTGAAAGGGAATGGGGCCGAGGTTGGCAAGCTACGAGAGTGAAAGGGTGATGGGCTTATGATCAAAAGCAACAGAAGGGATAAGGAAGGACCTAGGAATGAGATTAAGAAGTAGAAAGGAAGAGCTTAAAAGAAACCAGTACAGCCTGGCAGCAATAAGCCCTGCTCCCAAACGCCTATTGCTCCAAGTGAATGTGTCATTTCTGAGCAGGGGGTCAATCAGGTCAAAAGAGACAGTCAAATCCTCCAAACATTCTCCAAAGGGATCTCTAACCCTGGATCCGCCACATTTTTCTGACTGAGATTTAGTGGTATTAAAATCTCCAGCAAAGATAATTTCTTGCTCTTTGACAATATCTTTGAGGGCATTAAGGCTGTTCCAAAATGCTTGCTTATCTTTATAATGGGTGGGTCCATAAATATTGCAGACTAAGAAGTTAGACTTGTCTTCCTTATCGGTGTTTTCATTGAAAGCCCAGTGCTGGCAATCTTGCATTAATTTATAAGAATACTTACTTGAAAAAAGAGCCGCAGTACCTCCAGAGGCACCTCTAGAACTAACAACATTTCCTTGGAAATCTTTCCAAAAGAGATGTGTGAGAGCCAAAATCTCCACATCACTCATCTTCGTCTCTTGAATCAGTAGAATGTCTGGTTTTTCAGAGTACACCATTTCTTTGAGAGCCTTTATGTTGTTTGGCCCACCAAGACCCCTACAGTTCCAAGAGACGAGTTTCATTACTTCTTCCTAGTTTGTTGACCTACTCGAGTCCTTCCCTCTGCCTTTCCTTTGTTGTTCTGAATCAGCTTCATTTCTTCTAGGATTCTTTGTCTTCCTAGCTCAAGCCCTCTTTCTACTTCCTGTTCTCGATGATAACGTTGATATTTTCTGCCTCTGGTGATTTGTGTTGGTCTCGGGTCAAAGAACTCTTGGGATCCCTTTGATGAATATTCAGGGGTAACCGAGAAGGGGGCCACTTTGCTCTATTTTACCTTATCTTCCCAGGAGCTTTCAGGTGGTGGAGATTCATCTCATGTTTGATTTTCTTGAGCTTGATCCCTATCTGGTGATACCATGTTGTTATTCAAGGCCGTACGATTAATGTAGTCTGGGGCGGGTGACTCAGGTTCTGCGATTTCTCCTTCCTCCTCAGCAAGGGCTTCGAATTGATTTTCTACTAGGTCTATTGTATCAGTCATCTCAGCCATAGAATTCTCTTTTCCTTTTGTCAGTTGTCTTTTATTTGAGTCCTGATTTGGAGTAGCAGATCTTTTTCCTTTCTTTTCCTTTTGCCATTCTTCTTCTTGAGTTTTTTCAGTGACTTCCTTTGCAATTTTTGGACAGTTTTTGGCGAAGTTCCCATATTCATGGCATTTTTTGCATTTGAAGGTAGCTATTCATAATCAACCTTTTGTGCATAGACCCACCCGTCCATACAGAGCTTAACGACCTTCGAGAGCCCCTTTTCCAGATCCACTTCTACACAAATTCGGGCACAAGAAAAAAGAGGCCCTTTTGGCTCCGCCTTATCGATATATTTCCCGAAATAATTTTTGATAGCCTGTAGAGTTTCATCATTCCAGTAGTGCAGGGGAAAATGTGGCAAATGGACCCAAATTGGAATAGCCGAGGGCACGTCATTTTCAGGATCAAAGGACAAGTTCCAACAGTTGAGATAAAGCCCCCGAGGTCCCATAAAGTACGGGCCGCTTCTAAATATTATATCTCGATCTTCTTTAGCTTCAAACAGAAAGGTGATATAGCCCTTTCCACAAAAACAATGTTGAATCCCACCCTTGATTAGGGGCATCCAATTTTTTTTGACCCAAAAGTCCATAGTCTTTGGAGATGGCCAAATATTGATGAATCGGTCGATCAACCCACGCTCACTGAGGGCGATGGCTTTCATTCACGAAGCAGCCGACATGATATGGATTTTTGGAGCCTCAGAGAGTTTAACAAACCCACCACCTGCAATGGGGGTCTGAGGGGGAGGGGAGGAAGTGACCAGGGCCTTAAACGCTTCATCAAGCTACAGGCGAGCAATGTTAGACTCCAGGGGGGAATGCATCCCAGGCCGCGGTGGGACGAGTAGGTCAACACTCCCGTGGGAAGGCCGTGGGCTAGGGTTCCGCAGCTCTCATTTTCCTGACAGTAGTAAATGTAGGTTTCTTTAAGTTATTCAATCTCTATTGTAAGGGCAATAGTTTTCTTAGTCATTGATTGTTGTTAATTAGTCATTTATTTAGTAGTTGTAGTCATTGATTGTCATCAACAAGTAGTATGTTTAGTCATTTTAATAATTAATTACCATCAACTAGTAGTATATTTAACCATTTTAATAGTTTATTGTTGTCAAATTGTAGTATATTTGGTCATTTTTATTCACTAATTTTCGTCGATTGGTAGTATATTTAGTCATTTTATCATTAATTGTCGTCAATTAGTAGTATATTAAGAAAATATATTGCAATATCATTTGTTAATTTATGGTAGGTTACAAAGGAATCGAAGATTCGAATCACCAACCTCTTTCCTGTAAGACATGTTCTCTTCCATTAAGCTAGCACCCTTTAAGAATTGGGGAGAGGAGCAATATTAACATGCATATTTCATCATTTATAATTCTAGCTTATAATGATTCATCATTTGTCAAGTAAGCCATTGAACTAGGTGCCATGACTTTGTAGGAAATTAAAATTTAATTCAGCCACTCAATATAACCATTAGTCTTTAGCAGAAATGCCTAGATCCATATTCGGTTTGTTGCATGCAGCTACTTCTTACAAGTATGATTATCTGGAAACAGAAAAGGTTCAGGTGTAATAGAGTTCAAAGAAAAAAATATATCATTGTCACAAAATAGTAAAGGAAAAAAATAATTTGAAAAAATCTTTGCAGACACTACGGCTTAGAGAACTCTTGGCACAAAGTAAGCAACAACATATGAACTAGCTTTTCTATGTTTGAATGGATTTTTCTACCATCAATAGAATCATGTTAGAATGTTTAGATTTAAATTCTATTTTAGTTCAAAATTTATTCATTAACTAAATCATTTCTCAACAAGTTCAAATGCCAAACAAAACTCTAAATAGCTCTATAATTGGCACATGTAGAAATAAAATACCTAGTACATTCATAATACCTGCATATCCGCACTTTCATTGTCAGATGGATCTACCAATAAACCCAATATATTTAGCAATTTTTTATGCACATATGATAGCTGGTGAGCCTCCTCATCTCCTTTAGATGGCATAAAGTGACGACCAAATCTCACGAGTTGAGAATCATAAATGAAACATACAAAGAACCATCAATAATAACATTTTCCTATAGATGAATAAAATGCAAATATTTCCTTGCAATTTCTAACCTAATGGATTATGTCCAATAAGTTATAACTTCATTCACAAACTAAATGAAATACTCAATAAACAATTCAAGCTGCATAAAAATTAAGCTTAATGCATAAACTAAATGGTTACTAACTCTAGTATTATGATTCTCTAGATGTTTCAATAAGGATTATACAATATATGTACATTATGTGGTAACTCAACATTCCTTAGCAGAACATTACAAAAAATACATAGATTAGGGATGAAAAGTGTAGTACATGAACCGAGATTCAATAGCTAAAACACAAATATATCAATGGAATATATTTCTTCAATATGGTCAAACAAAAGGAAGAAAAGAAAAATAATTAGATGTATCGCAACAAGATATAGGAATATCATCACAAACAAATAAGAAAACATAAGCAAGCATACATATAAAGAACCTATACACAACGTCAAGATGACCATGATCAAACAAAAAAATAATTTTCAGAATTCATGAAGCCAACAATCACTCCCATGAACAACAAAACTATTACAGAACAAAACAAATAAAGGTAGAACCAAAGTTATATATGAAATCAAATAAAAAAAATTGCTTGTCCAAGTCAAATCCCCCATTGAACTCTAAATATATTCTTCATAACTTGTGATAGATGACATGGAAAATTCTAAATGATTTCAAAAAGAGGAAATTGGACAAATTAATATCAATTAAATCTTTCTTCAGAGCTATAGACAAACATTTCTTCAGAGCTGCAAAAGCAATTTGGCATTCATTAGTCCAAACAAAATTCCACGTTCTTAGAAAGAAATCAAAACAAAAGAGATGCAAGTTTAGTAAATTGTTCACTAAATTGGCATTAATAACTAGCATGCCCAAAAAAAATGTGTAGACCTTTCTATGTATTTGGGATATGAAGATTTAAGATTACCTTAATCTTCATCGGGTCCACTTTGATACCTACAGCACAAATGTGATTCCTAGGAACAATACCTTGTTGAGTAAAAATGACATTTTTCATTATTGAGGGAAATGTTTGCTTCCAGCACAAATGTGATTCCTAGGAACAATACCTTGGTGAGTAAAAATGACATTTTTCATTATTGAGGGAAATGTTTGCTTCCTTACATTGTTTAAGTACTTTTTCCAAGTTTGCTAACGCATTGTCAAAGGTATTACCATAGACTGTAAAGTAATCCATATACATATCGACACAATCATTGATTAGATCGAAAAAGATACCTAACACAACCCTCTAAAAGGTGGTAGGTGTGTTGTAAAGTCTAAAGGGAAAGACTTGATAGGAAAATGTCCCCCAGGGACAAGTGAAGGTATTTTTATCCTAATCTTTGGTAGCAATTTGGATCTAATTATATCCGCTAAATCCATCATGGAAAGAGAAAAACTCCTTCATTGTTAATGTGTCAATGTTGGCGCAAAACTAAATAAGACCATGATTATTGTGCAGGTGTCAACAAAGGGTTCCACTGTAGTCTAGCATGCTGGCATATTCAATCCCTTGAAGGAGAAGGTATCACCTGAATCACTTCCTATGCCTGTTTTTTATGAGAAGAGTTAACTGCAAAGATAAACTAGAAGAGAACTCATTATGCCATTCATTGTATATTCATAAGCATTCATAACAAAGTCACGTAAACGATATAAAGCAAGGAACAGAGACAAAATACAACATCCATAGTATTCATGGTAAACATAGAAATTTTGGGACCCAATATGACTTCATTTCTATTAATCTCATGATATTCAATACAACACATGCAATCGGGTCTATAGTGTAAAATTAGTCACAACAGATCTAATGAACAAGTAAATCAATCACAACAGATGAACATAGAAAATATGGTGTAAAACTGTGCAAAACATGCAGCAGTGCTCAATATCCCAGTAAGGGTGAATGATTACAATAGAATACAGTAACAATGACTGAGCAATTCGAATTGCCTAAGGAGGTCATTCGAATCACTAAATGGAGTAGCTTGACTCCAACTAGAAGTCCTCATCATCAATCAGTGATGGTCATCAATGCACAAGAACCAGTCATCTAGGTGTCAATCTGAGTCTAACTGAGTGTAACATGTGTAACTGAAGTGTGTAGAATTGATATAGGGAAGTGGGCTCAGTGGAGGGCGCATGGGAGGCTAACTGAAGTCAGAACAAGTCATCTAGTCAATCTGGAGGTCCAACGGAAGTGAAACAGTCAGTCGGGAGTGAAACTAGCCTCAAATCAGGGAGAATCGGAGCTAACTGAGTGTAACTGAAGTGGAACTGCAGTGGTAGGTGAAGAAGTGCGCCCTTCTCTGGCAGTAGGTGAGAAGTGGGCGCCTTCCTGACTAGGAGGGCTAAAACTCTGAAGTAAGTGGCTCCCGGGTGCTAGAATAAGGTGGCTAAGGTGTTGGAGGCATCAACCTGGTGACTGGGATGCATGCAAAGTGCATGCAAACCCTAATTGCATGCAAGATCTTGAAAAAGATGATGTGGATATCCGAACACCCCCCCTCAAGCTAGACTATGATGTGCAAAAAATAATGTGGGGACCTGGTAACTAAGACCAAAGGTCACCCCAATACAATAATCCAAAAAATGCTGAAAATAAACTAAGTGAGGAAAGAGGGAAAACCCAATGGGAAGAAATCCCCCCCCTCAAGCTAAAGCATAATAAGGATCAATCTATCTCCACCATGATGGAACTCACGCCCAACAGTGAACGGAGGTAAGAGAACTTCTTCTCAGTGAAGCTCTTGGTGAAGATGTCTGCAATTTTCTCATCAGTAGGGCAATATTGCAGAATGATGGTGCGATCATGCACCAACTGTCGAATGTAATGCATATGAATCTCAATGTGTTTGGTCCTCTGCTGCTGAACTGGATCTATGGAGATCTTGATAGCACTTTGATTGTCACAAAATAGGACAGTCGAAGTAGTGCCACCAAAACCAAACTCGGAAAGAATACCCTGCAACCAAACTGCCTAAATGCAGGCATTGACTGCCCCTCGATACTCTGCCTCTGCTGAAGAAAGTGCAATGGTTGCTTGCTTTTTGCTGGACCAGCAAATAGCACCATGACCAATCATGAAAACAGAATCGGAAGTGGACTTCCGATCAATGCTATCACCTGCCCAATCTGAATTAGTAAAACCAATGAAATCAAGCTCAGAATCTGCAGCATACTGTATGCCAAAATGTTTCGTACCTTGCACATACTACAAGATCTACTTGGCTGCCCACCAATGAAGCTCATGGGGCTGCTGCATATACCTTGACATGGCACTCACGGCATATGAAATATTAGGCCTTGAGTGTGTCAAATAAAGTAGTGAACCAATCAACTGTCGATACATACTGCAATCTGCAAGCGGTGTAGAATCTCCCTCCTCAAGACTGATTCCTGAGAGGAATGGGAATGGGGCTGCCTTACATTCAGCCATATTAAACTTCAATAATAGGTCGGAAGCATATTTTTGCTGATATATAGTGATCCCATCAAAATTTTGAGCTATCTCCAAGCCCAAAAAGTGACTCAACAAGCCCAAATCGCTCATGTCAAAAGCTAGATTTAAGGCAGTTTTTAGCTTGTTTATTGAAGTAAGAGTGCTACCAGTAATGAGAAGATCATCAACATAAAGTACAATAACCAACAAATTACCTTTAACTTGCTGAAGATACACATTCGGATCAGATTTGCATCTTTGGAAATTCTGAGAAAGAAGGAAGGAGTCCATCTTTGCGTACCAAGCTCTTGGGGCCTGTTTTAACCCATACAAAGATTTCTTCAATCTGCAAACTAATGATGGATCTGATGTGTAGCCCTCTGGCTGCTGCATATATACCTCTTCAGCAAGGTCTCCATGTAGAAATGCACTCTTCACATCCATGTGGTGCACTTCCCAGTGCTTGGATGCGGAAATAGCCAAAACAAGGCGGATGGAATCCATCTTTGCAACCGGTGCAAAGGTCTCAGTGTAGTCTACTCCTTGGACTTGGGAGAAACCTTTTGCCACCAACCTTGCTTTGTATTTGCTGATAGAGCCATCAGCAGCAACTTTCGTGTGGTAGACCCATTTACACTTCACTAATTTTCTTCCAGGTGGAAGAAAAACTAGCTCCCATGTGTTGTTCTTTTGAAGAGAACTGTACTCTTCATCCATGGCACTTTGCCATCTCGGATCTCGGTGGGAAGAATAGTATGATGTGGGATCTAAACCAGCCATCAAATAAAAAATCTCAGGAAGTAATGGATCAGCAATAGAAAGAGCCATACCTGCTCTTTGAAAGTCTGCTCTTGTTCGTCTCGGATCAGCAGGATTTCCAAGGTTCGAACCAGCAGATTGGAGAGTGTTTTGGGCTCACTTTGGTAACTAAGGAGGATCATAATGGTTGGATTCCGAACCTGATATTTCATGATCATCATGTGCTGCTAAAATATCAGAAATATCAGAACTCATACCTTCATTATCGTTGCACGGATCTTCTTCAGGTGAAGGCGGTGAATCGACAGTCTCTTCCTCGACTAGTTGCAATTCTTGAAGCGGTTCTTCAAATTGCACACTGCGCTCTATGAATATATTTTTAGATCTGATATCCATGAGTTTATATGCTTTTGATTCTTCCCCATATCCTATCAGTATGCACTCAATACTTTGTGGATCCAAAGCTCGTCTCTTTTTGGAAGGAATTCTAGCCCATGCAGTAGAGCCAAAAACTCTCAAATTTGACACATCTAGTTTGTGACCAAAGAATGCTTCGAAAGGAGTCATACCTTTCACGAATGAATGTGGAACACGGTTCTGTATGTATGCAGCAACATTGATTTCTTCAGCCCAAATATTTGAGCCAAACCTTTTGAGTCAATCATGCATGTAGCCATCTCTTTCAATGACCGATTTTTCCTTTCAGCTACACCGTTCTGCTGGGGTGTGTAGGGAACTGTATGTTGCATCTGAATTCCACTTTGGGCACAAAGTTGCAGCAACTTAGCATTGATATATTCTCCACCATTATCAGATATAAGAGCTTTGATCTTGCTCTCAGTGGCAGTCTCAACAGAAGCCTTAAAATCCTTGAATTTTTCAAGCACTTCTGACTTGTTTTTGAGAAAGAATACCCATGTAAAGCGGGAAAAATCATCAATAAATGTCAAAACATACCTTGAACCATTTAATGATGTATGGGTCAGTGGACCACTGATATCAGAATGTATCAAGCCCAAAACTGTAGAAGCTCTGCTAGCTTTGCCGCGGTCGAATCTGTGCTCGGGGTGCTTCCCAATAATGCAACCAGTGCACATTCCCTTCGAGGAACGGAGTTGTGGAAGACCATCTACCATGGAATTGTTTGATAGCAGTAGCAAATACTTATAATTAAGATGTCCAAATCTTTCATTCCAAATCCTACTAACCTCATTACCATGTGTGCGAAGAGCAGTGGGCTTTGCAAGCGGAATAAAGTGTGAAAACTCATAGCATTTTGCAATGTGGTTTGCCTTTCCGACTGCAACAAGTCTTCCACTTTTGATATCAGAAATTTCAACTGTATTAGGGTTGAATGTAACTTGCTTCGGTTCACCAGTGTGTGTCATTTGATACACAGGAAGAAGATTTGAAGCCAAGGAAGGCACATAGAGAACATTCTGAAAGCTTCCATGATCTACATGAATCGTACCTTTTCCCTTTGAAGAAATTTTTGAGTCATCTCCCAAATGGATAGGGATGGAACTGTTTGGATCGAATGAAGAAAAATAATCAATATTTGCAGCCATATGATTCGATGCACCCGAATCTATCAGGAGAGTAGTGGGCTTCGAAACAGTTGCCATGAGTGCTTGTCCTCTTTCATGATCATCATTCCTATCCTTCTTCCTTGCACCGTCAGGAAGAGTTATGTTGTTCTTTCCCAAAAGGAGGGCCATTTGATCTATATTCTTCTTCATACATGAACTTTCGGGATGAAAGCCACGGTTGCAATAAGTACATTTAGATTTTTGGTTACCTTCTTTGCCCTTTTGCTTGAACTTTGAACTGGATGGTGCATCCGTCTGTTTTCCTTTCTCTCTTTGCTTGTGAGGTTCGAATTTGGGCTTCTCCTTCTTTTGCTTTCCTTTACCATTCGAGATCTTGGGTCCTTGAACATATAGGGCTCAATCTTTGGAGCTTATGGACCCCATTTGAATCAACTTGTCATGCTCTTTTGTGACAGACTCAATGAAGGCATTCAAGGTAGGCATCTTCCAATTCGGAGTAGTTAGCCGACCGGAATTGAAAGTAGAGACAAATACCGAATAATCTTTACCAAGCTTGCTGAGAATGGAGAGGATCAATTGTTTATCCTCTTTGATAACTCCACTGTTCTTCAACTGCAAGTTCAAGTTCTTGAATTTTGTGAAGAATTCATTAATGGTCTCGAAATTCTCAGGACTAAGGGCAATCAATTCATTCTCTAATTGAAAAGCCCTAAGCTCGTCCTGCTTGCCAAATAGTGTTTCAAGTTGCTCCCATATAGCTTTTGGATTCTTCAATCCGCTGAGATGGAAGTGAAGATCTTTGGAGATGGAGAGACAAAGAAGACCATAAGCTTTATCAAGCTTGTTGTAGTGTTTGGTTCTATTTGACAAGGTGTTTGGCTCCAATTCAAGACCAAGACTGACTCGGTAGTAACCTTTTGAACGTAATATGATCTCCATATCATCTTTCCAATCAAAATAATTGAATGGGGTGAGGATAGGCTTTGAAGAAGAGTATTCCATTGCTAGGAGCGAGTGCACACTGATGTAGAGAAGCTTGCAAGGGCAGAGTAGCGAATACAAATGATGGAGACAATAACTTGCAAATCACAATAAACCAAGAACAATGATGTCGAACAATCCACCCTTTTAGAGTTGCATCACACCTGGGATTGGAGATCAAACAATGTTGAATGGGTCCAATGTATCAGATCCAGGATTTATGTGGAAACTCAAGCTTCTGGAGTGGTATTGGATGTATTTTCAAGCTTTGCATGCATAGGAGCGAATGCCCTTGAGATCTTTCATGCCAAAAATTTTTGCAATTTTTTAGCAATTCACTCAAATCTTCTTGTAGAAACACCTGTAGAAAATAGATCTTGTCCCTGCAATGGCTCTGATACCATGTAAAATTAGTCACAGCAGATCTAATGAACAAGTAAATCAATCATAACAGATGAACATAGAAAATATGGTGTAAAACTGTGCAAAACATGCAGCAGTGCTCAATATCCCAGTAAGGGTGAATGATTACAATAGAATATAGTAACAATGACTAAGCAATTTGAATTGCCTAAGGAGGTCATTCAAATCACTAAATGGAGTAGCTTGACTCCAACTAGGAGTCCTCATCATCAATCAGTGGTGGTCATCAATGCACAAGAACCAGTCATCCAGGTGTCAATCTAAGTCTAACTGAGTGTAACATGTGTAACTGAAGTGTGTAGCACTGATATAGGGAAGTGGGCTCAGTGGAGGGCGCATGGGAGGCTAACTAAAGTCAGAACAAGTCATCTAGTCAATCTGGAGGTCCAACGGAAGTGAAACAGTCAGTCGGGAGTGAAACTAGCCTCAAATCAGGGAGAATCGGAGCTAACTAAGTGTAACTGAAGTGGAACTGCAGTGGTAGGTGAAGAAGTGTGCCCTTCTCTGGCAGTAGGTGATAAGTGGGCGCCTTCCTGACTATGAGGGCTAAAACTTTGAAGTAAGTGGCTCCCGGGTGCTATAATAAGGTGGCTAAGGTGCTGGAGGCATCAACCTAGTGACTAGGATGCATGCAAAGTGCATGCAAACCCTAGAATTTGCATGCAACCCCTAATTGCATGCAAGATCTTGAAAAAGATGATGTGGATATCCGAACATATAGCCATCATCTTCAATCTGTGGAATGACCTATTGCAGAACTTGATACATTGGCAAAAAATCACAATCCCATGACCTACATACAAAACCCAAAACTTAGAACTTGTTGATGCACTACCTTCAGTTTTTTGCATGGTTGATTCTCTCCTCACTGGATGATGTCTGGATGCCTTCATTCCTTATGCTTTTATATTCGCAGGAGTGAACCTGATATGGTTGCAATATTCAATGGATTTCGCAACTTCCACCTCGTTATCTATGTAGTATTTCATGGATATGGTCCAACAACGGAAGGAGCCAATACGCGATGTGCATCCTTAGGCCTCGATCCTTCAAACAAAGGAGTCAACTCTAGAACTTATGTGATGGTGCAGCTCCTAAAGGCTTTGAATTCTTCACCACTTTCCCCTCAAGATGTTAGCTCAAACTATGAAATCCTGGGCCTTCTCACTATTTGGAGTAGTGGGATTCTGCTGCTCTAATTGTATCCACTCTATATCCACAAATAGGTTCAATTGTTTTAATTGGAGGTATGTTGTTTGCACTTCTAGTTTTAACTTGTAGAGGGTCTTCTTGGTGGAAACGAATTTTTCATGTAGTTGATCAAGCTCATCGTCAACTTGTTGTACCTCCTCATACTTCCATTGCTTCTCTAGAGGATTAGTGATAGTCTTGGCTTCTCATGCAAGGCATCTATTGGCCATTGTTTCTTTACCAATACGCCAACCCAATCATTCAAGGCAGAGAATATTTCTTGGTTGGGGTTGGTTGTTTGTTGCTGGTAGTCATGAGTGTTGAAGACTTCTTGGATTAATGAAGGAAATTGCACCATCAATTGTTGTTGTTGTGTGTCTTCCTGGCTTCTTATTGTTTCCACCTCTTTTTGTGATTATTCTTTGTCTACTTCCAATGACTCGTAGAGGATCTAAAGGCTATCTTCTGGGGTGCCAAGAGATACCTCTTCAGGTGCAACAAAGACATGTTAGTGTACTACTTTTAGCCACATCTACTTCTTTTGGTCATCGAGGGTTGTGATAGTGCATTCCACAACAACACAAGCCTAATGTTCATGGTTCCTTTCTTCAATAGCATCTACCAATTGGATCCTAGCCTCTTTGTATGCTTGTTGAAGGGATGCGTGTTCATTTCAATTGTGACTAGTCTGTGTTCTGCTTCTTCTATTGTGCTTTTGATCTGCTCAAACATCCAAGATAAAGAAACAAAAAGGATCACACTTTGCTGTCAAGGATAAGATGAAGAGATGAACAATGCTGAAAGAACAGAGATAATCACAACATATGCTTAAAATAGGAAGGAATGCCAGAACCAAGCTGCCCCACAACTCTTCACAAATACACAAGAAGTAAAGTAAGCATAGAGCAAGAAGTGAAGGAGAAAGTAAAAAAGTGGACAAACTCGACTATTTTTTTGTCTATATTTTTTTATAGTTCTACTTGGTTGATAGGAATTTTGACCATGGAATTTTTTTCTAAGAGTTATAGTCCATTTTAAAATTCATATTTTAGAAAATTAAGTAGATCAAAAGTGAATTTTACCTCACCTTTAACTCTTGCCACCCCAGCCTCATAATGTTTTCTCTATTATCTCCTCTGGATAATATGTTTAGTTTCCACTACTTTAGAAAACAATTTATTAAATTGAATTATTTGAAAATTATAAATTAATTTTCGATAATATATTTAGTTTCCATTGTTTAAGAAAACAATTTATTAAATTGAATTATTTGAAAATTAAAAATAAATTTATTTCATATAACAATTATTGTTGAATTTTGATTAATTTAATTTTTTTATATGATGAATTTTATATAATTTTATTTAAAAATTTTAATGAAAACATATACTTATAGATATGACAAAATTTATCATTCTTGAAAAATTTATCATTTTATGTTATTGTGTAGTATAGTTTACTTTTTCCATTTACATATTCAATAGTTATGAAGTGTAGAAGTTGGCTATCATTATTAAGTGTAGAAGTTGACCAGCTCCTAAAAGGTTGAGGTGCTTCGTAAAAACGATCATTCCGAGTCCCGGCGCGGCTCTATCGTGGATCGATCCCTTCACATTCTGCTTCCATTTAACCATCCGTTTTGGGCGGGTCTGACATGATTCACGAACATGTTGAATCGATAAACCTGTGATTCGGAGCACGGAGCAATTTGGATATTGAAATTAAAGTGCGATCAGGACAGGGGGCTTTAATCTATCAGAGGAAGGACAATGTCCAGCTCAGATCCCTAAATATAGGCTTCTGCTTCGTCATTGACAGTTTTCGTCTTGTGCTACAGATCAGTATATTGGAGGCAATTTCAATAGCCACATTCTTCACAGGTTTCTCGCCATTTCTCGGTCGCTTTGGTTGCGTGAAAACGCGTATTTCGCATTTCAAAGTTAAAACCTCGTTAGTCGCTTTTATTTTCCGATCTTTGAGGTTTTGACCATCTAAAATCAGTAAATTTTGTAAATATCAGAGAATTTGAGTTTAAGCTGTCACATTTGGATTAATTCAAGAGCGGTTGCACCTGTAAGTAGTATGCTCAGCCGACGCATCTGGAATTTTGCAATCTTTTAACTGTATTCGTTTATACATCGAGCGTTGAACTTCGATTGCGGTAATATGTGGCTTAATTTTCCAACTTTGGTCAAACGTAGCAGAAAATAACCCTTTCTCATAATTTACTACTTTAGTTTAGACAATTCATGGCTATATTTTAGGCCAATAAATTTGTAGCTCTTTATTTTCTTTTCCTTGGATATACTATCAGTATATCCTCAGCATTTTGGATTCTGTGTCAATGCTGGAATCTTTGAAGTTGATGTTATTCTTGTAATTTCCCAAACAAATGCTCGTTTTAAGCTTCTTGATATAAAGAAGAATTTGCACGGCTTTTTAGTTATGAAAATCTGGTTGATCTCCAAGTTGAAAATCTTGCTAAAATAATTCGCTCTCGTAAAAAAACAATTCTCCTGCCAAAATAGCAAGATTTAATACTTTTCCAATCTTCTGTAACTGCGATTTAATGCTTTCACAAAGGATTTGTCCCTTAAATTTCACTTAAATTGGAAAATTTTTAAGCAGTCCTGTTTTTGTAATGAAGCTTTAAGGATTTTATATAAAAATAACTGAATTCTATAGAAATTTATGTGAGCATCGAAATCTCTTTGTATTCCATTTGACAAAAAGCATATTGACGCTTAAATTTTCCAAGAAAGATCCCTGTATCAATTTTTAGTTTAACACAGGTGTGCTGTTTGATTGTGAAGCAGCAGATTGACAAAATGAATGATCGTTTTATTGAAATCCTTAAAAAACAGTGCGAATCTTAAGGAGAATGCTACGAAGGATTTAAAGGTGGGATACGATGTGGAATAGTAGGCATTCACAAAGAAGCCTGGAGAATGAAGAAAAACCAACAAAGATGAAAGCCTAGGTGTGGAGAATGAAGGAAAATCAACAAAGGTTAAAATATAGAGCACTCTTTTAGTTGTTAAGAAAGACAAGAAGATCAACATCCACATTACTATAAAAGAAGATGAAATAATCAATAATATTCACAAAATCATTAATCAATTAAACATAGTTAGAAACTAACAACTAAAACAAATTGGAGAAGTTACAATAACAATCTATGGATCAAATGATAAAAAATGTTACAACAACTAGATATCAATGATTATGACTAAAAATAATTGGATTTAGATGCATGGATCATCATTAATGGTAGCAAAACAATCTCATAAAAGGAAATCTTATTATTTGGCTTCATCACATGTAAAACCCTTTAACTATGACATCATCCCAAGAGTGGTATATATGAGATTTAATGTATATGCAATGGAATAAGATATATATGTAATAGGGATTGACTTAATAAAGGACCCACATGTGGAATTAGTGAGAATAAGTATATATAAAGGTCAATATAGTCATATTTGTATATGAACATATGATTTGGCTATATGAATGTATTTGATGATTTTGGAGAAAGTTCTTTGGAAATTGTGCTTCATGTGAACACATCTTGTATACATTATGTGTACTTGAGTTTATTATGATATTTTAAGGTTTTGGCACATAACAACAAACACATGGTCCAGATGCTCCAAGTTGTCCTCACTATTGTTCAAAATCCAAGTATGTCGTCAAGGTACACAATCACAAGTGAGTCAAGATATGGTTGTACCACTTTGTTGATCATCCTTGTGAACATTGCAAGGGCATTAGTAAGAATATACTATCCACTATGTTAGTTGAAAGGGAACTTTACTTATGAAAGTCAAGTGGGTTTCTTAACTTGCTTATGAGTGACAATTTCCCCATTTACATTAGAAATCAAGGTCAATATTTGTTTTTCCAAAGCAAGAAAAACCATATAGTTCTCATGGTTATTAGCATGGCTTCTATTAATACAATATCAAGACCTCAATGTGCAACAACATCATTGTGTGTAGACAAAACCTAGCCACTTGAAATAACCTATTGATAGTATGTAAGCGGGAAAACTTCCACTCTTGCCAGATGCCTCTAGGTCTTAGGTCATTAACTTGTTTCCTTATGTCCAAAGAAAATGAACTATTAACCAATCATAAGCAATTTTAGGTTATACTTTAGGGACAAAAGTCAACTTTAGCCTATATATTATTTGCAAGAATGTCAATATCTCGTACTATCATCATTAAAGCTACCTCAATAGGGTCATGTGTCTTCAAGTAGCATCTAGCCTTGATCCCATATGTGAAACCAAATACTTATCCTTAATAATGAGGTAATTATAGCTATATAATTCATATGATAATATTGAAAACAAAAAGTTGTTAATATCATGAGATAACCTTTTGACCTTTTATTCTTCTAATTTCCTTATCTTACTCTTTTTATTTTTTTATCATTATTCCCATCCTCCTTTTATGAATGAGATAGATTTTCTTATTTTAGAACTCAAGTCTACATGGCACTTAAATGAATGTTGTATAGGCCAAGTTTCACTCCTACGCACTCTTTTATATATATATGGAATAGTAAATGATACAAATTGCAAAAAGAAACAAACTCTCATGTCCCTCATGCTTGTGGGAGCTTATGTTCTTGCTTTCTATATTAATTGATTTTGCATGTTCTCAACATGTATAAAGATGGTAAGAACACTCCATTTACCCAACTACTTTAAAAAATTTAAGTAGATTTGATGAACTCCCAAGATACATGCATATGGTTGAGTACTAAGAACCTTTAAAAAAAGGCCATGACCCTTTTAGAAAAAGGCGAAAGGAAATGGGGATCACTCGATGTATAGAGAAATGAAGTCACCATGTCAAAACAAACAATGTAGGAAAAAGTCTTAGTCACAAGGTGCAAACATTGATGATCATTAGAAACAACCACCTCCAAGGCATAAGAAGAAAATTGACACATTGAAATATATCACTCTTGGGGTCTGACTATTATGACTATTACAATTAGATGTAACATGACAACACAAACAATAAGATCAAAACATTGAGGAGTTCCACACTCCTAATTAGATATTTCTTTGCACTCCTCAATAGAATCTTGGTAGAGTATCAGTTGAGGAAAGGCTTGTATCGATCCTAGATCGGCACTAATACCTCCTCTTCCATTCCAATTGGTGAAGATCAACCCGATCAACATCAACATGTAAGGCCTAAATTAGATTATCAACTCTAGATTACATTTTCCCCATATGTTGTCCCCAACATAATAATGTTGGCACAGTATGAGGCAACAACATGGCCATATCCTCTTGTGTTAGAGTTAACAAAACCTCATGTCCAAAGTTCTACCAAAGAAGGAATTTACCAAATTAACCTAGTTTATATAGAGTCCCTACCAAATATATCATTTGAACCTTTAAGTGAGTATGATTTTGGTTTCAAGTTAGGGAGATTATGGTTTAGTTATATGAAGAAAATGTGTGTTAGTTATGGATATTGATGGTTAATGTTGCACTATTGTGATACAATAACACAAAACACCATTTGTTACAGTAACACAACAACATAATTTTAAACTCTAACACAGTTCATATCTATAAACTTTGCCATAATAAATAAACATAACAACATGTTCATGATGGGATTGAACCACACTCATCCACTTATTGTGGCATATATTCTCAATCTTAATTTATGTTTGGAGGAACTAGAGAGGCTAGTTTTAGTTATTGTGAACAACACCCCCTTTTTTAAGCAAACAATGTCGCCAATGCTTCATAGTCGTAAATTGCATCATTTAGAATAATGCTTAAAATATTCTCAAAGTGGTATGAAATGGATCTTCACTATTACATCAATATCATGCTAATAGCATACCTGAAGGAATCCAACTTGATGTCAAAGACTTGTTGAATGTTAACTAAGAACATAGCAAGAGCACTCACAACTCAACACTTGATCTCTTCAAATTCTTCTTATTATGTTGTGTCCCAACTAAAATGTACTTGGTTGTATTTTAGTGCATTAGAGGGTGTACAACATGGGAATAAACCACAATAAATTTCCTTAGATAGTTTTCCATTCCAATAAAAATTTCATAGGTCATGATCAATGGTCTTCATTAGTGTCCATGTACAATTGCTAAAATATTCACAAAATCCATTTTATGTTAATATTGGTTTATATGAAATTTAAGATAAACAAGTTTTATCTATTAAGAATATTCATTTTTTATGTTTACAAGTAATCTTTCTCATCATAATTCAACACACTTCATCCCAATGCTCCAAGTTGTCCTTGCTAATTTACCAAAAACATGCCATCGATGTACAAAATCATAAAAGAATAAAGATACACTTAGCAACACTTTGTTTATCATCTTCATAAACTTTGTAAAAACATTAGTAGGGCCATAATTTCAGCTTAGTTACGACAAGGTTGTATTCTCAATTCACCTTTGATACTTCACCCACTTAAACTAAAAATGGGTCACTTTCTCCTCCATGTGGGTATCGTGAGAATTCATAAACTATTATTAAAAAGAAGTTGCAAATAGTATAATGGGAAGTGTGATCATGTAAACTAGAAATGGGTCACTTTTTCCTCCATGTGGGCATCATGAGAATTCATAATATTAATATTAATATTAATTAATACGTGGTTGCAAATATTGTTACATATTGTTACATTAAGAGTGGTGGTCATGTGTTTTACAACTTAATTTAATTTTAAAATTTTACAACTTAGTTTAATTTTAAAATTTATACCAAAATTAAAATGATCTAGATGGATGTCCGTGGCCATCCACCGATTCCACTAGCTTAAAACAATTTTCTATTTTGGTAAACTTTTAGTAGTTTTCTACAGTTTTTCGGGTCTTAAACTTTTGGGGTCATTTTGAGGCCCTAAACAATGTTGTTTGGGTCTGCAGCGGCCCAAACAATAAATGTAGACTTTTGCCTATGCCGATCCACTACTTCTGGGCTATATATTTCCAACGGTCCAATGATTGCCCCAAACAAAGATTGTATGCAAAAAGTTATGACCCTAGGGAGTTGAGGGTTCTTGCCCTCATGTTTATAATAATAGGTCATTTCGGCCTATTTTTGTATTAAGCTTTTCATAATAGATTGATTGTATTTCAAGCTTTCCTGGATTCCTTCGAATAGCAGAAAGGTGATTAATTTCCTGATGGATGTAACCCTCTAACAAATGGTGAACCATCTCTTTAAAAAAAAAGATGTAGTCATCACATCTCTTGTGAGAGATAAGCTATCACCATTCTAGCTACTTTATTTTACAATCTATTCTATTTCTGCCATTTAATAAAATTTGTGTTTACTATATTACTGTGTTTACATATATCCGAATCATAAAAAAAATGAAATGTAACCCATTAAAATCATATAAAAAACCACTACCACCAAGGTAGAAGAATGACACATAGGCGCTGCCTGCGAATAGCTTTATGCCTTCGGGAAGTTGCAAAAGCTAAACGGACCCAAGACATTGTGTTCAGGCACAGTTGAGAGACAGTGGTGATGAACTTTGCAAACCGAGGTCGATCCACTATATGAGTCTGTAATGTCTATAATATTGCTGCAAAGTTAATGAAAGCTTGAAGTGTTTGGGAGATCCTGGCGTGGTTGGTGTCAGAGCCAGTCCAAGAGCAATTTTCAATTAAGCGACTATTCTAGTAATATTCATGCTTCAATCTTATGTATGATTTATAAATCTGCTGCAACATCATCTCTGTGTATGCTATTGGTTGATCTGTTGGTTTTAAACACTCTATTAAACAGTATCCTGTATGCGGTGGAAATGACCGCTGAGCGGATTGTAGGAATCCAAAAGGTGTAAGAGTCAGTTCCGACGTCGTAGCAGTAAGGCCCGCCAGAGTTAGGGGAGTAAGTCTACAAGGTTTCTGGAAGACTAAAAGTCATCCCTCACCTTTTCATTTAAAATGGATCCTACAATGGATGTTGTTTCGCTGACCCATTTAGAGTGTGAATCAGCGAATGACACAGAAGTTTCACTAGCAGAACGTCGTAATCAATCTTTTAATCCTTGTTCTTCAGGAAATGATGAATCCTCATACATAACTATAAATGACCAGAACCCTTCAGAAAACTGCCAATTGCCCCAGATCTTACCGAGAGATGTATACAGGCTTAATTGGTGGAATTTATATTCTGTCACTCAAATTAAAGTGTCTAGCATTGATGTTGCATTTACAGATAATCAAGAGCCTATTCATATCAGTTTACTTGACAAAGAACAAATTGATTGGGCACGATCTAAAAAGTTTAAATATGCTCATTTTGGTGCAGTCAAGTTAGGCCTTGGTCCCTTGGTACGCCCGCGTCTTGCTGTGTCTTCTTTATGTTGTATTGTAGATACGTGTCACAATAAGTTTTCCGATGCTGTAATAGGCGGCTTTACAGCCCCATTACATGATGGTCCCGCTTTCGGAACCATTTATCCCAAATTCTCTGTGAGTCTAGATGATCCACACATCTATAACATTCTGAAAGCTTATATTCTACCCAAATGGTTTGACATGCAGAATGGCTCCCGAATTATCCAGTTAAAGGGTGGTGTATGTGTCCATTTTGGTAATGACACCCTTCCTCAGTTGCGATCCCATGTTCACCAGAGTTCTGCAGACTGCAGCGTGGTGGAACAACCAAATGCTAAATCAAAAAATGCAACTCCAGTTACATTTAACTGGACTGGAATAAATTACCCTCAGTCTTGGGAATTAAAATATTCAGAGTTGAGACATGGTGAAAGAGTAGCTGCTACCATGAACCCAAAACCTTTAATCTATGATGAAGCATCCTGCTCCTTCCGGTCAGCCCAAGAAGAGCCAATAAAAAGATTTGGTCCTCCCTTGATCAAGTCAACGTCCATATCCTCGTACAGCAATGCTAAGCTTCAAGCCATGTCGGATCAGTTGTCCAAACAGTCTTTAACTGAGTCTTCCAGTACTGTAAATAACCCTTCTTATATAGGTCTTTCTGATTTTGAGCACAGAGGGCAACATGCTGATTGTCCAGCATGCAAAAAAAAAAAAAAAAAATTGTTGCAAAAAGGTAAGTAGAAAGAATCTGCTTCTCTCCATGAATTTCCCAGTCTAGGAATGTTCTCCCTTCCTAGAGACAAAGGAGGTGTTGAGGTAACAAATACTTCAGGGCAAAAATCATTCATCCCTGGTAGAAATCTTCCCATTGAATCTGCTTTCAGACAATATGCTTCATATGGTACGACTCGAAGAGAGTTCTTACCTACAAAATCTTCAGTCGCAGATCAATTTGTCTCAGATGAAATTAAGTTAGCCAATTGGGGAAACTTGCAAGCAAATCTCACTGCAAGGAATTTAGATGATATGGCTAATGATATCCTGTTACTCAAACATAGATGTTCTATTCAGAGAGAACAGTTGGATAAAGTAGTCACTAAACTTGAGCTGTTAGATCACCTGCTTCATGATACGACCCAAATAGGAAAGGCAGGTAAGTGAAGCTTCGCAGAAGCTAGAAAGAAGAATGGCAGTATTGAGCGATCTAAGCTCTAAGACACAGGAACTTAAACAAAAACAATATGTTGTTCCTGATCATGTACTTAAACTTGCCAAAAAGGGTCATCACAAGTCAGCGTCATTAGGACAATTTAATGTCATTCCTGATGAGGAAAAACCGGAATGGGATTTCAGTGAGAGTGATGCTATTAAACAGGATATTGAAGAATGGATCACTGAGTTTAAATCTTTCAGACCAGTACTTGATCCAAAATATATTGGTGATTTAAATATGATGGAAGAATCTTCTAACATAAGAAGATTAGAGGCCCCTCGTTTTGAAGAGTTTGATACCCATATGCCTGATGCTACTTCTGCATCTGCTCCTCCTCCAGATGTTTTTAATTTTGGCATTAACTCAATGAATAATCCGATCACTCAAATTCCAGAACAGCCAGTCCTTAATATCCAGTGTCAGTCCCGTGAAGAAATTAAGAATGCTATTCAGTTGTTAACCCATTGGATATTATATAAAAAACAACAAGATCATAACCTAACAGGTCAAATGTTAGGAACACAATTAATTGTTGGTTTGTCAGGACTAGCCTATGAGTGGTGGCGATGGTTGCCACAAGAAATAAGAAATGAACTGTTATCTGCAGATGATGCAGATGAACAGATTCTCTCTGCACTCGGCAGATAATTTTATGGTCCAGAGGGTGGCGAAGACTACGATCACTTAGCCTCATTATTCATTTCAGCTAGGTTATGTGATCTAAGCAAAGCAAAAGAATATTTCTGCTACATGCATAAATTACTTATCTCCTCTGGAAAATCAGGAAATCCAACCTACCTAAAACATTACTTGAGAAGCTATCCAGGTCATGTTCCAGATGTAGTAGAACAAGCTCTCAAGGATAAAAAGGTAGAATTAAGAAGTCTCTCTCTTGCACAATTGCATAATCATATTCTTGAAACATGGCAAGAGCACTGTCTGGATAAGCGTGTTTCTAAAGATTTTAAGAGGCATCAGAAGATGTTTTCTGCATCCTTCTGCAAGGATGTAGCAAAAATGCCTGATTGGGGGTGTGGTGCCCATAATAGAGGTCACTTTGGCAAAGGAGGTTGCCATTGTGAAAAAAGAAAGAAACACAAGAAGTTTTATACTTCAGAATCCAGGTATCATCCAGATCGCCCATACAAGCATAAATCCAAACATCGCTACAAAGAATACAAAGATAAAAAGCCTTACAAGAAGCACAAATACAAATCCAAGAGATATGTGAAAAGAAGGCATGAAAAAGGAAAAGGTGATGTTTGTTTTATATGTGGTAAATCTGGCCATTGGGCAAGCAAGTGTCCAGAAAGAAAGTCCAAGCCCAGGTTAGCAGCCTTATGTGAAAAACTTGACCCAACATGGTGGAATTTGTACAAAGTCTCTGCTTCTTCCCCAGATCCGTCTGATGAAGTAATTTACTTACCTGAATCTGAGTCTGAATCCTCTTCTTCTTGTACAGAGAGTGAAGAAGATACTCCAGCTTTAGCTAAATGTGGTCAGTCCTCATCTTCCTCATCCGAGTTTGATTCTGACAGTGAACCACATTTAGGGGGGTGTGAGAAGCCTGAATTTGATTTTGCTTTGTATATGTTTTCTAGTTCTGTTTCTCCTTACCAGATTGAAAAACAGATTGCTGCATTAGATTTGAAGTTGTCTACTATTCCTGTATATAGACATGTAGAAAGAACAAAGTTAAGAGAAGAAAAGAAAGCTTTGCAATCACAGTTGTAAGCTTTGACAGAGGCAAAAGGGAAATGAAAAGAAAAGACTACTGTAGCATTTAATCCAGTAGAATTATACCAATAA
The DNA here is from genome assembly GCA_027924585.1 of Larix kaempferi. Taxonomy (NCBI): domain Eukaryota; kingdom Viridiplantae; phylum Streptophyta; class Pinopsida; order Pinales; family Pinaceae; genus Larix; species Larix kaempferi. The sequence goes on from BSBM01000807.1 coordinate 4,714,801, forward strand.
TACCCTGGTAGCCATAGAGACAGACAAGCACACAGAAGTGATAGAGAGAAGTATTTGAGAGTGCAGTTGAAAGAGAAACAAGCAAAGATAAAAGAATTGCTAAAAGAAGTTGATGCCATAAAGCATGCTCTTATTGTTTTGCTCCAAGAGAAAGATCAATCTTCAGATGAAGAATTATCCAAAGAAATAGAAAGAGTGTGTGGTCAGCCAGAAACAAAGGAAGAGTCACCAGAGTCTTCCCCAGAAAGATCTCCTTCTCCCCAGTCACAAAGTATAAGTCTGCTTGGAGCTTTGTCAGGTCCTAAATTGTTCATTACCTTAGATTTCTGTCCTGATGAATTTAGACCTTACCCTGTCCAGTGTCTGATTGATTCAGGATGCCAATTCAACCTTGCTAAAGGTAATGCAATCCCTTCATTCTATTGGGAATCAACAAAAGAATTTGGTTCAGCCATTCAAGGAACACCTGTGCACTTGACTGGTAAAATTAAGGATTTCCCAATATCTCTGTCTGGTGTAAAAAGTTCAGTCTCTCTTTTCAGATTGGATGCAGTCCGAGAGGATTGTGTTTTAGGTTCAGAATTTTTAATGAAGGTCAGTCCATTTTCCTTTGATACCCAAAAAATGATATTTTCCTGTACAGTTAATAATGAGTCTATTTCCCTTCCACTGAGTCACAAATTTGTACAGCGTTGTAAACCATTACCTTCTCAGAGTCACCCAGTTCAGTCCAAAGCCTCACTGAATAAAATGGAAAGGTGTATTTCTTATGCAGAAGTACACAGTGAAATGTTTCTTGCAGGGATCACAGAAAAGATTAAAAAAGATTGTTGTTCAGAGAGCCCAAATGCTTTTTGGACAAGGGAAAAATATTTTGTATCCCTTCCTTTTGATCCATTGCAAAAGATTCGGCCTATGAAAGCCTCTGCTAGATTGATGAGCCCAACAGAAAGAGATTTATGTTCTAAAGAAATTCAAGAGCTTTTGAGTAAAGGACTAATTGAACCTTCTAAAATTCCTTGGGCATGTCGTGCTTTCGTGGTAAATAAGCACTCAGAGCAGAAGAGAGGTAAGCCAAGGTTGGTGGTTAATTTTAAGCCACTGAATGCTGTGTTGCAGAAGATCAGGTACCCATTACCTGATAAAGCAAGCTTGTTGCAGAAAATTACAGGTTGTTCGATCTTCAACAAGTTTGATTTAAAGTCCGGGTTCTATCAGATTGGCATTGAAGCCAAAGACAGATATAAAACTGCATTTGTTGTCCCTCATGGACAATACCAATGGAAAGTCCTACCTTTTGGAATAAACAATGCACCTTCAGAATTCCAAAAGCGTATGGAAGATATTTTCAGAGATATTCCTTGGTTAGCAGTGTTTATAGATGACATTCTGATTTGTTCAAAGAATTTACAGGAGCATCTGAAACACTTGCAGTAGTTTTATGAATTAGTTTTTAAACATGGTTTAGTTCTGTCTAAGTCCAAAATGGAGATTGGTAAGATAGAAATGGATTTTTTGGGTTTACATATAAAAGGTGGTCAGGTTATTTTGCAAAAACATGTATTGAATTCATTTGATCATTTTCCTGATAAGATTCTTGAGAAAACCCAGTTGCAACGATTCCTTGGTTGCTTGAATTATATTAGACCCTTTTATAAAGGACAGGCTTCTGACATTCATTGTTTGTAGCAGCGGTTAAAGAAAAAGCCTGCACCATGGTCTGATACAATGACTCTAGCAGTTCAGCAAATCAAAGCTAGAGTAAAGACCCTGCCAGCTCTTCATCTTCCTCAGGGAGTTGGTAAACTGATAATAGAAACTGATGCATCCAATACCACATGGGGTGGTGTTCTTGAAGAAATAGATGGTAAAGAAAATATCTGTGGGTATGCATCTGGATCGTTTAAAGGCGCTGAGCTTAATTATCCTAGCAGCCATAAAGAAATTTTGGCTGTTAAGAAGACTGTCAATCATTTCATTCTCTACCTGAAACCAGTGCAATTTATCATTAGAATTGATCTTAAAATAATGCCTGGTATATTCAAAAATGAAAATCTAATGGCAGAGAATAGGAGCAGGATTTTGAAATGGTTCATTTGGCTTTCTAATTTTGATTATGATATTATTTACAAGCCTGGTTATTTAAATTGTCTTGCTGATATGTTAACACGGGAAACTATGCAGAAAGAAGTTCCCAGCTTGAATATGTTTTCAGCAGGTTGAAGTTCCAGCAACAAGGGGAAAGCCCCTATGCCAGATGAAGACCAGTTGACGAGAAATGCATTGTTTTTAAAGCCATGGGATAACAGCTTAACTGTAAGTGAGCGCAGAGAGCTGCTTGACTTTGCTGATCGGCATCAAGCAGAAAAGTACCTCAGCTTGACCCTGATCAAGCAAATTCAAGAGAGTCCCTGTAAACTCCAGATCTTAGAGCGTTGGGAAAAGAAAGCCTTTAATGGTTTTCAAAATGTCGAAGAAAAGTTGAGGAAGTGCAAAGAAATCTGGGTTTATTGTAATGAAGAAAAGGATGGGCTGATGTGGTATATTGATTTGGGTGAGGGTAACCTCACATGGACTACCTATAATCTTATCCTATAGTTTTGCAGAGAGCAAACCTCTGTAATTATCTGCGCAAACACTAGTAATATGCGCAACAAAAAGTGCTCTGGTTGGACAGAGGTATTCTTAGAAAAATTTTGTCCCAGATTAGATTGGCTCAATCGGCGAGCTAATTTCATTTTACATTTGGAGGCTGATATGCAAGCTGCAGATCAGCATAATCAATGGTTTAAGTTTCTGTTGAGACACCATGGTGGTCGTTACACACCATTGGAACATTCTGTTAATATCACCCAGAAGTTCATCAAGCGGGATATTAATGGAAACAGGTTAGACACAAAAGTTCACAAAAGAACATTGCCTTTAAATTATCGGGTGGAATATTTATTTGCCTCAGAGTTCCTATTCAACGAAAATGATGCTCTTCACGGATCAGATGTGGAAAGATGCTTTAGTGATCTACTTTATCCTGAAGTAGATTATCCGGAAGACAGCTATTGGCAAAATACCGAATCCCAACCTTACAATTGGGAGGATGATTTGGCGCGCAGAGAAATTGAAGAAAATCTGTTCGATGAAGGTGTTCTAGATTGTGTCTGTGGTGGTTTCCCAGGTGGTCCCGAAGGTGAGATCTGATGTGTCTACGGATGTGGTTACGGTATTGACTAAGCTGGAAGCCAATACTGGGAATGAAGCCGTTTGGTCCGTGATTCATGTGATTGGAATCTTTGTACATATTTGTTTAATTGGAAGCCGTAGTGGGCCGGTTAATGCTCCACTTTGTACCTTGTCGGCCATGTCTAGGCCTTTCTCCTATTTGCTTTCCGGGATGCTTTTTCCCGTTGATTTGTAATATGTCGGTAAGAATATTTGCATAGTGACTAATATAAGTGGGCCAGTTGTTTGTCGGCCACAGATTCTACTTTCGGTGAAAGTTAGTGTCTGTCAGTCTGTCATAGTACCGGGTCCCCGTATGGCCGAGCCTCGGAGGGATGAGATAAACATGATGTGGTCCCATCATGTCCCCGGGAATCTAACTTTCTACCGGCTGGTGTAAGTTTTCTTCCACCGGATGACTCTCTCTAATGCTATAAATAAGAGGCTCCGGAGTTCATTTCATTCATAGCGAATATAGCGAGTCGCATGAGCAAGTAGTCCGCTTTGCAAATCTAGGAGTCGCATGAGCAAGTAGTCCGCTCTGCAAAGTCTGTAAGTTTGAGTGAGAGCCGAAGCGATTATGCTCTACGAGTTGCCGTGACTGGTATAACATCGCATCAGAAAGCTGAGACTCGTCTCTGTATAAAATCGAGTCTATGTAAGGGTGTGCTAGTGAGCATATCTTGGGACTCCCAGGAGCCTGCAAGTAGCTTCATGCCTTCGGGAAGTTGCAAAAGCTAAACGGACCCAAGACATTGTGTTCAGGCACAGTTGAGAGACAGTGGTGATAAACTTCGCAAACCGAGGTCGATCCATTATATGAGTCTGTAATGTCTGTAATATTGCTGCAAAGTTAATGAAAGCTTGAAGTGTTTGGGAGATCTGGCGTGGTTGAAGAGGGAGATTCGTGTAAGAAAAAGATCAAGATCGATCAAGCAAGCATATCACGTTTTGGGCGGGTATGACAAAATTCAAGAACATTTGGAATCGATAAACATGTAATTCGTAGCACGGAGTAGTTTAGATAGGAATGTGGCTTCGATATGTTAAAGGACGGACAATTTCCAGCTCAGATCCCTAAATATAGGCTTATGCTTCGTTATTGGTTGTTTTCGTCTTCTGTTACAGATTAGTATTGGAGGCGATATCAATAGTGAAATTCTTCACGGTTTTCTCGTCATTTCTCGGTCACTTTGGTTGCCACAAAACTCGAATTTCGCATTTTAAACTTCGTGAGTCGTGCGTTGCTTTTATTTTCCAATTTCAGAGGTTTTGACGGTCTAAATGCAGTAAATTTTGTAAATATTGGAGAATTTGAGTTTAAGCTGTTACATTTTGATTTATTCAAGACCATCTGCACTTGCAATTAGTATGCTCAGCTGATGCATATGGATTTTTGCAATTTTTTTTACTCTATTCATTTATATATGGCGCTTTGAGCTTCGTTTGTGGTAATTCGTGGCTTAATTTTCCAATTTTGTTCAAATGAGGCACAAATCAATCCCTTTCGCATAATTTACTGATTTCATGCATTATTTAGGCAATTCGACTTTTCTATCGGGCTAATTTTCAGAGAAACAAACTTGCAGTTCTTTATTTTATTTTCCTTAGATCAATAGTCAGACGCATTTTGGATTCTGTGCGTACATGCTGGAATCTCGAGGTTTATGAAATGTGAAGAAGAATTTGTGTCATTTGTATGTCTTTTATGTATGTTTTATCACACAACTTTTAGTTGTCCCAAAAGATTATCCTATATAGGATGGTAGAGGTGTTGGACAACTAAAGAGGTGACCCAAGAGATGCCACGATTCCCAATGCAATTGGGTGTCATGCTAACCGAGACACTCTTCATTTTAGATCTAGCCTAAACAACACCAAGGGGAGACCCTAGATAGCCAATGAGGACTAGCGAACCTACTCAAGATCTCCTAGGGGTGTGTGAAGATCAAAAGGAGAAGATCAAGAGATGATTATATCTAGATCTAGGATGGATAAGTGGACCCAAAGAGTTAGAGCTTGGTTGAAGAGACTTATAGATGGACAAAAGTTCAACCAATAAAAGATAAAGGTCACTTATGTGTTTAAATTAATAGATCTAGATAGATCTAATGCCAAGTAAAAAAATCCACGTGGGGCCCACCCTTAAATTAAGGAACATGGTCCAAATGGGGTCCATAAGGTGAAGATCAAGGTGAAATGGCACTAGAGGGTTTGCTACTCAATGGATCTAATGATTTAACAAGGAACAAGCAATACCCAAATTGTGGATCTAGCAAAAGCCCACCTACCCAACAAGTGTGACCTCCCTTGGAGAGGCCCGGTGCCTTCAATGAGGGGGTAAATGAAGTCGGATGCCCACCAAATTTTAGATCTGAGATGTATTAATTAATATTTAGGTGGGTTTTAATTATTAAGCCCAAATGATTGCTAGATCTCTATAGATCTGAAAAATAAAAAGATGAGGGTTTTGATTTTAAGGGTTTGAAATGACCAATGGGTAAAAATGCATGGAACTAGATACATACCTTGTAGAACATACCTCAAAAGCTTGTGACCATTTTGCAAATCGATAATATTTCCAAAGTGGGGCAATCAAGAGTGAGATCCAAGTGCTCCAAGTGAAATCACTATTCCTCCAAGTTGGCTAGTGCACCCTCCTCCTGCAAGAAAAGATCTATATGAGAATCGGTCTAGCAAAAGAATGACTAAAATGATGAAAATATGAAAGAGAAAGCATCAACTATGTCACGAAGATACAATAATGATACTCCCTAGGACAAAAGAAAAATCCAAAGGTAAAATATGGGGTTTCCCCACAATAACGTCCCCCTAGAGCGTCCTACTCTTAATCAACATAACCTCCCTGTAGAAAAACGTTTGAAGCCCAAGATCCACAGTGATACACAGAGAAAAGATTGTATATTCCACTTGCAAAAGCATCCAACAAGACTAGAGAAGTAGATCTACAAAAGTAGTATTTTTATTCCAAGTTCTCAAAGCTTGAAAGGTGCCTTTACAATAGGGGGGCTATTCCTTAAATATGAGAAGAGAGACCAAAACCCTAACCACTTTATGAATGAGTGGTTGAGATCAAAAGATAAACATAATACAACCAATGGCTAAGATGAGCCGATACAATATAACATGAATCACTCACATGAGGGGGGTGCGCATTCACTAAAAGATGCCCTAGGGGGGTGCACACCACATAAAGGTGACTATAGGACAAGTGTGCCACATAATATGACATGGACAAGTGACTAGTAGCACATGGTGGGGCTAGGAGGTTTTATTATCCTTCACTAGCATCACCCCATGGCACAATAATATAACATATGACTCAATAACATGTCCAAGTGAACAAATGATCAAATCATGGCCCCTTCAACTGAGAGAAGAATGCATCAAAACACAACCCGGATACTGTTTGGATCCCACTAAATGTTGCAAGCTAATCTGGAAGGAGTGGGATACACCATAGATGACCTCTGAATAGACCTCATGCCAAAACCTTGCCTCAATTTCCCAAATCGATTTCCTTAATGACCTTTTTATTCCATTTTTATCCCACTTGAAAAACCATCAAACTACCCACATCCCACTGCTTGGTGCCCGGGCACAAAATCTGACTGTACCATCATGTCCAGAGAGGGGGTAATATGGTTATGACAAGTGGTTGGACCACCCCTCTCCTCTGTAGCGCCCTAGGAAACGACTCTCATCAAAGAAATTGTTGGATAGGCCAACTCAGCATGGCCAAACTGGTCAATAGGTGAAGAACTGCTCATATCATCATTGAAAGTGCCTGAAATTTAAAACCAAATGTCTCAATGGATCCAAAAGACCCAAATCTACTAGAGATGAATACTCATATGCCTCATGAAAACCTGTAAGATCATCTGTAGCATCCACCATACCCGGACAAATAAAAATATGATGGTCTGGAAGTAACTATAATCAATAAAAAAGTGCATCAACCATCATCTGAAACATGTATCCAATATATGGATTCATCAAAAGGTATATCAAGGACCATAGATCAACATCATACAACATCACTGGTCCAATCATCACGGATCCCAATGTTGAGCTTGGTCAAACTGATCAAAATATGACCCAAGCTAGAAAAGCCTACTGCTGCAAGTGCAAATGGTTAAGACATGTTATTTTAATCATTTTCATAGCAATACTTTTAAGGCATCAAGTATCATTTCATTGGCAGTTCATAGATAATTATAATTAAGCAAAGATTAAAATAGTAATTTACTTTCAAAAGAACCTCAAGGATATACTCATTTTGTAAACATGATCAATTTGCTAGCAGAGGGTGAAGGCTAAGGATGCAAGGCTAGGCAAAAGGGAATGACTTGACTAACTCAAAATTGTGATACTTTGGATAAGGTAAAGGGTATTACACATTTAAGAATATGTTGGATAAATAATACACAGGGGATGGCAGTGTCTCGCAAATGGGTAAGTTGTTTAGATAGGTGTTTTTTCAACCTTGGAAAATGTCTACAAATATCATCATTACATTTTATTTCCTTGGCCAGCAATTCTTTAGATTAAACATTTGTTTAGCCACTGCTTTTTAGGCCTATAAAACCCTTTTGTGGATTTCACTTGTGCTTAGAAGCACAACTACTAAAGCTTTCATCCAGGGTGTTTTAAGATTTCCATTCATTTCATTTGGAAACCCTTTTGGGGATTTCGTCCGTGCTTAGAAGCACAACTACTAAAGCTTTTATCCAGGGTGCTTTTGAGTTTCCATTTCATTTCCTTGGCCAGCAGTTCTTTAGATTTAGCATTTGTTTAACGACTGCTCTTGAAGCCTACACAACCCTTTTGGGGATTTTGAATGTGTTTAGCAACACAACTACTCAAGCTCTCATCCATGGTGTGTTTTTCATTTGAGTTTCAATATAATTTCACAATATATAACAATAATTTCCATATGTAAATGATGGTAGTATTGTTTGCTTCAGGTTTTAGTCAACACAAATCAAACAACTATGGGGATTTTCCACAATCAAGACCAAACATAGGGGCAACCGACTAGAGTGATCAAGGTATCAAATCCAACTCACCAAAGGTAAGTTTTGTTGCCAACTTAGAGCCGAGACACAAACTAATAGGGATGCTATCCAACATAGAGGCAAAAATGGGGAAGTCCTCCATATCACAGGATAAGGTGTAAGTCAAGATAACGACCAAAAGTGGGAAAGAAAATGGATGGATGGAGAAAGTGAAGGTGATGCCTAAGCTAGCAAGCCAGAAAGGCGAGAATGATCATTTCCACACTCCTAAGAGGGTAAAACCAATGAGTATATAACAAGAGAGTCTAATTGTCAATAATGCAATCATTTAGATAATCAATAATAACCAATTTCATTTTACATAGATATACTGCCAAATCATAATCACTAGATGTTAAGTCAAGCTATCAAAATGACCAAAACAACAAGCTAATAAAACCAATGCACATAATATACCTGCTGGGTCATATACATGTATCTATAATCTGGACTAACTGTAACCACTGAGAACACTGCTGCTAAAGCTCCAAACACTATACTGCATCTGTATGGAATAAAAGGTCATCTCGGTCATCAATCCTGAGGTCAAGAGGCTCAGTTGTGGCATAAGGTCTACTGCATGTCTGATCTAGGGCTGCTCTGATGTGTAAGTGATCATAAATAATACTGCTCATTATAGCTGATCTCACTGAAACTATGTAAAGGCAAAGCTAAAAAATATGCAAAAATATGCAGATAATTGCTCTGCAATCATGGTAGCTCGGCTACTATGGATGTGATAACAATATGAAACTATTAGTTTGATTTCCAAGTGAAAGAACTTGCTAAAATAATTCTTTCTTGTTAAAATTGAATTGCATTTCGCACATTTTTCTACCAAACTAACAACATTTAATGTGTATCCAATCTTCGTCAACTGTGATTTAATGCTTTCACAGAGTATATGTCCTTAAATTTTAGATAAATTGAAAAAAAAATAAACGGTCCATTTTTCTCATTTATAAAATGTAATGAAGCTTTAAGGATTTCATATAACTTATAGAAATAATTTGATTCTACAGAAATTTGTGTGAGTATTTAAATTATTTTTATTTCATTTTGCAAAAAGCCAATTTACGAATATTGTATCCAAGAAATATCTTTGTATCAATTTTCAGTTTAACACATGTTTGTTGTTGAATTGCGAAGCAACAGATTGTCAAAATGAATGATATTTTCTCGAGATCCTTCAAAAACTATGTGAATCTCAAGTAGAATGCTGGGAAGGATTTAGAGGCGGGCTATGCTGTGGAAATTAGATACTGATTATTATTCTTGATCATTATTCTTGTTACTGATTATTATTCTTGTTACTGTTCTTCCCATCGCTATTCCTAAATGCATTGTGGACGGGTTATATCATTGACAACAACTCAAGAATATAAATATTTTGTAGTATGTAAAACTTTTGATGTCAAGTTGAAGAAAATTCATTTGAATGTGAGTACTTTTAAAGGGGAATAGATGGAGTTTAATAATGATATGTAATGGAGTAAATGCATATATGATATGGATTGGTTCAATAAAAGACTTACATGTAAAATACGTAAGGATAAATATATACATCTAAGTTAATATAGTCTTGTGGATATATGAAAATATGATTTGGTTATATGGATGTATTGGAGTGATTTTGATGAATTTTAACTAAATTTTATTATTTTATATCATATTAATTGAAAGGGAAGGTTATTTATGAACTTTAAGTGGGTTTCCTAATTCATTTTTGAGTAGAAATTTGTTCGGGTATACAGGGTACTACCAAAGGACCGAACACCAAGAGCAACCACTTCACACAAACAGATCACAGATCAACACACTGATGTTTTGACGTAGTTTAAACTCTCTTGAGGGAAACACTCCACGGCCCCGGCCAAATAGCTTCTACGGGACAATTTATTATACAAAGAAAAAAAGTTACAAATGAGCTTCTCATAATCGATCAACTAAACAATGACCCTCCATGCTCTTTAAATAGAGATCATGGACCAATCGGGTGTTAAGCCACGGATCAAGGTTAGGTTTGATCTAAGAGAAGTTGAGTTGTCGGATCACTCTATGTCGGGAACATATCGTGACCGTCGGATTAAGTATTTACAAATGCATACTAATGCATACTAAAGAAACACACTATCCCTAACGGATATATTACACAAGTTGATCTTAACTAACTCCTAAGTATCTAAATATCCTAACATCCCCCCTTAAGAACAACTTGGGATCGGATTGAAGGATTTACAAAAGTGACACTATTAGGAGAAGGAAGGAGGCATTAGAGCCTATCCCCCCTTAATGACAAGTTCCTGAACTCTTAACATAGATCGAAGTTTAGAAAACTTCGCTTCTGTAAGAGACTTGGTGAAGATGTCTGCAACTTGATCATCTGTAGGGCAAAAGAGCACTTCAAGAACACGATCATGAACAAGATTTCTGATGAAGTGCATATGTAGCTCAATGTGTTTGCTGCGTTGATGTAGAACTGGATCTTTGGCAAGCTTGATGGCACTTTGATTGTCGCACCAAAGTGGAGTAGGCTGCTGCTGCTCAAATCCAAACTCTGAAAGGATCTGTCGAAGCCATAAAGCTTCCTGACTGGCATTAACTGCTGCTCGATATTCTGCCTCTGCTGAAGAAAGAGCAAGAGCTTGTTGTTTCTTACAAGCCCAAGTAATAGGTCCAGATCCCAGACTGAAAACATAACCTGCAGTAGACTTTCGATCATCAGGATCGCTGGCCCAATCTGAATCAATGAAACCAACCAACAAAGGTTTCCCCCCTGTACTGTAATGAATCCCAAACTGAACTGTACCTCGAATATATTGAAGTATTCTTTTGGTTGCTTTCCAGTGACTTTCATGAGGTGTCTGCATATAACGGGCAACACGACCAATGGCAAAGGAAAGGTCAGGATGGGAATGAGTCAAGTATAAGAGACTACCAACAAGCTGACGATATAAGGTGGCATCGACTTCAGGTGAAGTACAAGTGGCAGAAAGTTTGACTCCAGACTGGAAGGGAGAAGGGGCTGGTGTACAATCTTCCATGTGAAAGTGACAAAGAAGGTCACAAGCATACTTAGACTGAGAAAGAAAGATTCCTTCTTTGGTTTGCAGGACTTGGAGACCAAGAAAATAATGCAAATGTCCTAAGTCTGACATTTCAAAGTTTTGTTTAAGACTGGATTTCACATGGGTTATAAGCTTAGGGTTACTACCAGTAAGAATAAGGTCATCAACATATAGAACATGTATGATGAAATGGTTTCCTACTTTCTTGGTATAGACATTGGGGTCAGAATAGCATCTAGAAAAATCAGTGTCAAGGAGAAAGTTATCCATTTTGGCATACCAAGCTCTAGGAGCTTGCTTAAGGCCATATAAGGATTTCTTAAGGCGGCAGACAAGGCTATAGTTATTCTGAACATAGCTAGGAGGTTGTTCCATGTAAATTTCCTCCTGTAAATCACCATGTAGGAAGGCAGACTTGACATCCATTTGATGGACTTCCCAGTTGTGTAAGGCTGCAAGGGAAAGAACAAGGCGGATCGAGTTCATTTTTGCAACGGGAGCAAAGGTTTCATTGTAATCAATCCCTTCAACTTGGGAAAAACCTTTGGCAACTAACCTTGCCTTAAGTCTTTCAACACTTCCATTTGATGCATACTTAGTTCTGTAGACCCATTTACATCTGACAAGTTTTCTTCCTTTTGGAAGAGGTACAAGATCCCAAGTATTGTTCGCCATTAAGGAACGGTGTTCTTCATCCATGGCTGCATCCTAATCTGGATTCCCTGAAGCTTTTGCAAAAGTTTTTGGATCATGATTCTCGGAAACTTGAGCCAAAAGAGAATAGGCTCGCTGAAACTGAGAACGTGTTCGACGTTGATCTCTAGGATCACTAGCAAGATCACCAGTTGCTTCACATGTTGAACGGACCCATCGATGAAGCATTTGTGCTGGTGCAACTGGAGGAACATGAGCAGGCGGAGGTGGATTTTCATCCTCACTGTCATTATCAGAAACTGGAGTTGGAAACCTGTCAAGGAAGTTGGAAGAAGAAGAAGAAGAAGGCACAAACGCCGAATCAAGTTCGCAGGCCAAAGATGGCACAATCGTCGAGTTAGGCTTGCAAGCCAAGAGATTTTCATCAAATTTAACATCTCTTCTAATGATTATATCATGAGAATGTGGTTGAAGAAGTCTATAACCGTTTACATCTTCAGAATATCCAACAAATATGCACTTTTCACTTTTAGGCTGCAATGCTTTCCATTTTTCATCTAGAATGTGAGCCCATGCTTCACTACCAAACACACGAAAGTGACTTACATCAGGTTTATTTTTACTCCATGCTTCTTCTGGTGTTATACCTTGTAATGCTTTTGTGGGGGTGCAATTAACTATGTAATTTGCACAATTTATGGCTTCAGCCCAAAATTGAAGACTTAGTCCCTTAGATTGGATCATACAATTAGCCATTTATTTTAAAATGCGGTTCTTCCGCTCAGCTACACCATTTTGTTGTGGTGTATATGGAACAGTGTGCTGTTGTTGGATGCCTTGTTCAGTGCAGAAAGTAGTGAACTCTTTGTTAACATATTCTCCTCCATTGTCAGATCTTAACTTAATAATTTGATGACCAGATTGTTTTTCAACAAGATCCTTGTAGGCCAAGAACATGTTAAATACTTCGCTCTTAAGTTTTAGGAAATAAACCCAAGTGCGTCTGGTGTAATCATCAATGAAAGTTAAGAAATATTTGAAACCAGAAAAGGAAGCAGATGGAAGAGGACCACACAAGTCACTATGCACAATCTCCAAGGGAACCGAGGCGTGCCAAGAGGCACGTTTGTCAAAACTATCCCGATGATATTTTTCGAGTACACAACCGGAACAAACACCATCTCTGCAAGATACCATCGGAAGACCTGTCACCATATTTTCTTTACATAGTTGTTGCAATGAGCGATAATTTAAGTGACCAAATCGCTCATGCCAAAGTTTGCTCAAGTTATCACTATGAGCAACAAAAACTGAAGGGAAAGGTGATGACCCAAAGTTGTTAAACTTGTACAACCTGGTAATATCATCAACAATTCCGGTAGCTAGGACCTGTTGAGGATCTTGAAAATTCTTGATTACAACTTGGTGAGGTGTAAAGGTCACAGTTTTACCTTCACCAGAATGAGTGATCTGATAGACTGATAACAAATTGCAGGAAATTCTTGGAACACACAGTACATCACTAAAATGACTATTATCTACTGGAACTGTTCCAGCTCCTACAACACTTAGAGATCTATCATCACCAACAAATATTTGTTTGGTGTTACATTCATGCATAGTAGAAAAGATGGCTTGATCCTTAGCCATATGATAAGATGATCCAGAATCAATGAGCCATTCATTTGAAGTAGAAGAAGAAAATGCATTATAAGAATAACCAGAAGCACAAAGTGCATGTCCATGAGAGGCAGATTCTGAAGGCGAATCTAGGCTGATGTGGTGCTTCTTCATTGCTGCTTCCAAGGCTGCCATCTTCTTGAAACACTTAGATTCATCATGATTATCTTTCCCGCAATAGTTGCAATGACGCTCAGTCTTCTTGCCTTTTGGCTTGGATCCTTTGTCATTTTTTAAGGAAGGAGCTAACTGAGAGGGTTTGAGACCCTTGTTTGACTTATTATTGCGAAAATTTTGTTTCTTGGGAGGCTTGGACTTTTCTTTCTGTTGGGACAATAAGACTTTCCCAAATGTATCTGCATTGTTGATTATTCCAAGATGAATGAGTTTATCTTGTTCTCTAATCAAGGAATCACAAAAGGATTCAAGACTAGGCTCTTGATAGCTAGTTGCATTCAATGATGTTTTTATGGAGTAAAATGTAGATACAAAAACAGAATATGCAGGTTTAAGTTTGGAAAGAATATGATAAATGCATTGTTTGTCTTCCCTCTCAATCTTACATTCTGCACATAAGAGTTTGAGAGTTTTGTACTTAGATAAATAATTTTGAATGCATGAAAAGTCACTTAGATTTAAAGAAATCAACTCATTTTCGAGTTGGTGACCTCGAATTTCATTGTGTTTACCAAACACAGATTCCAACTTGTCCCAAGCAGCATTAGGTTCATCAATTCCAGATATGTGGAATCACAAATCAGTAGAGATTGACATCTCAATCAATCCACGAGCTTCATCACATCTATTTGCTCATTTTATTTTCTTATCATCATCAGTGGGTTCTTTTCTTTCGCTGAGGTAATTCTGAAAAGTCTCCTACTTCGTAGAACATCCTTCATATGAGATTTCCATGAGAAATAGTTGGAATTGTTAAGTAGAATATCACAAGGGGTGGCCATATTTATAAATTAATGGCTATAAAAGCAGAAACCAATAGTCTAGATGTGAAGAGCTAGAAAAAATAGGCGGTTTAAAAAAAAACGGCACTGAAAACTGACTCTGTATGATAAAGTTATGCTTGAACAAAGAAACTGTTGAAGATGTCCCCAATAGTGACGTGGCAGCTAGAGAATGTCCAGCAAAAAAAAGAACCCCCCTCTTCCTAAGATGAACCTTTTGACAATCACTTTACAAGAAAGTTGCTTTAAGTGAACCACTTTTGTAAAATAAGTGATTTCACTTTTATAATGATATTACTTTTAAATAGTGCAACAATAAAAAAACTTAAGTGACTCACTTGTATTTTTATTTTTTATTATTTAAGTGAGATGCACTTTTACAATAAAGTAACTTGAAAATAGAAATTGCATACACTTTTTTCTTTTAAAAGTAACTTCCTAATACTTGAACTTAAGACCCATTAAGGAATAAAACAACTTTGAACCAAGTGAGCTAGATTAAAAGGTATGTAAAATATCGGAATGAGTAAGGTTTTTTTTTTTTTTTTTTTTTTTTTTTACTCTTCTTGCTTGGTTTGCGTGCTTACCCTTTTTCCTGCAAACCACACCACAAATCGAAACAACAAAACTTTTCCACACTTGTGGAGTTAGATCTCGTTAGCTTGCCGGAAAGTCTACGTCTTCTCTCTGTTTCTGATTTGCCGAGATCATGCAAGGTGCACAGCAAAGAGCATACGCAGCCGAGAAAAACCCTTTCCCTTTCTGTTTCTGATTTGCTGAGATCGTTCAAGGTGCACGGCAAAGAGCATACGCAGACGGAAAAGCAACAATCCGAACCCCAAAAAAAATCTAACAGTACAAAATGATAAAATATGAGATTTTTTCTTTTAAAAATAGAAAATAAAAAAATGCGTCACTGTAACATTATACCTTCAGATCTGATGAAATATGCGTTTCTGAAGCAACCGGGAACCGTTCTCGATCAAATAAAAACTATTTTCCAATGGAAACGATGCTCCGGACGCAATGGAACACCTCCCATAGCCCAGAAATGCACAGAAATACCAGAACTAGAAACCCTTTCGAGTTTCGGCAACAACAGTTTAAGATCTAGATCACAACCGGAAGCGGCACTTCATAAAAGCTCTGATACCATGTTCGGGTACACAGGGTACTACCAAAGGACCGAACACCAAGAGCAACCACTTCACACAAACAGATCACAGATCAACACACCGATGTTTTGACGTGGTTTAAACCCTCTTGAGGGAAACACTCCACGGCCCCGGCCAAATAGCTTCTACGAGACAATTTATTATGCAAAGAAAAAAAGTTACAAATGAACTTCTCATAATCGATCAACTAAACAATGACCCTCCATGCTCTTTAAATAGAGATCATGGACCAATCGGGTGTTAATCCACGGATCAAGGTTAGGTTTGATCTAAGAGAAGTTGAGCTGTCGGATCACTCTATGTCGGGAACATATCGTGACCATCGGATTAAGTATTTACAAATGCATACTAATGCATACTAAAGAAACACACTATCCCTAACGGATATATTACACAAGTTTATCTTAACTAACTCCTAAATGTCTAAATATCCTAACAAAATTCACCATTGAGAAATTTATATTAGTTAAAAAAGAAGGTTACTTGTGAAATTCAAGTGGATCTCTTCATTCATTTTTGAGTGGAAATTCCCCATTGATAAATTTATATTAGTTAAAAGGAAAGGTTACCTATGAAATTCAAGTGGGTTTCTTAATTCATTTGAAATTCAAATGGGTTTCTTAATTCATTTTTGAGTAAAAATTTCTCATTGAAAAATTGTTTAAGGTCAATCTATCCTTTATATGTTTTTTTTTTTGTTTTGTTTTTGTTTTTTGTTTTTTTAATTGAAAATGATAGATTTTATTAATAATAATGTAAAAAGGAATAAGTTGTGGCTAAAGTCAATCCAGCTGGTTACAATGATCAGAAAATCAACAGAATACAGTAAAAGAGAACTTAATTAATTGCAGATGATGATTGAGTATCGCTTTGGTGATCTTCCTTAGAATGATGGTCATTCGGTGATTTCCAGAGCTTTGCAAACTGCTCTGTGCTTTGATTGTGAGTTTCATGAAAGAGCTGTGAATTTCGTGATTGCCCAGCATCCTTGCATGTTGATGCTCTATGAATTGATGCTCTGTGTAAATATGCTATGTGGAATGATGCCGAGTGTTGATGCGTGTATTGATGTTGAGTGTCTCGCTGATGACAATAAGTAGTGTGTTATGCTCTGTGAATTCAAGCTTGCCTCCCAATGTCGAGTTTTCAATTTAATACTAATCGTTCAAGTGTGTCTAATGCATGATGCAAAAGAGTCGTATGATGAATTCTAATTCCATGTCTTAGCATCAGCGCAGGTGTGAAGCTTAAGGGATGTGATGATAACTGATTTCTCCATTAGAAAATTTGATCTTTCCAGAATCTAGGCTAGTTCCAACTTTTTCCTTTGTGTCTGCATCATAATTTAGATCCTGTGGTATATGAAATGCTTTGAATTGAGTAAATGAGTTTGCAATACGATGAATTCGTTCCACGATCCTTTTTTGTGCCAGGTTATTGAACTTGGTATTCGAATTAAGAGCTTTGACGATTATAAGGGAGTCTCCGAACTCCTGTAATCTACCTATTTTCTTTTCTTTGGCAATTTGACAGCCTTTTAGCAGAGCTAGTTCCTCTGCTATGTTGTTTGAGCAAAATCTAGCCCCCATCTATATCTGATTCTCGGTGTTCCTCTAGTGGTTAGCAAAACTCCTCCTGCTCCTGCTACACCAGGGTTTCTTCTGGATGCGCCATCAAAATGAAGACTATTCATAGCTTGCTTGTTTCTCCATTCTTGAAAATCAGAGTCTATAAGCCTGATTTTCCAAGGCAGTCATTTTTGAGCTCGATAATTCATTTTACTGGGACTTGGGGCAATGGTTCCAATCCAGTTTAGTTCTTTATCACTAAGATTTGAGTCCATCTTGACTTTGGAGGAGCTCAGAAATTCAAGGAGTAATATTTTGGCTTGTCCAGCGACTTGGGCGGGGGAATAAATGATTTCATGGAAAATAGCTTTGTTTCGAGCAATCCATATTTTCCAGCAGGTGAAATTGGGGATGGTGATCCAAATTTGAAGCCAAAGTTTTTTTTTGGAGAGTGGAGAGGGGTAGGTGGATCTCCAGTTCTTGAAAAGGCAGGTAGTGGTGTTGAAGAACGGTAAGGTCATATCAAGACTGTGGAGCATATGGTTCCAAACACTTTTTGATAATTGGAATTCCACGAAGAGTTGATCAAGCGTTTCAGATTATTTCCGGCAGAGAGGAAACCAATGTGGCCTAGTGAATCCTCTTTTTATAAGGTTTTCTCCGGTGAGCACCTTCCGATGAACGAGGGTCCAAATGAAATTTTTTATTTTGGGAAGTCCAAAGGGGTTTCAGACTAGCTTCCAAAGGCTTTTTATTGGGACTACATGAGATTGGAAAAATGTTGAAGCCAATTTTAGTGGTGTAATATCCTTTTGGGCCCCATCCACAATTATCTTTGTTCTGGAGATGTGTAGGGGCGCAACCGTTCAATTTTTCGATGAGGAGGACCCTGGAAGATTCGAGGTTGGAAGGGATTGAGAGTTTCTTCCAAATCTTCCATGTGCCTAAAGTGTTCCAGGAGCTGAAGTCATTCAATGTGTTGATTCCTTGCTATTTGAGCCAATGAGAAATGTCGTGTAGCTCATGAAGATTCTGGAGCGGGTTGTTCCCCATTATTTTATCAGAGAAGAGGTTGATTTTCATTCCATCACCAGGAACACAATATAGTTCTTGTATGAATAAATCCCACACAGCTTTGCACAATGTCCAAATCGAGGATCCCTCGGAAGTGGGTTTGCTGTCAAGGCATCGTAAGTAGTTTCCATTTAGATAATTTTTTATGAGAGTTTGACTAACTCGGTTATGTTTGTTATGCAAGATTTTCCATAGAATTTTGCCACCCATCGCCAAGTTCGCTTGAAGGGGATTGCGAATTTGAAGGCCACCCGAAAACTTGGATTGCTTTGTTGTGCTCCAGTTCACTAAATGGATTTTGTACTTGTTGTTTTTATTTCCTCATGAACAAAGGAATTCTCTCAGTAGTTTGTTGATTTGTTTAGAGACTCCTTTAGGTGCTAGCAGGATAGAGGATTTATATATTGGTAGAGCTGATAAAACAACCTTTACTAAAATCATTTTCCCAGCTTTGTTGAGCCACTGTCCACCCCAATTTCTTATTTTGGACTTAATTTTGTTGATGGTTTCATCCCACAATCCATACTTTGTGTGTCTTTGAGTGATTGGGAGACCTAAGTATATAAATTTATCCCAATGCTTATGGACCTTGATCCCAAGGATGTTGCCGATGTTTGCTGCAAAGACATTGTTTAAATTCCAACCATAGACTCCGCTTTTATGGAGATTGATTTTGCCTCCAGAGGCATTGCAATACCAGGTCAAGTTCCATTTGAATTTCGTGCGATGATGGAAGAGCCTCCTCCCAATAAGAGAGAGTCATAAAAAAAGAGGGTGTGATTGAGAGGCAGGGAATCAGAGGCTGGGTAGGGAGCCAATGGTGAGATCAGAATTCAGTTTACGACTGAGGGAGTTAGGGCCAAGAGAATGTAAAGAAAGGAGGACAAGGGGAATCCTTGTCGGATTCCGCAGGTGGCTTGGAAAAAGTTGGTAGGACGGTCATTGACCAGAGGGGGCAATCCAAGGTCCTCTGATGCAAGCTAAGATCCATCTTATGAAGGTTTCTCCGAATCCAAATTTTTCCATGACTTTAAGAAGGAATGAATATTTGACACAATCGATCGAATGCATTGGCCATGTCAAGTTTAATTAATATACCTTTTTCCTTGTGAATCTTGCTGGAGTGGATGGCTTCTTGTACGAGGATGACGTTGTCGAGGATCTGTCTTCCTTCCAAGAATCCTCCTTGGTTATCTGAAATGATTTTTTTAAGAAGGGGCTTCATTCTATTTGCTAGCATATTGGATATTATCTTGTATGATGCGTTGCATAAGGAGATTGGGAAAAATATGCTAAATGAGTTGGGGTTCATCTCTTTTGGAATAAGTGCAAGAAATGTGGAGTTGGTACAGCCTCCAATATTTGCTTTTGAATGGAAGCTCTTGACCATTATCATATAATCGATTTTAATATAATTCTAGCAGGCTTTGTAAAAATGAATTGAGTAGCCATCGGGTCCTGGCGCTTTGTCAGGATCAAAAGATCGGATAGTGTTGATGACTTCTTGTTCGATGAATGGATTGAGAAGATCAACATTGTCCTCTTGTGTGATGCTTTTAGAGATATGCTCAAGGAGGATTTTCTGTCCTTCTTGTTCAACGTTCTCATTCTCAGTGTATAGATTGGAGAAGTATTAATGCATTGCAATTTTGATATTCCTGTATCCTTTGACTATTGAACCATCTTTAGTCTTGATTTCTGAGATGTAATTAATTTGTTGTTTGCCTTTGGTTTGCTTGTGGAAGTAAGAAGTATTTATGTCACTAGATTTGAGCCAGGTGCTACGGGATTTTACTCTCCAAAATTATTCTTCTTTCTCGAAAGCTTGATAGGCTTTGATCCAGTGCTTGACTTCTTGCTGAAGCGTGGAGATGTCAATTGGATGTTCTTCCTGAAGGTTTTGGATGGATTCCAATTCATCAACTACTTTTTTCCTGAAATTCGAAGGTGGGGGGGAATTGGATTTGGCCCATTCTTTTAGAGATTTTTTGGTAATGATGAGCTTCTGCTCCCAAGCGAATCCAGGGGAGCTAGAGACAGGAGTCTTCCAGGATTTATCCAATGCATCCCAAAAGCTGGTATAGTCTAACCATTGAGGACTGAATCTGAAAGGGATTGGAGCGAGGTCTTCGTTTTCTTGAAAATGGAGCTGGATTGGCTTGTGATATGAAGCCAAATTTTTTATTATTTTTGTGATGGTAGTGTGTCCATCTGTCAGGAGGATCTTTTGGACGAGAAACCTGTCTAATCGAGCCATTATATTTCCTTTGCCCAAGCGCTTGTTGGACTAGGTGTATATCCCTCTCTTGGGTTTGATGTCAAGTAGATCCCACTTTTGGATGAGGGCTTCTACTTGAGATCCAAATAAATCCTTTCCGTTGTTGAATCCCTTTTTTTCAGCTGTGGATAGTGTAATATTCATGTCTCCAGCTAAAATTAGATTTTGTGGAGCATATGCATCTAGGAAGTCTTCAAGGAGATTCCAACACTCTTTCTTTTCGGAGTAAATATTGGGGACATACATATTGAAGAGCGCTATTTGATTGTTTCTTTGGGTGTGCATGAGCTCTGTATAGATCCAATGTTGAGTGGCATAGGAGCTATGCAATTGGAAAATATCGGAAGACCATAGGATTGCTAGGCTGCCGGAGGACCCTCTGGTGCTTACAGCAATTCCAATATTTTTCTTCCATTTTTCTTTTCCTAAGGCTAGGATGACCTTTTCATCTAGTTTGGTCTCTTGGAGTAGGAGGATGTCTGGCATGTCAATTTTTTGGGGATCTTTGACTGCTTCTATTTTGTTGGGGCTGCCTAGACCTCTGCAATTCCAAGAGACCAGCTTCATTATCTACTGTTGTGGGTGGAGGAGGGCCCTCCTCCTGCTGGGTCTCCTATTTTCTTTCCTGCTATTCTGGCTCGAGTGTTCCTGTTGAAGGCCATGTCTATAGTTGCTTAAGATCCTTGGGTTTCTCGCGTTCAACTTCTTCTTCTCTTAGATCTTTGCTTGTTTTCCGTCCAAGATTTTTGGATGATTTGTCGACAAGTTCTTCCATAGAAGCAGGGGAGGTTGATGGGTTGGATTTAGTTACATCCACATAGGATAATTTGTTTCTTTTGGGGTATGGGGTGTTTTGGAGATGAATATATTTCGGATCTTCATGGATTTGGGATGCTTGCTGAGTCTCCTGTTGCTCAGGGATTTCTCCTTCTTTTGGGGCTTCAAGGGTTTCTTGGATTTCTGGCATCTCTAGAACTTTGTATCTATTCCTGCTGTTGGTATCCATGGGATTTGGATGTTGGTAATCTACTTTCTTTGAACTTTGGCCTTTTGGATGAGGTTTTTGATCCCAATCTGACATTTTTTTGTGCGACTGTCCATTGTTCTTTTTCTTTTCTTGCCTTTGGATCTGCGGGCTTCTTCTTGCATGATCAATCGAAGTGCTTGTATTCGTGGCAATACCTGCATTTGAAAGGGATTTGCTAGTAGTCTAATTCTTGAATATGGGACCAATCTGCCACTTTGAGGTTTATTTCTTCTGGGAGTCCGTGTTCTAGATCTACTTCAACACAGATCCTTGCGCATGAATACTGATCTTTTCGATCTGCTATGTCTATGTATTTTCGGAGAGTATTCCCGATGGCTTCTAGTGATTCTGAGTTCCAGCAATGAAGGGGTAAATGCAGGAGTCTTACCCAGACCAGGACTGCAGATGGGATATCTTGAGATGGATCGAAGTCTGTGTTCCATTTGTTCATGTATAGTCCTTGTGGCCCCATGAAGTATGGTCCATTACTGAATATTAGCTCGCGATCTTGCTTCTTTTTGAACACGAAGGTGGAGAATCCTTTCCCCAGGAAGTAAGAGTTTACTTCTTCTGAGATCAACGATCTCCAATTCTTCTGCACCCATATTTTAGTGGATTTCGGTGAGGGCCATAAGCCTATAAATTGGCCTATCAATCTCCGATTCGAAAGGTTGAGAGCAGTTCTGCATGGATGCTCTATCGGTAGTGCGACGGTGGGGATCTCATCAATTTTCTTCACAAGCTTCTGTTGTGAGGCCGAGAGGGGCTTCTTCCCATGAGCAGCAACGAGTTTCAGAAATTCTGGTAGATCGGAGGGGAGGGGAGGGCCTCCTCCTAGGCCATAGAGACGGTGGCCAAGCTCTTGATTGCAGGAGTAGCACTGTAGCAGGCGGATCAGAGGCAGAGGTGGCTTGAGGCAAGTGGCCTGGCCGTAGAGGTTTACGTAGGAGCAACAAGCTCGCACGAAGAGGTACCTATAGAGGTTCCAGTGCTCTCAAAAAATACTACTTTTTTATTCCTTCATATGTTAATATTAAAATAAGTTGTTAATATTATAAAATAATCATTTTATTTTTTTATTCCATGTCAAAGTATGGACTATACTTTTAATGTGTAATTCAATTTAGTGGGTTTCTTAATTCATTTTTGAGTAAAAATTCCTCACGGAGTAAAATTCCTCATTGAGAAATTACTTTAGGTCAATCTATCCTTTATATGTTAATATTAAAAAGAGTTCTTAATATCAGAAGATAATCATTTCATTTTTTTATTCCCTGTCAAATTATGGGTTTATATGTTAATATTAAAAGGAGTTGTTAATATCATAAGATAATCATTTCATTTTTTTATTCCTTGTCAAAGTATGGGCTATACTTTTCATGTATAATTCAATTTAGTGGGTTTCTTAATTTATTTTGAGTAAAAGTTCCTCATTGAGAAATTGGTTTAGGTAAATCTATCCTGTATATGTTAATATTAAAAGGAGTTGTTAATATTATAAGATAATCATTTCATTTTTTTATTCCATGTCAAAGTATGGACTATACTTTTTATGTGTAATTCAATTTCATATAAAGAATATTTTATAACGTTTTGCAATGTTTATTAAATTGATTTTTTTTGAGATTTTAAAAATAAATTTCTTAATTTTTAAATTTTATTGGTTTCATTTTTGTATTGGTTAGTTGATGGAACATAAATCTCCATAATGTGACTTAATTTTTAAAACACAAAAATAAAAACTATAAATATTTGATATGGAATTTTCTAAGGGTTTCATGTGGCAACTCTCACATGCTATTATTGACTTTTGTTTATTAAAATTAAATTGTTATCACTTCTTGTATGATGTTTAGTTTTTGATGTGATCAATTTTATATATTTTTATTTAATGTTTGTATGAGGAAAAATATTTAATTGATGTAAAAGTTTTTATGAATTCTTCTTGTCTTCTCAATTTCTATATTCAACCTATAACTTATTTACTTTCTCAATTTTTATCTTTGGCATGGACTAGCCACTTTGTGGCATATTCACTTGTATTTTTCTAATTTTCCCTCTTTTAACTTATTTAACTTTTACTCTTTTATCTTTCTTCTTATTTCAGTTTCCCCTTTATGAATGAGATAACTTTTCTTATTTTATAATGCAAGGGTGGATGAAATTACACGAATTTGGTATAAACCAATTTTTAATTCCTATGTATTCTTATAATAAAATATACATAACTTACAAGCATCAAACAAACATGTCCCTCGTGATTATGTTCTTTCTTTTTCTATTAATTGCTTTTGCATGTCTTAGTATGTACAAACATCACTTGAACACTCTATTAACCAAATGTAACACTTTGTTTTTTACCACATAAGTAATTACGTATGTAAAGATGACGTTGGTGGAAGCTGGACATATATGGTTTAGGATGACCAAAGTTATTGTAATGATGTACATATATATATATATATATATAACATAAAAACCTTGATGACTATAAACAAAGAGACAAAAAAAGATATGGGTGGTTATGATTACACTAGTGAGGGAAGTGAAAGGGAGCTAAGGGGAGTGAACCTTATTGAGTTGTTAACCTAAGACCTTAGACCTTGACTATTAACCTTAGCTAATGATATATCCTAAGGTCCCCAAAACCCGTGATCATTAATATTGATTAATTAGCCTTTATGTATTATTATCCAAAGCTTGGGTATTAGAGCGAAATTGTGGGCTCCTCATTTATACCACATGGAGAGTTAGGATCACGCAAAGATAATGTTTGGAATTATAAAATTCCATCATTCATTCCCTCATGATGTTGGACTGCACAAAATATGGAGAAAAAATATTGTACTTTCATGGAAGTTTATGTCAATGCTAAAAGATTTGTTGGTAACGATTGTGTTTCCACTATGAGAAAAGATCTGGCCTATAGTTGAGAATCCTTGCGGTCCTTGAACTATGAGATTTCTTGTCTATCCTATGTGGGAGCACTAGAAGGGAATTAGGATAGCCTAAGGGATTGCTTGCAAATAAGGGGATTTCATTATTTGAGTTGTATGGGTTGAGGGGGAAGAGCATTGGTTGATTGGGATAGTTGTAGAGGATATTTATGGCACTAGTGAATTTGATGGGTTATGGGCTGAGCATGAGCACACAGAGCCATACCTTAGGGACCTCACTCTTGTAGAATGATAGTCTTAGCTTGGAGGCGGCTTTTGTTATAGAAATATTATGTGTGGCAAAGAGCCTAAATCTACGAGGAACATCCTTCGCTTGTAGACAATTGGTGCATTATTTCTCTCTCAAAAAAGTGCTTTAAATGTGTATGAAATGTCATGATTTATATTTATTTTATGTATTTATTTAATTTACAGTTTATGTATATATGTGTGCATGCTTTTAATTATCATATTATGGATGAATTCATGGTAGTTTGCACACATATCTTTGAATGATAATTTAAATAATTTAGGCTACTGTAGTTTTTATTTTGTTGTTAAATTCTACAATGAGCTAGAGAAATTTTAATTGTGTATTAGAGGAAAATTTCTATGATGGAATTGAGTACCTCTTGGACAATGTCAAGAGGAAATTTGGTACATGACACCCAGCTACTTGAAGAAATTCTAGTAGATTTTGATGAATTCCAAAGGTACATAGATATGGTTTTGTACTAGGACCATCATATAAAAGGTGAAGGTGAGTGATCGAGGTGCTTTGACAACTTAGAAAAATGAAGTCAACATGTCAAAACAATGTAAGAAAAAGAATAAGTCACAAGGTGCAAACAATGGTAATCATTAGAAACAACCACCACCAAGGCACAATCCAAGGCACAAGATGGATATTGACACATTAGAATAGAGCACTCTTAGTGGTTGACCATTACATATAGATGCAACATGAAATCAACAAAATTAAGATCAAAACAGTAAGGAGTTCCACACTCCCAATTAGATATTTCCTTGCACCCATTAATAGAATCTTGGTAGAGTATCGATTGAGGAAAGGTATGTTTCAATCCCAACCTGGCACCAACACCTCCTCTCCCAATCACATTGGTGAAGATCAACGGGCCAATCCACATCAACATGTAAATCCTGGATCAGATGACCAAGTCTATATTCAGTTTTCCCATATGTTGTCCCCAACATAATGACATAATGCAAGGCAACAACGTCATAGCCATATCCTCCTAGAGTAGAGTTAACAAAACCTTCCCCTCCAAAATTCCACCAAAGAAGGAATTTATCATATTAAACTAGTTTCTACAATGTCCCTATCAAAGATATCATTTGATCCTTGAGGTGAGTATAATTTCAGTTTCAAGTTAGGGAGATTGATGGCTTAATTACATGAATAAATGGTATTTTAGTTATGGAGATTGATGGCTAATGTTGTGCTATCCTTTTACAATAACACTACACAACATTTGTTGCAATAAGACAACAACATGTTTGTGACATGATTGAACAAAACTTATTGATTTCTTGTGCCATCAATTCTCAAAATGTTTGGAGGAACTAGAGAGGCTAGTCTTGCTTGTTGTGAACAACACTTTTTTTTTAAGTAAATAATGTTTTCAATGCTCCACTACATAAACTAGTGTATACATTTGTTAGTCATACATTGAATAATTTAGAATGATGCTTAGAATATTCTTACAATTTTGTTCCCATGGCATGTCCAAATTTGTACAACTTAGTCTCGAAGACTTGTTGAATGTCAGCTAAGGATATAACAAGAACACTCACAACTGAATGCTTGATTTCTTCAAATTCTCCTGGCTATGTTGTGCTCCAACTAAAATGTACTTGATTGCATTTTAGTGCATTAAAAAGGTTCACATCACGAGACACACCATGATAAATTTCCTTAGATAGTTTTCCAATCCAATGAAATTCCACAGGTCTTGATCAATGGTATTCATCAGTGCCAATGAACATTGCTAAAATATTCACCAAATCCATTTTGTACTAATTTTGGTTTATGTGAAATCCAGGGTAAGCAAGTTTTGTCTACCAAATATTCAATTCTTCATGTTCAGAAGTGATCTCTCTTGTCGTAATTCTACAAACACATAGTTTAAATACTCTAAGTTGTTTTCAGCAATTTACCAAAACCATTTCATCAACCTACACAATCAGAAAATAGTAAAGATACAATTGCAACATTTTGTTCATCATCTTCATGAACATTACCAGGGTGACAATAAAATCAAATTATCAACTAAGTTGGTTAAAAGGGAACTTTACCTATTAAGGCTAAGTAGTTGATAGTTAATTGATTTACACTAAAAATTGGGGTTGATTTCTTCTCCATAGGAAAGACGTGATGAGAATTCATAAGCTAATATTAGAAAAGAAGTTGCAAATATTATTGCAGTGAGAGTAACGGAGTGTTCTATGGGCAACATATGTTAACTCAATTTTAAATTTTACACAAAAAAAACACATAGATTCATCTTGAACATGGATCTAGAGATCAAATTTATGGAGGTGTATTTTTTTTCTTGATTTGTAAAAAATGTAAGATGAAAAAATTTACACCTCTAGAAATTTGATCCATCTTTGTGCTTGATAGATATGGGTTTAAGATGAATCTATGTTATAAATGTGGATTATGAAATTTGATCCATCTTTGTGCTTGATAGATATGGGTTTAAGATGAATCTATGTTATAAATGTGGATTATGAAAGATGAAGTCAATACATAAAAAAAGAGAGTTCAATGTCTCTTCCTTAAATAGTGACATCATAACTTATAAGCTACTAATATTAAAAACAGGTTGAGATATTATAATTGACAAGTGGGAATGATGACAAATAAAATCAAACACATCAAATTTGTGTATGAAACAACCACTAAAATAAAAGAAGAAGAATGACACATAAAAGTTGACCATATTTTTTTTAAGAAGTGAAAGATTTAAATAAGAAAACCACTAAGACTAAGCAAGCATATCAACCACACAACCCATTAATCACTATCACTATATTAGTAAGAATATCACTCTCTTTGTAAACCTTCATTGAAAAATGATTAAGATATTAAATCCTTTACGCTACTCAGAACCAAACCTCAAACCAATGTGGAATATGTGATATTTTTGTTTTACATCAATAGTTAACAAGAGAATTGGCAACCCATAAACTCAGTCAATTATAAAATGTTACAAGAACTGAGTGCATTAACAAGACACCATATATACTAATTTCACAATATCCTACAACAATGAAAATTAATAAATTAAAAAGTTGATAAAGTTAATTATTGTTAATTAAAATTAAAAAAATCAAAACAAACTCTTTAATTAAATATTTTTTAATTAAATAAAGTTAATTATTTTTAATTAAAATTAAAAAAAAATCAAAACAAACTCTTTATATGATTATAAATAAATAAACTGTTCGAAAAAATTCAACACTTTTAACTCACCACCGTCTCCGAAGGATTGAAAAGTCTAGTTGGAGAATATATATATATATATATATACCAAGTCCCACGCTAAATATTGAATTTGAAGTGACTCCGTGTTCGATTCGGTGGCTGTGACGTTTCCATGAATAGTTTATAACAAAGTAGTAGGAGTTGACCAGTTCCAAGAAGGATGAGGTGCTTAGTACAAACTATCATTCCGAGTTCCGACGCGGCTCGATCGTTGATCGGTCCTCCCTTCACATTTTATCTCCATTTAACCCCGTTTTGGGCTTGTCTAACAAAATTCACGAACATTTGGGATCGATAAACCTGTGATTCGGAGCACGGAGCAGTTTGGATATTGAAATTAAATTGCGATCAGGGAAGGGGGCTTCAATCTGTTAGAGGAAGGACAATTTCCAGCTCAGATCCCTAAATATAGGTTTCTGCTTCGTTATTGGCTGTTTTCGTCTTTTGCTCCAGATCAGTATCGGAGGCGATTTCGATAGCGAAATTCTTCACGATTTTCTCGTCATTTCTCGGTCGTTTTGGCTGTGTCACAACACATATTTCGCGTTTTCCAGTTTGAGAATCGCTTATTTTTCCGATCTCAGGGGTTTGGACAGTCTACAATCAGTAAATTTTGTAAATATCGGAGAATTTGAGTTTAAGCTGTCACATTTGTATTTAATCAAGCGCATCTGCACCTGTAAGTAGCATGCTGAGCCGATGCATCTGGAATTTTGCAATTTTTGTTACTGTATTTGCTTATACATGGCGCTTTGAGCTTCGATTGCGGTAATCTGTGGCTTTATTTTCCAATTTTGGTCAAACGTAGCAGAAAATCATTCCTTTCGCATAATTCACCTATTTCATGCATTATTTTGGACAATTGGATTGCTATTTTTTAGGCAAACAAACTTGCTGCTCTTTCTTTTCTTTTCTTTTCCTTGGATCTACTATCAGTATACATCCTCCGCATTTAGGATTCATTGTGTACATGCTGGAATATTTTAAGTTTATATTATTCTTGTAATTTCCTAAACAAATGCTCGTTTTAAGCCTCCTTGATGAAATATAAAGAATAATTCGTGTCATTTGCATGCTTTTTCATGTATGAAATTTTGTTTGATCTCCAAGTTGAAGGGCTTGGTAAAATAATTCGTTCTCGTTAAAAATGAATTGCTTCGCACATTCTCCTGCCAAAACAGAAACCCTTAATGCTTTTCCAATCTTCTTCAACTGTGATTTAATGCTTTCACAGAGGATCCGTCCCTTATATTTCACATAAATTGGAAAAATTTTAAGCAGTTTTTTTTTTTAAATCTATAAAAATGCAGAAATTGTATTGAAGCTTTAAGGATTTTATCTAATTTATAGATATAATTTGATTCTATAGAAATTTGTGTGAGTACTCAACTTTTGTATCTCATTTTGGAAAAAGCCAATTGAATTTTCCAAGAACGATCTCTGTATCACTTTTCAGCTTAACACGTTCTTTTGCTATTTGTGAAGCAGCATATTGACAAAATGAATGATCTTTTCTCGAGATCCTTCAAAAACTATGCGAATCTTAAGGAGGATGCTAGGAAGGATTTAGAGGCGGGGTATGATGTGGAAATGGTAGGCATTCACACAGAAGAAAACTTAGGCCAATTCTTTGAGGAAGTTGAGGATGTGAAAAATGACATGGAAGTGGTGGAAGGACTGTCGAGGAAGCTGAAAGATTCACATGAAGAAAGCAAAACCATCCATAATGCAAAAACCATAAAGGATTTGAGGGACAGAATGGATAAAGATGTTGAAACAGTACTTAAGAAGGCTAAGTTGATTAAAGGGAAGCTTGAAGCTCTTGATAAGGCCAATAATGCAAGCAGGAGACTGCCAGGTTGTGGGCAGGGTAGTCCTACAGATCGAACTAGAACTGCGATTGTGAATGGGTTGAGAAAAAAACTGAAGGATTTGATGGCAGAATTCCAGATGTTGAGACAAAAAATTGGAGCAGAGCACAAGGAAACAATAGGAAGGAGATACTATACTGTCACAGGGGAGCAGGCAGATGAAGAAACAATAGAAAACATGATAGCAACAGGGGAGAGTGAAACCTTCCTTCGAAAGGCCATCCAAGAGCAGGGTCGAGGCCAAATCCTTGACACCATCCACGAGATCAGAGAGCGCCATGATGCTGCCATGGAGATTGAAAAAAATTTGCTTGATTTGCATCAGATTTTTCTGGATATGTCTGTCCTGGTTGAAGCACAAGGAGAGCAACTTAATGACATTGAACATCATGTTACTCATGCTTCTTCCTTTGTACACCATGGAACTCAGCAGCTTCAAGTTGCCAAAAAGCACCAAAGAAATACTCGGAAATGGACATGTATAGCCATTATTTTGTTATTGATTATTATTATTGTTATTGTTGTTCCCATTGTAACTAGTCTTAAGCCTAAATGAGTTGTGTCTGGAATTCGGGAACGTCAGTGGTTGAAGATGAAAGAGACTCAGAGGAATTTGTTCTCCGATTTAGGATTTACTTAATCCAAGTGTTTCTGAGCATTGTTATAGTATCGCAGGGACATAATCCATATCTAAGGTTCATAATAAAAATGGGATAGTTATTTCTGATCTGTTCAGTCCTGGTTCAATAAATTCTTGTTCTATCATCATTCAATTTGCAATCATCCCAGTTATTTTGCCAGAACAGCTTAATTTCCGATCGTGTTTGTGTATGTATTACACGAAATAGAATTATATTTGTACATAAGTAAACCTGTTAAAGTGTTGAAGTGATGCAATACCCTCCTAAGATGGGGTTTCTATGAATTCGTGTATCAGCTAGTATCTTGTACAGTTCTCGCAGACATTCTCCTGCATATTATAAAATGTTCCAAAAGCCAGAAATCAATTAGTAAATATTGGTCGTAGTCACAAGGAGGGGTGATGATAACTGGATCAGATTGACTAGCTATGGCAATGTCCACTATAACAAGATTCTATATTTTCAACCTATATTTTATAATAAATTAATGAGATTCTAGTGTTTTATGAATTTTTGAGTTTTCTTATTATCCTTGTATAAGAATTTTGTACTGAATTTTTTCAACTTAATCTTCATAGAATTTTTTATAGGAAATATTTAGGTCAAAATTCAAATAAAAATTATGCTTTATGTTTGTAGATAAGAGTGAAATTTAGGTCAAGAATTGTACTTAACTCTTAATATTAATTCTCAAAGGTAATGTTGACATTAACCTTAATTCATATTTACTTTGATTAACTTAAATTTTAACTTAGTTTAGAGTGGGATCACCGTTTAAAAATGTTTGGTGATAGAATCAAAGCCATAAGACACCATACAATGAAGATTAGAAGTTGGGGTGTTTTTTGTCTTTCAATATTCTTGACAAAAAATTTAACATGATATATCATTTTTGAGATTATTTGTGTAGAGTAAGGCATTAATCTATGACCCATATCTATGAGTATTAGTTGCAACTACTCAATTTATGATGATTTTGAATAGTGCACTTAACACTCATTGCATTAGGTGATGCTTACATGGCACCGTCATTACCTCTAGGGCTTGCAACTGGTAAATAGGACTTTCCAGGAGGCCACCCATCACAAGACTCCTATCGCTTGTATGTGCATTACTGTGGAGTTTTAACATTTCAACATTAATGTAAAACATAATCTTATGATCCTCCCTCTTGAACCATTGAGTTGGGAATTGTTAACCCATCGAGTTGGGAATTGTAGGATATGAGATGTAAACTTAATAAATTAACTTTACCTCTAATGTGGGTTGGACTATCTAATTTGACACTCCACTTCAAGGGATTAGTTAAGAGTTAGTGGTTAGACATGATCACTAATTTAAGGGTTGTGATTGGGTTATTGGTTGGTTAAGAATTAAGGGTTAGTGATAAATGGGATGGGGGTTAGGGATGTTGGAATTTATGGGTTTGTGTTAATGGGATATGGAATTTTGTTAGTGGGATAGGGATTTTTGTATTTTTCGACATTGATTAAGGGTTTAGTTGGTCTAGGGGTTAGTGGGTTAGATGTTAGGGGTGTTGGAGCACGATTGTCGTTAGACCAAAACCTGCAGGTGTTAATCTCCGCTACAATTGCCAAAGTTAGGATCCACGAGAGGGGGTTAACCCATGTCACGAAACTCACAGGGAGCGTTGGATGCAAATGCCAACAATCTCCCCCCAGCATTACTCGAGTGAGTTTCGAACTCGAGACCTGTCGCTTTGATACCATTTGTTGGAGCATGATTGTCGTTAGACCAAAACTTGCAGGTGTTCATCTCCGCTACAATTTCCAAAGTTAGGATCCACGAGAGGGGGTTAACCCATGTCACGAAACTCACGAGGAGCGCTAGACGCAAATGCCAACAAGGGGCTAGTGAATTCATTGTTAGGATGAAGGTTCAATGGTTAGTGGGATTAGGGGTTAAGGAGCTTGTGGGTTTGTGTTTAAGGCCTCAAGAGAAGTGAGGTGCTCTTACAATGATTTGTGTTTTATCTTTTTTACCGATCAAACTAGCAGTTCTTTCACGACAAACTTAGTATGGTCTTATGCTAGTAACGATAAGCATATAAGAGGGGCTAGACTCATTGTCACATTAGTCTAACTCCTTGAATTATTTGGGTAACTCTTAACCCAAGGGAGAGTCCCTTATCAAATAATGAGTACCTGCAATTAATAACATACAAATACCCATATGCTAACCTTATAGATGAGAGCAGTGCCTTGTTTGGAGTCAATCATGGATAATAAAGACATAGATATCATAAAATAAGAGTTAATTTAATTCTTTCACTAAATATCAGCACTAGGATATATTGTCAGCTTTACATGCTTCCCAAGGAAGCACCCCAAAAAGGTGTGTTCTGTAAAGAAGAAAATTAGGTGGGCTATGGTGCACCAAACGGCTCAATCTGTTCTACAAAAGGGTCTTCTGAAATTTTGTTTTAGACTATTTGTTGAAATTATATTTTTAGACAGTTTTCACATTCCCCAATGTGATAGGACATAATGTGCCACCCTCGGGAATTAGTGGAAAAATCCACCAAGGTGATTTTAATGGGTGGACCAAAATTATCGATCATCAAATATGTTTTGCTTTTTGAAAGTTTTCATATTTTAGGGTTTTTCATAAATATATTGTTTTTGTGTATTCTTTGCATAAAATAAAACATAACAAAAATTAATTAAAGTGCTGCAAGAATTTGGTTTTAAAGAGTTGGAAGACATGGTGTTTGATTTTTTTCTCAAACCCTAGGCCATTGAGGGATCATAGCCAATGTCCCTATCTAAACTTATGTTTTTCTACGCTTGCAATTAGGGCTTCGACCAACAACTTCATGAGTTAGGTGGAAGAGCCTAATTAGGGCAAGAGAAGGAATCCACAGACCAATACAATGCTAGGTTAACGAAATGTCAGCAAGAAACCCTAACACACAAGAGTAATGTACCATAAAGCATCATTAGACTAGGTCAAAGTATGACTTACTAATTTTTTAACAAAGATGAGCATAAATTCATCCTCAGTTACCTTTGTGCTTGCGTTAGTACAACCATTCTAGCATCAACCAATAGCATATGCAATAGAAACCCTAGATATCGCTTCAATCAACCTTCAAGCAAGAAAGATCATCTCCAAGAGGTGCGCATGAGCTAAGAGTCACAATAGACAAAGAGAAAAATAAAAGATTTCATAATGAACCCATATCTTCTTTTGTTTTTACAATGAGAGTGCTATTTATATAAGACTAACCTCACCTAATTTTAAGTTATCAGCCTACAAGATAATGTAAAAAATATAACTTTTGGCTTGCTCATCCATAGCTTTGGGGGCTAAGCCACTAAAAAGACATAAAATAATAATATAAAAGTGCAATTAGGCTACACCAAGTGCTACGTGTGTCAAAGACATTGTTTCCCAACTAACCCCAATAGATGTATGCCCTCAACATCCTCCTTCATTATATTTGTAGGATTCTTAAATAAGGAAGTATGTCAAATTCTATATGTGTCACAGGTGGATCTAGATTACTAGAGCAAGCTTCACTTAGAATTGACCAAACATTGACAGGAAAATAGAAGAAATATGAAGAAAATATTAAGTAGAACACAAGATAAAAACACTCATGTGGATTGATCTTCCATTGCATTATTATTCAACAACATGTGTACAATATATAGATGCTCTCAAGAGACAAAATCGAGAGGCTTAGTGGTGAGTTGAGTAGCTCACATTAATGCTAGGCTTAGTGGAGTAATTCCCCCAATCTATGACATTGTGCCAAGTGTAACTCCTGTATTGGGCCATAATGAGGTCAAATGAACCTATGAGGACCATGAGGAATTTAGGAAATTCAAGAAATGTGGATGGAATCATTATGAGGGTGAGTTAGGTGGTTTAGGGCTTTGGCAGTGGCCATTAATGAGCAATTTGACCAAATCTAGTGCATTAGCGCTCTTGGTCCAACCTTATCCCATAAAAAAGGGAAGTGGTGCATCCGCCTCATTAAATGCATTAAATAGGACGCCTTTGACTCCCTATAATAAGGAAATGGGCACACTTGTGGACAAACTTGGCTATAATGACAAACCACTAGGCTAATATGTGGACAAACCCCCTAGACTAGGCACTATTGAAGCCAAACCATGGAACAACTTACATTAAACACTTGGAACCTTATGCAAGGATTATTAACCAAGGTATAGATGGGAATTATGTTCCAACACCCCCCCTTAAGCCAAAATGGTTGTGAGCAAAGAAAAATATGATGAGGGTCCAAGCAACAAAGGCTAATGGTCACCCTTTACATTATTCATCCATATGAACTGAGGAAAGAGGAAAAACCACTTGGGGAAAATCCTTCCTCTAAAATGGACATGAAATACACCAAAAATAAACTACTCCAAAACACAAGTAGGTGTGAACTTGTTCATATGTTTGGAGTAACCTTCTTCTTGGGAAGAAGAGGAATGTGTTCAACTAAATCATGTACATGTACAACTTCATGATGGAAACTGAAGCTATGTAGAACAACTGAGTAACACTGATAGTAGAGTGAAGGCTGCTCTTCAAACTTGATCTTCGAACCAACCAGGGTGCCAGGTCCAAAAGAGACTTGAGATTCTTGAGAATAAGTGATCCCAAGTGAATCATAAGGCTCTTGAAGCATCAACATCAAACCAAGAGAGTTGCAATTAGCTCCAAGAAAGAGAAACAAGAGTCCCAAGTTTTCCAATGTGATGGCTACGACTTCTCCATCTTCAAATGAACTTGAAGAAATTTTGCTAGTCATGGTGTAGGAATACAAAGGAAGCAAAAGAGTGTGAAGCAATGAGAGATCTTCACTTGAATTCCAAACTTCTCCTTGATCATATTTCGAACCAATACTCTCATATGAAGAAAGAACCTCTTCTAGAGAAGGCTCACTATGATCACCAATCAACAACCCATCTTCAACATCCGTAATAGAAGACATAGAGGAGAAAGAAGTGGAATGGAGAGACATATCTTCAACAGTATTGATGGCAGTAGCTCGTATATTATCTTCATTAAAATCAACTTCTTGGAAAACAAAGGAAGCCACAGAGGAAGAAAGTTGAGTTGGATCATTTGTTGAATATGTATCTTCTTCTTCTTCTTCAATTTGAACAACTTCTTGAGAAATGCATGAGGCCATGACATTTGGAGTGAGAACACATGAGGAGGTGTCCATTTGCTTGCTGTCCATATAGCTAATATCTTCTTTCTTCATGCCAAGATCTTTATCTATATTTCTCCAAAGCTCAAATGGATACTCAGCAATATCAATGAGATAATACATTCTAGGAGGTATAGCTAGACACATAGTTCCATATGCTCTATCACAATCATTGAACCAATCACACTTATCTTCATAATATTCTGGCTCACTCACAGCACCAATAGACACATCAAAGATACATTTTCTCTTGAGATATGCACACATATTTTTTTTCCACTCTGAATAGTTGAATGGAGAGAGGAGAGGAACATATTTTGAATCCATAATGAAGTTGTTGTAGGCACCTACAAAACACACACTTGGAAATCTATTTTGGAAGCAAGACTAGGATCCCCTATGAAGCTCTGATATGATGTTAAATTCTATATGTGTCATAGGTGGATCTAGATTACTAGAGAAAGATTCACTTATAATTTACCAAACATTGACCGGAAAATAGAAGAAATATCAAGAAAATATTAAGTAGAACACAAGAGAAAAACACTCATGTGGATTCATCTTCCATTGCATTATTATTCAACAACATGTGTACAATATATAGATGCTCTCAAGAGACAAAATTGATAGGCTTAGTGGTGAGTTGAGTAGCTCACATTAATGCTAGGTTTAGTGGAGTAATTCCCCCAATCTATGACATTGTGCCAAGTGTAACTCATGTATTGAGCCATAATTAGGTCAAATGAACCTATGAGGACCATGAGGAAGTTAGGAAAGTCAATAAATGTGGATGTAATCATTATGAGGGTGAATTAGGTGGTTTAGGGATTTGTTAGTAGCCATTACTGAGCAATTTGACCAAATCTAGTGCATTAGCGCCCTTGGTCCAACCTTATCCCATAAAAAAGGGAAGTGGTGCGCCTGCCTCATTAAATGCATTAAATAGGGTGCCTTTGACTCCCCAGAATAAGGAAATGAGCACACTTGTGGAAAAACTTGGCTATAATGACAAACCATTAGTCTAATATGTGGACAAACCCCCTAGACCAACACTATTGAAGCCAAACCATGGAAAAACATACATTAAACACTTGGAACCTTATGCAAGTATTATTAACCAAGGTCTAGATGGGAATTATGTTCCAACAAAGTACAATTTTGTTAAAGAAATTTAACTGCGGAAGATATTCTATTTATACTTGTGTATTGTATTATTGTATTCCTCCTTCGAGAGATGTCATTGATGTAATTAATAATGTAAGAGTCAATGTAAACCCTAGGACTTGTGTCGTCCTAGAAGAACCCAAATTTTTTTATTATATTTTGTATTTGACAAGTCGACCCAGTCAGTTAGGAGAAGTCATCCCAGTTGGGGAAAATTCACCCCAACGGAAGAATATAAATAGAGGATGAGTCTCTCATTTGTAATCACTCAAATCACTCTCACAAGTTCGCATAGGATAGAGAGAGAAGTTCGCACAAGTGCATGAGAAGTTGATTTTGTCTTGGGGTTTATCTTTGTACTTTGTGAATTCTATATTGAGGAAGTTTTGCCGGAGTTTTCTCCCTTGTGGTTTCCCCGAGAGAAATATTGTGTTCATTGTGTTTGTTGTGCTTGTATTTCTTTCAGTGATAGATTGTTTAATTTTATTATAATAAACAAGTAAAAACTAACATGGTTTCATAACAGCCCTAAAAGGAAACATTGTGCAGCCTCCGCAACTGCAAAAACTAGGGATTCTTGTTTCGGGAGCTCCCTCCACAGATCAGCTGAAAAAGAGGGTGCATCTAACTCTCCTCACTAGGGCGCATATTTCTGTCGAAGCAGATTTCAATTCTGAGATTTTTCATTTTTGGGTCCCCCACTTCATCCCAAGAGAACTAGGGCATCAAGTTTTTGGATCATCTGCTCATAGAATTGGGAGAATGAGTACTTTTCTCAACTCGCCTTAAGGAGGGGAATTTGCTCTATTAGGATATTTGGACACTTAGGAGTTAGTTAAGATCAACTTGTGTAATATATCCGTTAGGGATAGTGTGTTTCTTTAGTATGCATTTGTAAATACTTAATCTGACGGTCATGATATGTTCCCAATATAGAGTGATCCGATGGCTCAACTTCTCTTAGATCAAACCTAACCTTGATCCATGGCTTAACACCCGATTGGTCCATGATCTCTATTTAAAGAGCATGGAGGGTCATTGTTTAGTTGATCGATTATGAGAAGCTCATTTGTAACTTTCTTTCTTTGCATAATAAATTGTTCCGTAGAAGCTATTTGGCCAGGGCCGTGGAGTGTTTCCCTCAAGAGGGTTTAAACCACGTCAAAACATCGATGTGTTGATCTGCGATCTGTTTATGTGAAGTGGTTGCTCTTGGTGTTCGGTCCTTTGGTAGTACCCTGTGTACCAGAACATGGTATCAGAGCTAGAGGTCACGAGTTTGATACACACTCGACTCGTGCTGAGGGGGAGATTGTTGCATGAATTTGCAAGTAGTCAGCGCTCCCCGGTGTATTGTGACAAGGGACTAATTGCCTCTCGTGGATCCTTAAATCTGGCGGTGGTGAGTTTACCAATAACCTGTGGGTTTTGGTGTAATGGCAACCGTACTATCAAAGTTCAAAGTTGCTTTATTCCTTAATAGGTCTTGAGTTCAAGTCTTAGGAAGTTACTTTTAAAAGAAAAAGTGCATGCAATTTCTATTTTCAAGTTATTTTATTGTAAAAGTGCATCTCACTTAAATAATAAAAAATAAAAATACAAGTAAGTCACTTAAGTTTTTTTTATTGTTGCACTAATTAAAAGTAATATCAAGTGAAATCACTTATTTTACAAAAGTAGTTCACTTAAAGCAATTTTCTTGTAAAGGGATTGTCAAAAGGTTCATCTTGGGAAGAGGGGGGTTCCTTTTTTGCTGGACATTCTCTAGCTGCCACGTCACTATTGGGGACATCTTCAACAGTTTCTTTGTTCAAGCATAACTTCATCATACAGAGTCAGTTTTCAGTGCTGTTTTTTTTTAAACCGCCTATTTTTTTGAGCTCTTCACATCCAGACTATTGGTTTATATTTTTACATCCATTAATTTACTAATATGGCCGCCCCTTGTGATATTCTACTTAACAGTTCCAACTATTTGTCACGGAAATCTCGTATGGAGGATGTTCTACGAAGTAGGGGACTTTTCAGAATTACCTCAGGGAAAGAAACAAAACCCATTGATGATGATAAGAAAATAAAATGGGCAAATAGATGTGATGAAGCTCGTGGATTGATTGGGATGTCAATCTCTATTGATTTGCGATTCCACATATCTGGAATTGATGAACCTGATGCTGCTTGGGACAAGTTGGAATTTGTGTTTGGTAAACACAATGAAATTCAAGGTCACCAACTTGAAAATGAGTTGATTTTTTTAAATCAAAGTGACTTTTCATGCATTCAAGATTATTTATCTAAGTACAAAACTCTTAAACTCTTATGTGCAGAATGTAAGATTAAGAGGGAAGACAAACAATGCATTTATCATATTCTTTCCAAACTTGGACCTGCATATTCTGTTTTTGTATCTACATTTTACTTCATGAAAGAATCATTGAATGCAGCTAGCTATCAAGAGCCTAATCTTGAATCCTTTTGTGATTCCTTGATGAGAGAAAAAGATAAACTCATTCATCTTGGAATAATTAACAATGCAGATACATCTGAGAAAGCCTTATTGTCCCAACAGAAAGAAAAGTCCAAGCCTCCAAGAAACAAAATTTTCACAATAATAAGTCCAACAAGGGTCCCAAACCCTCTCAATCAGCTCCTTCTTTAAAAAATGACAAAGGATCCAAGCCAAAAGGCAAGAAGACTGAGCATCATTGCAAATATTGCGGGAAATATAATCATGATGAATCTAAGTGTTTCAAGAAGATGGCAGCCTTGGAAGCAACAATGAAGAAGCACCACATCAACCTAGATTCGTCTTCAGAATCTGCCTCTCATGGACATGCACTTTGTGCTTCTGGTTATTCTTATAATGCATCTTCTTCTTCTACTTCAAATGAATGGCTCATTGATTCTGGAGCATCTTATCATATGGCTAAGGATCAAGCCATCTTTTCTACTATGCATGAATGTAACACCAAACAAATATTTGTTGGTGATGATAGATCTCTAAGTGTTGTAGGAGATGGAACAGTTCCAGTAGATAATGGTCATTTTAGTGATGTACAATGTGTGCCAAGCATTTCCTGCAATTTGTTATCAGTCTATCAGATCACTCATTCTGGTGAAGGTAAAACTGTGACCTTTACACCTCACCAAGTTGTAATCAAGGATTTTCAAGATCCTCAACAGGTCCTAGCTACTAGAATTGTTGATGATATTACCAGGTTGTACAAGTTTAACAACTTTGGGTCATCACCTTTCCCTTCAGTGTTTGTTGCTCATAGTGATAACTTGAGCAAACTTTGGCATGAGCGATTTGGTCACTTAAATTATCGCTCATTGCAACAACTATGTAAAGAAAATATGGTGACAGGTCTTCCGATGGTATCTTGCAGAGATGGTGTTTGTTTCGGTTGTGTACTCGAAAAACATCATTGGGACAGTTTTGACAAACGTGCCTCTTGAAATGCCTCAGTTCCCTTGGAGCTTGTGCATAGTGACTTGTGTGGTCCTCTTCCATCTGCTTCCTTTTCTGGTTTCAAATATTTCTTAACTTTCATTGATGATTACACCAGACACACTTGGGTTTATTTCCTAAAACTTAAGAGTGAAGTATTTAACATGTTCTTGGCCTACAAGGCCCTTGTTGAAAAACAATCTGGTCATCAAATTATTAAGTTAAGATCTGACAATGGAGGAGAATATGTTAACAAAAAGTTCACTACTTTCTGCACTGAACAAGGCATCCAACAACATCACACTGTTCCATATACACCACAACAAAATGGTGTAGCTGAGCGGAAGAACCGCACTTTAAAAGAAATGGCTAATTGTATGATCCAATCTAAGGGACTAAGTCTTCAATTTTGGGCTGAAGCCATAAATTGCGCAAATTACATAGTTAATCGCACCCCCACAGAAGAATTACAAGGTATAACACCGAAAGAAGCATGGAGTAAAACTAAACCTGATGTAATTCACTTTCGTGTGTTTGGTAGTGAAGCATGGGCTCACATTCCGGATGAAAAACGGAAAGCATTGCAGCCTAAAAGTGAAAAGTGCATATTTGTTGGATATTCTAAATATGTAAAAGGTTATAGACTTCTTCAACCACATTCTCATGATATAATCATTAGAAGAGATGTTAAATTTGATGAAAATATCTTGTCCTACGAGCCTAACTCAGCGATTGTGCCATCTTTGGCCTGCGAGCCTAACTCGGCGATTGTGCCATCTTTGGCCTGCGAGCCTCATTCAGCTATTGTGCCTTCTTCTTATTCTTCTTCCAACTTCCTTGACAGGTTTCCAACTCCAGTTTCTGATAATGACAGTGAGGATGAAAATCCACCTCCGCCTGCTCATGTTCCTCCAGTTGCACCAGCGCGAGTGATTCCTCGATGGGTTCGTTCAACATGTGAAGCAGCTGGTGATCTTGCCGGTGATCCTAGAGATCAACGTCGAACATGTTCTTAGTTTCAGCGAGCCTCTTCTCTTTTGGCTCAAGTTTCCGAGAATCATGATCCAGAAACTTTTGCAGAAGCTTTAGGGAATCCAGATTGGGATGTAGCTATGGATGAAGAATATCGTTCCTTAATGGCGAATGATACTTGGGATCTTGTACCTCTTCCAAAAGGAAGAAAACTTGTCAGATGTAAATGGGTCTATAGAACTAAGTATGCATCAGATGGAAGTGTTGAAAGACTTAATGCAAGGTTAGTTGCCAAAGGTTTTTCCCAAGTTGAAGGGATTGACTACAATGAAACCTTTGCTCCCGTCGCAAAAATGAACTCCATCTGCCTTGTTCTTTCCCTTGCAGCCTTACATAACTGGGAAGTCCATCAAATGGATGTCAAGTCTGCCTTTTTACATGGTGATTTACAGGAGGAAATTTACATGGAACAACCTCCTGGATATGTTCAAGATAACTCTAGCCTTGTCTGCCGCCTTAAGAAATCCTTATATGGCCTTAAGCAAGCTCCTAGAGCTTGGTATGCCAAAATGGATAACTTTCTCCTTGACACTGGTTTTTCTAGATGCCATTCTGACCCCAATGTCTATACCAAGAAAGTAGGAAACCATCTCATCATACTTGTTCTATATGTTGATGACCTTATTCTTATTGGTAGTGACCCTAAGCTTATAACCCATGTGAAATCCAGTCTTAAACAAAATTTTGAAATGTCAGACTTAGGACATTTGCATTATTTTCTTGGTCTCCAAGTCCTGCAAACCAAAGAAGGAATCTTTCTTTCTCAGTCTAAGTATGCTTGTGACCTTCTTCGTCGCTTTCACATGGAAGATTGTACACCAACCCCTTCTCCCTTCCAGTCTGGAGTCAAACTTTCTGCCACTTGTACTTCACCTGAAGTCGATGCCACCTTATATCGTCAGCTTGT
The DNA here is from genome assembly GCA_027924585.1 of Larix kaempferi. Classification (NCBI taxonomy): domain Eukaryota; kingdom Viridiplantae; phylum Streptophyta; class Pinopsida; order Pinales; family Pinaceae; genus Larix; species Larix kaempferi. Next base: position 4,757,285 of record BSBM01000807.1, read on the forward strand.
TGGTAGTCTCTTATACTTGACTCATTCCCGTCCTGACCTTTCCTTTGTCGTTGGTCGTGTTGCCCATTATATGAAGACACCTCATGAAATTCACTGGAAAGTAGCTAAAAGAATACTTCAATATATTCGAGGTACAGTTCAGTTTGGGATTCATTACAGTACAGGGGGGAAACCTTTGTTGGTTGGTTTCACTGATTCAAATTGGGCCGGTGATCCTGATGATCGAAAGTCTACTCCAGGTTATGTTTTCAGTCTGGGATCTAGACCTATTACTTCGGCTTGTAAGAAACAACAATCTCTTTCTCTTTCTTCAGTAGAGGCAGAATATCGAGTAGCAGTTAATGCCAGTCAGGAAGCTTTATGGCTTCGACAGATCCTTTCAGATTTTGGATTCGAGTAGCAGCAGCCTACTCCACTTTGGTGCAACAATCAAAGTGCCATCAAGCTTGCCAAAGATCTAGTTCTACATCAACGCAACAAACACATTGAGCTACATATGCACTTCATCAAAAATCTTGTTCATGATCGTGTTCTTGAAGTGCTCTTTTTCCCTACAGATGATCAAGTTGCATACATCTTCACCAAGTCTCTTACAGAAGCAAAGTTTTCTAAACTTCGATCTATGTTAGGAGTTCAGGAACCTGTCATTAAGGGGGGATAGGCTCTAATGCCTCCTTCCTTCTCCTAATAGTGTCACTTTTGTAAATCCTTCAATCCTATCCCAATTTGTTCTTAAGGGGGGATGTTAGGATATTTAGACACTTAGGAGTTAGTTAAGATCAACTTGTGTAATATATCCGTTAGGGATAGTGTGTTTCTTTAGTGTGCATTAATATGCATTTGTAAATACTTAATCCGACGGTCACGATATGTTCCCGACATAGAGTGATCCGACGGCTCAACTTCTCTTAGATCAAACTTAACCTTGATCCGTGGCTTAACACCCGATTGGTCCATGATCTCTATTTAAAGAGCATGGAGGGTCATTTTTTAGTTGATCGATTATGAGAAGCTCATTTGTAACTTTCTTTCTTTGCATAATAAATTGTCCCGTAGAAGCTATTTGGCCGGGGCCGTGGAGTGTTTCCCTCAAGAGGGTTTAAACCACGTCAAAACATCGGTGTGTTGATCTGTGATCTGTTTATGTGAAGTGGTTTCTCTTGGTGTTCGGTCCTCTGGTAGTACCCTGTGTACCCGAACATGCTCATCCAATTAGTTTTCCAAAATTCCGAAGTTGGAAAATCAGGGTTTCTCTGACAAACCTTAGGTCAAGGTAGAAGCAGTTTTCAGAAGGACAACTTTTCTGGTAAGTCTCAAATCTATTATATTTCCATTTGAAGTTCTCATTATATCAATATGACAAACAATACCAAGCTTGATGAGTAGCTTGAGGGAGCTGAGAACTTCAGGGCATGTAAGTATAGAGTCATGCTCAATCTTGAAGAACATGACCTAGAAGACTTTATAAAGGAAGGACTTACAGAACCAGAGGGAGATGAAACCAAAGCAAGGAATAAGAAGAATACGGTCAAGGAAAAGAGGATCATAGCTGATTCTATAAAATATCACTTGATCCCCCAAGTGTCTTCAAAGAAGACTCCAAAATAAATGTTCGATGCCTTGAACAACCTATTTGAAGGGAAGAACATTAATAGGAAGACGACCTTGAGAAATAAACTCAAGGGAGTGAAGATATTGAAGTCTGATTCCATGCACTCATACTTCTACAGAGTGTCCCAGATCAAAGAACAACTAGAAGCTATTGGATACATGTTAGAGGATTTTGAAGTTGTGATGACCACTTTGAATGGTATCCCCAGAGATTGGGAACCATTTGTTGATGGCATATGTGCTAGAAAGAAACTGATCCATTTCATACAACTATGGGAATATTGTGTGCAAGAATAAGAGAGAATAGCGGTAAGAGAGGAGAAACTAAATGACAATGAATATCAATCTTTGGAAACTCATGCGAGAGCTAGAAGGAAAAGGAAGAACAATGTGCGTTCCCATGAGGATTCTCCAAGAAGATCTCAAAGACCTGAAAAGAAAAGGAAGTTCAAGAGAGACCTATCTTCAGTTGAATGTTCCTCCTGTCACAAGACATGAAACATTGTTATATATTGTCCACTCAAATCTGGACAACATAAGAAGCAGAAGAAGAGATTTCATGCTCATGCAGCGACAGACAGTGAGTATGATGAAGAAGTCAAAACTAGAGAAGATGAAGACTCCAGTGAAGAATATGTTCTAATATCAACCCTCATTGGTTCAATATCTCATGGAAGTGATACTTGGCTAGTAGATAGTGGAGCTTTAAAACATATGCCGGGATACAAATAATCCCTCTCACATCTCATACAGAAGGAATATCCACACAAGGTAAAGCTTGGAGATGACTATCAATATCCCATTAAAGGAATGGGAGAAGCCTCTTACAAATTGGACTCTGGTAAGTCTATGAACATGAAGGATGTACTTTACATACCATGTTTGAAGAAGAACCTTCTATCGATTTCAACATTAGATAAGAAAGGTCTTCGAATTGCATTTATAGATGGTGAAGTTCTTATGTGGCCAAAGGGGAAGACTATCAATGATGCAGTAATCATTGGAGTAGAAGAAGGAGGAATTTACAAACTGAAGGGTCATGCAGATACAACACTGATGACTAGTACCATGAGCCCTTGTGAGCTATGGCATAAAATACTAGCTCATGTACACTACAAAGCCTTACCAATAGTAAGTAAGGTGGTGAATGGACTACCATAAATCCAGGTTGATTATGAAGGAGTATGCAAAGGATGCACTCAAGGAAAGAGTACGAAGAATCCATTTCCAAGCAACAACAACAAATATAAAGTTATTTTGGATATTATTCACTCAGAAATTTGTGGAATTATGTCCACCACTTCATTAAGTGGGTATGTTTATTATGCTTATTTTATTGATGATTACTCCTACAAAACATGGATTTATTTTCTAAAGAATAAGAATGAAGTCTTTGAAAAGTTTAAAGAGTTTAAGGCTCTTATAGAAAACCTATCTGAAAAGAAGATACATATTCTAAGGACAGATAATGGAGGGGAAGACACTTGAGGTGATTTCAAATATTTCTGTAAACAAGCAGGGATTAAGAGGGAGCTTACTATTCCCTATAATCCACAACAGAATGGTGTAGCTGAAAGGAAGAACATAACTATCATAGAAGCAGTGAAGGCCATGATCCATGATCAAGACTCACCCATGCATCTATGGGAAGAAGCAACTAGAATTGCAATATATGTACAAAAAAAAATCTCTTACAGTGCTCTTTGCAACAAGACCCCAGAAGATATGTTTACCGGTATGAATCCTGAAGTTATCCATCTAAATATATATGGATGTCTAGTATTTATCCACATTCCAAAATAAAAGAGATAGAATTTGGAACCTTTGGGAAATAAGGGAATATTTGTGGGCTATAGTGAGCAATCAAAGGATTACCGTATCTACATCCCAAGATTCCACCAGATTGAACTCAGGCGGGGTGTTACTTTTGATGAAGACACAAATTTCAACAAATCCAAGAAGACTCATGAGGATGAAGAGGAACATGAAGCTCCTAGATTTACAGAAACAAACATTGTACCAGAAAGAAATTTTGAAGAATAACCTATTCCAGAGGATCATGACATGGTAGAACCTTAGAGACCTGAGGAGACACCTCATGAAGATATTTCACGGAAGAGAAGACAAGCTTGGGCACGAGAATTAATACAAGATGCAGGAAGGTATGGTGCCCCAAAAGGAACCGGTAGAGAAAGAAAGAGACCAAGGCCATACTCCAGTTATGTAGCCTTGATGTGTAACCTTGTTGAAGAGGAACCAACATGTTTTGAAGATGCAGTAAAGAAGAAGGAATGGCTGGATGCTATGAATGAAGAATACCAATCCATCATCAAGAATGATGTTTGGGATGCGGTACCAATACCAAAGGACAAGTCTGTCGTTTCATCAAAGTGGATCTTCAAAACAAAACACTTAGCAGACATAAGCATTGAAAAGTACAAGGAAATATTTTTATCCCGAGGGTTCTCTCAAAAGGAAGGAATTGATTATGAGGAGACCTTTTCTCCTGTGGCCAGATATGCTTTAATTGGAACCATTCTTGCCTTGGAAGCCAAGATGAAATTGATGTTACATCAGATGGATGTAAATACGGCGTTCCTAAATGGGAAGATAGAAGAAGAGGTATATATCGAGCAACCATAGAATTTGAAACAAAATATAGAAAGTCACATGTATGCAAACTGAAGAAAGCATTGTACGGTTTGAAGAAAGCACCTAGAGCATGGTATGGATGAATTGATAGCTTCCTGATGAGCTTGGGATTTACCAAGAGTAAAGCAGATTCTAATCTTTATTATAAGATTATGGATGATGAACCTATGATACTACTGTTGTATGTGGATGATTTGTTACTGACAGGAGAAGACAAGCCCATCACTGAATGCAAGAGAAGGATTGCAATAGAATTTGATATGAAAGACCTTGGTATGATGCATTACTTTCTAGGTCTTGAAGTATGGCAGTTTCCAGATGAGATTTACCAAGTCAAGGAAAATAAATAGGTGAGATCTTGTAGATATTTGGGATGATGTATTGTAAGTCCATGACTACTCCGATGGTGAAAAAATTGAATCTCCTGAATGATGATTCATTAGAGATAGTAGATTTCACCATGTATAGACAGATTATTGGGTCATTGATGTAATTGACCAATACTAGACCGGATATATGTTTTACTGTGAACACATTGAGCCAGTATATGGTGGATCCCAAACATGTTCACTTGATTGCAACAAAACATGTGATGAGGTACCTAAAGGGCACGTTGGATTATGGACTAAGATATGCTTCAGATAGTGAGTTCAAGTTGTACGGATACATAGAATCAGATTGGGATGGAATTGTCGAAGACAGGAAAAGCACTTCAGGATTTTGCTTTAGTTTGGGATCAGGCATAATCTCATGGCTCAATAGAAAGAAGCCCTGTGTTGCACTTAGTACAGCAGAAGATGAATATGTAACAGCTTGTCTTGCTTGTAACGAAGCAGTGTGGCATCGTAAGATGTTGGCAGGATTGTTTGATGCAAAGATAGATGTGACGGACATACTCTGTGATAACCAGAGTTGCATCAAGATGACATAGAATCTTGTGTTCCATGATAGATTGAAACACGTCGAGATCAAGTTCCACTATATCCAGGATATGGTGCAGAAGGGAGCTGTGAAGCTCAAGTATGTTCCTACAAAGGAACAAGTTGCTGATGTGTTGACTAAGCCTCTGTCTCGCATAAAGTTTGAGTACTTTCAATACAAGATTGGTGTGGTCCGAAAGGACCTCCCTCGAAAAAGAGAGTGATGATGATGATGATTCTAGACCTTAGGTGACTGATGTCGGTCCAGGGGTGACTGAATATCAGTACTTGACGACTAATAGAGTTCCGGTCCTTAGGTGACTGATGTCGGTCCAGAGGTGACTAATGCTGGTCCAGGGGTGACTGAAGATCAGTACTTACCGACTGATATATTTCCAGTCCTTAGGTGACTGATGCCGGTCCAGAGGTGACTGATGCTAGTCCAGGGGTGACCGAAGATCAGTACTTGCCGAATGATAGAGTTCTGGTCCTTAGGAGACTGATGTCGGTCCAGATGTGACTGATGTCAGTCCATGGGTGACTGAAGATCAATACTTTCTGACTGATAGAGTTTCAGTCCTTAGGTGACTGATATCGGTCTAGGGGTGACTGAAGATCAGTCCTTGCTGACTGATAGAGTTACGGTCCTTAGGTGATTAATTCCTGTCCATAGGTGACTGATGCCAGTCCAAGGGTGATTGAAGATCAGTACTTGCTAACTGATAGTGTTCCAGTATTGTGCTTACTGATGATGATGTTCTAGCTGACGATGTTGTTGATCTAGTAGAGGATGCTCTAACTGATCCAACAAAGTATGTTCCAGCCGATGATGATCCAGTAGAGGATGTTCCATCTAATGATGTTGTTGATGATGATCTAGAAGAGGATGTTCCAAATGATGATGATCCAACAGAGGATGTTCAATTTGATGATGTTGCTGATGATGATCCAACAAAGGATGTTGTTGATGATGATCCAACAGAAGATGTTGTTGACGATGATACAGAGGATGCTACTGATTGTGATATTCCAGAAGACGGTGATGATGACATTGATGAGGATGTTCCAGCAGATGATACCCCAGACATATGATGATCCAAAACTTCCTACGACATGTATAGATTCACAAGTAAGTTGTGCAACTATTGATGTTACCCGCAGAATACCTTCCTAGTTAAGAGGGAGTGTTAAAGAAATGTAACTGAGGAAGATATTCTATTTATACTTGTCTATTGTATTATTGTATTCCTCCTTTGGGAGATGTCATTGATGTAATTAATAATGTAAGAGTCATTGAAAGAGTCAATGTAAACCCTAGGTCTTGTGTCGGCCTAGAAGAACCCATAAAAGATTATTATCTTTTGTATTTGACAAGTCAGCCCAGTCAGTTAGGAGAATTCGGCCCAGTTGGGGAAAATTCACCCCAACGAAAGAATATAAATAGAGGATGAGTCCATCATTTGTAATCACTCAAATCACTCTCACAAGTTCACATAGGAGAGAGAGAGAGAAGTTCACACAAGTGGAGGAGAAGCTGATTTTTTCTTGGGGTTTATCTTTGTACTTTGTGAATTCTATATTGAGGAAGTTTTTCTGGGGTTTTTTCCCTTGTGGTTTCCCCAAGAGAAATATTGTTTTCATTGTGTTTGTTGTGATTGTATTTCTTTCAGTGATAGATTGTTTAATGTTATTATGCTAAACAAGTAAAAACTAACAAATTTGTGGGTACACAGCCCAGAGAGGGGTAAAATAGGTCCAAGTGAGAAAATAAGGTGCACTAAACAAATTCTATCACCTTTTACATGGAAAATAAATGAGTGTGATCATGCATCCAAGTGATTAGCCCACCAAGTCCACCAACCCCTATAGGGTGATCACCTCCTGGAGGAGGAAATCAAGTGGACCATCCATGACGTGAGTAGGGGTATTTAGCCCCAAATCAACACTCTAAGCTTCAAATTGGACTTTATATAAAAAACATTTAACCCCTTTCTCTAGTAAACCTGAATGGAAATGTTGCAAATACTTTGAGGCATAACATATGGCTCCAACTGTGGGACATGCACTCTTATTGGGAGTGTATGGGAACCCCCTAGAATCTCTTGGGTACTTGTAGACCTACACACACACATCTAACAAAAAAAGGCATCAAATGCATCACGAGGAAGACACTTCCGTCTTTCCTTGCTCAAAATGAAATGCAATAAAATCAAATTGTAATAACAACAAGTGCAATGCATAGGTAACAGTAAATGCTAAACTAAAATGAGGCTAAATATAATATAATACAATGAAAGGATGTCCTTGAGACATCAGATATCTCCTGTATAAAACTTTTGTTAATGCTTTCCTTTTGATAGGAAAGGGTACCCTTTCTCCATTTAGGTGGATCAGTCAGAATGAATTCGTACCTATAACATCATCAATTTGATATGGACCTAACCAAAGACTTTCAAACTTACCATGCTTACCTAGTTGTTCATTTCTTTTGTTCCACAAGAGGATGATATCACCCTTCTCGAAATCGCATTGGCGAGTCTTCTTATCAAATTTTCCTTTGACCTTTTCCTAACTCTGCACCATATGATCGAAAGGTCTTCTTTGTGTTTCATCGAGCTCTATCAATGGTTAATCCTACGCTGGAATACATCTTGATTTGGTTCGTGCTGCTGGAGGATTTTATATGCGAGAAGTTTCAAATGGACAAGAAAAGTAACATCAAGTCCACATACTGGTTCAAAGGGGATATTTCTAGTTGACTCTTTGCACGTGATAGGGTCATCCCATACTGCATATTTCAATTTAATGTCCCAACTTTTCTTAGTGTACCCAACAATATTCTTTATAATTTTCATCAAGTTTTTTTGGTTTGATTTGGCCAATCCATTCCCTTGCGGATAATAGTTCGAAGAGTGAGACAACACGAGGTCGTAACTGAAACAAAAGGTAGATAGATCAACAAAACTGAAAGCTTGAGCATTATCGGTAATAATTTTGGTTGGAGCTCTAAATTGAGTGATGACCCTATCCTCGAGAAATTCCATAACAACCTTCGATGCAACTTGCTTGGTTGGAATATCCTCAACCCATATGGTAAAAAAATCTATATCCATCAGTATCCATTTATGACCATTGCTTGAATTCTCCTTCAACTCACCGATGAAATCTAGGCCCCACTATTGAAATGGTGCTTATATTATGACTAGTTGTAATGGTAATGTTGTGAGCTTTTGTTTTCCAGTAAAGAGCTTGAATGATTGACAATTTCTAATGTATTTGTGCACATCCTGGAAAATAGTGGGCTAATAATATACAGATCTCAATATCTTGTGAGCTATAGTGGAAGTAGAGTGATGACCACTACATAATCCTTTATGAAATTCACCTGTCAACTAGATAGATTCTAGGGGGTGAATACATGTGAGAATTATTCCATCTAGTTTCTTCCATCCTAGGCCCTAGTGCAGAACAAGATCTAAGAAATAATATTTGGAGGATTTTAACTTCAATGCACTCTTTTTTGGCCTGGGAGGTAACTAGGACAAGAGAGATCATTCTTTAAGTAATATACATTGTCTTTATACCAATTGCAATGTTCCAGTTCTCAGAATGACTGTTGAAACCATATGAGAGGTCTCTTCCTTAATACCTAGAGTCTCTTCATTTCCTTAGGTCATCAATTGGGACAAACCTCTTCCCTTAATTAATTTCCTTAGGTCATCAATTGGATTTCCAAATCATATTCTTGGATATTTGTGATCCACTTGCCCCTGGTATCGAGACCATCATGATGCTTCATAATTTCCTTTACTATTGGATGTGGGAAAATAAGCCATGATCTTTGAGTAGTTGGCATATACTCCGATGTGTTTCAATGGCATGTCCAGGGCATAGGCTTGCTTTTCCATGATGTGGTACTTCAAATATGAATTAGTCAAATATTTACTCATAAAATCAATAGGTTATTCTTCAATATGATCATTCTTTTGTAACAATACTCCTGCAATGGTGTCAATAGATGCAAAAGAAAATATTTGAAAAGGCTTGGAATAATCGGGACTTACCAAGACCAGAGCTCGTACGATAGCGTCTTTTATATTTTCAAAGGATTTCTTGGACTCATGATCACATTTGAAATTAACATCCTTTATGAGTAAACTTATTTAGAGGTTTAGTAATTTTGGAAAAAATTTGAATGAACCTATGAATAAAGTTAATCTTTCCAAAAAATGACTACAAAGATTTCAAATGTTTGGGCAGAGCAATTTATTTTATTCCTTTAATTATTTCGGGATCAACTTTCACTTCATATTTACAAACAATATGGCCAAGTAACTTACCTCCGACAACGCCAAAAATTGATTTTTTAGGGTTCAATGAAATACCATACTTGTGAAAACACTCAAATACCTGTCGAAGATGACCAAAATGGTCCTTTATGTTCTTCAAATACACGGTAAGATCATCTTCGTATATTTCCAATATCTTATGCATGATGTCCTGGAAGGCATAATCCATATCTCTCTGAAATGTAGCTCTGACATTCATCAAGTCGAAAGGAATCCTCAAGTACTCATAAGTACACCAAGGAGTTGTAAATGTTGTCTTAGCCCGATCTTCCTTCTTTACTGCAATCTAGTTGAAATTGGAGAAACCATATAGGAAAGACAACATCTGAGACCCTGTAATCCTTTTCAATAGTAGCTCCATATTGGGAAAAGGGTAGTTATCCTTCTTGGATACTGCATTGAGGTTCCTGAAATCCACATAGACCCTAATATAACTGATGGTCCCCAAACTTTGACTATATTTTATTAAAATTCCAAGCCTAATTATGTATTGAAACTTAGCATTTTTCTTGGCTTTATGCATTCCAATCACTTCTTTTGGCTTTGAATTAAAATTTTACAAGGGTTTCAATGTGGAATATAAAACAAGGTAAAACCTATGATTATTCTAGTTATTTTCTCATTTTTACATGAATTCAAAATAATCCCTAGGCTTAACCATTCGACATTAGACTCATATATTGTGCAGTTGTAAGTTCCACAATTCCAGCATCTGTTCCAACACTTATTCTGGTACTCATCCATATAGAGCTCATTGATTGTCATATATGTGGGATGATCTAGCAAATTCGGGAATATGGGTTTTCTTTCTCATCGCCAGGAGATGGTTTCTTATTGTTAAGATCGCACCAAGCTCCTTCAACATGAGAGAAGTTCGCAATTCAAAAATTCGGGTAGTTCATGTCATCTTTCCAGGAGGAAATTTTCGAGATCACCTCCCGATCAAACCGTATAGAATCTCGTCAAACGGTTCATAACCCACTTCCGAAGTATGCTTATTTACCCCTAACTGTGTATGGTTTTTGGAATTTCTGAATAGATTTGGAGAAACCTTTGTCTGATCAGACATGATTTTCACAGATTTTGTTTGTGGCCGGTTTTGCTAACATCCCACTCAACTTCCAGTCATTACTCAAGAATCAAATTAGTTGTTTTTTTAATGAACATTGTTAAGCTGCATTCACGAGGGGGAGATCGGGTTCGATTATAAATTAATTTTCCCTCTAGATGTAAACACAATTGGGGAATTTCTTTTGCTGCTGCAATTTATATTGGTTACCCGTGTTTTGTTCCTATGTGGTGATTGAATCTAAGCATGAATGCAAGTTTTGGAGCATTGATATAATTTATTTGTACAGAGTATCTAGTTCCTGAAGCATTTTAGCGTGCGTCTCCTGTTTTTCAGGTCCCACCAACCAGGTGAACGCATTGCTTTGTTCCATAGATTAATTAGTAGTTTCATTTCTAGTGTATTTAGTTAATTAAATTATTAGTTTTTAGAACTACTGTGTGTTTAAATTCATTCATAAGCACTGCAGGTCATTGTACGATTTGATTTCAGAGTTGATTTTAATTTGTTTGTAATTAGAATAATACATATCTGCTTAAGTGTGTGGTTAGATCAATTCGTTTTATTCATTGAGTTATGTTATTGAATGCATTGGATTGTCTCTATTGGTTTTCAATTCGAACTTGATCTAGTGAAATAGAGTATCAAATTGCGTTGAATGATAGCATAGGTATCAAATGCTGGTTGCAATCATATGAATTTCATTTTAATTTACAAATCCATTACATTGCTGGTATAGTTATACACAAGAGTTTGATCATTCGATTTTGGAAATATTTTGATTCCAGAAATTCAATGAGTGTAGATCAATCAACAAATTGCCATGATTTATTAATGGAATTCCTAGTACATGTATTTGGGAAACATTGATAACACAATTCTAAGGATATAAATTATTTTAAAAGCTCTAAATATGTCTAAGAAACAAATTTCTAGAACTGAAAAACATTCTAATCATATCGTGATAAGGTTCTAATTTTTATAAAACAGAGATTGGGTTCCACCAGGTATTTCAGATACATCTATAAACATAATACAGATCTTGATTATTGATAGAGTTACATTTGAGTTGGTTTCAATCAATATCTTAAACAAAGAGTTGTTTTTTCTTTAATTTGCTAGAGATGAATTAGTGAGCAGCATGTGTTTGGGATTGATTTTGCAGAAATTTATTTGGAACTCCGAGTTAGTTAAGTAATTGAGTGAGCTTTTGGAACTCTGTTGATTTGCATGATGTAAGTTGTTTTAATGTTTTCCTTGATTGCTTAAAAGTGTGATTAGAATGGTGCTCTGATTTCTATCTGCAGATTTATATTTGGATTGATCCAATTCACTGATTGAAGATTGCATTGAGAGTGAAAAGCTATGGTTTTATTTAGGTACAAGTTGATTAGATTGGGGTTCATGGAAATATTTTGATTTTGGTCTTTCAAATTCTGAATAGGAGTAGCACAGCTTAATTTCATTTACTATTTTGATTTGGTAGTGAATTTGTGGATTGAAACATTTGGTAATTTGTATTATTTTCATTTTTGCAACTTCCACTTGATTTCTAGATTAGATTGTTTATGAGTGAATAGAAACATATTGCATAAGTAGTAGTTTTCTTTTAATAAATGCGTGGATTGAATGGTTATCCTAGGAAAAATCTTGGTTAGAAAGCTTACTAGCTCCAATTAGTAATTGATTGATTTGGTTGAGTTGTGTGATTAGGATAAGGGAAATTTTGGGAATTGTTTTAAGTGTGATATAATTAGTTGGTTTTCATCCTTGATTTGATGTTCTTGCACTTTAATTTCCTGTAGCTTCAATCACCAACGGAAAGATTTAAGGTCTAACTCATAAGATATGGCCTCCTCATATTAGGCTTCTTCCATAGGTGTTGAAGTTATCATTTTATCTGCTTTATTTTTCACTCTTGGTGTATGTTTGTTGGCATTAAGATTAGGTTAGACTAAGCTAGTCTAAGCTTCAAACCTACACATACAGTGCTAGCACCTCTAAGTATACAGATCCCGGTTGATAATTTAATGTCGTAAATATTAGTATATATTTTTACTGACAATCACCTGTATTTTTTCTGGATGACAATGGGTTAAAGAGCCATTATGACTATTTAATAAGAGTAATTATCTTATCTTGGACCATCTTTTGTGATTCTTTCTAGACTAGAGGATTCAATTTTGGGTTCACATTTTTTATTTTTTCCTATTTGGTCGGGCACCTTCTTTTAATCATATAGCATGCTCAATAATACTCCTATCATAAACCTTTAATTCATCATCATACCAGGAGAATACGTCCCTAAATTCACGAACCAACATTTCTATTTCTTTCTTTTCCTTAGGAGTGATTACTTTACCAATTTTGATAGGTCTTGGGTTTCCAAGGGACTCAATATCAAGCTCTTCATATTCACCAACTTGGGCCACCTGTTCTTTCTTTTCTTTGCACCGATCATTTCTATCAAAAATATTTTCCAATGATACCCTTTCTACCAGAATAGTACTGTAACTCAGCTTATTTGCTTATCATCATCAAACACCTGCCAATATTCGAAGTTATCCAGAACTGATGGATGGAAAAATACTTGCACTATTTTAGACTCTTGGATAGGATCTATTGGACAAAGAGTGGAAGTAAACACTGCTAAAGTGTCTACCATTTTATTTTGTTCTTTGGGAATTGCCTACAAAGATAAGGCATCGAATTATTCTATTTCCAATCTCACAGCATCTCTATACCTTTTCAGTTTTGATTGCTTACAAGAAAAATTCCCTTTTGCTTGTGATACAATCAGGTTAGAATCATCAATAATATGTAGGAACTTATTAGCATAATCCTTTTCCGCCTCAAGGCCATGCAAGAGAGCCTCATATTCCACTAAGTTATTAGTACCATCAAATTCAAGGAAAAAAGAGAAACAATGATTTTCATTATGAGGGGAAGTCAATACAATACCTACACCCATACTTGATTAGGATTTGGCCCCGTCGAAGTTCATGGTCAAAATATTATCAGTATCTATCTGTGGAGAAAATTGTATAAGATCCAATCTCATTTTGAAAACAAACAAATTCATTTTTTGGCTCTTTCAAATCTTCCACATGGTGCTTCCTCATATGCTCCCTATGCAATGTCACGTATGTCCCTTATGGCATAGGAATATTAGCATGGGATAAATCTTGTTGAAGGTTATCTCCTGGGTCGAAGACAAATTTTCTCAACAAAATCATCCCCCATGATTCGAGTATGTCAATGACCACGATATCCATTTGTAAGGTGATGCTGGGATGAACTGCAAGATGTACTTGAAGGTCTGGTACAACACCACAATCCTTAACTTCACGTGAATCCATGGCACATATATTTCTATACGGTCTGGAGATATTCAATCCTAATTTGTTCATCATTGCTAGATGCATAATGTTAGTTGAAGCACCATAATCAAACATGCAATTATGCAAAATTAAATCACCAAATAGCAATGAAATAAATATTCAGGGTTTGTTTCGAGGAAAATTGTTATTTTCTACTAGTAGCATATTCGAGAGAATGATCAGAGTATCTTCATTTTCTTTTGTCGAACGAAAAACATGTTTCTTTTCTTAGAGTCCCAATGCCTCAATAAGTTGATTCTTCACTTGGGGAATCTTTACTAATTCAACCAATGTCATAGATATCTTCAATGCATTCAGAGCACTTGTAACGTCAATATTCAAAGGTTCATCAGTATCCCAATTAATTGAAGACTTACCTATACTTACCCGATTTTGGGGAGATGCTTTGTCTTTCAATGCTTCCCGAACCAGTGGAGAAATTTTCCTTTGACTCTGATATGTAGTTCCCTTGGACTTGTTCTCATGCCACTTCTTAATTTTCTCTCAGGAGGGCATCTACCGGAATAGTATGGTGGCTTTATCAACCTCAATGGAACTGTAACATCCCCAAAATTCATAAAAAGTAAAATTTTCTAAGTAGCATTAAGTACTTATATTTTTTATGCGGAAGTATAATTAATGATAATTTGCTTCTTTAAACGATAGCCTGGTTTTGTATTATGACGACACCTTCCTCAATTTGTCGTCAATATTATAATTATGTTATGTCAATTACATGTTATGTTTGTCATAATGTCTTTACTGCTTGCAAATGATTAAATGCATGTATTTATGTTTCCACTTACTGTCGGATGTTTTAATACTATGTTTGTTTTCTGAATAATTATGGTTACTTCTTTAAATGTATAAGCATCGTAAATTAACTTATCTCTTGCTATGGTACTGTTTTATTCATAAGTACTAACTGTTTGATTTTGTATTTGATGAAGGGGTCCTATGGGCACCTCGAGGCTTACTTAGATATTTATAGCTAACGTTCTTAAACTTCCGGCACAGATCATAGGTAATAGCTAGATTACTAACCAAAACATTATCGATTTATGTAAAAATGACTTTGTTATAATTCCTTTAGCCTCCGATATTAATTACAAAAGTATAGAGAACTTAACTTGTTCAAGGGTAAGATCTACCTTAGCTTCAATCATCAGTTTTAAAGATTTACTCAATATAATGTCACCTATATTTTTATGTAGTTCGAAAAGCTTAATATACGTAACTCAATATCCTATTATAAATTTACTTATATTTTCCATGGAGTTTAAACTTCATATTCAAAAATCATGCTTACGCCATCTTTGTTTTATTAATATTAATGTCATGGATTATGCTATTCAATTATCGACTATAGCTTTTCTATATGCATGCTTAAATGGATATATTAATTCCACGACTCAACAACTTGTATTGTTCAAGCTTTGGTACACGACCAAACCCTACATTAATGGTTTTATACTTTGTGTTATAATATATGTGTTAGAACTTTATGCATCTATACTATTTTTAGATGTTATAAACTATAAGTACATATACCTTACGCTATATGCATAGTATGGCTCTCGAAATGCTCTAAGTGGAACTATATACTATATGATATGAGACCTAAGAATAGTATACTTTATATTATAGCGTAGTGAAGTCCACAAAATTTAACCTCGGTGGATCTCTGTGTTGGCAGGCGTACTACATTCGGTAGCTATAACACTTTAATGTTATTAAATGTGTCTTTGGGTGGAATGCCCGTTGCCAATCCTCATGGCAAGGCTTCATGTGGAGGTTCTTGGGTTTTGTGTTAAAACCTATCCGAGTTTTGAACTACCTCGACGAGACAATACCCTGGAACATTCAATTGGTATTGAAGGTGGGAGGAGAGGCCGACATGCTCTCGAGTTTTTACGGTATGTAAACAACGGTTGAATTTCCTCCCGGGGCTCGATACTAAGACCTGTAACCTGTATTTTGTCAATAGTAGGATATATGAGCCCGAGTCTTTTACAGAGTTGTTAACCCTCACTAGGTTCGATGGTGAATCTTTGCACCACCAGTGTTGATGTTGAAAGCTTAATCCATCGCATACGTGCTCAGATGTGCTAATGAAATGCAGGTAATGTCATAATCGACCCTTTGTGTTTCGCTGAGTGTTTTAACATCAACATTGTTTGAAATTAATAAGTCTACATTACTTCAAGGTTTAACCAGTCGTCATGTTGATATCCCTGACAGGTTACTTCCTTAGCATTTGTTTTAAGGTTGGCCAGAAAGGGATAAGAGCTTCTTTGGTCTTGGTAAGCCTCGGTGACTCCCTATGGGAATCTATTTGCACTCGAAATATTTGGTGAAGCTTGGCACTGATGCTTGTCTTATTTTGGTTTAGCCGAGACTTCGTTTTAACTTATCATTTATTTTTACAGTTGGTTGTAATCTTATAAGCCGTATGGCATTTGGTACAGGGAGGGTTGAACCCTCGACCTTGACCTGCGTTGGTTTCTAACCGCTGCCTTTCGTTACTGTATATGTATAAATTTTTATGGATAAAATATATGGTTTTGCAAGATTAAAGTATAGTTTGAAATACAATTTTCAGAGAGTTCACTCTTGGCATTTTTGTTATTTTTGCAATGAAAAGTTTTTGATTCAAGTTACCCGTGTTTTAGGGCAAGGCCCGCCTCTATTGGAAAATTGTTGTGATGTTCATTTTAAGAGTTATTTCAAACATTGGTCGTAAGGCGAGGTGATAAACCCTACCATAAATGTTTACAGTTTACAATGTTAAAGGTTTACCTGTGGAAAACTAAGGGTTTCGAAACCCAAACCTGTTATGTTTTTATGATTTATGTTGAAAGATTTATAAAGTTATTAAATGGATTAGGGTGAGTCGAGACTCAAACCCTGCACACTTGCGCTTTAGAAAACTGGTAATGGTCATGTTTATAATTTATGAAAGCATGGGCTGGTTTGGGTGAACCCTTACGGGTATCGAACCCTGGTCTTGTATTATAATCTTGTTTTGAAAAAGAAAGCAATGTTATTTACAATATTACCAGTCGTGGATTATGAACAGGTTTTTCAACCCTGGAAAGGTTAATAGACTCTTTGGAGTTACTAATTGCTTAGTAAATATTAGTATATTTTAATGGTTAAAATACTTGATAATTCTTTTGAAAATGCGTTATGATTGCAGTATGTTTGAATATGTCTGTGTAAATGTTTAAGGGATTAAATACGGTAAATCATTACATGATGTATAATGTGTGATACAAAATAGATGCATGTTTATATATGCATTCACATATGATACTTATAACTTCGAATTGTTTATGCAAATATCCTGTAGCATGATCTTACACTACTATTAGGGTTTTGCAACATCAAATGTTTTAGATTTATTCTGAAAGTAAACTAGGTTTTAAGATTGTTACTTTTGTATGAAACAATTGAAAAGCTAAGCAAAGTTGTTTATTATATAGGGTGATTCCTGTAATTTTGCCTATCCTATTTATTTATAATATGAGTTCTGTTTATAAAAGAAAATAGCTTACTGTACATCAATCAGAATAGTTTATTGATACAAATTCTTTATGATACATTTTTAGTTCATGATAAAGAATCATTCTAATATACTCCTAAATTAAATTCTCTCTACTAGAGTACGATACATAATGTATGTGAAAAAATACAGAGAAGTATTTCTACTCTATCATTTATCATTTTTTTACAATTCAGAATTATTCATTCAGTTTTATACCTAACAGGTACATGGACTTTCAGCATAGATAATATGATAGAAAATTAAAAGCATTACTAACAGTTCAAGAGATATCTAAGTTTTAATAGAAAGATGATAACATAATATAATCATTTCCTTAGTAAATAATTTGGCAGAAAAATAAATAAGATAACACAATTAGAACCTGGTAACTGTAGAAGAGAAAGATAGCCAAAGGAGCTTGTTCCACCCAACCTTTTCCTGAAGACAACCAAGTTACTTTCCTTAGGATCCCCGAGCCTGTTCACTGAACCACCAGGATGAAGATGCTGTGTGGAGAATGGAATAAATTCCCTTGCAACTCAGCAATAGTACTTGACAGTAATACTTCTGCCTTTAGAAATATTGAACTCACCAATGTGGTTGTACTAGTTCAGAATGCAATCTTAACTCACTCAATCACTTCTAGCCTTCCCCTCATCGAATCTCTTGTGCTCTCTTCTCTTTCTCTTTCAGAAATTTTCACAAGGTAAGAACTGAACAGCTTCATACTAAATTCGATGGGGAGATAAAGCATGCCTAGGTCTTTGGTCAGTTTTCTTTGGTTAATGAGCCACCTGCTCAGTCCCACTTTCTTGGGGAACATGACCATAAAAATAGGCAAGTTGCCCCCTGCAACAACTAGAAGTGAGTTGAGGATGCTTCCAAGTGTCAGTTTGCTCTCCACCCCAGTCCATTCCTCCTAGTGGGTCAGTAAACGCTCATTGAACAATCTCATTTGGATATTTTTCTCCTCTTTTATTTATAAATAATAAAATATTCAGAGTAATTAATTACAGTCATCCTTGACCCCACTTGGTCAATAAACATAAAACTTTACAATAACATAAAACATAATGTTTTTTTGACAACATAAAATGTTCAGAATTTCGGTATGTGACAAACATCCCCTCTTAAATTCAAGATCATCCTTTTTATTCATCATCCTCTAATTCTTCCTGGAACAGATTTGGATATGCCACCCACATATTACTTTCCAACTCCCAGGTTGCTTCATCTGGACTAAGGTGCCTCCATTTCACCTTTACCTCTCCAATGGTACGATTACAGAGCAAAATTTCCCTCTTATCGAGGATACAATCCAGTTCCACTAGAAAATCTCCTTCTGGTTCCACCTGTACATCATTCCAATTAATCGCATGAGTAGCATCATGCACATACTTTTTCAAAAGAGAGATATGAAATACATTATGCACTTTAATATTTGGTGGTAAAGCCAACTGAAATGCCATTGGTCCTACCTTGGACAGTATTTCAAAAGGTCCACAATACCTTGGTTGTAGTTTTGCACAACTTCCTAACTTTAAGGAGCTATTTTTTGGTTTTACCTTGAGGAAAACATGTTCACCAACCTAAAACTCTTTCTGAGTTCTTTTGAGATCTGCATGGCTTTTCTGTCTATCTTGTGCAATTTTCAAATTGCCTTGAACTTGTTTCACAGTTAGTTCCATTTCTTTTAATAACTCAGGTCCTAACATTAACCTGTCAACTGGGTTACTCCAAGAAATAAGAGTGTTAACACTTTCTGCCATACAAAATTTCAAATGGACCGAGTTTTGCTAAAGCTTGGTAGTGGTTATTATAAGCAAACTCAGCAAGATGCAAATATTCCTCCCATTTACCTAGATGATCTCTAACATACATTCTTAACATATCTTCAAGAATCTGGTTGACTCTTTCTGTTTTCCCATCTGTTTGTGGATGAAAAGATGTGCTGAAATTTAAAGTAGTATCTAAAACTTTAAATAAAGACTTCCAGAAATTTCCTGTAAACTTAGAGTCCCTATCAGAAATTATAACTTTTGGAGTCCCATGCAAATGAAAAATTTATTTCATAAAAATTTCAGCAATGTTAGCAGCTTTGTAGGTTGTTTTAACAGGTATGAAATGGGTTGCTTTACTAAGCTTATCCACAACTACCATTATGGAATCATTCTATTTCTGATTTTTAGGTAAACCAGTTATAAAATCAATACTAATTATTTCCCACTTCCAATCCGAAACAGGTAGTGGCTACAATAGTCTCGCTGGGTGTTGATGTTCATCCTTTATTTGCTGACATTCCATACACCTGACAATATATTCAGCTACCTCATTTTTCATACTTGGCCAAAAGTAATCATTCCTCAGCATTGTTATCATCTTTTGGTAACCAGGATGCCCTGAGTATGGACTTTTATGCAATTCATTTAAAATCAACAATTTAATTTCAGCAACATTAGGCACATAAAGTCTGTTTTTATACATCATTAATCCTCTTTCATCAATTCTGAAATATGTTATTAAATTTTCAGCATTATCTTCAACAACCTTTTCATGTAATTTTTGATATTTTTCATCCATTCTGATTCCTTCCTTAATCTGATTTTCTAGATTAGTTTTATAAGTACTGATTGCTGAAACAAAATTTAACCTAGCATTTCTGCTTAAGGCATTAGCAACTTTATTTTCTTTACCTTCAATGTGTTGAATCTCGAAATCATATTCGATAAGGAAAGCTAACCACCTAGCTTGCCTTGCGTTCAGATTTGGTTGATCCAATAAATATTTTAATCCTTTGTTATCCGTCAATAGTGTAAACTTTCTTTTGATTAAGTGATAGCGCCGCATCTTTAACGCATGTATCATGGCAGCCAACTCTAATTCGTAAGTTGCATAGTTCTTCTCATGAATCTTTAACTTTCTAGACTCATAGGCAATCACATGACCTTCTTGTGTTAAGACTCCGCTAAGCCCATCATTGCATGCATCCGTGCACACAATGAAATCCTTGTTTGGGTCTGCAATTTTTAGAATAGGTGCGGTTGTTAACAGTTCTTTTAATTTCTTAAAAATTTCTTCACATTTTTTATCCCAGATAAATTTCTTACCTTTCTTTTGTAAAGAGGTTATAGGATTCGCTATTCGAGAGAATCCTTCTATAAATTTACAATAGTAACCTGTAATTCCCATAAAATATCGTACACCAGTTACGTCTTTAGGGGCAGGCCATTCATTAATTGCTTTTATCTTGTCCGGGTCTACTGCGATTCCATCCTTGGATATCACATGCCCTAGGTACACTATTTTATCTTTAAAGAAATCACATTTGCTGAACTTAGCGTAAAGCTGGTGTTCTCTTAGTACTTGTAAAATTATCTTTAAGTGTTCATCGTGTTCCTCTTTAGTCTTGGAATAAATTAAGGTGTCGTCAATGAAAATAATTACAAACTTATCTAAGTACTGATGTAAAACACTATTCATTAAACACATGAAGACTGCTGGGGCATTGGTTAGCCCAAACGACATCACCATGAACTCGTAGTGCCCGTAACGGGTTCTAAAAGCAGTCTCAAAGATGTCACCATCTTTAATTCTGACTTGATGGTACCCTGAACTCAAGTCTATCTTAAAAAATATCTTCCCATCACGTAGTTGATCAAACAGATCATCAATGCAAGGCAGAGGATATCTATTCTTTATGGTCATTTTATTTAACTGACAGTAATATATGCATAAATGCATAGTTCCATCCTTCTTTTTAATAAAAATGGCAGGTGCTCCCCATGGAGACACACTTGGCCTTATATAATTTTTATCAATCAGTTCCTTATGTTCGGATATCCACATCATCTTTTTCAGGATCTTGCATGCAATTAGGGTTTGCATGCAAATTCTAGGGTTTGCATGCACTTTGCATGCATCCCAGTCACCAGGTTGATGCCTCCAGCACCTTATCCACCTTATTCTAGCACCCGGGAGCCACTTACTTCAGAGTTTTAGCCCTCCTAGCCTGAAAGGCGCCCACTTCTCACCTACTTCTAGAGAAGGGCGCACTTGTTCACCTACCACTGCAGTTCCACTTCAGTTACATTCAGTTAGCTCCGATTCTCCCTAATTTGAGGCTAGTTTCACTCCCGACTGACTGTTTCACTTCCGTTGGACCTCCAGTTTGACTAGATGACTTGTTCTGACTTCAGTTAGTCTCCCATGCGCCCCCCACTGAGCCTCCTTCCCTTAATCAGTGCTACACACTTCAGTTACACTTGTTACACTCAGTTAGACTCAGATTGACACCTGGATGACTGGTTCTTGTGCATTGATGAGCACCACCGATTGATGATGAGGACTCCTAGTTGGAGTCAAGCTACTCCATTCAGTGATTCGAATGTCCTACTTAGTCAATTCAAATTGCTCACTCACATTGTCAGATTGTATTCTATTGTAATTCATTCACCCTTTCTGGGATATTGAGCACTGCTGCATGTTTTGCACAGTTTTATACCATATTTTCTATATTCATCTGTTGTGATTGATTTACTTGTTCATTAGATCTGTTGTGACTAATTTTACATGGTATCAGAGCCATGGCAGGGACAAGATTTCTTTTCTACAGGTGTTCTACATGAAGAGAGAGCAATCTTTGCTCACCAATATATTTCAGCAGCGGCATGCAAAATCTCATGTGCATTCGCTCATGTGCATGCAAGGCTGAAAACATAGTGTTTGTTTGTGTGTGATTTGCAGGTTTCTTACTTCCTCCATGTGCATTCGTTAATGCAAAGATGGAGACTTCTTCTTCACAAAAAATTCTTACTCCATTCAACTATGATGAATGGAAACCAAAGATGATTGCATTCTTGAAGAGACAATGTCTTTTTGATATGTGCATTGGTAATACAAGAGATTTTGATTCCGATGAAGAGGAGAATGATTGGCTCAATGATTGTGATAGAGCTTTTGGAGCAATGTGTCTTGCTATGTCTCCTTGTATGCGCTACCTCAGTAATACTGCTGAAATCCAAGTGATCTATGGGTCCAACTTGACAGAGAATTTGGAAAGCAGGAAGAAGAGGATCATGCTAACCTTTTGGAGAACAAGCCCAGTGAGATCTCCTTATGTGTTCTTTCTGATCATGTGTTGGCATCAACAATTGTTCAATATGAAGAAGAAACTGTAGATTCAACACTCATTCTCTCAAAGTCTTCTATTTCGAATTCTGAGCAAGATAAACAAGCTCATACTCTAGATTCCGAAGAGGTTCTTGAATCCTCTCTTTCACATGAGTTTGCCAGCATGCAGAATAATGATCTACTTGATGTTTTGGAGGTAAAATCTGATTTTGGAGGTGAAGCATTCGTCCTCCTTGATTGCATGCCTCCTATAGACTTATGTTCTATCATTTGCAAAGTTTCTCAGATTTTTAATGAAGATGAAGAGCACTACCATTCGCTTGAGTTCAATTCGCATGCACTTTTTGCTGATTTTGGTTTTGATCTCACCCTTGTTGGTTCAAAGGAGATCTCAAGAAACCATTCATCTATTTTTGGAGCTGATTTAACTTCTATTGATAAGAAGTTCAAGTTTCAAGATCTATTTGATCCGATTGGAGCTATTCCTACCTCACTTGGTTCGAATCACAGGTTCCAAGATCATCCTCATATTTTCAGATTTGTTCTCACCACTTTTGGTATGAAGAGCAAGTTCATAAAGTCTCCACATTCGCTTGCATCCACTGATGGAGAATTCCAGCACATGTTTTTGGAGCATAATCCATTTACTCCCAAGAGTAAGATACCTCCAGACATATCTATTTTAGTTTGGAGCAGTTAAATCTTTTGGTGTGTTACAGTTCATTTTGAGGGGGGGTATTTTTCCCATGAGGTTTTCCCCATTTCTTCGGTTTATTTACTGTTATTAGTTTGGATTATTATTGTATTGGGGTGACCTTTGGTCTTAGTTACCAGGGCCCCACATTATTTTTTGCACATCATAGTCTAGCTTGAGGGGGGGTGTTCGGATATCCACATCATCTTTTTCAGGATCTTGCATGCAATTAGGGTTTGCATGCAAATTCTAGGGTTTGCATGCACTTTGCATGCATCCCAGTCACCAGGTTGATGCCTCCAGCACCTTATCCACCTTATTCTAGCACCCGGGAGCCACTTACTTCAGAGTTTTAGCCCTCCTAGCCTGAAAAGCGCCCACTTCTCACCTACTTCCAGAGAAGGGCGCACTTGTTCACCTACCACTGCAGTTCCACTTCAGTTACATTCAGTTAGCTCCGATTCTCCCTGATTTGAGGCTAGTTTCACTCCCGACTGACTGTTTCACTTCCGTTGGACCTCCAGTTTGACTAGATGACTTGTTCTGACTTCAGTTAGTCTCCCATGTGCCCCCCACTGAGCCTCCTTCCCTTAATCAGTGCTACACACTTCAGTTACACTTGTTACACTCAGTTAGACTCAGATTGACACCTGGATGACTGGTTCTTGTGCATTGATGAGCACCACCGATTGATGATGAGGACTCCTAGTTGGAGTCAAGCTACTCCATTCAGTGATTCGAATGGCCTACTTAGTCAATTCAAATTGCTCACTCACATTGTCAGATTGTATTCTATTGTAATTCATTCACCCTTTTTGGGATATTGAGCACTGCTGCATGTTTTGCACAATTTTATACCATATTTTCTATATTCATCTGTTGTGATTGATTTACTTGTTCATTAGATCTGCTGTGACTAATTTTACACCTTAAGCTATGATTTAAGTTCATTAAGTTCCAGAATGTTCATTTTGTAAGGAGCCTTTGAGTTTGGTACGGCTCCTGGTACTAACTCAATGGTGAAATCTAGTTCCCTTTCCGGAGGTAGTCTTGGAATTTCTTCCGAAAATAAATCAAAAAATTCCTTTAGAATGGGTATGTATTCCAACTTTAACTTATATTCCTTAGTTGATTGTTCGCCATTAATTACATTTACAACAAACAACTTACACCCTTTACGAACAACCTTTTTAAATTGCAAGGCAGAAATTTGTCTAACATAAGTCTTTCTAGGAATTCCTTTTACTGTTATAGTTTCACATTTTTCATTCAAACAAGTAAAAGTCTTTTCAAAACAATTTAACATTACCATATGCTTTTCCAACCAATCCATTCCAATCAGAACATCGTAAGAGCCTAAAGGTAACACATTCAACTTAACATGAGTCCTAAACTGATTCATCAGCAATTCACGCTCTTTTACATAATCAGTCACTTTTCTTTTAGTTCCAGTAGCTAGTTGAACCAACCATGACCTTTCAAACTTGTCTATTTTCAGATTGCAACATTTAACTAAATCAGGTGACACATGGCTAAGACTTGCTTCTGGATAAATTAAAATAGAAATAGGTTTATATTTCAGCATACCTTCTACTTCAACCATGGAAGTTTGATGATCATCCTGTCTGTTTTCCAAGGCTGCATTGATTCTGGGCATTTCCCTTGCTAAGTCACCAACAATAGTCTCCTCCTGTACTGTGTGTATGTTGTTGACAGTCCTCTTTCCGAGTGGTCAGTTTGATGCATAGTGAGGTCCCTGACAGTCCCAACATTTAACAGGTTCTTTCTGTTCATTGTTTTTAACAAAATTTTTAGGTGAATCACTGTTTCTTGCAACTGTAATTTTTCACTGTATATTACTTGTTGAATTATTCCCTTGAAAATTTATGTTAGAATAATTAGGTGAATTATTATTTCCAAAGTTGCGATTAAAAGAAAACTGCTTTTTCCTTTGTTCAAAATTATTAGGCCTTTTTACGTTCCAGTTGGCATGCCTTATCTTTTCTTGTTCTATTCATAACAAATATTTTCTTTTCTCATGGCCTCTTCAAGAGTTCGAGGCCCATCATACTCAATCCTGTCCTTTATATGAGAGGGAAAACAACTCAGAAATCTCTGTACCTTAGGATTTTCTTCAGTGATGTAAGGCACATACCTTAATAAATTTAAAAACTTGCTGCTTAATTCCCTCATATCCATGGAACCTAACTTTGACTCATAAAATTCTTTAGCTCGTTCCTCATAATACTGTTTCGACAGAAAATTTCTTTTAAAATATTTCTTAAAATTACTCCAATTTACACTTTTCTCTTTTAAACCTTTTACTCGTTTCAGATCTTGCCACCAGATGTCTGCTTTTCTAGTCAGATTATAAATTTCCATTTTAGTTTTTAAATGACTTGAGTAATTGTAAATTTGAAAGTACTTATTCATATCGGACAACCATGCTTCGACTGTCTCACTCTTTTCTGTTTCTCCATTAAAAGTTGGTGGTTTGATCTTTCTAAACTTGCTAGAAATTTCTTCGTATGGCTTGTACTTTTTATTTTTAGTGTAGTAGTCACTTTTGCTACTATCACTAGAATACTTGTGCTTTTTCCTGCGTTCCATTTCATAAAATTCAGAAGATGAGCTGCTGTCATAATTAGTCAATTTTAACTTTTTATCCTTACGTTGGTAGGACATGGTTCCAGATTCAGAATTATTTTCTATTCTTTTATCCTTATCATTGTTATGAAATTTATCCAACTGGATTTGATTTAGCTCCTCTTGAGCTTTCAAAATTCGTTCATTTTCTTCCTTGACAGTTTTTACCTCTATTTTTAAATCTTTTACTGCCCTTAGCAATTCAGATGAATTATCGTTCAATTCAACAAATAATTTTTCTACATCAATGTTTCCTTGTTCATTATTATTATGTTCATTATTATGGGACCTGTCCTCAACCGACTCTTCTGGTCCTTCCATACCTATAGACTAAATTTATAAAGTGATGAACAAAAGACAAAATAAAATAAAAATCAGTAGTTGAAATTCTAT
The DNA here is from genome assembly GCA_027924585.1 of Larix kaempferi. Classification (NCBI taxonomy): domain Eukaryota; kingdom Viridiplantae; phylum Streptophyta; class Pinopsida; order Pinales; family Pinaceae; genus Larix; species Larix kaempferi. The sequence continues at coordinate 4,783,676 of BSBM01000807.1, forward strand.
TTTAAAATTTTTTAAATTGCACGAGTTGAGCCACTTCAGGCCTAGTATTTGAACTTGTGCTCTGATACCACATGTAACATCCTCAAAATTCATAAAATATTAAAATTTTCTAAGTAGAATAAGTACTTATATTTGTTATGCGGAAGTATAATTAATGATAATTTGCTTCTTTAAGCAATAGCCTGATTTTGTATTATGACGACACCTTCCTCAATTTGTCGTCAATATTATAATTATGTTATGTCAATTACATGCTATGTTTGTCATAATGTCTTTACTGCTTGAAAATGATTAAATGCATGTATTTATGTTGCCACTTACTGGTGGATGTTTTAATACTATGTTTGTTTTCTGAATAATTATGGTTACTTCTTTAAATGTATAAGCATCGTCAATTAACTTATCTCTTGCTATGGTACTGTTTTATTCATAAGTACTAACTGTTTGATTTTCTATTTGATGAAGGGGTCCTATGGGCACCCCGGGGCTCACTTAGCTATTTATAGCTAACGTTCTTAAACTTCTGTCGCAGATCACAGGTAAGAGCGAGATTACTAACCAAAGCATTATCGATGTATGTAAAAATGACTTTGTTATAATTCCTTTAGCCTCCGATATTAATTACAAAAGTATAAAGAACTTAACTTGTTCAAGGGTAAGATCTACCTTAGCTTCGATCATCAATTTTAAAGATTTATTCAATATAATGTCACCTATATTTTTATGTAGTTCGAAAAGCTTAATATACGTAACTCAATATCGTATTATAAATTTACTTATATTTTCCATGAAGTTTAATCTTCATATTCAAAAATCATGCTTATGCCATCTTTGTTTTATTAGTATTAATGTCATGGCTTATTGTACTCAATTATCGACTATAGCTTTTATATATGCATGCTTAAATGGCATTGTTAATTCCATGACTCAACAACTTGTATTGTTCAAGCTTTGGTACATGACCAAACCCTACATTAATGGTTTTATACTTTGTGTTATAATATATGTGTTAGAACTTTATGCATCTATACTATTGCTAGATGTTATAAACTATAAGTACCTATACCTTACGCTATATGCATAGTATGGCTCTCGAAATGCTCTAAGTGGAACTATACACTATATGCTATGAGACCTAAGCATAGTATAATTTATGTTATAGCGTAGTGAAGTCCATCAAATTTAACCTCAATGGATCTCTGCGTTGGAAGGCATACTACATCATGTAGCTATAACACTTTAATGTTATTAAATGTGTCTTTGGGTGGAATGCCCGTTGGCAATCCTCGTGGCAAGGCTTCACATGGAGGTTCATGGGTTTTGTGTTAAACCCTATTTGAGTTTTGAACTACCTCGATGAGAAAATACCCTGGAACATTCAATTGGCATTGAAAGTGGGAGGAGAGGCCGACAGGCTCTCTAGTTTTTAGGGTTTGTAAACAACGGTTGAAATTCCTCCCGGGGTTCGATACTGAGACCTGTAACCTGTATTTTGTCTACAACAGGTTATATGAGCTCGAGTCTTTTACAGAGTTGTTAACCCTCAATGGGTTCGATGGTGAATCTTTGCATCACCAGTGTTGATGTTGAAAGCTTAATCCATCGCATACGTGCTCAGGCGTGCTAATGAAATGCAAGTAATGTCATAATCGACCCTTTGTGTTTCGCCGATTGTTTTAACATTAACATTGTTTGAAATTAATAAGTCTACATTACTTCAAGGTTTAACCAGTCATCATGTTGATATCCCTGATAGGTTACTTCCTTGGCATTTGTTTTAAGGTTGGCCAGAAAGGGATAAGAGCTTGTTTGTCCCTGGTAAGCCTCGGTGAGTCCCTATGGGAATCTATTTGCACTCAGAAGATTTGGTGAAGCTTGGGACTGATGTCGGTCTTATTTTGGTTTAGTCGAGACTTCATTTTAACTTATAATTTATTTTTACATTTGGTTGTAATCTTATAAGCCGTATGGAATTTGGTACAGGGAGGATTGAACCCTTGACCTTGACCTGCGTTGGTTTCACAACGCTTCTTTTCATTACTGTATATGTATAAATTTTTATGGATAAAATATATAGTTTTGTAAGATTAAAGTATAGTTTGAAATACAATTTTCAGAGAGTTCACTCACGGTATTTTCGTTATTTTTGCAATGAAAAGATTTTGATTCAAGTTACCCGTGTTTTAGGGCAAGGCCCATCTCTATTGGCAAATGGTTGTGATGTTCATTTTTAAGGTTGTTTCAAACATTGGCCGTAAGGTAGGGTGATAAACCCTACCATAATTGTTTACTGTTTACAGTGTTAAAGGTTTACCTATGGAAAACTAAGGGTTTCGAACCCTGAACTTGTTATGTTGTTCAGATTTATGTTGAAAGTTTTATAAAGTTATTAAATGGATTAGGGTGAGTCGAGACTCGAACCCTGCACACTTGCGCTTTAGAAAACTGGTAATGGTCATGTTTATTATTTATGAAAGCATGGGATGGTTTGGGTGAACCCTTACGGGTATCGAACCTTGGTCTTGTATTATAATCTTGTTTTGAAAAAGAAAGCAATGTTATTTACAATATTACCAGTCGTGGATTATGAACAGGGTTTTCAACCCTGGAAAGGTTAATAGACTCTTTGGAGTTACTAATTGCTTAGTAAATCTTAGTATATTTTAATGGTTAAAATAATTGATAATTCTTTTGAAAATGCGTTATGATTGCAGTATGTTTGAAGATCTCTGTGTAAATGTTTAAGTGATTAAATACGGTAAATCATTACATGATGTATAATGTGTGATAAAGAATAGATGCATGTTTATATATGCATTCACATATGATACTTATAACTTCGAATTGTTTATGCAAATATCATGTAGCATGATCTTACACTACTATTAGGGTTTTGCAACATCAAATGTTTTAGATTTATTCTGAAAGTAAACTAGGTTTAAGATTGTTACTTCTGTATGAAATAGTTGAAAAGATAAGTAAACTTGTTTATTATACAGGGTGATTCCTGTAATTTTCCTCTCCTATTTATATATAATATGAGTTATGTTTATAAAAGAAAATAGCTTACTGTACATGAATCAGAATAGTTTATTGATACAAATTCTTTATGATACATTTTTAGTTCATGATAAAGAATCATTCTAATCTACTCCTAAATTAAATTCTCTGTAGAGTACTGTACATAATGTTTGTGGAAAAATACAAAGAAGTATTTCTACTCTATCATTTATCATTTTTTTACAATTCATAATTATTCATTCAGTTTTATACCTAACAGATACATGGACTTTCAGCATAGATAATATGATAGAAAATTAAAAGCATTAACAATAGTTCAATAGATATCTAAGTTTTAGTAGAAAGATGATAACGCAATATAATCATTTCCTTAGTAAATAATTTGGCAAAAAACTAAATAAGATAACACAATTAGAACCCGGTAACTGTAGAAGAGACAGACAACTAAAGGAGCCCGTTCCACCCAACCTTGTCCTGAAGACAGCCAAGTTACTTCCCTTAGGACCCATGAGCCTGTTCACTGAACCACCCGGATGAAGATGCTGTGTGGAGAATGGAATAAATTCCCTTGCAACTCAGCAATAGTACCTGACAGTAATATTTCTGCCTTTAGCAATATTGAACTCAGCAATGTGGTTGTACTAGTTCATAATGCAGTCTTAACTCACTCAATCACTTCTAGCCTTCCCCTCATCGAATCTCTTGTGCTCTCTTGTCTTTCTCTTTCAGAAATTTTCACAAGGTAAGAACTGAACAACCTCCTGCTGAATTTGATGGGTAGATAAAGCATGCCTAGGTCTTTGGTCAGTTTTATTTTGTTAATAAGCCACCTGCTCAGTTCCACTTTATTGGGGAACATGACCATAAAAATAGGGATGTTGCCCCCTGCAACAACTAGAAGTGAGTTGAGGATGCTGCCAAGTGTCAGTTTGCTCTCCACCCCAGTCCATTCCTCCTAGTAGGTTAGTGAACACTCATTCAACAGTCTCCTTTGGATATTTGTCTCCTCTTTTATTTATAAATAATAAAATATTCAGAGTAATTAATTACAGTCATCCTTGACCCCACTTGGTCAATAAACATAAAACTTTACAATAACATAAAACATAATGTTTTTCTGACAAAATAAAATGTTCATAATTTGGGTATGTGACAGGAATGTTTCCTCACTTCCTGCATATGCTCTTTAGACAAATTGAATTGTGGTTTATTTTCAAACAAATTGTTACATACCTCGGGATCATCCTCGTTGAGTGGAATGATGTTCTTGACAAATTACATATAATATGCACACATGCGTTTATCATGGAACAATCGAAAAGACCTGCAATAATACAAAAAATCACTTATCATGTTGCCCAGCTCCAAGGATGTACGAGGCCTTTGGTTTTGAGGAGTCCCCTTGTTGAAATTTTTGGGAGGAAACCTAGGCTGTTGATTTCTTTCCAATTGAACGATCATGTTCTATAGTGTAGTATTTTTGTGGCTTATGTCTACTCTCATTTGTTTCATTTATTCAAGTAATCAGTTGAATGAATCTTGAAGTCTAAGGCTGTTGCTGGTTTGGATTTTGATTTAGGATTTTCCCTCGAATTTCATGAAGTATCAGGCCTGCCTGCGGTCCTCCGACTGTCATCTAGAAATCTTACCTTCTTCTTCATAGATGTCGAATCCCAGGGTATAATCTTACCTTCTTCAAGTAGTAGAAAGAATTGATGCGTCCATATGCTTATAATCTTGAGGAATTTCCTTCACTAGTTTATCAAACCTATGATCAAACTCATTAATAGTCTCATTCTCATTTCATTTTATAGTGCTCAAAGCATTAGTAAAAAACATCGGATCTTTCTTTTCAAGGCATTTTTCAAAGAAAGTATCCTTTAATCATCAAGGGTGGATATACCACCAGTTGGTAGTGCTAGAAGCCACTCTTTAGCATCATCTACTAAACTTAGAAAAAATCATTTAAACTTCATGTCTATATTGTCAATATATTTAAACAATAGGAATATTTCAAATTCATCCCAAGGTTGACTAGCATAAATAATATCTTGACCAGAAAATTTAAGATTTTTTTTGTCTTTCCTGGTAAAGTGTTAGGGTAACCTTGAATATTTGCAAATTTGAAAGGAGCATATACACCATTTTCCATTTATGTTTTAAAATATCAATGAATAGATTACAAATATAAGGTAAAAATTCAGCAGATAAAAGGTCAATAGCTTTTCTTACCTCTACCCATTGTCTTATTTTGTGAAAAATAAACTCAAGCTTAGGAACACAAGAAGGCCTACTTCTTGGATGAGCTCTTGTAGAGTACCTATTTTGATTTTATTCGATTGGAGTTTCCAGAGGAGACCTACCAAATTAGATTAAAACAAATCTCACCAAAGTACTAAACAAGAACGTACTTGATTCGATATAAGGATTCAACCCAAGAATCCCTCTTCAAAAAAAAGTCATCACTGTTATTTAAGGTCCCCGACAATGGCGTAAAAAATGCACAAAAAATATTACCTATAAAACTAACAATCCTTTCACAACAAACTTATATGGTTTTTTGCTAGTGATGGAAAGCATATAAGATGGGATAGACCGAATGTCACCTTAGTCTAGCTCCTTGAATTCTTTGGGTAACTCCTAACCCAGGGTAGAGTCCCTTATCAAAGAATGAGTACATGCAATCAATAACTTGCAAATACCCCTCTGTTAATAGCTGAGATCACTACCTTGTTTGGATCCAACCATGGATAATAAAGACACAAAGATCATAAGATAGGAGTTAATTTAATTTTGTCACTAAATATCAGCACCGAGATATACTTTCAAATCCCAAGACAACTTTGCATGCTTCCCAAGGAAGAACCCAAGAAAGGTGTGTCCTATAGAGAAGAAAATCAAGTGGCCTAGGGCTCACTAGATGGCTCAATCTATTCTGCAAAAAGATATTCCAAAATTATGTTTTAAACTATCTGTTGAAATTTAGTTTTGAGATAGTTTTCACGTTCCACAATGTGACAGGCTAGAACGGGCCACCCTCAAGAATTAGTGGAGAAATCCACTAGGGTGAGTTTAATGGGTGGACCATCATTATCAATCAACAAGTATGTTTTGGGTTTTGAAAGTTTTAATATTTTTAGGGTTTTTTAGAAATATATTATTTTTTGTGTATTTTTGCATAAAATAAAACATGACATAAATTAATAAAAGTGTTGCAACAATTTGGTTTTAAAGAGTTGGAATATAGGGTGTTTTATTCTTGTCTCAAACCCTAGGCCATTGAGGGATCATTGCCAACATCCGTCTCTAAAAATGGATTTCTACGCTTGCAATTAGGGATTCAACCAACAACTTCATGAGTTAGGTGGAAGATCCTAATTATGCCAAGAGAAGGAATCCAAGGCCCAATACAATGCTAGGTTAATGAAATCTTAGCAATAAACCCTAACACGCATGAGTAATGCACCATAAAGCATCATTAGACTAGGTCAAAGTATGACTTAGTGACTTTTAAACAAAGATGAGTAGAATTTCATCCTAGGTCACCATTGTGCTTGATTTAGTACAACCATTCTAGCATCAACAAATAGCATATGCAATAGAAACCCTAGATATCACTTCAATCAACATTCAAGCAAGAAATATCATATCCAAGAAATGCGCATGAACTAAGTCGCAATAGACCAAGAGAAAAATAAAATATTTCATAATGAACCCATATCTTCTTTTGTTTTTACAATCAGAGTGAGGTACTATTTATATAAGACGAGCCTCGCTTAATTTTAATTTATTAACCTACAAGATAATGTAAAAAATATAACTTTTGGCTTGCTCACCCATAGCCTTGTGGGCTAAGCCATTGAAAAGACATAAAACAATAATATAAAAATGAAATTAGGCCACACCAATTGCTAGGTGTGCCAAAAGGAGGATGTCATGCCCCAACTAACCCCATGATATGTGTGCCCTAAATGTCCTCCTTCATTATCCTTTTAGGATTCTTAAATAAGGAAGTACAATTTGTGGGTACATAACCTAGAGAAGGGGTAAGATAGGTCCAAGTGAGCAAATAAGGTGTGCTAAACAAATGTGATCACCTTTTACATGGAAAATAAAGGAGTTTGGTCGTTCGTCCAAGTGATTAGCCCCCCAAGGTCACCAACCCCTACAGGGCGAGCACCTCCTCGAGGAGGAAATCAAGTGGACCATCCATGACATGATTAGGGGTATTTAGCCCCGAATCAACACTCTAAGCTTTAACTTGGCCTTTATATCAAAACAAATTTAACCCCTTGCTCTGGTAAACCTGATTGGGAATGTTGCAGATACTCTGAGGCATAACAATATCTATACACACATAATGTGTAACACTAATAAAACTAAAATGGGAAAAATATTAAATTTGATGACTAATCTCAAAATTAACCACTTAACCCATTAAACCCTTAACACACAAACCTTTTAACCCATATACCCTAGTAACTCAACAATTGGTTAATCCTTATTCACAACATTGACCATCATTGACCATATTTTACCATATTGGCCATGATTAACTATATTCGACCCAGCAACCCATGAACCTTCTAATATACCATCTCCACTAATCCTAACCTAATAACCTGGAAACTGATTGACCTATTAACCCGTGAATCCTAATAAACCACTAACCCTTAACATTTATTTACCATTTTTGACGATATTATCCACCATTAACTATAGTTGACCTATAAATCCCCAAGCATCTTAACACACTAACCACACTAGCACCTAAAACCTAACCCAATTCTAACCTGTTGACCACCTTACCCATTAATTCCCTAATGCAGAAATCCCTTGATATGTGAACCTGAGTAGACCACTAACCTTTTTCACCTTAGACCATGTACAAAGGCCCAATACCCATCCATGGTGCAAGTAACCTCTTAATATATCTCACATTACACTCATGGCACTATGAGTCCCATTTCAAGGCATATTGGTGGTTTTAGGCCTTTTGCATAGTCCATTAGTGCTTGAAAGCATCTTATATGCATGTTGAACACATGCACCATTGAATAAATATGGACAGAGCCTCAAGACCCATTCATGGTGTGTAAAAAATCTTAATGGAGTCCATAATAGAACCATGGGACACAAATTCCCTTTAAAGGACTCATGTGATGGCTTCAAACCACATGTAGGGTACAATAGCCCTAAAATCATCTTATAGGTCCTAATATGTTCATTTGAATCCTTAAACCTTGGCCAAAACCATGATACCCATCCCTAGTGCTCAAAACCTCATAATTGTACCCATGCATCACTAAGTGCATGGTTCGTGGGACCTAAGAACATCTTATAGGTTGGAGGGATATCCCTTTGATGAGGTTTTTGTAACTCAACAAAAAATTCTTATGTAAAGGCACACATTTTTTTAATTAAATGAATCATCACAATGTTCAACATAAGATCATACATTAGATCACGGCAATCACACTTCTAACTAGATTAGACTTCTCATTGATATTGGTCACACATTCTTAAAAAAATTGTTGCCATTTCATTATTTAGAATAGTAGATGATAAACTCATGAAGGGATGGCTTTATCTTTGGTGATTAATTATCATTGCACCGAGAGGCGCTCTACAGCCCAGTATGAGGGAGATCTTGGAACATGTGAGTGTTTGTCGAGTAACAAAATAATACAAAGTAAACAAAAAAGAATAATACAAAGTAAAAAGTAATAAATATTATGTCGGCCATAAACAAAAAATAATAATACAAAGTAAAAAGAAAATATGAGACTTAAACTAGAGACTTTAGAGCTTAGGATTAGGTGGTAAATATTATGTCGGCCATAAACAAAAAAGAATAATAAAAGTAAAAAGTAAATATGAGACTTAAACTAGAGACTTTAGAGCTTAGGATAAGGTGGTAAATATTATGTCAGCCATAAACAAAAAAGAATAATACAAAGTAAAAAGTAAATATGAGACTTAAACTAGAGACTTTACTTTTTACTTTTAATACAAAGTAAAAAGTAAATATGAGACTTTAGACTGTTTGTCGAGTTTGTCGAGTAACAAAATAATACAAAGTAAACAAAAAAGAATAATACAAAGTAAAAAGTAATAAATATTATGTCGGCCATAAACAAAAAAGAATAATACAAAGTAAAAAGTAAATATGAGACTTAAACTAGAGACTTTAGAGCTTAGGATTAAGTGGCTCAGGTATTGCACTCAAAGAACTATTCAAGGAGAGGTTTAAACCTCGGGAAATTTGATCCCTCTCGACGCTTGATAGAGCCTAGGATTTGGATCTAGGCTGGTTATGATACACTCTGGATCTCCTCAAAGCCATGTATATCAATGTGTTGTGAAGGCATACATGACGAAAAAACATGCGGCACTCTATCACCCTTAGTTGTGCTCATCTACTCTTAAATATTAAAAACAAGGTTTGAAATATTAAGAAAAACAAGAATAAACAATTGTAAAAAAATTCGATAATGAAATATTTAACCAAGAAACCAACTCATGATGTTATCTACTCAAGTAAAAACATTGGCTCATTAATCTAGTTTTATTAAAAATAATTGAATCATTAACTTGCTTCATAGAGTACTAAATTTTGCTCAACACCATCATTATTGATAGCTAAAAAATTAATTTCTTTCCCACAGGTTAATAACAATTGAATAGGATTCTCACAATAATAAAACTCATAAAAGAAACTATAACTAAATAATTATAAATATTTAAATGATGTTTTGTTCCTTAAGCTTAATACATTCACAAATTTATGATACAATATTAAAATAAATATAATCAAATGACACAATTTTATATCCACTTTGCACACATCATTAACCCCTATTTTCTTATTTCACATATTAAAAATACTATTTTTCAACAAAAGCCCTCTCCTTGACCCAACTTTTATTTATTTCATTCCTTTTTAGCATTTTTCGTCCCCTCTCCTCTCCAACCTGGAGTCTCTCTATCAAACAATGTTATGGTTTTATATTTTACTCTCTCATAGGGGCTTGGCTTGTAAAGGAGTTTCACAACTTGCTTGTGGACGATGGCTTCTCAATCCATGGAGATAATCTTCACAAGCGATTTTCTCAATCTTGAAGCATGTGGTATCATTCATACACCCTTAATTTTTTACATTTGTAATACTATTTGTACAATTATGTGTACCCACAACACACACAAAAATGGTGAGTAATATTTACCAACTTTGTTTTAAGTTGTACCAAGAAAACATGTGATATCATCTATGCAACTTTATGTTTTTACATTTGTACTACTTGTACAATTCTGTGTACCCAAAACACAAGTAATTATCATGTGTAAGATTTTAACAACTTTGTTTTAAAATTATTAATCATATGTAGTATCTCAATATTGTTATACAAAACATTTGTGGATTTAATCTTCATTGTTTAAAAAGGTTAATGCCTTACATTTCAATTGCTTTTGTTGCAAACAAATGATGACATTTTCTCTAGATCATAGATTCCATTGATAACCATCTTCTAACTTCTTTTTTTGTCGTTGAGTTTCAAGGACATAGTCCCTACTTTTTCATTTGCTTGTGGTAGGGGGGGTTTATTTTGAGTATAAAATGGCGTATTTATTCATATGATGGCCTCCATAACTACCCCAAAACCAAGGCCTACGTTAAGAACCAAGTCCCTATCTTCTACAAGAACAAACCCTACAATAAAAAAAACCTTTTGCATAGGGATCTAGATAAATGATTCTTCTCTTAAACTTAAGTTTCTATAATTTGGAGATCCATTTATGTAGATCAATTAATGAGGCCACAAACCATTAAAACAACAAATAATACCATGGGACATGTAGAAGAGAGCTTGGTCTTCAACATATGGATCAATGGGAATAGAAAGAGCTGAAGCCTCACAAACCATGAGACTATTCAAGGGGGTGAGATGCCTCCATTTTCAACAATGTCATAGAGAGACCCAGAGTTGGTAGCAATTGCAAGATTGTGAGGTTTCCCACTGGGAAAATAGGTAGGTTGGCTTACACACAGAGCCAAATAACAAACACAAAGGCAATTGAATAGGCGTGAATGCACACTATATTTTATCATTAACCAAATGTACATATATATACAATGAGAAAGGACCCTTGGGTTCCAAATTCCCAAGAGGTCTCTTGGACTCACGGGTGAATCTTGGTCTACCCTTAATGACCATTAATCTTCTTTTCACGTGAATGTTGCACACCAATCCTAACACCAAGGATTAGGCTCCAAAAAATCCCCCCTTAATCCGAAGGGTGTATATGAGTCCAAGAGAAAGAAGAGAGATGAATAAGTGGAAGTGGACAACTACCACCAACTGAACATTTCCATCTAGAACATCCTTTACTAAGAAGGTTAGCTAGAAGCTTGCACATGCTTCTGATAAATACAAGAGCTCTATGAAGGAATGGTTTTTAGGTTGACCATCAACCGAAATGGGCTAGCAGAAGGCTGAAATATTCTACCATGTGTGTGGTTCAATGAAGACCACAAACTATCGATCTTGGCAACAACACTCGCTCAGAGGTTCTCTGGAATGGTTGGTTTGGGCTCACACCAAACCAACTGGAGGGATGGAAACAGGAAGTGAGCAACTGCAACTTGCTGAACATTTCCATCTTGACAACTATTTTCCAAGTTAGCTAGAAGCTTGAACATGCTTATGCTAAATGAAGGTGCTCTCGATACCGGTGGTTTTAGGATGACCACAAACTATTGAGCTCAGTCAAACATATCTCTTCAGAGGATCGCTTGTTCCGTCTTGCTTGTACTCGCTCTTTTTTTACTGACGGTCTTCATCCTCCCCTATCAGGAACAATGTGAGGAAAGGAGAGTCTCATGGTGTCACAACTGGATAGAAAACAAATGGGTACTCTGTGTCATATATATATCATGTATTTAGAATACATGCATATCAGAATCAAACATCTCTGAATTTGGTGGATTTCCAAACTCGCTGTGTCTCACGCTCGCTTGATATGGATTACTTGAGGAAGGATGTGAGTGTTTTTTGTCAGAAGGACAAGGATTTGAAACTTGATGCTTGACATTATGTCCCCCCCTCTCAGGTACAAAGTGAGGAGAAGAATATGTCTCAACTGCAAGATGTGTTAATACTCGTGAATGAAATCTCCAGTATAACTTATAAATCTTATTGGTTGTTGATGACCATTGCCAATAAGCGATCCACCCATAATGAATATTCTCTCTTGCAGGTTTCTTCAAAATGAAGCATCTGTCTGATGAGTGTTTATGTTTTCCACAATTCTTACAAGGGTGAAGATCAAAACAATGATCTTTCATGTGGCCAACTCGATCATAATGTTGGCATGTCAAATTATGAACTAATGTGGATGAAGATGAACTCTTGTTGAGAAATCCAGCACTCTGAAATTGAATGGGCTTGGAGAAATTAGGAATGTGAACTTCCACTTCCTTGTCATATCCAAGGCCGGTTCTGTGCTTGTTATGGCTGATCTCTTCCCATGGTCTAATGATGGGCTTGGAAGGAACAAGTGGAACCTCTGTATGCATGTCTTCATCTTCATTTTTTTTCACTTCTAATGGGGTGCCACTGATTTTCTCATGTACTTTTGAAGTGGCATCATTATGTGTAGGATGTTGAATAGAATCATGAGCATGTTCAACATGCTTTTCTTCTCGTATGAGTTGCGACTCAAGCTGTAGAAACTCAAGTGTGTCTTGTGACTCTTGCACACAATTTTGGGTGTGAGTGAGAATAGTCTTATCGACAATGACAGTGTTGTCAATAGAGGAGAGAAGTAGATTGTTCAGTAACTCTACCAAACTATTTAATATTTCCACGTGATTAAAAACACTCACTCAAATGGAGAAGGGCTTCTTGCAACTCCTCCCTCTTACAAACAAGACTCAAACTCAAAAGAATGAAGGGTGTCGATCACAGCCTAGAATGCACCCAAATACAATGTAGCTCAAGAATTCATTTTCAAGTTGACACTTGCACAATGACTATTGCAAGTGTACAATAAACCTACAAAATTAACCGTTTGCAAGTTATGAAGCTCGATCTAAAATTGAGCTGGGTTTTACCTTAGTTCTTTGAGTGATGATGAATTTTCTTCTGCAACTTCTTCTTATGGAGAAGTTGTGGTAGTATGCTGCAATCTTGTGTGCAGAATGTAGTCAGAATGCACTCTCATGCATTGTTTACCCCACATACCATAGGCAACGGATCCCCAACATTGCAGTACATAATGGTTCCAAGTCTCCACGTAGTAACCAAGTCTCCACGCAGTAACCAATTCAATGCAGCAAAGGAGAGGTAGCCTCTCAACAATAAATTCAATACTCCAACACAAGAAAAGAGAGGCACGCAATCACTCCAACAATGCAAACAATACTAAGAATTTTACCAGTCATGTAGTATATTTAAGAACTCCAAGTTTCAACTCGGCGTGCAGGTATTCCTCTCTCTTGATAGATTTTGTCTCAATCTCAAAAATATGTTTTTCTCCATGAGAACATGGGCCCATCCAGAAGCAATGAGTAATATTTCCGTTGTTCTACATTCCAACTTCATGACCCATCAACTCATATGCAATTGTGGAGTTATCGAATGCAACTCACCACTGATGGTCTAACAGTTTCGATTGGCTCAATATAAAAGGTGGTGATTCATATTCAAGCACGAATTGTAACACATTTCCTTCATGGAAACCACCAAAAAAAAATGCTCCAGTTAGAGATTGCAAATAGACTCAACAACCGCTTGTTGAAACTCGGTCGCAGTAGCTCCAATATCTTCTTTGAGTCACAATGTCACAGACCGTTCAATCTTACAGTCCACAACATTCCTCATTCATCGATCAATGCATCATTTTCAAGTGGCATCTGGTGATGGAATAAGAAGGACATCTCACACTTCACAATATGCTTTTAGGTGTCCAGATCAATAAAAACTTTAGAAATTCAATCCACGCAAAACGTATGTCTTTTTGTGGTGGGAGGCTCTACATGCAGAAGTCTCGACTTGTGTTGGTATCCATTAATATGCAGCTCCAAAGGGTGTCTCACGCAAAGTTTATAGAGGGCTTGGTATGATGCTCTCACGCAGTGGAGCAACAGGTGTGAACCTTCACGTGCAGAAGTGTAGAGAGAGCACGAAAGTAAGCGCCACACACTACCATTCTTCACTCAATTCACAATCTGCAATATGGGTATTCCTTGCAAAATTATCTCCTCCACCAAATGCTAATCATATATGTGACTTTGTCTCATCAACTCCTTTCCATCTAAGATGGACTAGTTGCATGTTCTCCAAAATAAAATAAAATAACAATAGTCCAGGATATCAAAAGCGGTGAGACTATGTCAAAGAATCTAGACAGAGCTCTTGTTCAGCTTGAAGGATTCAAGCCCAAGAGCATGGTGTTGTTAGAGGGAAAGTATACCACCTCATAGCTCCGAGAAAGAGTGTAAGCATTCTCCTACAAGAATTGCGTGAGGAGGGTGTTGCTTGTGTGGTTAGCATAAAACCCTAGAAAAACACTCAAACTCCAACCCTTGTGATGATGAACGAAAAAGAGAAACTCGACAACCCTTGTATACTTGAAATTCAAAGGAGACCATGAAAAAAAACCTTACAATAAAAAGCCTACAATAAAAAAAACCCTACAAGAACAAACCCTACAATAAAAAAACCTTTTTGCATAGGGATCTAGATAAATGATTCTTCTCTTAAAACAAGCTTCCATAATTTGTAGACCCATTTATGTAGATCAATTAATGAGGCCACAAACCATTAAAACAACAAATAATACCATGGGATATGTAGAAGAGAGCTTGTTCTTCAGTATCCCGATCGTTGGGAATACAAAGAGTCGAAGCCTCACGAACCATGAGACGATTCAAGGGGGTGAGATGCCTCCATTTTCAACAATGTCACAAAAAGACTCAAAGTTGGTAGCAATTGCAAGATAAAGGGGAGCTAAGCGAGGGAGAACTAGATTGGAATGATAAAGGGGCATGGAACTACCAACTGTAGCTATTGCTGACGCCATGGGAGAGGAGAGAGGGAAACTAAAAGATAGATCTGATGGGGAGCATCGAGGGAAGAGTCGAACAGGAGAGGAGGGGCCACCCATGGGATATCAATATCCCATGAACAAGGAGCGTGTGCGGCTAGGTCGAAACCCTAGCTAGCACCTCACATAAGAAGAGCATCAGTGCCATGACTTAGGTACCACAATTATAATTAATTAATAAACAAAATGCAATTAAATCATTTATTTTATTTGTATATCCAATCATCATTTATATACATCTAATTAGAATTTCTATATACAAATAATAAAATATCAATACAACGGATATAAAATAAGTACAAGTTATCTATAAATAAAATGCATAACATTTTTTTTGTGAAGTTCGAGAATTCTATTAAACTATAAAGAGAAAAATGTACAGAGCTAAATTACCAATGGGCTATGCTTCAAAATTGTTATGTGAGACCCCATAAATAGCAGAGATTGTATAAATCCAAAAAGAAACCCTATTCTAGCAAGCAACAATTGTTCAAAATGCTGCTCAAAGAAGTGTTGACAACAGTTCCCCCACACGCCAGGGGTTATGACCAGAGAACTAAAAAATAAGACACCCAGAAAATGTCTAATCCTATCCCGAGGGCCTAACCAGCTAATCATCATCATAAAGAGGAATCAAATAAGGATTGGCACCTGTAGCTTTACATTTCACCTTGCTACCAATTGTCGCAGGGAACCTTCGGAGCACGAGCTGAGTGCTTGTAGCCAAGTCGGGCGGGGATCTGTTGAAAGTATTACCGATGAGCACCCGTGCCAGAGTGTAGAGCTTAGCATTAACCCGACCAACTTCTGTGCGTTAAAACCGAGTGAGAGCCTAAAGACCAGCTTCCAAATTAGACATACAGTCTTCCATGGGGGGCACATATTCATCCTACATGAGCTTCCCTAAAGGAATTCTTCCATAGCCATGGATATTAGAGCTTTGAGGATCCAGTAAACCCCAAGAGTATTCATATGTCGCATCTCCCTGGTGCAGGAAGACCTTGCATTCTCCATGATTCCACTGAATTCCGCTTCCAGACACTCCGTGGATGAGAGAGCTTGTTTTTTCTTCAATCGATTTTCCACGTAGTCGATGTAGGCTTAGCCCAACTTGGGTATCTCAGGCTCGAAGAAGCCTTGGACCTTGCCCATCTCTTTTAGAGCACATAGCATGTGCATGTGGCACGACCCATTGATGGTTTTTCGCTGAGTGACTTTCATCCTTGCCATGATGAACTTGCTATCTAGGAAAGCCCAGAATGAATGTCCTTGAAGGAGGAGTGCAAGCCCCTTAGCAAGCGAATTGAGTAGATAAGGAAGTTGGCGGTGCGAATGGATGCACTTACTAATTCTGGACCGGTATTTGATCTGAGGCTGCCCCTTCCTGTGAAATTGAATGAGTGTGCAATGCGAGTTCTCATTATCGCCACCTCCAAATTGGATTTCCATGAACTCGCACAAGCAAGAGAACTAGCCTTCGTACGGGACATCCTGAGCATGCGTAGAGATGATGGGCCAAAAGACGATGACTAGGATAGAGCTTAACATCATGGGAATAGGTTGGCGACCGTGCTCCATGCGCCGAGCTGCATGGTATGCCCCACCCCCCATCGTCACAGTTGTTAGACACTTGGGGTGATGGCCCCATCCTAATGGCAAATTAAAAATGAATAATTACGTTTTAAGTTTAATATTTAAAAAAAATGCAAAATATGTGTAAAACGATAATTCATTTTCCATATATGTTCTTGTTCCTAAATTCATCATTCAGGTGCAATTTAGACCCTATTTAAAACCCAAAATACAACCCGCCAAAGGACTAGATAGTTTAATTTAAAATTGGAATTAAATAGGGATGCAAAATTGGACTTAGATAAGGACGCAAAATTGGATATTATTAATGTATAAATTAGGTACTAATTAGGTCATAATTGCATCCAAAATTTTGTAGATTAACATGGACTGAATTGCATCCAATCCTTTGGGCATCATCTTGGAGAGTGTTGGCTCCAAGATTTTGGACATTATATTGGGATTTATATTCAATGTCATTTTGGATACTACATTTTTGTTGCAAGAGCATTATATGCATTTCTATTTGGTTGTTAATGGGGTCATTAGGCTAGTTGTAGAAAGGGATGTAATTGACCAAAAAATTCCATTTAACATCCTAATTACATTCAAATTCTAAATTTTACACATAAATTCATGACATTACAATAGACATGATGAATGGGTTGTAAGGACCCAATCATAGTCAATTTCTTCAAAAATGTAGTGATTGGGTACACTTTTGCCAATTTATATGCAACTATTCTTGACATATTTCTATGAGAGGAATTAGCATGATGTAACTTTAGGGCCAATGGTTGAGCATGGTTTAGGAGGTATTACTAGAATATTGATTACATATTTATTTTGAGTTGTCATTAAAGAGGATCATAAAAAATATTTTGATTATATTTTTTATAATATTGTTGTTTAAAGTAGATTACAGTAATAATTTTGATTTCGTACCCAAACATCTTTCCTTGCATTGGAGACTTTGTGGCATTAATATATATAAAAACTCTTTATTATTTTTATCATGATACTTTTAAGACAATGGTCAGTTTTTTTTAAGTCTATAATGTACCTAGGGAGTATAATATGGGGTAGTTAGGGAGTTACCCAAAGGGGAAATGAATGTAATATAGGGATAATAAATGCAATGTGAATAGGTCCACTTCGTAGTTGGTGGGTAATAAATATGCCCACTAGGTAGTTAAAGTAAATAATATAATAATAAGGGGTAGTAATCATAATCGTGAGATATTATAAATAAACATGAGTATCATTCTATTGGGCAAGTTGGGTGTTGGACGTAATCGTTGTAGCAAGCATATGGCTTGTGGAGTGATTCTTATAGGTCCTAATATGTTCATTTAAATCCTTAAACCTTGACCAAAACCATGATACCCATCCCTAGTGCTCAAAACCTCATAATTGTACCCATCCATCAGTTAGTGATGGTTCGTGGGACTTAACAACATCTTATAGGTTGGAGGGATATCCCTTTGATGGGGTTTTTGTAACTTAACAAAAAAATTCTTATGTAAAGTCACACTTTTTTTTTTAATTAAATGAATCATCACAATGTTCAACATAAGATCATACATTAGATCATGACAATCACTCTTCTAACTAGATTAGACTTCTCATTGATACTGCTCACACATTCTTAAATGTTTTTTGCCATTTTATTATTTAGAATAGTAGATGATAAACTCATGAAAGGATGGTTTTATCTTTGGTGATTAATTATCATTATGATACATTGTGGATCTCCTCAAAGCCACATATCAATGTGTAGTGAAGGCATACATGACAAAAAAACATGGGGCACTGTATCACCCTTACTTGCTCATCTACTCTTAAATATTAAAAACAAGCTTTGAAATATTAAGAAAAACAAGAATAAACAATTGTAAAAAAATTCGATAATGGAATATTTAACCAAGAAATCAACTCATGATGTTATCAAATCAACTAAAAACATTGGTTCATTAATCTAGTTTTATTAAAAATAATTGAATCATTAACTTCTTCATAAAGTACTAAATTTTGCTCAAGACCATCATTATTGATAGCTAGAAAATTAATTTCTTTCCCACACGTTAATAACAATTGAATAGAATTCTCACAATAATAAAACTCATAAAGAAACTATAGCTAAATAATTATAAATATTTAAATGATGTTTTGTTTCTAAGGCTTAATATATTCACAAATTTATAACACAATATTAAAATAAATATAATACAATGTTAAAACAAGGGAAATAACTGCAAAGCAACTAGTCCCTGCCTTAAATTTATATTTATAATTAAGATAAAATATATGTTTATTGAAAAGAAAATATTTATAATATTAGTTTTATTGTTTATTTATTATTGTAAATATTTGCAAGAAAAATAAATACATAAACATCAATGAGACTTTCATATATATATATACACAATTTATTAATATATTTAATAAATTGTTTCTTTCATAATTAAGAGAAATTAAAACTAAATACATAAACTTTTTTCTTAATATATTAATTGTGTTTAATCTAAAAACTAGAATAATATAATTATTTTCATGGGCTTCATTATTTCTCCATGTTGTTGATACTAAAATTATATAAGGTAGTATTGTAATTTTTTTATGAAATTGTGAATTAAAAAAACTTCATAACTGAATTTTAAAGTCTCCTAGCAACCAATTTTTTTAATTATTAATATATTTTTATAATGAATCACTATTACAAGATTGCAAAAGAGAATTTTGTGTCATTACTCATGGTTATATTTGTAAGAGTGAAGTTGTAATTATAATAACAATGATTAGTTTTTGAGTAATTTTCAATGCTATTTATAGAAATTGTTTGTAGGATTCACATTTTGGAGAGTTAGTGCAAGTAATAGATAATAAGTTGAAATAAAACTTTTTTCCTTATATTTATAAAGAGTGAATATAGAATTAGAATAATAATATTTAAAATATTATTCATTATATTTGTTTGAACAAACTAATCATATATTTTTAGAAATATGAAACATAATAAGATCATACTAATTTTTATTTAAAAATGAAAAGTCAATCTTCATTTTTAGTATATTGAATATGAAAAATAAGCTTTGCTATTAAATACCAAATCAAATATTTATAAATTTTAGTTTATAAGTTTTTCTATTGTTCTTGTATATATATCTAAATAAAAGTTTAGTTACTCCAATATTATAATATGTTGAATTTTTTATTATAATTATATCTTAAAGATAGTTTAGTTACTTAAATAATATTTGAAATTTCGAAAAGATGTTTGAATTTTAATTATTAATAATTAGAAATATTATAATAATTTAATAATTACTTGAATAATATTTGAAATTTAGAAACGAATAATAATTATTATATGATGAAGTTTTTATATCTAAAATTTAGTTACTTAAATCCTATTTTAAATTTAGAAGCAGCGTTTGAATTTTAATGAATAACAATTATAATATCAAGAAATTCTTATTATGTATATCTAAGTTGTCAGTGTATGAGACTGTAGGTATAAAAAGGTTTAATATGATAGCATATTGTATATTAATTTGTTGTATGGAGTTGATGTATTATTGGTGGGATAGTCCAGTGGCCACGTGAACTTTTTCAAAGTATTATAAAATTATTAAAAAGATACTCGAATCAACAGTTCGTTGAAGCCTAAATGCTCGACAGTAGTTGACGTACTGATTTGGAGTCTAGTTCACGTGAGAAAGCACGTGTCCAAAGCTGTACAGATTGTGATATATAAATAATTTAAGATAAAGTTTTTAATTAAATAGATTAATATCCATGATTATTATGTGTAGTACTAGATGTTGTTTTGGTATTTGTAAAATAATTAGTATATGTACAATCTATGAATATGTGTTAATTTGAGAATTATTTTTTAAATTAAATATTTTTTAAATATTTGTTTTCAAATAATTGTCACCTCCAACCAGGAGTATTTTTTCAAATCAAACCTTTCAACCAATAACAAAATAATATTTTATAATTTCAAAAATTAAAAATACATTTTATTATTTAAAAAAATTAAAATTAATAAGTATTTTTTGCATGACATTATAAAACTACTATTAAATTGATAAAATTAAAAAAAAAAAGTCAACTTAATTTTGACAATTAACCCATTGCTATAATCCCTGCCATGACTAATAAATATAATCAAATGGCACAATTTTATATCCACTTTGCACACATCATTAACCCCTATTTTCTTATTTCACATATTAAAAATACTATTTTTCAACAAAATCCCTCTCCTTGACCCAACTTTTATTTATTTCATTCCTTTTTAGCATTTTTTGCCCCCTCTCCTCTGTCTCTCTATCAAACAATGTTATGGTTTTATATTTTACTCTCTCATAGAGGCTGGGCTTGTAAAGGAGTTTCACAACTTGCTTGTGGAGGATGGCTTCTCAATCCATGGAGATAATCTTCACAAGCGATTTTCTCAATCTTGAAGCATGTGGTGTCATTCATACACCCTTAATTTTTTACATTCGTAGTACTACTTGTACAATTATGTGTACCCACAACACACACAAAAATGGTGAGTAATATTTACCAACTTTGTTTTAAGTTGTACCAAGAAAACATGTGGTATCATCTATGCAACTTTATGTTTTTACATTTGTACTACTTGTACAATTATGTGTACCCAAAGCACAAGTAATTATAATGTGTAAGATTTTAACAACTTTGTTTTAAAATTATTAATCATATGTAGTATCTCAATCTTGATATCCAAAACATTTTTGGATTTAATATTTATTGTTTAAAAAGGTTTATGCCTTACATTTCAATTGCTTTTGTTGCAAACAGATGATGACATTTTCTCTAGATCATAGATTCCATTGATAACCGTCTTCTAACTTTTTTTTTCGTTGAGTTTCATGGACATAGTCCCTACTTTTTCATTTGCTTATGGTAGGGGGGTGTATTTTGAGTATAAAATGGCGTATTTATTCATATTATGGCCTTGATAACTACCCCAAAACCAAGGCCTAAGTTAAGAACCAAGTCCCTATCATCTGCAAGAACAAACCCTACAATCAAAAAACCTTTTTGTATAGGGATCTAGATAAATGATTCTTATCTTAAAACAAGCTTCCATAATTTGGAGATCCATTTATGTAGATCAATTAATGAGGCCACAAACCATTAAAACAACAAATAATACCACGGGATATGTAGAAGAGAGCTTGGTCTTCAGCATTTGGATCAATGGGAATAGAAAGAGCTGAAGCCTCATGGACCATGAGACTATTCAAGGGGGTGAGATGCCTCCATTTTCAACAATGTCACTGGTAGCAATTGCAAGATTGTTAGGCTTCCCACTAGGAAAATAGGTAGATTGGATTACAAACAGAGCCAAATAACAAACACAAAGGCAATTGAATAGGCGTGAAAGCACACTATATTTTATCATTAACTAAATGTACATATATATACAATCAGAAAGGACCCTTGGGTTACAAATTCTCAAGAGGTCTCTTGGACTCCCAGGTGACTCTTGGTCTACCCTTAATGACCATTAATCTTATTTTCACGTGAATGTTGGACACCAATCCTAACACCAAGGATTAGGCTCCAACAAATTCCCCCTTAATCCAAAGGGTGTACATGAGTCCAAGAAAAATAAGATAGTTGAATAAGTGGAAGTGGACAACTACCACCAGCTGAACATTTCCATCTAGCACATCATTTACTAAGAAGGTTAGCTATAATATTGCACATGCTTCTGCTAAATACAAGAGCTCTCTGAAGGGATGGTTTTTAGGTTGACCATCAACCAAAATGGGCTAGCAGAAGGCTGAATTCTTCTACTATGTGTGTGGTTCAATGATGACCACAAACTATCGAACTTGGAGACAAAACTCGCTTAGAGGTTCTCTGGAATGGTTGGTATGGGCTCACACCAAACCAACTGGAGGGATGAAAATAGGAAGTGAACAACTGCAACTTGCTGAACATTTCCATCTTGACAACTGTTTGCCAAGTTAGCTAGAATCTTGCACATGCTTCTGCTAAATGAAGGTGCTCTCGATACCGGTGGTTTTAGGATGACCACCAACTATGGAGCTCAGTCGAACATATCTCTTCACAGGCTCGCTTGTTCCAACTTTCTTGTACTCGCTCGCTTGTTACTGACGGTATTCATGCCCCCTTGTCAGGAATAATGTGAGGAGAGGAGAGCCTCATGGTGTCACAACTAGACACAAAAAACATGAGTACTCCGTGTCATATATATCTCATGTCTTTAGAATACATGCATACCAGAATCAAGCATCTCTTAATCTGGTGGCTTCCCAAACTCTATGTGTCTCATGCTCGCTTGATATGACTTACTTGAGTAAGGATGTGAGTGTTTTTTGTCATAAGGACAAGGATTCGAAACTTGATGCCTGACATTATGTTCCCCCTTTTTAGGTACAAAGTGAGGAGAAGAAGATGTCTCAACTGCAAGATGTGTCAATACTCGTGAATGAACTCTCCGGTATGACTTATAAATATTCTTGGTTGTTGATGACCATTGCCAAGAAGCGATCCACCCATAATGAATCTTCTCTCTTGCAGGTTTCTTTGGAATGAAGCATATTTCTGATGAGTGTGTATGTTTTACATTAATTACAAGGGTGAAGATCAAAACAGTGATATTTCATGTGGCCAACTCGATCACAGTGTTGGCATGTCAAAATTTGAACTAATGTGGATGAAGATGAACTCTCGTTGAGAAATCCAGCATTTTGAATCTTGCTCAGTACCTTTCTGTTGTTTATTTATCAGAATTTCCTCTTCCATGAATACTTCTTCTATAGTTGTTCTTGGTTGATTTACACTTTCTATTGGAAACCATCCACGAAACATTTCATTAGTCACCTCAGTTTCATATTCATTTAATAAAACTTACATTTATGAAAGTGAATCAATTGCCTTCAAATCTATAACAATTGTCTTTGATTTGTTAAGCAAAGTACTTCTTGCTTCATCTTCTTGTTCCTACCTTTAAACTCCTCATCTTCATCATCAATACTTGATTTCCAATTTCCATTGTTGCATTTTCATCCTTCAATGGTATGAGCATATCATTATTTCCATCCATTTCAAAGACATAAGTGTTTATGCTTCCATCATGAACAACTTTTCAATCATACTGCTAAGGCCTTCCCAACAAAATATGACAAACATCCATGGGCATTATATCACACAATCACTACTACAAAAAATGCCTTTAGAGGCGGTCATTTTCTGCCTCCAAAATTGGAATTAGAAGGGGTTTTAGCATTAATGCCAGTTTTGCAAACCCCCCTTCGTAAAGGCACCATAGCTAAAATTCAATCCTTTTAGCCACGTTTTTTGAAGAAATATAAAGCACCCCCAAAAGTAACTTTTACGAGCGGTTCTAAACCACCCCTAAAAAGTGACTTTTGGTGGAGGTTTGGAACCACCCCTAAAAGTCACTTTTGGGGGGCGGCTCTGAACCACCCCTAAAAGTCACTTTTGGGGGGGGGGTTATATCTCTTCCAAAATCGCTTCTAAAAGGACTGACTTTTAACAGCGGTGCCATTAGGGGGGTTTGGACCCCCCCCCCTTGAAAGTGAATTTTAGGGGTGGTTTAGGACCCCTACGTAGCAAGGGGCATTTTATATCTCTTAAAAAACCGTCGCTAAAAGGATTGACTTTTAGCAGCAGTGCTTTTGTGGGCGATTTATAACCACCCTCGAAAAGTGACTTTTTGGGGTGATTTAGAACCCTCCTCATAGTAAACTATGAGGGAGGTTTAGAACTATCCGTGTAGTAGCATTTTGGACCAGTTAGAAAACCCCTCATAGAATATTATAATGGTGATTTAGAACCTCCCTCATAGCAAATTATGAGGGTGGTGTAGGACCCCACTAGTAGAAACCTATGAGGGTGGTTTAGAACCCCCATCGTAGCAACTTACGAGGGTGGTTTAGAAACCCCCCTCATAGGAACATATAAGGGCAGTTTTAAACCCCTATCGTAGCAACATATGACACGAGTTTAGAACCCCCCTCGTGACAACATACAAAGATGTTTTGAAACCACCCTTGTATATAAATCATCATAAAAAAATTAGAAATATATTGCAATATATTAGTAGGGCACAGAGGAATCGAATCACCAACCTCCTGCTTGTAAAGAAAACGCTCTTACATTGAGATAGAAACCTTTAAGATTTGGGGAGATGAGCTTACACCTAGAATGATCTCTAAAAACCCTAGTGAACAACCTATACATATAGGGGGTATTCATCTTGACAAAACTAGGTAAGAAGGTAGTCATTTCAACAACTTAAGCTATAAATCAACTATTTCATTTAAAGTGGTAGCCACTAGGCCATCTTCTCTCGTCAACTATGATATGGTGTTTATGTTTATGAATTGTCACTCCTCACATTATACTTTTAAATTAAATTATTTTTTCTTACCTAACAGGCCTCCAATCAGTTACCAACAAATTGAAATACATGTCCAACTGCCAAAGCTATGTTAGCCCAACTCAAGTATACAAAGAAAAAAATAAATGAATGAACTTTTGATGTTGAAATTTTTTATAGTATTTACATACTAAAATTTTATAGCATGAAGTACCTTGGGTGATCATTTCAACTAGAGACATGAAGTTCTCATTGAAAATTTGGAAGAGTTTATTCCATGTATTGGGAACATAACTAAATTTTATCACAAACTATCACCCTCAGATGCATAGACAAACAAAAAGATTAAATGAAGTCATTGAGGACAATTTACACATGTATGTGTTGGACAAGTTAACCGAGTGGGAAGAGAACTTGCATTTCATGGAGTTCGCATATAACAATAGACATCATGCATCAATATTGGTGATGATTTTATTTTAAACATATGCAACACTAGTGAATTGGGATAATCTAGTGGACAATGTTGTCACGTACCCACCCATTCAACCCTGGCAAGGCAGGGTACATGATGCCAATTTCACGGCTTTCACATGATCTCAACCCATTAGTTAGATTCATATAAATAAAAATGTGAATGTGTAGATGTAAAACAAATCAACTATGCACAGCGGAATTAAAATAACATCCACACACATTACTCATGCATACAGCATATCAACAGTCATTGAATTAATTTAGTGTAGGAGTAAATATAGAGGCATAAAAACAGTTATCTTCATTATGCAACTGCCCCAAGCAACTAGCTATGTCGCTGCAACATTCCACCCAGCCATAGGCTCTTTGACAGCTTATACTGAGTCCGTCCGAAGGCCACCCCCGAGCTGGGCATGATTCTCACAAGGAAAGGGAACATTCCGGCTCCCACGCAGCCCATTAACCATTTCATCTCAGCCAAGCCAGTCCAACTAGGTTTATCAGGCTACACTTGAACCCTGGAGGCTTGCACTCATGCTCAATCCAAAGCTATGGATACCCATAACCCATACCCAACATACTCTTCTCTCACACAGCATGCACAAACAGGGGCAGGGATACACATTTTAGATAGTAGGATTTACACATAAGATGGCCAGGGGTTTTCTCAAAAACGTTCCCAACCAAAAACGAATTGTGGGATGGGGAAACAACCATAGGGAGGAAAAACGATTTCTTCCCCAATATCTCAGCCTTCAACAACCCTAAACGGTCTTTATTGAACCCCCATTCGATTTCCCTTCTTCCCCACTGGTATGCAACACAGAAAACGCCCTTCTCTACTGGGAGAATGAAGAAAAACGCAACAGACATGCCTGGAAAACGCCCAGGTGGCTCTAAAATCGTGAGGGAGAAAGAATGATGGATGCATAATGGCTTGGGGAAGAAATTCATGGATCCTTCTTGCCCAAGGAGACAAAAAACGTTTTTCCATGAAGGGTGGCTTGCCCATACCCGAATTTGGACAACCATACTTCCCCACTCCCAAGGCATTAACTACCTCAACCAACTCTTGGGAGAAATCAATGGTTGGGTACAAAAGTCAATATGGGTAGTTGAGGGTTTGATGGGTTCTCTCATTGACACTTGGCTTGAATCTATGGGCTCAAGGGTTTGAATGTTTTCTCTCCCAATTCCTTGTGAAATCATGCCCCCATCTCTTGGTTGCATTGCATAGCTAGTTGTGGGTATTTTATTAAAATGCATATTACATGATGTTGAAATTCCAATGTGCCTAGCTAGCATGCAAAGCATATGCATCAATAAATCGATGGCGGGGCCTTGGCCTTGAGCTCCTCACCACGATTTCATACAATATTACATCAATTACATTTGAATGTAATGGGGTAAATAATGGGGACGTTACAAATGTTAAAGTTGGGTTTGAATTGCTCAAGAAAATGGAAACATAGGTTACAAGAAATTGGGAGAATATGAGAGTATCCCAATATACATAAAAAGGTTCTACAAACAAAACAAAATTAAAAAATACTTTAGTGTTGGGGACCATGTATTTCTAAGGGTGAAGACAAGGAAAATCTCTTTGAAGCTAGGAATTTGTGCCACGCTAGCACCTAGAAATGCATCGATAAGAATTACTAACCTTGAAAACAAAATACATTATAAGGAAAACATTGCTATGAACTAGAAATAGACTATGTTCTTAAATATCATCAATATTAGTTCATTTCTTTGTAATTGTTATCTATTGGTTTTAAGAACATGTGTTTCCTCTTAGAGTTCACATGTTCAAATCTGGAGGGGGGTGTGGAGCATGTATACCTTCATAGACTAAGTATTCAAGTCATTGCACGGAGGGTATCCCTTTTCCTTCATATCTGTGATAGCACTCCTATATAGAGTCATGTGCTTGGATGCGCCATTTTCTACCAGCCATGTCTCAACACTAGTGGTAATGGATCCAGAAAGGGACGAGACAAGATAGTACTCCTTTCTCGTCTCTTGATCATCAGATGAATTCGTTCGTGTAGGTTCATCTTCTGTAGTAGTAGAAGCATGGAACCTACCCTTGAAATTTCCTCTTTGCATTGCATGGAATTCTATTGCATAATGACCCTTCTTATTGTAATTGAAACATTTCACTTTAGACTTATCAAAGTTCTTGAAATCATTATCCTTTTGATGAGAGATTTCTTACCTCTTTGCATCTTTTCCACAAGGGTGAGGTTCTCTTCTTTCGAGGCAGTATACTTGCTCTGGATTCACCCTTCTTCTTGTAGGAAATCATGGCACCGTCTCTCAAAGTTAGGTTGCACTTCTCAACCATTTACTGCAGCCAAGAATGTCTCCCATGAAGATTGAAGACCATCGACAATTGTCTGTATGAGATCATCATCATCGATCGTCACACCAATGCTCATGAGTTGATATCTTACTTGAGATATCTTTGTGAATAAGGAAGCCACAACTTTGTCCTTTTCCATCTTCATATTTCGAAGCTTGTTCTCAATACTCTCTTTTGACTAGGCGCCTTCTTCTCATAAAGATTTGTCAAAGTGTCAAAGCATTCCTTTGCGGTCTTCAAAGGAGTAATCACGGGAATCAAGTTGCCTTTCATGGAATCATAAATGATTCTCTTTTCTTTGGCTTGATTCTTCTTGAAGGTAATGCACCCTACTTTAGAAGTAGGCTCTTCAATAACACTGGATACATATCCACCCAAATTATGATCTTCTAGGATATTTAGGATCCTTGCCTTCCAAGTATTGAAGTTCGAAGTTCCTTCAACATGGTTTTTTGGTCTCATTGAGATTGAAGCCATTGTTCTTCAAATACTGTGCTCACTCAGGATCTATGTAGGATCAAGCTTGATTGCTGAACTTAGCTCTTTCACACCCTAAGCTATGATACCATGTTAATTCTTTATCTTTAATTTGGAGCTGCAATCATACTTGAAATAAAATAACAATCATACACATAAGCAATAACATTCGACACATGAATTTACCATGGGGAAACCCTCTATGACTTGAGGGAGAAAACCCCAGAAAACATTCCTTAGTATATTGATAGACAACAAAGAATATATTTTACATCAAGCACCCTCGGTGCAATTATAGAGAAAGAGAAAGATAAAGAAGATAGACTTGGAATAATATCTTGCACAAAGAAAATCACATTGCCTTCAAGGGAGAAGAGAATTCGCCTCACATTGAATTCATCAATCATGTATAACATATTTATACATTCTTCACATGCATTGACTTCTATTTTTATCTTTCGACTTCAGGGAAAACTCGCCCTCCGTGTGGATGCATCAATCTTGCATGAAGAAGTGCGCCCCAATTTTCATGTAGTGCATTAACTCACTGAACTGATTTTTAGGATGAACTTGCCCCTTAACTGAAAGCTTTCCCACTTAGTTAGGTGGCTAACTTAAGTGTCATCATGCAAGTATCACAACTCAAGTGTTGTCTTTAGTTTGACATAAGTGTCGTATTTTAGTTTAACATAAGTGTCAACATGCAATAACACTTAGTTAACTAGATCTTCTTTGTTATCACTAGTTAACTCTCTTAACTTATTCTTTCTTGTTAACATCATTGTAGTGATCAATTCGAGTTCTCTTTTGATTTACTGAAGTCTTCACTAAAGTTTAACAATTCAAATTCTCTCTTAATTAATTTTTTTATGTGCAATTCGAATTCTCTCATATCTTATCACATCTTATCTTTATCTCTTGTCTTATTTGCATGGTCCACATGTGCCATGTTAATTATCGTATCAAATATACTAAGGAGATTTTCCCAATGATGTGATCATATTGTCCTACTATCATTCCAAGTGGCTATATGCTAAAGTAATTCACTCTAGAGGTGGGTAGTCTCTAGAAAAAACTTAATAGCTCAACCATGGTTAGTAGTACATCACACACCATACATGCTTCGGCATGCAAAACATTACCTCAACACATGAGGATTTGTCTTGACACACAAGACCTTAGCCTTGACTAGCAAGATTGCACAACGTCATCACTTTGACATATAAAGCACTTGCCTCAACACATGAAGCTTAACCATTCTTGAGTCCAACTCAAGATTCTTCTCCAAGTTTCCTGAGTCCAACTCAGGCTCCTATAAGGCACTATCTCGACACACGAGACTCAATCTTGACACACAAGATTGACATGGAGAATGACTCATGATGCTGTAACTTTAACAATATCTTACGTTTTTCTCATGACTGCTTGAGCTAACTCTTGGGGATAAAATCCTACTTCTGTTGTTGTTTTGAATCAAGCAGCTATGTAATTTTTTAAAATATTTTATTGTCCGTGTCAATGTTTCCTTCTCTGCTTGTTGAGAGTCATGTTGCAGCCTTTGTTTGACCCTCTTTGTGTGATGTTTCTATTTGCAACAACCAATAGACTTGTTCTAAGATTAACCGCCATTCTTACCTGGACAGAGAAGAATCTTTCTACTAAATTGCAATTATTTTGTCCTCCATTGAGACCATTGCTAGTTCTTGCTCGACATGAATATATATAGTTACACATGAGCTGCGAGGTTTGAGAGGAGCTGTAACTAATGCAACAAATTCATCCATTGAGACCATTGCTAGTTCTTGCTCGACATGAATATATATAGTTACACATGAGCTGCGAGGTTTGAGAGGAGCTGTAACTAATGCAACAAATTCACAATGGAATGAAAACCGAACAAATTCACATTTGATAATAATCACTTTCAGCCTAATCGCCCACAATATGAATCCTAAAAGCAATATATTCCTTAAACCCTAATCCTTGATTAAGAAATGCAGTATCATTCACCAAACCAAGATAAACCTAAAAAATGTATTTGATAATTCATCGGTTTCAGCTTTACCCACTTCATAAAAAACATAAAACAAAAATCCAGAGTGATAAAATGAGTCAAACCCTAACCCTAGCAAGTAACCTTTACACAGATGAGAAACGCTTCAAATGTAGGACGGATTGGATCTCAAGCACTAAAAATAGTACTACAGTTCATAACAACATTGATATCATTAACCATACCTTGCCATTAGCAAGTTCGAACCCTGCAATCTCCCCACGCTCGTCGTCATACTGTCTGGCGTCATTCTCTGCATACAGGTATTCCCATAATATATATTACATATCTTATATCGTGTAAGTGATTAAGCTGATAACCGAGCGACCTATCTCTCATATGTATGGTTCCAATACAGGTATTGCTTAACTTAATCATGTTAGATCTGTGTTATCCTTAATCAAAATGCTGAATTTAAATATCCAGTGGGAGTTGAACTTGGGCCAGCATCAAATAGTTGGGCTCGTTGTCAGAAGTATGAGTCCCCAATATCATTTTCTGAGCGAGATAATATTTTCTAGGGGGTTCTTCGCGGTCCGGAAGCCATTATACAGTGAGTAAAGGCCATTCAAGGACGCGGGTTATCACCAGATCGTAGAGAAATGACATTTTTTTCTTCCATATTTTGTACTGTTCATTCACCAGGCGCTCCTCCATCTCACCACAGAATTCTTCTCTGTCCTTCGCCATTGCCAAAAGCTCCTAACTGGGATTTTCTCCGAATAATTGGATTTGGTAGAGCTACGAAAACTTTTGGGTTAGTGTTTCACGTGTTTGATTTTCTTATTTTTTTAAGGTGGAAGGTGAATGGAGTGACAGACGGCTCCTTTGTAGTGCTTTGATCTGGAATTTGAAAACAACAGTATTATTATTTCTTTGTGGAAGAGCAGGTTGGAAGTAATGTTTCCATGAATATTAGAGATATGCTTACAGGTTGTAATTGTGGTTTGGTGAGTTGTTATTGGAACTCACATTGATTGTGAATTGGTGCTAGAGTGTCATAGTGATCTAGATCCACAATTCATGGATCTAGAGAGTTCTCTTATTAATATAAATATGTAACTTGTGTGAAGCATTCAATAATAAAAAAATATATTTTGTGTGTGTGAAAATGCTCTCTCTCTCTCTTTTGTGTGTGTGAGTTTATTATATTGTTATGCAGAGCCTTTTTTGTGAGTGATTATTCTGTGGAAAGTTTGTTGCTGTGTGGATTTCCTATTATAGTGTGCTATTCTTCAAGTGTGTTGTGAAATATATATATATATATATATATATATATATATATATGAATGAGCACTTGTTTCCAGATCCTCCTTCCTAGATAATGACGGATAGCCGAAAGAAAAGTATCTGACAGATGGAGGAATTTCCATAGGATGATTCATCACTTGAATGCTCTATTGCGGAAGCCCTGACGAGCCGAGTTTTTCAATATTGTCAATTGTGCAAGCACATCAATGATGGTCAGAAGCAGTTGCAGTTTAAATGAGTCAAGTGGGAAGCTCATAGTTGTGGAGAAGAAATAGCGTAAACCGAGAGATTTCAGAGTGGGTGCAGGTGGTAGTGAAGACCAACTAGACTATGAATCAGACAATAAAATATTGCAATTTGTGATTTAGTATTGATGTGTGTTTTCAATAATTGTCATGTGTAAGCATTAAGGGACGGTGTTGGAAGTAATGCTTCCATGAATATTATAAATATGCTTACAGGTTGTAATTGTGGTTTGCTGAGTTGTCATTGGAACTCACATAGATTGTGAGTTGGTGCTAGAGTGTTATAGTGATCCAGATCCACAATTCAATTCATGGATCTAGAGAGTTCTCTTATTCATATAAATATGTAACCTGTGTGAAGCATTCAATAACAGAAAAATAAATTTTGTGTGTGAAAATGCGCTTTCTCTATTTTCTTGATAATTTTTTCCCTCTAGTTTCTTAATATATCTAGGTTTGAGATCAAATCAATATAATTTAGTTTTTTTTGTTTAAGCCAATATCACCCCACTTTGTATCGACACTAAATGTATTATTTTAGTACATTTAACCAACTTTTGTGGTTTTTTTGTTAAACATTAAGAAAATAATTTTATATTATCTTACCAACACCTTTATTCCCAACTTTAAAAGGTCACACATTGGTAACACCTTTATTCCCAACTTTGAAAAATCACACAAGAGTACGGACAATAATGCACATAAAAATTAGAGAGAATGGATTTATTCTTTATTGACTGATGCAATGTATCTTTACACAAGAGTACGGACAAGAATGCACATAAGAATTAGAGAGAATAGATTTATTCTTTATTGAGTGATGCAATGTATCTTTACATAGTAGGAGAGAGAGGAGTAGGTACATAACTCCCAAAGATCTAATATTTTAGTGACTACATTTTTAACTCATGATTACATCACTTTATTATAAAAAAACTAATTAAGATTTTCATAATATGTTTAAATGGCCTCTAAAGCCCAAAAACATTCATACTACAATTATATATGGATATTTTATTGGCTATATGGTTTTGGGGGATTTAAATGGTGTATTAAGTTGTTAATTCTTATTGATATTTTATTAATCTGATTGTTTTTAATGGTTTTATTAGTTTTTGAAAATGTAATATATTCAACTCTCAAATAGTACCTTCATTTATAACTAAACATACTTTTAAATGGATAATGAGAATGTTTGAAGTATTTTTGGAGCTTTTATTATTAATATTGTTAATAAATTATGGGTACTCGCATGAAGCTGGTACCCAAAATAACCGCAACAATAGTGCGTGAGCGAAAAAATAAAACGATGCGCACGTGCCTCCAAAGGCGCGCACGCGTCTCTGCTTCGGCAATGCCGAACATCCACGTGGTTTAGCCCACGTGGACAAAAGGGGTGCACACGCACCTTTGACATGTACGCACAAAATGGCGCGCATGCGTTAGTGGCGCATGCGCGCCTCTGTTTTTTTATAAAAAAAAACAGAGCTCATGGGTTTGTCATTTTCGACAGACCCGTGAGCCCAATCTCCAACCCAAGAGCGCACTGTCAACCCCGCGAACGCGTCTTCGTGCACCCAAATCGTCCTCGACACCAAGCAATCGCCCCTACACCACGGTGCCATCCATTTCTCCAGGTAGGTGCTCCTCAAAGCACAAATTTGTGTTTTTTTTGTTTGTTTTCCATTTGAATTTTAATTTAAAAAAAAATACAATCCATTAAAAAACCAAGGAAATTTAATTGCAGGCCATCTACACCTAACAAAATGTTAGACACACCTGAACCATCCGATAAAACCAATGAAATCCGACCTCCAGAAGACAATATGGGAACCAACAATGAACCCAATGAAAATGCCGAAGATCAATTACACCAAGACTTAAATCAATTGAGGGCACTAAGTAATGAATTGAATAGTACCAAGGAACCCTCTTGGGTATACTTGGCTTCATCACTTCAAAACATTATTGAATTAATCAATATTGCACACAGTGAGATAACAAACTTGAGCCAATACAGGGCTCGAATGAGGGAACACTACTCCACTGGGTTGTCCAAAGAGTATATAAAAGACCTCAACATCACCAAAGCCCAGTTGTATAGCAAGTTCATAGTTCCCTCGACGGGACAAACTCCAGCTGTGACGAGGGCTCGAGTTTGCATGGATTGATGCATTTACCAGCCATGGAGAGATAACTGGAGAAAGAGGTGGTTCATGGTGTTTGACAGGCCCCCGTGCAACAATTTGGAGGTCCCACAGTATTTCCTTCAGAAATTGTGGGCTGAGTTTGAGCTAGGGTACCATGTCAACTATTTTGACATCACTGAGTTTCAGGGTGTCGGTCTTGGCTCTTCCCAAGATCGACTTTAGGTGCACCACAACCCACTTAGAGGACCTCCTGCACCTAGGAGAGAGCCAAACCCCCCTCCTCAGCCACCCAAGTTTGGTAGCGGTCTAGATGAGATTCATGACTCTGTCAGACGTGCCAAACATGGCTTGCTTAGACATACCAAATTTGTGGCCATGTCTTCCCAGAGCCGGGAGGACATTGATGAGACACAGACAACTGCACAGTCTATGGGTGGTGGCCGAGACATGCCGAGTATAGGTGGAACCCAAGCGGGGCCTTCTAGTTCTGCTGGAACAACGGCACATCGTTGTTCTCACTGTGGTCATTCTTGCCATGGTGATACGCAGTAGCATGCCACAAGGAGCTTCATGGATCAGGTTTGCTATTGTTTTATTTAATGTTCAAGTATTTGTTGTATTTTATTTGATATCGTATTGTTTAATATATTTAACTTTGAATTACACATTGTTGACTTTATTTGTTTTAATGTTCAGTTATTCGGTGTCGGGTCTCCATCCGCCAGGTGGGAGGACGTCGGTTCCTTTGACCTCGATGGAGCCATGGCGGCAGCAGAGGAGATTGCGACACCATACACACAGGTAACTTCTTTACTTTGAATAATTAGATCCAGTTATGAGTAATTTGTGTTAAGTAATTACAAATTAATTAGCACTGAGTAATTACCATATTATCATCGTATTTTATAGTTGTGTTCATAATATTGTCTAATTTATTTGAGAGCTATAAATTCGTATAATCCCACCCCCAAAAAAAAAACCTTATAAAACATGAAAACCTAAGAAAACTATAAACATTTGTCCATTTTCACTTTAGGAATTCTAGACCTCTGATGATTATACAAATGGGAGAGAAATTTCCAAAATTTGTCATTCTTACTTGACCAATGATGAGCCCGCAGCTGGGGTTTTGGTGATGCCCACAGTGTCCTTCATCCTCAGACTACCATCCAATGCTTGCTTGTTCTTCCTGTGCTTGACCAATGCCATGTGTGTTATTGTTGCTTTGCCATTTGTCACCATGTCATCCAAGTTATCTTTTCCATTTGTCACCATGTCATCCAAGTTATCTTTGCCATGCACTCTCCTTGTCCAAATCATTCTCAAATGACCACAGTATGGGTCATTTGACTCTTGGCTCAATAGGTGTGCCAATTGCTCCAATGCCCATCACTTTGTCCACCAAATCAACCTTTGCTGCCATGCCCTTATGCCTTGTGTTCTTCAAGCTTAAACTTTGAGAATATATTACCATGGTAATTATCACTTTCTCCCGTATTCTACTAATAGGTTCTTTTAATGGTAAAGGTGGTCAAATCACTTCTATGCTTTTTCTAACTTTGTTGCATCAATTGAGTTCACTGAGATGTTGTACTTGTCACTTTTGCATCCACTGAGACCAATAGGAAAACTATTTATTGCTATGAATTTTCACTGCATTGTGTAAAACTCTCGAGAAAAAGAGAATCATAGTGGCCAAGCTTCTAGAAATTCAAGAACCTGATGTTTCTCATGTCCTTATTACCCTAGTTTATTATCATGGGATTTCCAATTTATTCTAATACTTGAGACTGGAAGTAATCATACTACTACTCCTAGAACATGCTATTAGGAAAGACATATAAACAACGTAAAACAACTTATCACATGTATTGTCACTAAAGTTT
The DNA here is from genome assembly GCA_027924585.1 of Larix kaempferi. Classification (NCBI taxonomy): domain Eukaryota; kingdom Viridiplantae; phylum Streptophyta; class Pinopsida; order Pinales; family Pinaceae; genus Larix; species Larix kaempferi. Next base: position 4,819,694 of record BSBM01000807.1, read on the forward strand.
TTGAAAATGATGCAAGGCCCATAAGGAAGAGCGATAATCTTACAAATATGGTCTATGGGGCATTGCTATTATCTTGATTCAAATTCAACTTGGTAAAAGATTTGGCATCAAGAATACTCATTTAACTCATTTCACTCAAGATTTCTTTGATTTCAATCAAGTGATATCATTCTGACAACATAGCTGTTCAATCAAGAACACATAATTATTCATTCAATGCAAAAGAACATGGCACATTCAAGCTTGTAAGTAAGTTAATCATGAAAAAGATTTCTCTTTCTTCGTTTTTCTAACAATCAACACTCTAAAGTGTATTAAATAACATGCACACTAACTTAACTACTATTTAGCACCTCTATGCAAATTTAAACAATGAGATGCCATTTTATTTGATGATGTAAATGTTATGGAAATAAAGGGACTCAAGATCCTCAGTCTAGGGATTCAAATACTTTTCCATTGGGTGAATCAAGCTTGTAGGAAACTACAAATCTATAAGAAGACATCAAAACCTAGGAACTCTTCATCAAGAACCCAAACACATTACATAGGTTTCCAATTCAAATTTGTAAATGGACATGAATTCCATTCGCTTATGAGGCACTGCACATCTCTCTAGGGCCAAAGGAAAAGCTCACCTACTCATGGGGATGACTCTAGAAAAGGAAAAGATCACCATGTCACCTTCTATGCTCTCTCACCTTATTTAATTTTAATTTCATGCCATGCCACCTTCTATCCTTTCAGAATATTTAATATCATCTAACTTGAATATAAATTAATTGCAGTCATGTTTTTTAAGTACCATCGTTGTCATTCTCATTTGCATTTTGTTTAATATTGTTAATATTGTTTTTATAAATTCAGTCTAAAAATTGTAGTGTTCGCACAGGTGTCCGCGAGCTCCAGTGACCAGCCACCGCCACCGGGGACCAACAGTTCTCCCCATGCGCAGGTATTTAATTTCAAATACGATGACTTGTCCGTGTATATTTATATTTTTGTATATTAAACTATGAGGTTATAAATGTGTATGCAGGTGCGACCACCTCAGCCTGCCAGTGCTATTATTCCTCCCTCCCCGACCTTTCGGCCACCCTATATGCCAGTTGTATCCCCTGGCATACATGCCCCATTCCCCAACCTCTTCCATATAGCCCCCCTCTCCTATATAGAACCACAGTTCCATCCAGCTCCCCCTTACGTATCATATCCATCTCCACCTCTGTATCAGTTTCCCATGTTCCCACCCTCCCCCATCCGACCATGGCACACCACCCATCCATAGTCACCCATCCCTCTACCGCAACACAGACCTCGCCCCCCCCCCCATTCCCCCACCACACTCGCTTCCCCTTCCAGGGTGCCCCGATCCATACTACAGCCAGTTGGGGTTTATAGCCCTAGATGTCCATCTCCACTTCGCCCACCCTAGTCCATGCCTCCTCCTGCCACCCCCCCCTTCTTCCATTGTTCCCCCCAGTGGTGTAGCCACCGTTGATGTGGATACATCCTCCCCTTTACCATCCACCCTAGCATCGGAGCAGGCTATCCAGCCAACTGCTCCATCCGCCAGCCCCGAAGACCAACCGATTTTGTTCACGGTGAGATTGACTAGTTTATCAAAATCTCGTTCAATTTTAACGGAAATTACTATATGCATCTAGTTTCAGCATTGATATGATTGTTCTAAATGTTGCAGTGTGGCATTGCTGAGAGACTTGGATCACGGAGGAGGGAGACCCCCTCACGACTTACAGTCTCGCATGCGGTGACTTATCCAAGATTTGAAAACTATTTTTATTTTGAAATTATGTTTTATACTTGTATAATTGCCAGGAAAAGCTGACATATTATTGTTGTTGTTTCAGGGCTCAAGGGGATGTGCTCAAAGACGCTGGAAGGACCCAGCTTCCTCTAACACGAAGAAGAGGAAGATTGATTTTGGAGATGCACCTGGGAGATCCGAGGGTGGGTAGGAGGATTGAGAGACCCTCCTATGTACACTAGCCACGATGTGGCATTTTCGACATGAGTTGCCATATTTTGTATAGGGCACCATGGGCCATATTTTGTATAGGGCACGAGTTGCCTTTTTTTGTATGAGGCACGAGTTGCCATTATATAGACGCTGGGAAAGATGTTCCATTTTTCCAAAAAGTGTACATGATTGGATCATTTTTGCATATTAATAGATGGATCTACTCTTGTGTATATGAGTTTGTCTTTGATTACATTTTTGCATACATGATTTTGTCTTCGATTCACAACTCTCATCTATGGATCATAGTGTTAATTGCATATTATTTGAATGGTTATTATTTCACAAATTTGTCTTAAGCAATTACACACAACATATCATAAATGTTTATGGTTTATTGAATGAATGTTTACAATCATCTAATCATTTACATTCTAGAAGTTACCAAACTTGCGCAAGTGGTTTAGTGATTTTATTTCCAGCACATCTTTTTATATTTATATGCTCATGAATCATATGGCAAAACATTTAATTAATTAATTTTGTGAAGATAAGATTTCAGCCATCTTTATTGAAGTGATTCAAATCACTACAACCTAGTTGGACCCTTAATAGATTGGGTAACACCCTCTTGCAAAGATTTTACTCTCTCCAAGAGGGTCTTATTCAATAATCACTCGTAAACTAATAACTATAACCTTGGCATTATTAGATAATATCATTTGTGGATGATTTTGGGAAATAAGCCAACATGTTTTAATGTGAATTTTGATTTTACAACATTATGGTTCATTGTTGATTTAAGTTTTGTGAATATCTTTATTTATCCATGAATGATCTTTCATTTTACACACAAACAAATATTTATTTCTGAAAGGTGTCTATTGGATTAATTCACTTGCAACTTTCTGAATTAAGCACTCACATGGGACTTTAACTTAATGGAAAACACATCTTAATCTTCAAACAAGTTTGAAATCCTAAGACCTTTTCTCCAACCTTGATCTAGAAGCCTCCCTTGGCCTTTAAAGTAGGCCTAAAACTTGAGAAAATCTTTGCTGAGGTGACAGTGGCAATCATCTTCGGAAGTCGCACTTGTAGCATTAGAGGATTAGGACTTTGCCACTTGGGTGTGAAAACAAGATGTAACAGGATGCACTAGTATTTATGGATGAGAGAGATAGGGAGCGCATGCATACACCATCCTCCATTAATTTCCAGTTTAGATGTTTTTCCTAAATTAGCAGTTCAGTTCTAATTCTGCATTTTTTGTTTTATTTAGTTTTGCATGCACAGTGAGAGAGTGCAGTTCCCTAGGAACTCATACGTGAGGATTACAGTCTAAGTTAAGGGGGACAGATCTCTAGGAGGATACATGCTTGCATGCCTAAGATAATCCTAGTACAGGTGCACTTAGTTGGCCCATTTATCCATGCAAACAAGGCGCTCTATAGTTAGAGTCTTACACTCTTAGGATACCCAAACCCTAGCACTAAACCATATTCTTCATCCTCACCATCACCATCACCATCACCATCAATGTCTTCATCGTCACCACCATCTTCATCTCTAACTCTAACCTTAATTCAATTTCCTTCTATAACTCTATCCCTAACCCTCACCCAAACCCTAGCACTAAACCATCCTCTTCATCCTCACCATCACCATCACCGTCACCATCACCATCATCATCATCACCATCTTCATCATCAATGTTAACTCTAACTCTAACTCTAACTCTAACCCTAATTCAATTTCATTCTATAACTCTAGCCCTAACCCTCACCCAAACCCTGGCACTAAACCATCTTCTTCATCATCACCATCACCATCACCATCACCATCAACGTCTTCATCATCACCACCATCTTCATCATCATAATCATTAACTCTAACTCTTACCCTAATTCAATTTCCTTCTATAACTCTAGCCCTAACCCTCACCCAAACCTTAGCACTAAGCCATCTTCTTCATCCTCACTGTCACCGTCACCATCATCATCATGTCTTCATCATCATAATTAACTCTAACTATAACCCTAATTCAATTTTCTTCTATAACTCTATTCCTAACCCTCACCCAAACCCTAGCAGTAAACCATCTTCTTCATCCTCACCATCACCATCACCATCACCGTCACCGTCACCGTCACCGTCACCATCATCATCATGTCTTCATCATCATCATTAACTCTAACTCTAACCCTGATTCAATTTCCTTCTATAACTCTAGCCCTAACCCTCACCCAATCCCTAGCACTAAGCCATCTTCTTCATCCTTACCATCACCATCACCATTACCGTCACCGTCACCATCATCATCATTAACTCTAACTCAAACCCTAATTCAATTTCCTTCTATAACTCTAGCCCTAACCCTGACCCAAACCCTAGCACTAAACCATCTTCTTCATCCTCACCATCACCATCATCGTCACTGTCACCGTCACCATCACCATCATCATCAATGTCTTCATCATCACCACCATATCCATCATCATCATTAACTCTAACTCTAACTCTAGGTTCCTCATCAACATCTCCATCATCATCATCTTCTCCATCGTCATCATGTTCATCACCATCACCATCACCATCACCATCACCATCACTGTCACCATCACCATCATCATCACCATAATCATCATCATAAGTGTCCAGCGGACGATTTTGCAGAGTTGACCCCCGTGTGCAAAAATTGCACACTCCCTCACTGAGAAAAACCCTAATTTCCAAGTTGGACGTACAAGATGGCACCGACGCCACAGGACAAGAGGAGAGGGGCACCCATGGCACTATCTCGACGTCCTGAATCCAACGGAGTTGACGGTTCGTCGATCAGAGCCATGATTGTTATTCTATGGCTCGTTCCGTCTCGCGTCCAAAAGGCCTTCAGGGACACCCGCTGGGGGCATGGAAGTCCAACCGTGCAGCAAAACCGGGCTCCAGGGAGTCCTGCAGGTGTGCCTAGGCAGGTTCTGACTGGGAAGGTTGGACATAAGTGCCCGAGGGATGATTTTGCAGAGTTGACCCCCGTGTGCAAAAATTGCACACTCCTTCACTGAGCAAAACCCTAGTTTCCAAGATGGACGTACAAGATGGCACCGACGCCACGGGACCGGAGGAGAGGGGAACACTTGGCACTATCCCGGTGTCCTGAATCCAACGGAGTCGACGGTTCGTCGATCGGAGCCACGGTCGTCATTCTATGGCTCGTTCTGTCTCGCATCTAAAAGGCCTTCAGGGACACCTGCTGGATACCTGTTGGGGGCATGGAAGTCCAACCGTGCAGCAAAACCGGGTTCCGGGAAGTCCTGCAGGTGTGCCTAGGCAGGTTCCGGCTGGGAACGCTAGCCGTAAGTGCCCGGTGGACGATTTTTCAAAGTTGACCTCAATGTGAGGGCCATCCAAATTTGCTCAAGGGGGCCATTTCTCGTCCCGAGGCCCCCAAGTGTGCGTGGCCACCGTGGATAGGTCCACAATGGCCACATGGACCTATGGGAGGCGACAGAATCCAAGTCCTCTCATCGGTTTGGGTTCTGTGGCCCCGGGGCAATTCTTCCAAGTGTCCCTGAACGGCCTCGGGGTGCCCGACTAGAATGACTGTAGCACCCGAACCGTGGCTCGGTTCGCGAATCCGTCGATTTCGGTGGGTTCGGGACGCCGGGTTTCAGCTAGGAGACCCCCCACAGCGTCCCCCGAAGACCCGGAAGCAGTGCCAACGAGCCATCTCCAGAGCTAGGGTTTTGCTCAGTGAGGACCATTCCAAATTCGCTCAAGGGGTGCATTTCTCATATGGAGACCCCTGGGCATGCGTGGCCACCGTGGACAGGTCCACAATGGCCACGTGGACCTGTGGGAGCTGACGGAATCCAAGTCCTCTCTCCGGTTCGGGTTTCGTGGCCTCGGGGCAATTCCTCCAAGTGTCCCTGAACGACCCCGGGGTGCCTGACTAGAATGCCCGTAGCACCCGAACCATGGCTCTGTTCGTGAATCCGTCGATTCTGGTGGGTCCAAGACGTCGGGTTTCAGCTAGGGGACCCCCCACAGCGTCCCCCGAAGACCCAGAAGCGGTGCCAACGAGCCATCTCCAGAGCTAGGGTTTTGCTCAGTGAGGGCCATTCCAAATTTGCTCAAGGGAGCCATTTCTTGTCCGGAGGCCCCTAGGCATGCGTGGCCACCGTGGACAGGTCCATAATGGTCATGTGGACCTGTGGGAGGCGACGGAATCCAAGTCCTCTCACCGGGTTGGGTTCCATGGCCCTGGGGCAAATCCTCCAAGTGTCCCTGAACGGCCCTGAGGTGCCCGACTAGAATGCCCGTAGCACCGGAACCGTGGCTCGGTTCGCGAATCCGTCGATTTCGGTGGGTCCGGGATGCTAGGTTTCAGACAGGGGACCCCCTACAGCGTCCCTCGAAGACCCGGAAGTGGTGCCAACGAGCCATCTTCGGAACTAGGGTTTTGCTCAGTGATGTCCATTCCATATTTGCTCAAGGGGTGCATTTCTCGTTCGGAGGCCCCCGGGTGTGGGCACGTGGACTTGTGGGAGGCGACGGAATCCAAGTACTATAGCCGGTATGGGTTTCGTGGCCCCGGGACAATTCCTCCAAGTGTCCCTGAACGGCCCCGGGGTGCCCGACTAGAATGCCCGTAGCACCCGAACCGTGGCTCGGTTCATGAATCCGTTGATTCCGGTGGGTCCAGGACGACGGGTTTCAGCTAGGGGACCCCCCACAACGTCCCCCAAATACCCTAAAGCTATGCCAACGAGCCATCTCAGGAGCTAGGGTTTTGCTCAGTGATGGCCATTCCAAATTCGCTCAAGGGGTGCATTTCTTGTCCGGAGGCCCCCCGGGCGTGCGTGGCCACCATGGACAAGTCCAAAATGGCCACGTGGACCTGTGGGAGCCGACAGAATCCAAGTCCGCTCACCGGTTTGGGTTCCATGGCCCTGGAGCAAATCCCCAAAGTGTCCCTATAGATATGATATCCTCCTAGTTTTTATTTGCTGGACCGTTTGGCATATTAGAAACCTTTCTCTATTTGAAGACCTTTCCCCAAACATTTCGATGGCATGCAACTCCAGCTTGAAGCTATTTGCTATTTATCAAAGGAATCAGGTTATCAGTAAGCAAAGGAAGGTTGGTTTTCTGAATTTACAGGTGGATAGGTTGCTATTTGCTATTTAACAATCCGTTTTGGGCTTGTCTAACAAAATTCACGAACATGTGGAATCGATAAACCTGTGATTCGGAGCACGGAGCAGTTTTGATATTGAAATTAAAGTGCGATCAGGGAAGGGGGCTTTAATCTGTTAGAGGAAGGACAATTTCCAGCTCAGATCCCTTAATATAGGTTTCTGCTTCGTTATTGGCTGCTTTCGTCTTTTGCTCCAGATCAGTATCGGAGGCGATTTCGATAGCCAAATTCTTCACGATTTTCTCGTCATTTCTCGGTCGTTTTGGCTGTGTCACAAAACATATTTCGCATTTTCCAGTTTGAGAATCGCTTATTTTTCCGATCTCAGGGGTTCGGACAGTGTACAATCAGCAAATTTTGTAAATATCGGAGAATTTGAGTTTAAGCTGTCACATTTGTATTTAATCAAGCGCATCTGCACCTGTAAGTAGCATGCTGAGCCGATGCATCTGGAATTTTGCAATTTTTTTTACTGTATTTGCTTATACATGGCGCTTTGAGCTTCGATTGCGGTAATCTGTGACTTTATTTTCCAATTTTGGTCAAATGTAGCAGAAAATCATTCCTTTCGCATAATTCACCTATTTCATGCATGATTTTGGACAATTGGATTGCTATTTTTTAGGCAAACAAACTTGCAGCTCTTTCTTTTCTTTTCTTTTCCTTGGATCTACTATCAGTATAAATCCTCCGCATTTAGGATTCATTGTGTACATGCTGGAATCTTTTAAGTTTATATTATTCTTGTAATTTCCTAAACAAATGCTCGTTTTAAGCCTCCTTGATGAAATATAAAGAATAATTCGTGTCATTTGCATGATTTTCATGTATGAAATTCTGTTTGATCTCCAAGTTGAAGAGCTTGGTAAAATAATTCGTTCTCGTTAAAAATGAATTGCTTCGCACAATCTCCTGCCAAAATAGAAACCTTTAATGCTTTTCCAATCTTCTTTAACTGTGATTTAATGCTTTCACAGAGGATCCATCCCTTATATTTCACATAAATTGGAAAAATTTTAAGCAGTCTTTTTTTTAAATCTATAAAAATGCAGAAATTGTATTGAAGCTTTAAGAATTTTATCTAATTTATAGATATAATTTGATTCTATAGAAATTTGTGTGAGTATTCAACTTTTGTATCTCAATTTGGAAAAAGCCAATTGAATTTTCCAAGAACGATCTCTGTATCACTTTTCAGCTTAACACGTTCTTTTGCTATTTGTGAAGCAGCATGTTGACAAAATGAATGATCTTTTCTCGAGATCCTTCAAAAACTATGCGAATCTTAAGGAGGATGCTAGGAAGGATTTAGAGGCGGGGTATGATGTGGAAATGGTAGGCATTCACACAGAAGAAAACTTAGGCCAATTCTTTAAGGAAGTTGAGGATGTGAAAAATGGCATGGAAGTGGTGGAAGGACTGTCGAGGAAGCTGAAAGATTCACATGAAGAAAGCAAAACCATCCATAATGCAAAAACCATAAAGGATTTGAGGGACAGAATGGATAAAGATGTTGAAACAGTACTTAAGAGGGCTAAGTTGATTAAAGGGAAGTTTGAAACTCTTGATAAGGCCAATATTGCAAGCAGGAGACTGCCAGGTTGTCGGCAGGGTAGTCCTACAGATCGAACTAGAACTGCGATTGTGAATGGGTTGAGAAAAAAACTGAAGGATTTGATGGCAGAATTCCAGATGTTGAGACAAAAAATTGGAGCAGAGCACAAAGAAACAATAGGAAGGAGATACTATACTGTCACAGGGGAGCAGGCAGATGAAGAAACAATAGAAAACATGATAGCAACAGGGGAGAGTGAAACCTTCCTTCGAAAGGCCATCCAAGAGCAGGGTCGAGGCCAAATCCTTGAGACCATCCACGAGATCAGAGAGCGCCATGATGCAGCCATGGAGATTGAAAAAAATTTGTTTGATTTGCATCAGATTTTTCTGGATATGTCTGTCTTCGTTGAAGCACAAGGAGAGCAACTTGATGACATTGAACATCATGTTACTCATGCTTCTTCCGTTCTATACCCTGGAACTCAGCAGCTTCAAAGTGCCAACAAGCACCAAAGAAATACTCGGAAATGGACATGTATAGCCATTATTTTGTTTTTGATTATTATTATTGTTATTGTTGTTCCCATTGTAACTAGTCTTAAGCCTAAATGAGTTGTGTTTGGAATTCGGGAGCGTCAGTGGTTGAAAATGAACGAGACTCACAGGAATTTGTTCTCCGATTTTGGATTTACTTATCCAAGTGTTTCTGAACATTGTTATAGCATCGCAGGGACATAATCCATATCTAAGGTTCATGATAAAAATGGAATAGTTATTTTCTGATCTGTTCAGAATTAACAAATAACACAAATACAGAATAGAACTCGACTTTTCTACTATTATGAACTCTGGTTACAATATATAGTTGAGAGAGCTGTTTAACAAACTGCTGGAAAATTGGATCTCAATGAACACGTATCCTAAACAAACTAACTAAATCTATTTTAAGCTATTCGACATTATTATCTAACACTTCCCCTTAATGGAGAAATGGATTCTCTACCACACCTAACTGTTTCCTACATTCTTCAAACTTATCTTCCCAAGAGGCTTGGTAAAGATGTCAGCCACATTCTCAGTAGTATTACAATAGGTCAAATCAATTTCCTTCTCTTGTATATTTTCTCTTACAAAATGGTGTTGAATTTCAATATGTTTGGATCTGGCATGATACATTGGATTGTATGCCATTAATAGAGCTTTGATTGTCACATTTGAGAACAGTTGGCTTCATTTGCTTGTTGCCAATGTCTTCAAGAATCCTCCTTAACCAAACAGCTTCACAAGTAGCATGGCATAGCCACGGCATAGCGCTTTGTATTCAGCTTCTGTTGATGATAAAGAAACAGTTGGTTGTTTCTTACTGCTCCATGATACGACCCCAGTGCCAATGTTGAATGCATATTCTGAGGTTGATTTCCTGTCATCTGGATTTCCAGCCCAATCTGAATCAGAGTAACCTGTCAATTGAACATTACAATTATCAGTATACAAAATACCAAAATTAACAGTTCCTTTCAGATATCGAAGGACTTTCTTTGCAGCTATCTAGTGGCTTTCCAAAGGTTTAGCCATGAACTCACTCAGGATGCTAATAGAATATGCTAAGTCTGGTTTGGTAGTGGTAAGATAGTTTAAACTTCCCACCAACTGGCGATACAGAACACCATTTGCCTCTTTAGTTTCATCAAGACTAGATACCTTAACATCCTGTTCCAAAGGTGTTGATACTGCTTTGCTATCACTCATATTGAATCTTTCTAAAATCTCCCTTGAGTATTTGCTTTGAGTGACAATTGTTTTACTACCTTCTCTCCATATTTGCAGACCTAAACAATAATGTATTTCACTAAGATCCTTCATTTCAAATATCTGTGCTAACTGAATCTTAATGTCTTCAATCAAATGAGAAGCACTACTAGTGATAATCAAATCATCAACATATAAGGATATTAAAGCAACATTTCCATTTTCATCCTTTTTAACATACAGATTTGGATCATTTTTGCTTTTCACAAAACCTTTCTGGGCAAAGAACGAATCTATCTTAATATACCAAGATCTAGGTGCTTGTTTTAAACCATATAATGTTTTCTTGAGTTTACAGACAAGATCTTCTTCCCCTTTCTTTATAAATCCTTCAGGCTGAAACAAATAAACTTCTTTTAAATCACCATTCAGAAATGCAGACTTAACATCTAATTGATGAACTTTCTAATTGTATTTTGTATCTAATGCAATCATGACTCTAATTGTATTTAACTTAGCTACAGGTGCAAAGGTGTCTTCATAATCAATACCTTCATTTTGTGAATACCCTTTTGCAACTAATCTGGCCTTATATTTGTCAACACTTCCATTTGCAATAAACTTGGTTTTATACAACCATTTACATCCTATAGGAACTTTGTTTTCAGGCAGCTCGGTTAATTCCCAAGTGTCATTCTTCATTATTGAGTCATATTCTTCATTCATTGCATTATTCCAGTCCTTATGAGTTTTGGCTTGTTCATAAGAAGTAGGTTCTACAACATTCATTACTTGAGTCATCAAAGCATAGTCTTTATACCTGGAGGGTATCTGAATTGTTCTTGTAGACCTCCTAAGTGATCCACCACTTTCTGCACTTTCATCTCTTCTTTTCTGAGGCATAGGATTTGTTGGAGTCACTACGCTGCTTTCACCTTGTTGTCGTAGATGTTCCTTTTCCTGTTCCTGTTCATTATCTACATCAGTTTTCACTTGAAGATCATTGTCATAAGGAGTATGCCAGACATCATACTTACTTACTTCTTCATCTGTAGTCTCATGAAAAATCACATCTCTGCTTGCTATGAGCTTATGTGAATTAAGATCAAATAGTTTGTATGCCTTATGTTCATCATAATAACCAAGAAAAGTACACTTAACAGATTTTGCATCCAGTTTTCTTCTCTCATCTTTGGGAATATGAGCAAATGCCTTTGAACCAAATACTTTTAAATGACCAACTTCAGGTTTATAGCCATAAAGAACTTCAAAAGGTGTTTTTGAATCTAGAATCTTAGTTGGACTCCTATTCTTTAAATAAACAACATTGTTAATAGCTTCTGCCCATAAACCATTAGAGATATTTTTACCTTTTAACATGTTGCGAGCACATTCCACTAATGTCCCGTTCTTCCTTTCAGCTACACCGTTTTGCTGTGGTGTAGAAAGCACTGTGAATTGCTGAATGATCCCATTGTTTTTGCAGTATCTTTCAAAAGGTCCTGAGGTGTATTCTCCACCTTGATCATATCTGAGTATCTTGATGCATTTACCTGTCTGCTTTTCCACCATAGTTTTGAATTCTTTAAAATATTCAAATACATCACTCTTTTTCCTTATAAAATAAACCCAAGTAAATCGAGATTTGTCATCAACAAATATAAGAAAGTACCTCATACCACCAAGTGATAAGGTTTGCATGGGACCACAGACATCAGTATGTATTAATTCAAGTAATTCTCTCGATTTCTTCTCTTTATGCACTGGAAATTCTTCCCTATGCTGTTTACCTAGTGCACAAGCTTCACATTCTATATGCTGATGTTTCAAAACAGGAAGCCCCTCAACCATTAATTTCTTCTGAAGTAGTACTAAGTCATTTTGATTAAGATGCCCATACCTGTGATGCCATAGCTCTTATGTTGTCATTGTAGTAGATGTGAATGCTTGATGAGTGGGTTTTGTGACATCAAGCTTATACAGTCCTCCAGTTCTTGTCCCTTTGGCTATGACATTATAACGATTCTGAATATCCTTCACAAGACAGTGAGACTGCATAAACTCTACATTCAGATTGTGATCAGTTATAGTGGAAATAGAAATCAAGTTCTTTTTTATGCATGGAACATACAACACATCATGAATTTGTTTGTTTTGGCCATTAGGTAATTTTACACTTATCACTCCATAACCCTCAATCTTATGAGATCTATTATCTCCTAGATATATGTGTGTCTCATCTGTTTTCTCATGATATTCATCAAACCATTCTTTGACACAAGACATATGGGCTGAGGCACCTGAATCTATGAACCATGCATTTTCATCATCAGTTTCTGTAGACAATGCAGCTTTTGAAATAAACAACTTTAAATTCTTAAAACCTTCATTGGATGTGTCAGTGGTCACATAATTTCCATTATGTTTTCTAAATTTCTGTTTGGATTCATCAACTTTCCTTTTATAATAGTCTTTAGCATGATGACCAGGTTTCCCACAGTAAAAACAACCATCACTTTTCTTATCATGAGAATCATATTTCGAGTGAGTCATACCTCTGTGTCTTGGCTGAAACTTGCCTGTCTTGTTTTTGTCCCATGTCTTGCCCCTGTAGGGTTGTTTCCCTTTCGCCATTAATGCCACTTCTAAAGATTGAGAGTCCATCTCAAATACTTTCATCCTTTCTTCTTCTTGGAGAAGAATCCCTGTTAACTCATTAAATGTTGGTGGTGTTGCTCTACCTCCCAAACATGAAATAAAAACATGATAATCTCTAATTAAACCCTTTAATGTAATCATTACCATGTCAGTATTTGAAACAGTATCACCAATTGCTTTTAACTTATCACTTAAATCCTTAATCCGGGAAACATAGCTGGTGATATTCTCATTTGCATCCATATTTGATGTGATTGATCCCAAAATCGTTCAATATTCACTATTAAGATGTATTCCTAAGAAGAAAGAGGGGATTAGCCGGAACATACAGAGGTATTTTGGGTATTTGTTTTCAAGTCGCGGAAGAGTAGAGGTATTTTTTTTATTTTAGCCATGACAAATTCTTTTCCCGAAAATTATCTGAATGAGGCTTCTAAACTTGACAAGGACAATTATCTTGACTGGAAGTTCAAGATATTAACTATGCTTGAAGCCCTAAATGTCTGGACTATAGTCAAAGGAGATGGAGCAAAGCCCACAGGTGCTACTCTTGCAGACTAGGAGAAACGAGAGATGAAGGCAAAGGTACTGTTGCGACTGTCTGTCAAAGACAACATCATCCCGCACATCAGAGATTGTACAACTTCCAAGGAGACATGGGACATTCTGAAAGGTTTGTATGAATCTACAAACTCCAATAGACTGTTGTTTATGAAAACTAATTCTACGCAACACCTTAAATGAATTTGTACTGTGTCCAACAAATAACACAAGAAAAGTCACTTAGAGGAAATTGTCGCGCCTTGACATAGGTGGTGTCTGCGCTAGTCTCCTTTTTTTAAAGTTCAGAAGAGTTGGCCCAAACTACCACGCCCTTCCCGACTACGGACCAGCGGTAGTCGTGTATTATCGTGCCCCTGTCACACTTGCCAGAAATTTCACTGGGTGACTTTCTCGTTCTCCTTTACACTAATTCCTTGATGAATCTTCTCCCGCAATCGAAATATTTTGGGTGTACCACTGAATTTTCTCCTAACACACAGATCAATTGTGCAATGGAGCCTTTCACACGGTAGAGATATCCTCTCTGCACATGGCGTCCTTGAAAATTCACCAGTAGTGAGCTTCCTCTCTAAATGCAGCTATCCACAGTGTTTGTGAGGATGAGAAGCTTCTCTAGCAAGAAGCGAATGGCTTCCTCCAGCAATGCTGCAACTTTCTTCTTCTAGCCACTGGTAGCTCTCAGCTGGCTCTTCAGTGCACACAACAATGGCAGCGATTCTAATGGTTTATGTGCAGACATGCAGAAAGCTCCTCCACGTTTTTCGCTCTACACCAATTTGCAATACTTCATAGAATGGCAACGCTGAGCTTTAACAGCCACACAAAAAATAGAGAGTGGCTATGCTGGGCATTAACGGCCACTCCTCCACGCATAGCTCACCTTGAGCTTTGATACCAAATTAACAAATAACACAAATACAGACCAGAAGTCGACTTTTCTATTATTATGAAATCTGGTTACAATATATAGTTGAGAGAGCTGTTTAACAAACTGCTGGAAAATCGGATCTCAATGAACACGTATCCTAAAAAAACTAATTGAATCTATTTTAAGCTATTCGACATTATTATCTAACACTTCCCCTTAATGGATAAATGGATTCTCTACCACACATAACTGTTTCCTACATTCTTCGAAACTTATCTTCCCAAGAGGCTTGGTAAAGATGTCAGCCACATTCTCAGTGGTATTACAATAGGTCAAATCGATTTCCTACTTTTGTATCTTTTCTCTTACAAAATGTTGTTAAATTTCAATATGTTTGGTTCTGGCATGATACATTGGATTGTATGCCAATTTAATAGAGCTTTGATTGTCACATTTGAGAACAGTTGGCTTCATTTGCTTGTTTCCAATGTCTTCAAGAATCCTCCTTAACCAAACAACTTCACAAGTAGCATGGCATAGCGCTTTCTATTCAGCTTCTGTTGATGATAAAGAAACAGTTGGTTGTTTCTTACTGCTCCATGATATGACCCCAGTGCCAATGTTGAATGCATATCTTAAGGTTGATTTCCTGTCATCTGGATTTCTAGCCCAATCTGAATCAGAGTAACCTATCAACTCAACATTACAAGTATCAATATAAAAATACCAAAATTAACAGTCCCTTTCAGATATCGAAGGAATTTCTTTGCAGCTATCTAGTGGCTTTCCAAAGGTTTAGCCATGAACTGACTCAAGATGCTGACAAAATATGCTAAGTTTGGTCTGGTAGTGGTAAGATAGTTTAAACTTCCCACCAACTGGCTATACAGAACACCATTTGCGTCTTTAGTTTCATCAAGACTAGATAACTTAACATTCGGTTCCAAAGGTGTTGATACTGAATATCACTCATATTGAATCTTTCTAGAATCTCCCTTGAGTATTTGCTTTGAGTGACAATTGTTTTAATATCTTCTCTCCATATTTGCATACCTAAACAATAATGTATTTCACCAAGATCCTTCATTTCAAATATCTGTGCTAACTGAATCTTAATGTCTTCAATCAAATGAGAAGCACTACCAGTGATAATCAAATCATCAACATATAAGGATATTAAAGCAACATTTCCATTTTCATCCTTTTTAACATACAAATTTGGATCATTTTTTCTTTTCACAAAACCTTTCTGGGCAAAGAACGAATCTATCTTAATATACCAAGATCTAGGTGCTTGTTTTAAACCATATAATGCTTTCTTGAGTTTACAGACAAGATCTTCTTCCCCTTTATTTATAAATCCTTCAGGTTGAAACAAATAAACTTCTTCTTTTAAATCAACATTCAGAAATGCAGACTTATGATCTAACTGATGAACTTTCCAATTTTATTTTGTAGCTAATGCAATCATGAATCTAATTGTATTTAACTTAGCTATAGGTGCAAAGGTGTCTTCATAATCAATTCCTTCCTTTTGTGAATACCCTTTTGCAACTAATCTGGCCTTATATTTGTCAACACTTCCATCTGCATTAAACTTGGTTTTATACAACCATTTACATCCTATAGGAACTTTGTTTTCAGGCAGCTCAGTTAATTCCCAAGTGTCATTGTTCATTATTGAGTCATATTCTTCATTCATTGCATTATTCCAGTCCTTATGAGTTTTGGCTTGTTTATAAGAAGTAGGTTCTACAACATTCATTACTTGAGTCATCAAAGCATAGTCTTTATACCTGGAGGGTATATGAATTGTTCTTGTAGACCTCCTCAGTGATCCACCACTTTCTGCACTTTCATCTCTTCTTTTATGAGGCGTAGGAGTTGTTGGAGTCACTACGTTGCTTTCACCTTGTTGTACCTGTTCCTTTTCATGTTCCTGTTCATTATCTACATCAATTTTCACTTGAACATCATTGTCATAAGGAGTATGCCAGACATCATACTTACTTACTTCTTCATCTGTAGTCTCATGAAAAATCGCATCTCTGCTTGCTATGAGATTATGTGAATTAAGATCAAACAGTTTGTATGCCTTATGTTCATCATAATAACCAAGAAAAGTACACTTAACAGATTTTGCATCTAGTTTTCTTGTCTCATCTTTGGGAATATGAGCAAATGCCTTTGAACCAAATACTTTTAAATGACCAATTTCAGGTTTATAGCCATAAAGAACTTCAAAAGGTGTTTTTGAATCTAGAATCTTAGTTGGACTCCTATTCTTTAAATAAGCAACAGTGTTAATGGCTTCTACCCAAAAACCATTAGAGATATTTTTACCTTTTAACATGCTGCGAACACATAACACTAATGTCCTGTTCTTCCTTTCAGCTACACCGTTTTGCTGTGGTGTAGAAGGCACTGTGAATTGCCGAATGATCCCATTGTTTTTGCAGTATCTTTCAAAAGGTCTTGAGGTGTATTCTCCACCTTGATCAGATCTGAGTATCTTGATGCATTTACCTGTCTGCTTTTCCACCATAGTTTTGAATTCTTTAAAATATTCAAATACATCACTCTTTTTCCTTATAAAATAAACCCAAGTAAATCGAGATTTGTCATCAACAAATATAAGAAAGTACCTCGTACCACCAAGTGATAAGGTTTGCATGGGACCACAGACATTAGTATGTATTAATTCAAGTAATTCTCTCGGTTTCTTCTCTTTATGCACTGGAAATTCTTCCCTATGTTGTTTACCTAGTGCACAAGCTTCACATTCTATATGCTGATGTTTCAAAAGAGGAAGCCCCTCAACCATTAATTTCTACTGAAGTAGTACTAAGTCATTTTGATTAAGATGCCCATACCTGCGATGCCATAGCTCTTCTGTTGTCATTGTAGTAGATGCCAATGCTTGATGAATGGGCTCTGTGACATCAAGCTTATACAGTCCTCCAGTTCTTGTCCCTGTGGCTATGCCATTATTACGATTCTGAATATCCTTCACAAGATAGTGAGACTGCATAAACTCTACATTCAGATTTTGATCAGTTATAGTGGAAACAAAAATCAACTTATTTTTTATGCCTGGAACATACAACACATCATGAATTTGTTTGTTTTGGCCATTAGGTAATTTTACACTTATCACTCCATAACCCTGAATCTTATGAGATCTATTATCTCCTAGATATATGTGTGTCTCATCTGTTTATTCAAGATATTCATCAAACCATTCTTTGACACAAGACATATGGACTGAGGCACCTGAATCTATGAACCATGCATTTTCATCATCAGTTTCTGTAGACAATGCAGCTTCTGAAATAAACAAATTTAAATTCTTAAAACCTTCATTGGATGTGTCAGTGGTCACACAATTTCCATTATGTTTTCTAAATTTCTGTTTGGATTCATCAGCTTTCCTTTTATAATAGTCTTTAGCATGATGACCAGGTTTCCCACAGTAAAAACAACCATCATTTTTCTTATCATGAGAATCATATTTCGAGTGAGTCATACCTCTGTGTCTTGGCTGAAACTTGCCTGTCTTGTTTCTGTCCCATGTCTTGCCCCTGTAGGGCTGTTTCCCTTTCGCCATTAATGCCACTTCTGAAGATTGAGAGTCCATCTCAAATACTTTCATCCTTTCTTCTTCTTGGAGAAGAATCCCTGTTAACTCATTAAATGTTGGTGGTGTTGCTCTACCTCCCAAACTAGAAATAAAAACATGATAATCTCTAATTAAACCCTTTAATGTAATCGTTACCATGTCAGTATTTGAAACAATATCACCAATTGCTTTTAACTGATCACTTAAATCCTTAATCTGGGAAACATAGCTGGTGATATTTTCATTTGCATCCATATTTGTTGTCATTTATCCCAAAATCGTTCAATATTCACTATTAAGATGTATTTCTAAGAATAAAGAGGGGAGTAGCTGGAACATACAGAGGTATTTTGGGTATTTTTTTTCAAGTCGCAGAAGAGTAGATGATCCGGATTTATGTGGGAACGAAACAAAAGATAGCATATATAGAATCATATACAGAGATATATTGCAAATAACACAGTGATACAGTAAACACATATTCTATTAAATAGCGGAAATAGAACAGACCGTAAAATACAATAGCTAGAATGGTAGTAGCTATCTCTGAGAAGAGATGTGGCCACTATGCTCATTCGTGCCAAGATGAATACAAAGAGAGGCCGAAAGGGCCTATTTATCATAAGCATGAGGGAAAGAATCCCAAACATCCAAAAACATAACCCTAGGAGATGAAGCGCCAAAAGTCATGTGGGCCCCGTTTGGGTAAGTTAGTACATCAACTTCCCGGGGTCGTAACATTTGCATACGATCTCCGTTTGGGTCGCTCGGTAGCCCGTTGGAAAGGTCTATCTGAGATTTACAACTTCCAATTGGGCCCAGATGTATGCCGGGGGCATCCATTTGGCCCGCCAAATTGCCAAAAAAGGTCGTTTAGGGCCTCAAAACGGCCCCGGAAGTTCAGGACCCGAAAAACTGCTAAAAATAGTAATTTACCAAAATTGCCAGAAGACTGTTTTGAGCCAGTTGGAAGAGGTGGGCCTCCACCGATATCCACCTGGATAAGTAGAGGTATTTTTTAATTTTAGCCATGACAAATTCTTTTCCCGAAAATTATCTGAATGAGGCTTCTAAACTTGACAAGGACAATTATCTTGACTAGAAGTTCAAGATATTAACTATGCTTGAAGCCCTAAATGTCTGGACTATAGTCAAAGGAGATGCAGCAAAGCCCACAGGTGCTACTCTTGCACACTGGGAGAAACGAGAGACGAAGGCAAAGGTACTGTTGCGGCTGTTTGTCAAAGACAACATCATCTCGCACATCAGAGATTGCATAACTTCCAAGGAGACATGGGACATTCTGAAAGGTTTGTATGAAACTACAAAATCCAATAGACTGTTATTTCTGAAAACTAAGTCTATGCAACACCTTAAATGAATTTGTATTGTGTCCAACAAATAACACAAGAAAACTCACTTACAGGAAATTGTCGCGCCTTGACATAGGTGCTGTTCGCGGCAGTCTCCTTTTTTTAAAGTTCGGAAGAGTTGGCCCAAACTACCGCGCCCTTCCCAACTAGGGACCAGCGGTAGTCGTGTATTATCGCGCCCCTGTCACACTTGCCAGAAATTTCGCTGGGTGACTTTCTTGTTCTCCTCTGCACACTAATTCCTTGATGAATCTTCTCCAGGAATCGAAATATTTTGGGTGTGCCACTGAATTTTTGGACAATACCCAGGTCAATTGTGCAATGGAGCCTTTCACACGGCAGAGATATCCTCTCTGCACACGGTGTCCTTCAAAATTCACCAGCAGGGAGCTTCCTCTCTCAATGCAGCTATCCACGCTGATTGTGAGGATGAGAAGCTTCTCTACCAAGAAGCAAATGGCTTCCTCCAGCAATGCTGCGACTTTCTTCTTCTAGCCACTGGAAGCTCCCAGCTGGCTCTTCAGTCCACACAGTAATGGTAGCGATTCTAATGGTTTATGGGCAGAAACGCAGAAAGCTACTTGCTGAAAGCTCCTCCACGTTTTTCGCTCTACACCAATCTGCAATACTTCAGAGAATGGCAACGCTGAGCTTTAACAGCCACACGAAAAACAGAGAATGGCTCTGCTGGGCCTTAATGGCCACTCCTCCACGCACAGCTCACCCTGAGCTCTGATACCAAATTAACAAATAACACAAATACAGAACAGAACTCGACTTTTCTATTATTATGAAATCTGGTTTCAATATATAGTTGAGAGAGCTGTTTAACAAACTGTTGGAAAATCGGATCTCAATGAACACGTATCCTAAAAAAATAACTGAATGTATTTTAATCTATTTGACATTATTATCTAACACTTCCCCTTAATGGAGAAATGGATTCTCTACCACACCTAACTGTTTCGTACATTCGTCAAACTTATCTTCCCAAGAGGCTTGGTAAATATGTTAGCCACATTCTCAGTGGTATTACAATAGGTCAAATCAATTTCCTTCTCTTGTATCTTTTCTCTTACAAAATGGTGTTGAATTTCAATAGGTTTGGTTCTGGCATGATACATTGGATTGTATACCAATTTAGTAGAGCTTTGATTGTCACATTTGAGAACAGTTGGCTTCATTTGCTTGTTGCCAATGTCTTCAAGAATCCTCCTTAACCAAACAGCTTCACAAGTAGCATGGCATAGCGCTTTGTATTCAACTTCTGTTGATGATAAAGAAATAGTTGGCTGTTTCTTACTGCTCCATGATACAACCCCAGTGCCAATGTTGAATGCATATCCTGAGGTTGATTTCCTGTCATCTGGATTTCCATCCCAATCTGAATCAGAGTAATCTGTCAACTCAACATTACAATTATCAGTAAACAAAATACCAAAATTAACAGTTCCTTTCAGATATCGAAGGACATTCTTTGCAGCTATCCAGTGGCTTTCTAGAGGTTTAGCCATGAACTAACTTAGGATGCTGACAGAATATGCTATGTCTAGTCTGGTAGTGGTAGGATAGTTTAAACTTCCCACCAATTGGCGATACAGAACACCATTTTCCTCTTTAGTTTCATCAAGACTAGATAACTTAACGTTCTGTTCCAAAGGTGTTGATACTACCTTGCTATCACTCATATTGAATCTTTCTAGAATCTCCCTTGAGTATTTGCTTTGAGTGACAATTGTTTTATTGCCTTCTCTCCATATTTCCAAACCTAAACAATAATGTATTTCACCAAGATCCTTCATTTCAAATATCCCTGCTAACTGAATCTTAATGTCTTCAATCAAATGAGAAGCACTACCAGTAATAATCAAATCATCAACATATAAGGATATTAAAGCAACATTTCCATTTTCATCCTTTTTAACATACAGATTTGGATCATTTTTGCTTTTCACAAAACCTTTCTGGGCAAAGAACGAATCTATCTTAATATACCAAGATCTAGGTGCTTGTTTTAAACCATATAATGCTTTCTTGAGTTTACAAACAAGATCTTCTTCCCCTTTCTTTATAAATCCTTTAGGCTGAAACAAATAAAATTCTTCTTTTAAATGACCATTCAGAAATGCAGACTTAACATCTAACTGATGAACTTTTTAATTGTATTTGGTAGCTAATGCAATCATGACTCTAATTGTATTTAACTTAGCTACAGGTGCAAAGGTGTCTTCATAATCAATTCCTTCCTTTTTTGAATACCCTTTTGCAACTAATCTGGCCTTATATTTGTCAACACTTCCATCTGCATTAAACTTGGTTTTATACAGCCATTTACATCCTATAGGAACTTTGTTTTCAGGCAGCTCAGTTAATTCCCAAGTGTCATTCTTCATTATTGAGTCATATTCTTCATTCATTGCATTATTCCAGTCCGTATGAGTGTTGGCTTGTTCATAAGAAGTAGGTTCTACAACATTCATTACTTGAGTCATCAAAGCATAGTCTTTATACTTGGAGGGTATCTAAATTGTTCTTGTAGATCTCCTCAGTGATCCACCACTTTCTGCACTTTCATCTCTTCTTTTCTGAGGCGTAGGAGTTGTTGGAGTCACTACACTGCTTTCACCTTATTGTTGTACCTGTTCCTTTTCCTATTCCTGTTCATTATCTACATCAATTTTCACTTGAACATCATTGTCATAAGGAGTATGCCGGACATCATACTTACTTACTTCTTCATCTGTAGTCTCATGAAAAATCACATCTCTGCTTGCTATGAGCTTATGTGAATTAAGATCAAACAGTTTGTATGCCTTATGTTCATCATAATAACCAAGAAAAGTACACTTAACAGATTTTGCATCCAGTTTTCTTCTCTCATCTTTTGGAATATGAGCAAATGCCTTTAAACCAAATACTTTTAAATGACCAACTGCAGGTTTATAGCCATAAAGAACTTCAAAAGGTGTTTTTGAATCTAGAATCCTAGTTGGACTCCTATTCTTTAAATAAAAAATAGTGTTAATGGCTTCTTCCCAGAAACCATTAGAGATATTTTTACCTTTTAACATGCTGCGAGCACATTCCACTAATGTCCTGTTCTTCCTTTCAGCTACACCATTTTGCTGTGGTGTAGAAGGCACTGTGAATTGCTGAATGATCCCATTGTTTTTGCAGTATCTTTCAAAAGGTCCTGAGGTGTATTCTCCACCTTGATCAGATTTGAGTATCTTGATGCATGTACCTGTCTGCTTTTCCACCATAGTTTTGAATTCTTTAAAATATTCAAATACATCACTCTTTTTCCTTATAAAATATACCCAAGTAAATCGAGATTTTTCATCAACAATTATAAGAAAGTACCTCGTACCACCAAGTGATAAGGTTTGCATGGGACCATAGACATCAGTATGTATTAATTCAAGTAATTCTCTCGGTTTCTTCTCTTTATGCACTGGAAATTCTTCCCTATGTTGTTTACCTAGTGCACAAGCTTCACATTCTATATGTTGATGTTTCAAAACAGGAAGCCCCTCAACCATTAATTTCTTCTGAAGTAGTACTAAGTCATTTTGATTAAGATGCCCATACCTGCGATGCCATAGCTCTTCTGTTGTCATTGTAGTAGATGTCAATGCTTGATGAGTGGGCTTTGTGACATCAAGCTTATACAGTCCTCCAGTTCTTGTCCCTGTGGCTATGACATTATAACAATTCTGAATATCCTTCACAAGACAGTGAGACTGCATAAACTCTACATTCAGATTTTGATCAGTTATAGTGGAAACAGAAATCAAGTTCTTTTGTATGCCTGGAACATACAACACATCATGAATTTGTTTGTTTTGGCCATTAGGTAATTTCACACTTATCACTCCATAACCCTGAATCTTATGAGATCTATTATCTCCTAGATATATGTGTGTCTCATCTGTTTTCTCATGATATTCATCAAACCATTCTTTGACATAAGACATATGGGCTGAGGCACCTGAATCTATGAACCATGCATTTTCATCATTAGTTTCTGTAGACAATACAACTTCTGAAATAAACAACTTTAAATTCTTAAAACCTTCATTGGATGTGTCAGTGGTCACATAATTTCCATTATGTTTTCTAAATTTCTGTTTGGATTCATCAGCTTTCCTTTTATAACAGTCTTTAGCATGATGACCAGGTTTCCCACAGTAAAAACAACCATCATTTTTCTTATCATGAGAATCAGATTTCAAGTGAGTCATACCTCTGTGTCTTGGCTGAAACTTGCCTATCTTGTTTCTGTCCCATGTCTGGCCCCTGTAGGGCTGTTCCCTTTCGCCATTAATGCCAGTTCTGAAGATTGAGAGTCCATCTCAAATACTTTCACCGTTTCTTCTTCTTGGAGAAGAATCCTTGTTAACTCATTAAATGTTGGTTGTTTTGCTCTACCTCCCAAACTTGAAATAAAAACATGATAATCTCTAATTAAAACCTTTAATGTAATCGTTACCATGTAAGTATTTGAAACAGTATCACCAATTGCTTTTAACTTATCACTTAAATCCTTAATCTGGGAAACATAGTTGGTGATATTCTCATTTGCATCCATATTTGATGTCATTGATCCCAAAATCGTTAAATATTCACTATTAAGATGTATTTCTAAGAAGAAATAGGGGAGTAGTTGGAACATATAGAGGTATTTTGGGTATTTTTTTTCAAGTTGCGGAAGAGTAGAGGTATTTTTTTTTATTTTAGCCATGACAAATTCTTTTGCCGAAAATTATCTAAATGAGGATTCTAAACTTGAAGGGGACAATTATCTTGACTGGAAGTTCAAGATATTAACTATGCTTGAAGCCCTAAATGTCTGGACTATAGTCAAAGGAGATGGAGCAAAGCCCATAGGCGCTACTCTTGCAGACTGGAAGAAACGCGAGACGAAGGCAAATTTACTGTTGCGGCTGTCTTTCAAAGACAACATCATCCCGCACATTAGAGATTGTAGAATTTCCAAGGAGACATGGGACATTTTGAAAGGTTTGTATGAAACTACAAACTCCAATAGACTGTTGTTTCTTAAAACTAAGTCTACACAACACCTTAAATGAATTTGTATTGTGTCCAACAAATAACACAAGAAAACTCACTTACAGGAAATTGTCACGCGTTGACATAGGTGGTGTCCGCAGCAGTCTCCTTTTTTGAAAGTTCGGAAGAGTTGGCCCAAAATACCGCGCTCTGCCCGACTAGGGACCAGTGGTAGTCGTGTATTATCGCGCCCCTGTCACACTTGCCAGAAATTTTGCTGGGTGACTTTCTCGTTCTCCTCTACACACTAATTTTTTGATGAATCTTCTCCAGCAATCGAAATATTTTGGATGTGCCACTGAATTTTCGCACAACACACAGATCAATTATGCAATGGAGCCTTTCACACGATAGAGATATCCTCTTTGCACACGACGTCCTTCAAAATTCACCAGCAGCTAGCTTCCTCTCTCAATGCAACTATCCACGGTGATTGTGAGGATGAGAAGCTTCTCTAGCAAGAAGCGAATGACTTCCTCCAGCAATGCTGCGACTTTCTTCTTCTAGCCACTGGAAGCTCTCAGCTGGCTCTTCAGTCCACGCAACAATGGTTACGATTCTAATGGTTTATTGGCAGACATGCAGAAAGCTCCTCCACGTTTTTTGCTCTACAGCAATATGCAATACTTCAGAGAATGGCAATGCTAAGCTTTAACAACCACACGAAAAATAGAGAATGGCTATGCTGGGCATTAACGGCCACTCCTCCACGCACAGCTCACCCTGAGCTCTGATACCAAATTAACAAATAACACAAATACAGAACAGAACTCAACTTTTCTATTATTATGAAATCTTTTTACAATATATAGTTGAGAGAGCTGTTTAACAAACTGCTGGAAAATCGGATCTCAATGAACACGTATCCTAAACAAACTAACCTAATCTATTTTAAGCTATTCGGCATTATTGTCTAACACTTCCCCTTAATGGAGAAATGGATTCTCTACCACACCTAACTGTTTCCTACATTCTTCGAAACTTATCTTCCCAAGAGTCTGGGTAAAGATGTCAGCCACATTCTTAGTGGTATTACAATAGGTCAAATCAATTTCCTTCTCTTGTATCTTTTCTCTTACAAAATGTTGTTTAATTTCAATATGTTTGGTTCTGGCATGATACATTGGATTGTATGCCAATTTAACAGAGCTTTGATTGTCACATTTGAGAACAGTTGGCTTCATTTGCTTGTTGCGAATGTATTCAAGAATCCTCATTAACCAGAAAGCTTCACAAGTAGCATGGCATAGCGCTTTGTATTCAGCTTCTGTACATGATAAAGAAACAATTGGTTGTTTCTTACTGCTCCATGATACGACCCCAGTGCCAATGTTGAATGCATATCCTGAGGTTGATTTCCTATCATCTGAATTTCCAGCTCAATCTGAATCAGAGTAACCTGTCAACTCAACATTACAATTATTAGTATACAAAATACCAAAATTAATAGTTCCTTTCAGATATCGAAGGACTTTCTTTGTAGCTATCCAGTGGCTTTCCAGAGGTTTAGCCATGAACTGACTCAGGATGTTGACAGAATATGCTAAGTCTGGTCTTGTAGTGGTAAGTTAGTTTAAACTTCCCACCAACTAGCGATACGGAACACTTTTGGGTCCAAGAAATGCCCATTTTTGGCTACCTTTATTACACCTTTTTGCCCTAATTCCATCCTATTTTCATGAGCTATATCAATGTCTTTCCAGATCAATCTATGATATTGACAAGTATAATTTGTTATTACTTTATTTGTTTTTATGCCTAAGATTTTTAAATATTATGGATCTTAGTCCTTGGTTTATACTAATTTGTGTGACTTCATTTAGCCAAGGTCTAAAGTGTAGGTGTATCAGCCTGGCAGTGCCAGCTGTGACTCTTCAAGCGTCAGCTCCTCATATTCCAAGATATGGTGCATCTTCCATGCAAGCTGTAATAGATCCCATTGAAGAAGAGCTTAGCTGTGACAGACAGGTGGCATTCCAGCTGCCGAGTCTGTTGATCCAATTACTATCGGGACAGCAGCATCTTTCAGAATTAAGAGCCCTATTCAACACTCTGTATCAGTTAGCTGTAACTCCATAGCATGAAGATTATAGATCTTCATTTCTGCGCGATTTTTGTGGATCTGAAACTGTCTTTCTTTTATATAAATTCCAGAAGGCTTTCGTAGCCTGGGTTTGGATAATCATTACTGTGTGTAAGCTGTAACAGGGCATTGAGACTCACGATTTCCATTAATAATATGAGAGCAGAATTCTTCACTTCTGAGTTTTAATTTGTTGTGACTCTTGGCGTCTCTGTTAGAAGTCCAGGGCTTGCCTTCTCACAGGGATAGCCGATTTAAGTAGATAGAGTAGTCAGTTTTACTTCTGTTGTGTGGTGTGGAATGATTGCAATTATTGCTGGTAGCTGTAACAGAGATTAGCTCTCCTTCCTGGTAGTTTATCACTGCATCTTGAATAGTTGTAGCAAAGTGGTGTGACAGTCGTCTGTGTAGGACAATTTACTTAATTTGCATGTGTGTTTTAATCAGCTGTGACAACCACGCTCAATTCCAATTATCTTCTAGTTGTTTATGCTTTCTAGGATTTCCATTAATTATCAGTTAAGAGTTCAAGCTTGTGTTTTAATTCTGGTTGCTATTGTATCTTCAATTACATTTAGAGATTAGAGAATCAATGGTAGAATTACAGTAGCTATTGGATAGATGATTTTGGTAAAGGTTGAGTGTTGTAGCTTGATAATTATAGGATTTAACTTCTTGCAAATGTAATATAGTTTCATTTCATCATTAGATCATTAACTTGCTGGGTTGATTTCTGTAGGGAAGTTGCTTATTTTGGATTCTTAGATGTATGGATTAGATTAATTTTTTCAGGGAATGAGTTGGCTAGATACATAGGTAGGATCATCATTTACATTTAGCAATCAACTACTTAATTTTTTTATGCATAGACTGTGCTTATTACTTTTGAAATAAAAGACCTTCCTAGGTTTGACAATTTATATTGACCATTCTATGTGTTAGCTTTAATTAACTGACATATAGAGTGCCCAACATTTTGGCACCATTGTCAAGGATGGTAATAGATAGACAGAGTTAGTAGTTGGTTTCATTTGATTTTATTTTAGTTCAATTTTTACAACATGCATGAATACAAGAAAAACAAATCGGGAACCCCCTTTGAATACTAACATTGCAGGTGGAAGAGGTCGAGGTCGTAATGCAGGTCAGGGAAGACACACATATATTGATGAGATAATTGCTAGAGCTGATTCTTCTACTAGACCACAACGAAACTCTATTGGCGGGGGAAATTCTGTTCCTCCCAATCTTGAACATTCAGCATCCACAGTGGAGAATACAACGGGACCTTCAACTCCTATTGTAGAAAGTAAACCTCCTGAAGATAAGGGGAGTGCTGTAGGTGCACCAGATAGAGAGGAGATTTATCATATTGACGGAACCAGAGTTACTAAGGAGGTGTGGTTGGAGACTCACATAATAGCAGAAGAAGAGAGAAGGAAAAGAGAAGAGAGGAGAAAAGAGGAAGAAGCTAGAGAAGAGGAGGAATGCATAAAAGAGACTGTTGAATTTTGGACCAGAACCATGGATGGTAGAGAACAAGGGGGTGAGAATGAACATGAGGATCGCTGGGAGGAAGAAGGAGAAAATAATCAGCCTGGTAATACTATGGCTACATTATAATTCCCTATCCTTCAGACACCTGGAGCAGCTCCTATGAAGAATATCTCACCATCAGTGCTCCCTAACTTTCATGGCAAGTCCTCTGAGGATCCTGATGAGTTTCTTTTTGAGTTTGATATCCTCTGTCGCAGCTATGATTACACCTCCAGTGCTCAGAAGCTGAAGCTATTCCCAGCCACCTTGAAAGGAAATGCTATGCGCTGGTTCATGAGTTTGGGTCGTGAGACCATTACTACTTGGGACCAAATGAAGAACACCTTCCTTTCTAAATATCAAGAATATTGCAGAACTAGAGATAGAAAGGAAGAGTTGTTCAAAATGGTTCAGAAGGATGAAGAGAGTTTGGAAGACTTTGTGGAGAGATTGCTGTACAATTTCCAAAGATCTGGTCATGCTAAGATTGGCAAGGATGTGCTCAAGATTATCTTTCTAAGAGGAATTAGGGAAGATTGCCTTGATATGTTGAATCTGCTTGGTAAAGGGGAATCTCGAAGGAACCTTTTGAAAATATTGTTGAATTATGCCGAAGGTACTCCAGGGGATCTTCCAAAACCAACAAATGAGACAAAGACCGAGACCAGGATGTCTTTACTAGGTCTCAGAAGTCAGCTAGTGGAGGTGCCACTCGGGCAGAAATAGGCAACTTACTGGAGAACTTTAAAACAGACATGATGAGCTCCATTTCCTCAAAACTGGATTCCATGAGGGCAAAGCAGAAACAAGTAGTAGAAGATCTTACACTTGGAGTATTCTGTCCTAAATGTAGAAAGAAGCATCCATCGAAGGAGTGCCCGTTGGACAAAGCAGAGGTATGTAGGATATGTGAACTCGAGCATGATACTAAGGAGTGTCCTTCATTACCTAAGGTTAAAGCAGTCATGCAGGCATCTATTCCAGATGTAGAGCCAATATAGTTTATGGCACAGAAGAAACCATGGCAGCCCAGGAACCAAGGTATGAATCCAGATCCAGCATTTTTCCCGCATAATATGAATGGAATGAACAACATGCATAATATGAATACATAATTCCCTTCACATTATTCCAATAGCCAGTGGCCTCCATCTCAGAACCTAATGTAAAATCCTAATTCATGGACACCATGGCCACAACAGTCAAACCAAGCTCCTTGGAATCCCAACTAAATAAACTCTTACCAAGGAAATAACTTTCCCCATCACCAGACTTAGTATCAACAATACCCTCCTCAACAGTATCAACATCAGTAGTATCAGCAACCACAGCTCCCTTTTTAGAACAATGCTTGCACCCATTAATGCACCACTTCGATCCCAGCTACCTCCACAACCTAACCTGAACCCAAACAATAAAGTAGTCCATCAATTTGAGACTGCCAACATGCCTGCATATTCCATTACTCATATTCCCTGCAATGATATACAATTACGATCAGGGAGGGTAGTGGAGCATATTATCACTGAGGATGTGTCATCCCCAGTGACTGAAACTGGAGTAAATCAGCACTATTCAGGAAGCCCCATTATTGAGGATGCTGATACTCCTACTGAAGCAACAGCTGCAGAAAACAGTGGAACAACCCCAATTTGATCTCGTGGGAGAGTTGAAAAATTTGTATGTTAAAATTCCATTGTTACAGGCCCTCCATTATGTGCCCATTTATGCTAAGACAGTTAAAGATTTGTGTGTTAAGAAACCAGGAAGAAGACCCAGGGATCCTCCCACTGTCCACGTGCTGGGAAAACTTTCAGAATTAATAATGGGAAAGGCCCCTGTGGCAAAGTACGATGACCCTGGGAACCCGACTGTTACAGTGCACATAGGGAACACACAAATTCCAAATGTCTTGGTGGACTTGGGCGTAGCCATTAATGTTATGACCATAGAGACTGTGAAGAAATTCAGACTCACTAATCTTCGGCCAACCCCTACTGTTTTGGAACTTGCTTATAGATCAACAATCAAGCCTGAAGGAATCCTAGATGACCTTGTAATCTCAGTTGACTCATGGGACATCCACTGATCCTGGGAAGACCATGGTTGGCCACAG
The DNA here is from genome assembly GCA_027924585.1 of Larix kaempferi. NCBI lineage: Eukaryota > Viridiplantae > Streptophyta > Pinopsida > Pinales > Pinaceae > Larix > Larix kaempferi. The sequence continues at coordinate 4,850,071 of BSBM01000807.1, forward strand.
TTGATGCCTGTATCAGTTGTCGGTCAGGGTCTATGACCATTTCAGACAGGACTGAGATCAAGAATCTAACCCTATACCCTCCAGCTCAACCAAGCATAGAAGCTGAGACTCCATTATGGGCAGATTTGGAGGAGGAAGAGGGCGTGCAACCATTATTGACCATAGGGAGAGCCTTGAAATTTAAAGATGAAACAGAGGATGATGCTATTAATAGTTTCATCAGTGAACCCACATCAGTTAATAAGAATGTCTATTAGATCTTGGACAGTACTTTAGCTGCAACAGAATAAGAAAATATTATAGAAGAAGCTCTGATCGGTGATGATAATGTAATTCCAGTACTTAAGAATTCAAAGAGTGTTCCAGTGGAAATTGAGCTAGGAAAAACATTGAATATTAATCCTAATCTAGCATCTAGCGAACTGGAACAGCTAGTCACTCTGTTGAAATAGCGTAGGGGAGCTTTTGCTTGGGAGTACACATACATGAAAGGAATTCCTTCTCATCTGTGCACTCATCACATCTATATTAAGAGCGACTCCAGGCCTGTATGCCAACCCCAACGAAGGATGAATCCGAACCCGAGAGACATAGTGAAAGAAGAAATCCAGAAACTGTTGGAAGCTGGATTCATATATCCAATTTCAGACAGTGAGTGGGTTTCCCCACTTGTGATCGTGCCAAAGAAGAATGAGAAATGGAGAGTCTATGTGGATTACAGAGAATTGAATAAGGCAACGCAGAAGGACCATTTCCCCTTACCTTTCATCGCTCAGGTCCTTGATACCTTGTCTGGAAAAAAATATTTATCTTTTCTGGATGGCTTTAGTGGCTATAACTAGATTCAGATTGCTCCAAAGATCAGGACAAAACCACTTTCACTTGTCCCTGGGGGACTTTTGCATACCGAGTACTTCCTTTCAGGTTGTGCAACGCACCAGCTACATTTCAGAGGGCAGTGATTGGAGTCTTTTGAGAAATGGTGAATGATTGCATGGAGATTTTTATGGATGACTTTACTCCATATGGGTACAGTTACGAAGAAGCACTGAAGAACTTAGAAAAGTTCCTGAAACGCTGTGAACAAAGCCAACTGTCTTTGAGCACTGAAAAGTGCCACATGATGATGAGTGAAGGCATAGTGTTGGGGCACTTCATCTCTTTCGATGGTATCCAGGTAGATCCATCCAAAATCAAGGTAATTGAAAATATACCAACTCCTGGAACACAGAAGGATGTACGTAGCTTCTTGGGGCATGCTGGCTATTACAGAAGGTTCATAGAAAATTTTTCCAAGATAATTTCTCCTTTGTTCACTCTGTTGATGAAGGATGCAAAGTTTGTCTGGAATGATGCATGCCAAACAACATTTACTAAGCTAAAGAAAAGGCTGTCCACAACACCCATCTTAAGAGGACCCAATTGGGCTCTGCCTTTCCATATTTCTTCAGATGCTTCAGACACTACCATTGGAGCAGTTTTGGGACAACAGGAAGGTAATGCTCCTTATGCTATTTATTATATTAGTAAAAATCTGTCTCCTGCTGAATTGAATTATATTGTCACAGAAAAATAATTTCTTGCCATTGTTTATGCCATCAATAAGTTTAGACATTATCTTACTGGATATTCCACTTTTGTGCACACTGATCATTCTGCTATCAAGTATTTAATGAATAAACCAATCATGAATGATAGAGTTACTAGATGGCTGTTACTGTTACAGGAGTTTGATATTACAATTATTGATAGACCAGGAAAGGAAAATGTTGTTGCAGATTTTTTATCTCAGCTTACTAACAAGATGACAATTTACCAATCGAAGATTCCTTCCCCGACGAACATTTGTTTGTAGTATCAACTCACTCCCCATGGTATGTATATATTGCTAACTTTTTGGCTGCAGGTAAGCTTCCAGCACATCTATCGAAGAGAGAAAGAAGGAAGATCATACAACAGAGTGCTAGGTATTGCTGGATTGATGGCCATCTTTTCTACACAGGGCTTGATTTAGAAATCAGAAGATGTGTTAGAGAAGATGAAATCTTGAGCATTCTTAAAGCTTGCCATGATGAGCCCTATGGGGGACATTTTGTTGACAAGAGGACAGGTCATAAAGTTTTGAGAATGGGCTATTTTTGGCCTACATTGATCAGGGATGCGAAGAAGTATGTTCAGGCATGTGATAGATGCCAAAGGATGGGCCAACACAACAGATTAAATGAGATGCCTTTATAGCCACAGCTTGTGGTTGAACCATTTGATAGGTGGGCTCTAGATTTTGTAGGGCCTATCAACCCTCCCTCAAAGCAGAAAGTTCATATCTTGGTTTGCACAGACTACATGACTAAATGGGTAGAAGCTATAGCCTTGGTCAAGGCCAATGACCAAGCTGTGCTCGATTTCCTGTATGAAGAAATTTTTACTCGGTTCGGAGTACCTAAGGAGATCATTACAAACGGTGGACCACAGTTTGTATCTCACAAGTTGGAAGCACTATTGCAGAAATTTCATATTTAGCACAGAATAACCTCACCATATCATCCACAGGCCAATGGACAGGTGGAGAGCACAAACAAAATTATTGAGGCTATTTTGAAAAAAACAGTGAAGAGCCATCGTAAAGATTGGGCTGAAAGACTTCCAGAGGCTCTGTGGGCCTATCATACCACTTGGCGTAACACCACTGGTTTTTCCCCATATGAGTTGGTGTATGGCAAGAACACTGTTTTTCCAATTGAATTTGAAATCAAGACTTTGAAAACAACTGTTGAAGCAAATCTGGATTTATCAGAGGCTCAGAGGAATTGACTGAATCAGCTCAACGAATTGGATGAGAAGCGCATAGCTATAGTACATCATACAGCCTTAATCCAACAACAACGCTCTAGATGGAATGACAGATTTATAAAGAAAAGAGACTTCCAGGAAGGAGACTGGGCCCTGTTGTATGATTCACGGTTTAAGAGGGATTTTAAAGGCAAATTGCACACCCGTTGGTTGGGACCCTATCAGATAGATCGAGTATTTGATAATGGAACAGTCCGATTGATCACTATTGATGAGAACAAAGTACCATTATTCGCAAATGGTCATCGACTGCGACTGTATCACAGGCCGATCTCAAGGGAGGCTTTTATTTCACAAGTTGCAGCTGATCCAGAGTAGCAGTTAACGTCGGGACAGGGATTTTTAAACCTTGTGAATTCCTAAAAGTTGCAGTTTCCACACATATTTTTGTACATAAATAATCGGTTTTTCTTTCATTCTGTATTTGATCTATTTTTAATTTTTCTTGCACTTGATCGGTTTATTTTGAAGAACTGTGTGCAGGAACTTATTGTAGGAGCAGCAGCCATGACCGGGCCAGACGACTGCAGACACGCCATATTTGTTCCTTGTCTAATAAAGCTCTCTAAAAATATGGATAATTCGTGGTCTTTTACAGATAAAATTTGCTTATACTACAGTCTGACGTAGCTGCGACTCCGCCACATTTTCCTATTCTTCCAAATTCGCAGCTGCAACTCGACCACATTTTCCTATTCTGCCAAATTCGCGGCTGCGACTCCACTACATTTTCCCATTCTGCCAAATTCGCAGCTGCGAATCCGCCACATTTTCCCATTCTGCCATTTTTCCTTTGCTTCACTTTTCGCAGCTGTGACTCCTCCACATTTGCCCGTTCTGCCAAATGTCATAGCTGAGACTCCGCCACTTTTGCTCATTCGGCCAATTTTCGCAGCTGCTACTCCGCCATTTCCGCCTCATTTTTTTTAGCAGTTGAGACTCCGCTACCTTTTTCCATTCTGCTAAACTTAGCAGTCATGACTCCGATCCTTCCACTTCATTTTCGCTCCTTCTGTATAGCTGCAACTCTGCCATTTTTCGCTTATTCTGCTAGATTTCGCAGTTGATACTCCGCCAGTTTGTCTGCTCTCCAATTAATGATGCCAATGATGATGTTACTAGGCGTCAGTTTTGGTGCTCTCCCCAATTATGGTCCGCCACGAAGGAAATTTTGGATTCCTTGAGTAGCTGTCAGCTTGAGTGGCAGTCGCCACATCACTTCAACACGTGTGCATTTATACTTGTAAAGATGGTGACCGGCTATAATGATTAATCCATGGCTCAAACTCATAAACGCAAGGTATGGATCCCATCTTTTACATGATTTGGTAGAAAATTAATACGGTAATAACGATTATGTCCTGTCATAACCCTCGATTAATGAACCCATGCGAATTACACTTTAAGAATTATGTTAAGGTCATAATTGTGATTATTCTCCGTCACCTTACCCGATTTTGCACTTGTTACTCCCATCCGCCAACTTCATCGCTTCAATAGAACGTTCATACTGGCACAGAATGGACTAAAACTCGATTTTTGAACCCCAACGACCCTTTGCATGTTTGTAAGCTGCAACTTTCCACTTCTAAACTGGAAATTGTTGAATTTTGAACCTTGAGGAGAGATTAAAATGGGAAACCCAGTCAGACATGAACTAGTAAACATAGACGCTGTACGTGCCAATGCAGAGGTTCTCAATATTTTCATAGAAGCAGGTTGGATGGCATATTTTGAACGGTTGAATGGATTTCACACAGAAACCGCATTGCAATTTTCCCTCAACCTGAATGATACTCACTCTGAGGTGAGAGGACTGCGCATGGATGCCACAGAGGAAATCATAGCTAAAGTTACTGGTTTACCCATGGTTGGGAAGAGGCTATTTGTACGGAAGGTACATAATGCAAATGCGGTGAGGGAGTTTTTGTCAGTGGGAGAACAGGTCATTCCAAAGCACCATGGGTTGGAACTGGCATCCTTACCACAACCGTGGAATCAAGTGGCAATCTTTGTGAAAAGATATATTTCTTGTGGAGGTAGGTACCAAGTTGTTTCCTTCTCTGAACTTCCCTTATTGTCTCATTTACGCCATGGTAATTTAGTTCGTATACCATTCTACCTACTTAAAGCCCTACAAACCATGGCTGGATATGCAAGAACTACCCAACACCCAGTGTCCTCCCTTACTAATCATGGTTTAATTAAGTTACTGGTCCTAAGAGCCATTGCAATTTGTAATTTAACTTGGGAGCAATTTTTGGCTGGGGATGCGCCAATCATACAACCCGTATTACAAGAGGGGGGTGCTGGTGAGGATAGTGAGGACCGGAGTTCCTCAAATCTAGTTGGGGGGGAGGCTGGAGTAGTAGAAAGCCAGGCCAATGACGAAGGGGAAGTAGGTAAAGGAGAGGCTGGAGTAACTGGAAACCCTATAATTGGAGAAAGTGTGATGGAAACCCTGGAGCAAGAAGTAGAAAATTTAGAATCTGTAACTGCAGAGGCAAATACTCAATTAAAAGGAGCTAAAACTGGAGCAGCTGTTGAAGTTGCAATTGCAGAAGAAGGGATTCAGAAGGAAGGATATTGGCCAGGAACAGTAGCAGAAGGGACTATGGAAGTCTTGGAAGTTGAGTCCTCTTTAGAGATAAGGGGTACCATTATTGAAGAAGAAGAAACCAAGGTGAACACCCATGTGTCAAATAAACGAAGAATAGAATCAAGAAACAGGGGTCAGACACCCATTGCAGCAAAGAGGAGGAAGAGTCAGACTGTCAAAGCATCAGTAGCAACAAGTGGTGAGGAACACCCAGTGGGATTGATGAGGAAAAGAAGAACTGGGTCAGCAACAGCAGCGGAAGCAACTGTGATAGTAGCAGCAACAGAAGTAACTGCAATAGCAACAGAATTAACAGAGACAACAGAAGAAGCTGATACAGTGGATGCAATTGGGGGTAACAGTGGAACACCCTTATCAGAAATGACAGGAGCAACTAAAGGGAATAGGGGGTCACCTGCGTTAGAAGAAGCACATACAATAGGGGTAGATATAGAGATTCCTATTTTGAACCCCAAATTGTTTACTCCTATGCATGAACCCTCCAGGGAAGAACCCCAAATCGAAAATCTCCTGTTTGAAAACGAATTATTAAAGGAGGAAGTGCAGATACTACGAAAGGAGTTGGAAAAGTGGAAGGGAGTAGCTGGAAGACAAGCTGAGAAAAATTTGGATACACTACAAATGCTGCAAATTTGCTGGAAAACCCATCTTTTGCATTTGAAAATGAGAAGTATGGGGAGACTGTTTGCCCAGAATGTGGAGATATGTTTTCTTCAGGAGGGCATAGAGTTGTTGTGTTGGGACTTGCATCACAGAAGATAAAGGAGGTGGAAGAAGGAATGCCAGGGATCGAATTGATAGAGGAGAATGAGCCAAGAATGGAAGAAATACCTGATTTGAATTTAGGGGATGAAATGGTACAGTCCCAGCCATCAGGGGATACTGAGCTCCTTCAGGACCAGTCTTATTCGTCAGAAAAATCTGATATAAACCAGAGACAATCTCAGCGGTTTAAAGAAATTGAGGAACAGGGGACTGTTACACAAGAACTAGTACCCTTGAGAATGTTTAAATCTGCAACTCAGATAGCAACATTTGATGTGGAGGATTAGGAGGGAAACACTGGTACACAAGAACCAGTGTTTCCAAAATCATTTGCTACAGTGGCAACACAAACTGAGATGGCTGAGATTGAAGTGAAAGACTTAGGTGCTGTTACACAAGAACCAACAACCCTAAGTATCTTGACTGAGACTGTAACACTGACTGAGGAAGCTAAGATGGATATGGAAATGAAGAATGCTATTACACAAGAACCAGCATCCTTAGACCCCATGGCTGATACTGCACTACATGCACAGACCATTGCAATCCCGATAGAAGATGAAGCTGTCACAGTGCTGAGGCAAGACAACGAAGTCATTCATCTAGATTCTGATGATGAAAAGGAGGTAGAAGATAGAAAGATTCAACGACTGGAGAAGATATTTCTCTGGTTAAACCTTGAACTGGATAAATGGCTCAAGTGGAGTGAACAGTTCAGAGAAGGTATGATCTCTCTCCAGGAGCATAGGAATGTCATTAAGGGACTACGAGAAAAATGGGCTGAGAAGTTATTCTTCCAGAAACGCCGGTGGGAGAAACTCCAAGAAAAATTGGAAGGTTTGAAGAAGCTTGAGTCCCTATAGCAGGACAAAAACAAAATGTATAATCTTTCTATAGAATTGTTGAGTTGCAGAGCTCCATCCCCCTCTTACCCTGTCTTTCTCTAGGAGCAGACAACCTTATTTAAATTGAAGGCTCTCAAAGATGGAAGACCATTTGAGTTGGCAACAGTTGATCAATTTCTGGATACTTTTATGAAGAGTGACTTTGAGGATCAGAATTTTTTATGTGAGTTATATTTGCATGACAGGGCTTGTTATATTACCTTTCCATCTAATCCTTTACCTTTTCTTGGGGATGTTCAGTTGAGGGAATTTGCCTCCTTTGTTATCAACCATGTAAGATGGAAGGATTCCTTCCAAACCATCCTTAGGAATGAGGAGAATTCTACTCTCTGGATTAGAGGGGAACCTCAGAATCCACCAGCATTCATGGCAAGTCATGCTAAATCCCTCAGGGTTCCTTCAATTGCTCGACATTTTGGGAGCCTACGAGATAAACTCCTTACTACATGTGTCCCAATGATTCTTAATATGCACCAGGATGACTTGAAAGGCAGTGAATACAGATGGCTATACTCCTCCTCATCTCTGAAGGAAATGGATCCATATGGCTTCGAAAATTTCAGGCAAGCCTTGACAAGGATGCCTAGATATGTGTAGTGCATGCAAAGGTGTGGGCCTTGGTGGATTGGTTTAAGATTTAAATTCCCCCTCATTTGGTTTCCTATAAGCAATTCTTACAGAACCAGCTATGCTCTAACATTAGAAGAAGAAGAGAGTTGGTGGGAGCATTGGGTATACTGCTATGGGTTTGTCCCTCGAGGAGAGGCACCAGAATTTGCTTATAATATCACAAATCTCCACAGATTTCACTCAGATTCAGATTCAGACTAAGGGAGGTTGTTGCATGAGGACATGCAATTGGATAGTTGGGGGGAGATGTTGGGTTCAGGAAATGCCCCTTTTTGGCTACCTTTATTACACCTTTTTTACCTAATTCCATCCTATTTTCATGAGCTATATCCATGTCTTTCCAGATCAATCTATGATATTGACAAGTATAATTTGCTATTACTTTATTTGTTTTTATGCCTAAGATTGTTAAAGATTATGGATCTTAGTTCTTGGTTTATACTAATTTGTGTGACTACATTTAGCCAAGGTCTAAAGCGCAGGTGTATCAGCCTAGCAGTGCCAGCTGTGACTCTTCAAGCGTCAGCTCCTCATATTCCAAGAGACAACGCATCTTCCACGCAAGTTGTAACAGATCCCATTGAAGAAGAGCTTAGCTGCGACAGATAGGTGGCATTCCAGCTGCTAAGTCTGTTGATCCTATTACTATCGGGACACCAACATCTTTCAGAATTAACATCCCTATTCAACACGCTATATCAGTTAGCTGTAACTCTGCAGCATGAAGATCATAGATCTTCATTGCTGCGCTATTTTTGTGGATCTGAAACTGTCTTTCTTTTGTATAAATTCCAGAAGGCTTTCGTAGCCTGGGGTTGGATAATCATTACTATGTGTAAGTTGTAATAGGGCACTGAGACTCATGATTTCCATTAATAATATGAGAGCGGAATTCTTCACTTCTGAGTTTTAATTTGTTGTGACTCTCGGCGTATTTGTTAGAAGGCCAGGGCCTGCCTTCTCACAGGGATAGCTGATTTAAGTAGGTAGAGTAGTCAGTTTTACTTCTGTTGTGTGGTATGAAATGATTGCAATTATTGCTGGTAGCTGTAACAGAGATTAGCTCTCCTTCTTGGTAGTTTATCACTGCATCTTGAATAGCTGTAGCAGAGTGGTGTGACAGTCGACTGTGTAGGACAATTTACTTAATCTGCATGTGTGTTTTAATCAGCTGTGACAACCACGCTCAATTGTAGCTTGATAATTATAGGATTTAGCTTCTTGCAAAAGTAATCTAGTTTCATTTCATCATTAGATCCTTAACTTCCTGGGTTGATTTCTGTAGGGAAGTTGCTTATTTTGGATTCTTAGATGTATGGATTAGATTAATGTTTTCAGGGAATGAGTTGGCTGGATACATAGGTAGGATCATCATTTACATTTAGCAATCAACTGCTTAATCTGTTTATGCATAGATTGTGCTTATTACTTTTGAAATAAAAGACCTTCCTGGGTTTGACAATTTATATTGAACATTCTGTGTGTTATCTTTAATTAACTGACATATAGAGTGCCCAACAAAAACCATTTGCCTCTTTAGTTTCATCAAGACTAGATAACTTAACATTCTGTTCCAAAGGTGTTGATATTGCCTTGCTATCACTCATATTGAATCTTTCTAGAATCTCCCTTGAGTATTTGCTTTGAGTGACAATTGTTTTACTGCCTTCTCTCCATATTTCCAGACCTAAACAATAATGTATTTCACCAAGATCCTTCATTTCAAATATCCGTGCTAACTAAATCTTAATGTCTTCAATCAAATGAGAAGGACTACCAGTGATAATCAAATCATCATCATATAAGGATATTAAAGAAACATTTCCATTTTCATCCTTTTTAACATACAGATTTGGATCATTTTTGCTTTTCACAAAACCTTTCTGGGCAAAGAACGAATCTATCTTAATATACCAAGATCTAGGTGCTTGTTTTAAACCATATAATGCTTTCTTGAGTTTACAGACAAGATCTTCTTCCCCTTTCTTCTTCTCCTTTCTTTATAAATCCTTCAGGTTGAAACAAATAAACTTCTTCTTTTAAATCACCATTCAGAAATGCAGACTTAACATCTAACTGATGAAATTTTCAATTGTATTTTGTAGCTAATGCAATCATGACTCTAATTGTATTTAACTTAGCTATAGGTGCAAAGGTGTCTTCATAATCAATTCCTTCCTTTTGTGAGTACCCTTTTGCAACTAATCTGGCCTTATATTTGTCAACACTTCCATCTGCATTAAACTTGGTTTTATATAGCCATTTACATCCTATAGGAACTTTGTTTTCAGGCAGCTCAGTTAATTCCCAAGTGTCATTCTTCATTATTGAGTCATATTCTTCATTCATTGCATTATTCCAGTCCTTATGAGTTTTGGCTTGTTCATAAGAAGTAGGTTCTACAACATTCATTACTTGAGTCATCAAAGCGTTAGTCTTTATACCTGGAGGGTATCTGAATTGTTCTTGTAGACCTCCTCAGTGATCCACCACTTTCTGCACTTTCATCTCTTCTTTTCTAAGGCGTAGGAGTTGTTGGAGTCACTACGCTGCTTTCACCTTGTTGTTGTACCTGTTCCTTTTCCTGTTCCTGTTCATTATCTACATTAGTTTTCACTTGAAGATCATTGTCATAAGGAGTATGCCAGACATCATACTTACTTACTTCTTCATCTGTAGTCTCATGAAAAATCACATCTCTGCTTGCTATGAGCTTATGTGAATTAAGATCAAACAGTTTGTATGCCTTATGTTCATCATAATAACCAAGAAAAGTACACTTAACAGATTTTGCATCCAATTTTATTCTCTCATCTTTGGGAATATGAGCAAATGCCTTTGAACCAAATACTTTTAAATGACCAACTTCAGGTTTATAGCCATAAAGAACTTCAAAAGTTGTTTTTGAATCTAGAATCTTAGTTGGACTCCTATTCTTTAAATAAACAACATTGTTAATGGCTTCTGCCCAGAAACCATTAGAGATAGTTTTACCTTTTAACATGTTGCGAGCACATTCCACTAATGTCCCGTTCTTCCTTTCAGCTACACCGTTTTGCTATGGTGTAGAAGGCACTGTGAATTGCTGAATGCTCCCATTGTTTTTGCAGTATCTTTCAAAAGGTCCTGAGGTGTATTCTCCACCTTGATCAAATCTAAGTATCTTGATGCATTTACCTGTCTGCTTTTCCACCATAGTTTTGAATTCTTTAAAATATTCAAATACATCACTCTTTTTCCTTATAAAATAAACCCAAGTAAATCGAGATTTGTCATCAACAAATATAAGAAAGTACCTCGTACCACCAAGTGATAAGGTTTGCATAGGACCACAAACATCAGTATGTATTAATTCAAGTAATTCTCTCGGTTTCTTCTCTTTATGCACTGTAAATTCTTCCCTATGTTGTTTACCTAGTGCACAAGCTTCACATTCTATATGCTGATGTTTTAAAACAGGAAGCCCCTCAACCATTAATTTCTTCTGAAGTAGTACTAAGTCATTTTGATTAAGATGTCCATACCTACAATGCCGTAGCTCTTTTGCTGTCATTGTAGTAGATGTTAATGCTTGATGAGTGGGCTTTGTGACATCAAGCTTATACAGTCCTCCAGTTCTTGTCCCTATGGCTATGAAATTATAACGATTCTGAATATCCTTCACAAGACAGTGAGACTGCATAAACTCTACATTTAGATTTTGATAAGTTATAGTGGAAACTTAAATCAAGTTCTTTTTTATGCCTGGAACATACAACACATCATGAATTTGTTTGTTTTGGCCATTAGGTAATTTTACACTTATCACTCCATAACCCTGAATCTTATGAGATCTATTATCTCCTAGATATATGTGTGTCTCATCTGTTTTCTCATGATATTCATCAAACCATTCGTTAACACAAGACATATGGGCTGAGGCACCTGAATCTATGAACCATGCATTTTCATCATCAGTTTCTGCAGACAATGCAGCTTCTGAAATAAACAACTTTAAATTCTTAAAACCTTCATTGGATGTGTCAGTGGTCACATAATTTCCATTATGTTTTCTAAATTTCTATTTGGATTCATCAGCTTTCCTTTTATTACAGTCCTTAGCATGATGACCAGGTTTTCCACAGTAAAAACAACCATCATTTTTCTTATCATGAGAATCAGATTTCGAGTGAGTCATGCCTCTGTGTCTTGGCTGAAACTTGCCTGTCTTGTTTCTGTCCCATGTCTTGCCCCTGTAGGGTTGTTTCCCTTTCGCCATTAATGCCACTTCTGAAGATTGAGAGTCCATCTCAAATACTTTCATCATTTCTTCTTCTTGGAGAAGAATCCCTATTAGCTCATTAAATGTTGGTGGTGTTGCTCTACCTCCCAAACTTGAAATAAAAACATGATAATCTCTAATTAAACCCTTTAATGTAATCGTTACCATGTCAGTATTTGAAACAGTATCACCAATTGCTTTTAACTGATCACTTAAATCCTTAATCCGGGAAACATAGCTGGTGATATTCTCATTTGCATCCATATTTGATGTCATTGATCCCAAAATCGTTTAATATTTACTATTAAGATGTATTTCTAAGAAGAAAGAGGGGAGTAGCCGGAACATATAGAGGTATTTTGGGTATTTTTTTTCAAGTTGTGGAAGAGTAGAGGTATTTTTTTATTTATTTTAGCCATGACAAATTCTTTTCCCGAAAATTATCTGAATGAGGCTTCTAAAGTTGACGGGGACAATTATCTTGACTGAAAGTTCAAGATATTAACTATGCTTGAAGCCCTAAATGTCTGGACTATAGTCAAAGGAGATGGAGCAAAGCCCACAAGTGCCACCCTTGCAGACTGGGAGAAACGAGAGACGAAGGCAAAGGTACTGTTGCGGCTGTCTGTCAAAGACAACATCATCCCGCACATCAGAGATTGTGCAACTTCCAAGGAGACATGGGACATTCTGAAAGGTTTGTATGAAACTACAAACTCCAATAGACTGTTGTTTCTTAAAACTAAGTCTACGCAACACCTTAAATGAATTTGTATTGTGTCCAACAAATAACACAAGAAAACTCACTTACAGGAAATTGTTGCGCCTTGACATAGGTGGTGTCCGCGGCAGTCTCGTTTTTTGAAAGTTAGTTCGCCCAAACTACTGCGCCCTACTCGACTAGGGACCAGCGGTAGTCGTGTATTATCGCGCCCCTGTCACACTTGCCAGAAATTTCGCTGGGTGACTTTCTCGTTCTCCTCTGCACACTAATTCCTTGATGAATCTTCTCCAGTAATCGAAATATTTTGGGTGTGCCACTGAATTTTCGCACAACACATAGATCAATTGTGCAATGGAGCCTTTCACACGGCAGAGATATCCTCTTTGCACACGGCGTCCTTCAAAATTCACCAGCAGCGAGCTTCCTCTCTCAATGCATCTATCCACGGTGATTGTGAGGATGAGAAGCTTCTCTAGCAAGAAGCGAATGGATTCCTCCAGCAATGCTGCGACTTTCTTCTTCTAGCCACTGGCAGGTCTCAGCTGGCTCTTCAGTACACACAACAATGGCAGCGATTCTAATGGTTTATGGGCAGACACGCAGAAAGCTCCTCCACGTTTTTCGCTCTACACCAATCTGCAATATTTCAGAGAATGGCAACGGTGAGCTTTAACAGCCACACGAAAAACAGAGAATGGCTATGCTGGGCATTAACGGCCACTCCTCCATGCACAGCTCACCCTGAGCTCTAATACCAAATTAACAAATAACACAAATACAGAACAGAAGTCGACTTTTCTATTATTATGAAATCTGGTTACAATATATAGTTGAGAGAGTTGTTTAACAAACTGCTGGAAAATCGGATCTCCATGAACACGTATCCTAAACAAACTAACTGAATCTATTTTACGCTATTCGACATTATTATCTAACATTCAGTCCTGGTGCAATAAATTCTTATTCTATCATCATTCAATTTGCAATCTGTTAGAGATAATGTAGAAATGCTAGGGATTGTGTTGAGTTGTATTGTCTATGCATAGGTTTGAGATCCATGGTTTTAGGATCTGAGGTTTGGTTTGTTGAGATCTATCTCAACTATATATGTAAACATTATTCATAATACAAAATGAGTTGAGTGCTACTGCTCCCGTGTGTGTGTGCGAGCCTTTGGCTCTGCACGTCCTCCTTCCCAATTCTTAACTTGGTATCAGAGCCCATAGTGGCCTGTGGAGTGAAGAGCCCATTGTGGCCTGTGGTGAAGAGCCCATAGTGGCCTGTTAATGTGAAGGAGCCCATAGTGGCCTGCTGATTGTGAAGAGCCCTCTGCGGCCTGCTGATTGAGAAGCCCATTGTGGCCTACTGTTGTGAGATAGCCTGATTGGCATCCTGCTGTGAGAGCCTCCGTGGTCTGTTGGGGAGAATCCCTCTGAGAAAGGTGAGAAACCTGTGAGCCTGCTGAGAAAGGTGAGAAGCCTGAGAGCCAGCTGTGAAAGCCCTTGGTGGCTTGCTGTGAACGCCAATCGTGGACGCTGTGTGAAGATCCATGTGTGCATTTGACCACAGCTACAAGTGAAGGAGAACGCGAATTGGCAACAGAGGTGTTCGCTCGGATTGAGCTCCTTGTTGTTGAGGAGGCTGCCCGTGAAGCCATTCCGGGGTGCTGTGTGAAGAAATCGTTGCTATTGCTGAGAGTAAAGCATGGAGAGCGTGCCATCGTTGCTGAGGAAGCCGCTATTGTGTGAAGAGGCCTGTGGAGACGCTATATCCAGAGAAGTGCCCACGCTGACTGTCAAGATCGCTGCAGATCTGTGCTGAAGGTTGAATGAGTGCTGGAATACAGGAGCTCGCGCTGCCTGTCAAAATTCACTGGAAAACTGCCATGTTGCAGGCTGCCATCACCATTCCCTACTGAAGGGAAAGATCGTTGAGAGATTGCTGTCGCCAGAGCCCATTGGAGATCGCTACCTAAATCACTGGAGAGAGCCATAGTGGCCATCCGGATCGAAAGGAGAAATTGCTGCTAGTTGCAGATCACCGGAAGGAGAAATCGAGGGTGACTGAGTCGCCCTTTGGAGATCGCTGCCTAAATCACTGGAGAGAGCCATAGTGGCCATCCGGAGTTCATTTCTGAGAAAATTAAAGCATTTTCTGGTTGCAACTCATCATAATTTCTGGTTGCTCGTAATTGCAAGCGCCGAAATACATGTCAGGTGTGGCCAATTGGAATCGCTGCAATCACCTGAAGGAAGAAATCGCTCAGAGATCGCTGTCGCCAGAGCACAGGAGGGTCAAGCTGCAAGTTCGTAGAGGAGCCGCGGTAGCAGCACAGTACCGCGAGACGAAAGCCTGTTAGGGCTTGGTACTACCACGGCTCACGACCATTGAGGGGTGCGGTAGAGGAGCCACACAGACCCACAGAGGGTGTGTCATTGCTGTTGCACATGCTGTGTATGAGGAAAAGCCCGTGTGTTAGGGTCATTCTGGATAGAAGGTATTGACGTCTGCATGAAAGAGGAGCCGTCACTTGTGAAAAGAGTTATTGTTGCCGTAATTGCTGTCAAGAGACAGAGAGACAGATTTGAACAGATCCGACTGGTGTGGGTGCTGGCTTGTCCAGCTGCCTACGTGAAGAAGAAAGGAGAACGTTCTACCTAGGCTGCTGATAAAGAGATCGCTTCCCATTCAAGCATTTAAATATGACTTCTGATTTTATAATGTATGGATGCAATGATTCAAGTAGTGTTGTAGATGCTGCATTAAAACTTGATTCCGAGCCTAGATATGATCAAGAATACCTGACAATAGAAGAACAAATTTCAATTAAGCTGGAAATGTTCTTAATTGATCAGTTGCTGGTTGGATTTAGAGAAACTGAAGAAACAATAGTCGACTTTGATGCAGAGTTGAAGTTTATTACAGACTGGCTTGAAAAGCCAAAGAATTATGAAAATGTGGAATATGTTTGTGATAAAGAATGTATCAGGTTTGCAGATGCTGAAGAGATCTTGTTACAGACTTCCACTACATTGCACATAGATGATTGTAACCGAGCATGGAAGACAATTATCAGTGAAAAGTTCACAGAATTTGCAAAAGCACAAGGAAGATTCAGGACAGCAGATGCTCAATCAAATTCCATAATGAACAGTGAAGACTTCAAGCTCTCAAACTGGAAGAGCAGGAAACGGGAAAATATAAACAAATATTATCTTACAGCAATTAAGGTCAAAATGAAGAAGATGGAGGATTGTAGAGTTCAAAGGTTGGAGTCCCAAGAAGATTAAATTGTTAAATTTCTTTGATGATTTGCAAGCCTGAAACTACAAGCATATTTAATATTTTGATCCATTTCTACATTAAGGGAGGATGTTAGAGATAATGTAGAAATGCTAGGGATTGTGTTGAGTTGTATTGTCTATGCATAGGTTTGAGATCCATGGTTTTAGGATCTGAGGTTTGGTTTGTTGAGATCTATCTCAACTATATATGTAAACATTATTCATAATACAAAATGAGTTGAGTGCTACTCCTCCCGTGTGTGTGTGCGAGCCTTTGGCTTTGCATGTCCTCCTTCCCAATTCTTAACTCAATCATCCCAGTTATTTTTCCAGAACAGCTTAATTTCCGATCGTGTTTGTGTATGTATTACACGAAATAGAATTATATTTGTACATAAGTTAACCTGTTAAAGTTTTGAAGGAAGTGATGCAATACCCTCCGAAGATGGAGTTTCTATGAATTCGTGTATTAGCTAGTATCTTGTACAGTTCTCGCAAACATTCTCCTGAGTCTTGCATATTATAAAATGTTCCTAAAGGTAGAAAAGGTTGCAATGCATTTGACCACGGACACTTTATAATGAATGCATTCAAGTATCAAACTTATGATCGGTCTTCATCAAAAGATTATAAAAATTGATAAGTATCAGTTAAGTCCTTGTTAGAGTTGCCCCTGATAAAATTTTGACTTCTTCTATCAGGTAATTTATAATATTGTGTTTTCTATTGAAAATGCAGAAATCATTGTCCAAATATATATTAGCTGCCTTTTTAAGAGTCAAATGCTTCCCTCAACCCTCTAAGATGTCCAAATCAGTCATTTGTAGGAGCATGTGGGGGCTTGGAAGTTTGTGTCTCCTTTGGTTTTCTGGGAGTCGTGCTGGATGGGCTTTGGGATAGCGCCCTGTTTGGAGCTGGCTGAATCGGGGGCAATGTATCTTTGAGTATCCCATATTTCAGGCAAGTAGACTGAGTAAGAAAGGATTTCCATTCGGAGGGATATTTGGGACTTTGCATCCAGGGACTAATTGAGTAAGAAAGGGATTTTCATTTGGAGGGGTCATTGGGACTTTGCATCCAGGGACGAGAAGGATTGGAGAGTTAGCTCCTCCATCCTCTGATAAGTGTTATCAAAGACATTATATATATATATATATATATATATATATATATATATATATATATATATATATGCAGGGCCTTTTTGAAGGGATTGGTGAGAGGAGATTTGAATTTCTCAAACTGAATATAGATATGCAGGGATTTTTTGATTTTTCAAACTGAATATAGATATAGATATGCAAGGCCTTTTTGAAGGGATTGGTGAGAAGAGATTTGGGACGTCTATTCAACAATATGATACTAAGAAACTCTACTCTCTTATGCACCGAAAGCACCCTTTTACCTCCCAATATAAGATCCTCCCTAACTCGATATCCCGTGGGTATAGACATGGACACATCGTCCCTCACTCAGTCTGGGCTGAAAATAAGTCAATACACGAGTCTGTAGCGATGGATCTCATCAACAGAATACCAACTTCCCAACCTCTATATCCCATGGGTAAAAAAATGGATACATCATCCCTTACATAGGGTGTCAAAAATAAATAAGCTTTTGGAAATGCATTTCAACGTGATTCTATTGCAAATCATTATTACCATCATGGTTCCACCATGCTTCACGAGGTTTTCTTCTCTCTTAATCATCCTAGAAACTGTGAAACCTTGACACATAGTACACCTATCATGACCATGAATTTTTTACCATGTAAAGTGTGTTTCCATAAATTTCAGGGAATGCCTATCATTGACATGTTTCCCTAATCTTACCCAATTCCATACATTTACCTATAAAACCCACTTACATGTTCCCATATAAAACTAGTATACCTCAAAATGGGCAAAGGGGAACCTTAAAATGCATTAAGGGGATTTGAAAGCGATAGGAGTTTCATCCAAGCATATGATTTGATTTGTTGGTTGGTATGTAGTTGTATATATTGAGAGGAAGGGAGTTTTGTTGTTAATATGAACTAATTATTCTATGTGGGAGAGATAGAAAGCAATTAGTAAATATTGGTCGTAGTCACAAGGAGGGGTGATGATAACTGGATCAGATTGAATAGCTATGACAATGTCCACTATAACAATATTCTATATTTTCAACCTATATTTTATAAGAAATTAATGAGATTCTAATGTTTTCTGAATTTTTGAGTTTTCTTTTTATCCTTGTATAAGAATTTTGTACTGAATTTTTTCAACTTAATCTTCATAGAATTTTTTACAGGAAATATTTAGGTCAAAATTCAAATAAAAATTATGCTTTATGTTTGTAGTTAAGAGTGAAATTTAGGTCAAGAATTGTACTTAACTTTTAATATTAATTCTCAAAGGTAATGTTGACATTAACCTTAATTCATCTTTACTTTGATTAACTTAAATTTTAACTTAGTTTAGAGTGGGATCACTATTTAAAAATATTTGGAGATGGAATCAAAGTCATAATACACCATACAATGAAGATTCAAAGTTGGGGTGTTTTTTGTCAATATTGAAAAAAAAATTAACATGATATATCATTTTTGGGAATATTTGTGTAGAGTAAGGCATTAATCTATGACTCATATCCATGAGTATTAGTTGCAACTAATCAATTTCTCATGATTTTGATTAGTACACTTAACACTTGTTGCATTAGGTGATGCTTACATGGCATTGTCATTACCTCTAGGACTTGCAACTCATAAATAGGACTTTCCAGGAGGTCACCCATCACAAGACTCCTCTGGATCGTATGTGCATTACTGTGGAGTTTTAACATTTCAACATTAATGTAAAACATAATCTTATGATCCTCCCTCTTGAACCATTGATTTGGGAATTGTTAACCCATCGAGTTGGGAATTGTAAAATATGAGATGTAAACTTAATAAATTAACTTTACCTCTAATGTGGATTGGGCTATCTAATTTGACACTCCACTTCAAGGGATTAGTTAAGATTTAGTGGTTAGACATGATCACTAATTTAAGGGTTGTAATTGGGTTATTGGTTGGTTAAGAATTAAGGGTTAGTGATAAATGGGATGGGGGTTAGGGATGTTGGAATTTAAGAGTTTGTGTTAATTGGATATGGAATTTTGTTAGTGGGATAGGGATTTTTGGTATTTGTTGACATTGATTAAGGGTTTAGTTAGGCTAGGGGTTAGTGGGTTAGATGTTAGTGGCCAGTGAATTCATTGTTAGGATGAAGGTTCAATGGTTAGTGGGATTAGGGGTTAAGGTCCTTGTGGGTTTGTGTTTAAGGCCTCAAGAGAAGTGAGGTGCTCTTACAAAGATTTGTGTTTAATCTTTGTTACCAATCAAACTAGCAGTTCTTTCACGACAGACTTAGTATGGTCTTATGCTAGTAAAAGTAAGCATATAAGAGGGGCTAGACCCAATGTCACATCAGTCTAACTCGACTTCTTTGGGTAACTCTTAACCCAAGGGAGAGTCCCTTATCAAATAATGAGTACCTGCAATTAATAACCTACAAATACCCCTATGCTAACCTTATAGTTGAGATCAGTGCCTTGTTTGGAGTCAATCATCGATAATAAATACATAGAGATCATAAAATATGAATTAATTTAATTCTGTCACTAAATATCAACACTAGGATATAATGTTAGCTTTACATGCTTCCCAAGGAAGTACCCTAGAAAGGTGTATCCTATAGAGAAGAAAAATAGTTGGGCTAGGGTGCACCAAATGGCTCAATCTGTTCTACAAAAAGGTCTTCTGAAATTTTGTTTTAGATTGTTAGTTGAAATTATATTTTTAGACAGTTTTCAAGTTCCCCAATGTGATAGGCCAGAATGTGCCGCCCTCGGGAATTAGTGGAAAAATCCACCAAGGTGAGTTTAATGGGTGGACCAAAATTATCAATCATCAAATATGTTTTTCTTTTTAAAAAATTTCAGATTTTAGTGTTTTTCATAAGTATATTGTTTTTTGTGTATATTTTGCATAAAATAAAACATAACAAAAATTAATTAAAGTGCTGCAAGAATTTGATTTTAATGAGTTGGAAGACATGGTGTTTGATTCTTTTCCCAAACCCTAGGCCGTTGAGGGATCATAGCCAATGTCCCTCTCTAAAAATGTTTTTCTATGCTTACAATTAGGGCTTCAACCAACTTCATGAGTTAGGTGGAAGAGCCTAATTAGGACAAGAGAAGGAATCAAAGGCCTAATACAATGCTAGGTTAATGAAATATCAACAAGAAACCCTAACACACAAGAGTAATGCACCATAAAGCATCATTAGACTAGGTGAAAGTATGACTTACTAATTTTTTAACAAAGATGAGCATAATTTCATCCCCGATCACCTTTGTGCTTAGGTTAGTACAATTATTCTAGCATCAACCAATAGAATATGCAATAGAAACCCTAGATATCACTTCAATCAACCTTCAAGCAAGAAAGATCATCTCCAAGAGGTGCACATGAGCTAAGAGTCACAATAGACAAAGAGAAAAATAAAATATTTGATAATGAACCCATATCTTCTTTTGTTTTTACAATGAGAGTGAGGTACTATTTATATAAGACTAACCTCACCTAATTTTAAGTTATTAGCCTACAAGATAATGTAAAAAATATAACTTAGGGCTTGCTCATCCATAGCTTTGGGGGCTAAGCCACTAAAAAGACATTAAATAATAATATAAAAGTACAATTAGGCTACACCAAGTGCTAGGTGTGCCAAAAGGAGGACGTCATGTCCCAACTAACCCCAATAGATGTGTGCCCTCAACATCCTCCTTCATTATTCTCGTAGGATTCTTAAATAAGGAAGTACAATTTGTGGGTACATGGGTCCAAAGAGGGGTAAAATAGGTCCAAGTGAGCAAATAAGGTACGCTAAACAAATTCTATCACCTTTTATATGGAAAATAAAGGAGTGTGGTCATGCTTCCAAGTGATTAGCGCCCCAAGGCCACCAACCCCTATAGGGTGAGCACCTCTTGGAGGAGGAAATCAAGTGGACCATCCATGACATGATTATGGGTATTTAGCCCCAAATCGACACTATAAGCTTCAACTTGGCCTTTATATCAAAAACATTTAACCCCTTGCTCTAGTAAACCTGACTGGGAATGTTGCAAATACTTTGAGGCATAACATATGGCTCCAACTATGGGACATGCACTCTTCTCGGGAGTGTATGAGAACCCCCTAGAATCTCCTGGGTACCTGTATACCTACACACACATCTAAGAAAAAACGACATCAAATGCATCACAAGGAAGACACTTCCGTCTTTCCTTGCTCAAAATGAAATGCAATAAAATCAAATTGTAATAACAACAAGTGCAATGCATAGGTAACAGTAAATTCTAAAATCAAATGAGGCTAAATCTAATATAATACAATGAAAGGATGTCCTTGAGATATCAGATATCTCCTGTATAAAACTTTCTTTAATGCTTTCCCATTGACAGGCAAGGGTACCCTTTCTTCATCTAGGTGGCTCAGTCGGAATGAATTCGTACTTGCAACATCATCAATTTGTTATGGACCTAACCAAAGAATTTCAAAATTACCATGCTTACCTAGTTGTTCATTTCTTTTGTTCCACAGGAGGACGAGATCACCCTTCTCGGAATTGCACTGGCGAGTCTTCTTATCAAATTTTCCTTTGACATTTTCCTAACTCTTCACCATATGATCGAAAGCTCTTCTTTGTGTTTCATCGAGCTCTATCAAATGGTTAATACTACATTGGAATACATCTCAATCTGGGACATGCTACTGGAGGATTTTATATGCAGGAAGTTTCAAATGGACAGGAAAAGTAACATCAAGTCCATATACTAGTTCAAAGGGGATCTTTCTAGTTGACTCTTTGCGTGTGATTATGTCATCCCATACTGCATATTTCAATTTAATGTCCCAACTTTTCTTGTTGTTGTTACACCTAAATCTCGTCATCATGAGACCCATGTAAACTCAGTGCCTTGATCCCTGAAGTCTTCTTGATCAAGTAGTCAATTAGAGCAAGTTGTTGACCTTTGTCCACAATTTCTAGTTGGGCCGGCGCAAATTTCCTTCTAGCAGGAAGCGCCCAAATAGGTCAGGTGCAAATTTCCTTCTGGAAGACTGCGTCGGGGGCTCATGTTGCCTTTGTGCAGTATGCGCTTTCCCTCTCAAGCGCAAGTTTCCCTTATACAACATACGCTGGTGTTGGTTAAATTGGATAAAGGTGGCTTTCGAGCAAATTCTAGAAGGTGGATGAGGTGGATCTTTATCCCTAACTTGTAGGTGAGTTGTCCTACGGTTCCCTAACGTCAAGGAAGGATCCCTTAGTCCTCTCCCCATGATCCTCAACCCACTGTATCCACTTGGTCTTATAAATACAAATCTCCTGTCCATTCCAAAGGGAGGAAGTCTATAGCACTTATATGCTAGTAGAATTAACCTAGGTGATCCCTATCCATCTCTTGGGAGGCATACATTTCCTTTGGAGGCATTGGCTTGGATTGTTGGAGGAATATTGCAGCATCAAGGCTTGGGTTGTAATCATCACTCTTTTATGTATTTCTCACTCATTTACAGTAATATAATCTCTTTCCATAAATGTCTTTGTATTAATGATATTTAGAGTTCACTTCCTTAAATGTTTACTTAGATTAGTTAGTGTTTAGATATGCTTTTACTGCTTGTTTGTCTCTATGTGCTTTGACAGGTTTTTGCAGCTACAGATCTGACGACCACAAAGCTGGGAACAAAAATGAGGAGAAGGATCTACGAATCTGAAGGTAAGGCACATAATTACCTTGACCTCTAATTGATCTAGGAAAGTACTTTTATATTCTGTATCTATTTGTTCTAGATCCGCTTGGACTAGGGAGATCGTGCTTGCGTTCGCTCGAGTAGATTGTCTGAAAACAAATCTGGTGACCATACTGGGGAGTAATTTGTTTTGATTTCAATTTGAATGTGTTGTTCATTGATTTCTTTGTGAGCCATTTATTTTCCTCCTAGGCCTCTTTTTACCATCATATTTTATTCTTAAAGAGTCTACTGACTCTCCTTAATCCTGTTTGGGTCAGTATAAGACCATTTATTTATTCATTGTTTGGATATTTTTCATTTCTTACATTGGGTTATTCACTCGACGCACCTGGGTAGTGTATCCAGTGCGCCCTTTTATTTCAAGCGCTTTCTGCCTTTGGGAATCCTACGCCTTCGACGCTTTTTCCAGTTTGACAGTTTGCACCACCGATGCTTTACCCAGTATACAGTCTGCGTCGGGCGCTCTGGGCCTAACCACAGACTGCACCGACCCTTTAAGCTTGGTGCTTGGTCTACCCCTCTCCAAATTTTGATTTTGGCCTGACCAACAGACTTCTCTGTGCTGTACCTACCAGTTGGAGACTTGTTTATTCAACATTGATCATGTTTGGTTTGTTTGTGTTGATCTTTGGGTTCCTTTTGGTCAAGTGAGATATACGGTGGTGGCGGGAAATTTCAATACCCTGCAGTCTTCCACTCGATATTGCATTCCCTTGTCACCTTATCAGGTCTATTCAACATGCTATATCTGACTTCCAAACCCTTCTTAAGCTTAGCCATTTAGTTTTGAGTGCATTTGATTGATTTTGAATGACTTGAGTGTCTTTGGTTCATTTGAGTGCTTGTTATTTTTCTTTGAGAATTTTTGAGTTACTAGGGTGCTACGATTAGTCTCTTGTTTTCTGCTATTTACATCTGAAAAAGCACACTTATTATCATATCTTGTTTTGATATACACATTGGAAAAATCGAAAGTGTCTAATTCTTCTATTTTCGGAGTCATTTGGAAATTTTTGTAATATTGTTTCATGCATTGGAATTCATTACTTACCAATATTTGAGAAGTTTGACAAGGAAATCGATTGATTGTTATTTTCTTAAATTGTGAGTTATTCATCTTTTTGAAAAATCAAGTGAATTCAAGCTTTTGCAAAGTGGCTCCAAGTTTGAAGCATTCTATGCAGTTTTGATCTTTTTATGCTTTTTAGTTCATTATTGCAAAAATGAAGAGTTAGTGCATGCTAGATAGAAGTTCTCCTTTTTTCATCAATACTTAGTTCATTCTAGTTGGAAAAGACAAAAGGAAATTCTTTTGATTTGGTGTTATTATTTTTTGTGTTTTTTTTGGAAAAACGGAAAAGAGTGCTTTAATCATCTTTGGTAGGTTTTGAACTTTTGGGATTTTTGTCTTATTGAGATCATTGGGAAAGAATTTCTCTTTCCCTTACATAGGTTTCATTGAAAGGAAAAGTGCATTTTCATGTCATTAGGGTTGCATTATGTTTAAATTTATGTCTTCACCTCATGCATTCACCTAACCGTCCAAATAAAATTTACAGGTAGATCTAGGTTAAAATTTACTAGCAACTTGTGTGTTAAGTTAGTGACGTGTTCCGACGTTGTAAAACGTGGCAGCTGTCGTTATTTTCCTGCACTGCATCCTGGGGGCACTGTAGTTCTTCCACGTACCAACCGATATATAGAAGCGTCTTTCACGTACCTTAGGGTATATCGAAAGGAACTTCATGTACTCGGTAGTATATCAGAAGGCTCTTGTCGTACGGTTGTGCATTAGACAACACCACTACGGATTTGAGCTCCCATGTACCTTGAGTATATCGGGAGACACTCCTAGGATTCTTGAAACCAACCGAGCTAACCATTTGGCCGTCCTGGTAGAGCAATACATCGAGAACAACACTCGGGGATCTACTACACACGTACTATCAAGTAGTTGGGTTATATGGTTAGGGGTACGGTCTTAATCCTCCCTGGTTAGTTCTCTGAAAAATTGGTCTGAGTATAACTGTTGGACCCTGGAGTATATCACGAGTGGCAAAGCCTTGAAAATCTCGTGAGGTTCTAGACGTTTGAATCCACACCTATCACATAAGTTTTCTTGCGGCCTTAGTTTGTGTAGATTTTTCTGGATTGCTTTTTCTTTTGTATATAATACACTTAGGAGAAATTTTGGTTTGGTCATTTTGGCTGAACAACCTTTGAGAAGGTCTTGCAAAATTTTAAACTTGCCACCTGAATATCCCCTTAACCCAGAGGTACTTTCGAGGGAAAGCATGGATCCACAAACTGTTGTTATATTTCCTGAAGCAAAAAACTCCACCATGGAGTTAGGAGTGAATTTTTCACTTCCTTCTAGTTCACCAATCACTGAACCTCCAAGGTCTATGACCATGGAGCCGTCTGCTTCACAAGACACCTCTTTCCCACCATTCGATGGAAGGAGACCCTAGGGATATAGAATGGTTGAATCAACCCCAGGATAAACCTGTATCCACATCTTTTGATCCATCTGCATATTTTTTGATCCGCATCGCAGTTGGAAATTCATCGACGTTGATGCAACTTTGACAAGTTTCGACTTCGACATGACGTCGACTTGACAAGTTTCCAGTCTGAGAGGTTATCTCCGATAGGTTCCAAATTCGACACAACTCTGATGAGTCTCAAATTTGACACACCTCGACACATTCAAACCTTCAACATGTTCAGAAACCTCATAGTTCGTGACATCGAAAAGAAGCGTCGACATGCGACCAGGGATTGTCGAACTCTGACAAACTGTCTCTCTGTCTTCTAGTCGACTGTAATGGTTGAATTGTTGAACCGTTCTAACTCCTTCTTTGTAACTGAACGTAACAGGATGGCACCCAAGTGTCTCAGAAATCTATATAAGCATGTATAATATTGTAACATACATCAATGAATCTATCTGTTTACATCTAATAGAGAAGAACAGTTCGCATTCCTACATTTTTTCTGTGCGTATTTGTGTTTATCTGTGTAGTGTAATCCTGCTTTGCTCATTCTTCTTATTATTATATGATTCCACCATAATAGAGCCGACTCATTCATTCGAACTGTTGTCCCCCTTGTGCTTCCTGGAAACGACTTGGATCATTGGTATGAGAGAAGACTCAAATCAGAGCATTCAGTTTCGTGATTAAGTTATGTGTATACACTTCGCTCGAAGTTACCTAACTTATGCCAATTCAAACTCGCTCGCAATATCAACAATCCAAGCAGACACTACCTTCAGAGATGACAGAAGAAATATACAATAGACATGCAGCTGATGAGACAACACAACTTATTAAAAAAGCTTTGGCTCGACAACGGACTGAAATGTTCGCCCAATTCAATGAGATTCTCATGCGATTTGTTTCGGCATCCAGAGGATATTCGACGAGAATTCACTCCGATAAAATCATCCCCTTCAAAGTGCAAATGAATTTGGACATACCGAATCTTGAAGGTAATATTGACGCGGAATACGTCGGCAATTGGGTGCAACAATTGGAATCTTATTACGTTGTAAATCAAATCTTCAAAGTTGAAAAAGTCACCATTGCATCCTTAAAGATGTCAACATCTGTGCACTGTTAGTGGGAGAACCTCTCGACAAAGATGGAGAAAAGCGAAGACCCCATCGACACATGGGACAAATTCGTCGAACACATCCGGAAGGAATTTAGCCCCTCGAAATACCTTGAGCAACAGTATAAGAAGTGGCAGCAACTAAGGAAATGGAAAGACCAATCAATACAGAGTTACACCGACGAGTTCTACCAACTCATGGAGAGACTTGGCGTCCAAGAAGAAGAGATTTATTTTTTTGAAGTACATCAGTGGATTGTCCCAGTACATCCAGCAAGAGACGGAATTTCTGACTGTCAATACGCTTGCAGGTGTTTTCCACTACGCCAACAAATTGGAAACCAAGCAGAAAGGAAAAGCACATTTCGCGACAAAGCCGAAATCAGGACGACCACTCGAAAAGAAGGCACCATCCAACTTTGACAAGTTGAAATCTTCTCAGCCGACACCGCCAAAGCTAGATCACAAAAAGAATCCTTTTCACAAAAGGGAAGGTAGCAAACAACCACCGACTGGAAAATGGTGCGATTACCACCACTCATCTTGGCATGATACGTCTGAATGAAAATCTCTGAATTTTTTTTTGGCAAAAGTGTCGACCTCCAATGCGTTCAATAAGATGGTGGAATAATATGATCCAAACGCAACGACCCTTTTGACCTTGACCACTCCAGCAGCCTCGACTATCGTTGACGAGGAGGAATGAGAGCGCCTGTTCCATACACGGATATGGGTCTAGAGAAACCCATTGCATCTAATTGTGGACAACGGTAGGCAGAAGAACTTCATTTCTGAAGATCTCATGAAGAAACTAGGTCTTGTTATCACTCCGCATTGTCACGTCCCCTCCCATTATATTAGTGCAATGGAGAGGATCGTGATCCCAAACCGGGCATCTAGCCCCATGTACTTATGAAGTAAGCATGCAAGACATATGAGGATGCATAAGTATTTGTTTATACACAGCAGAAGTAATTTCAATTACTCATTCATTTTATATTCAAGATATTCATCCATTAAACAATTGAAAGATAGCACAAGAGGATACTTATCTTAATGAAGTAGTCCCAAGCAACCAGCTACGCTTCTGCAACGTTCCACCCAACCGTAGGCCAGTGTGCTCCTTAATATCTCAGCACCACTGCCACCCCCGAGCTGAGCATGGTCTCCACAAGGAACTAGGGAACAACAGGGTCTCACATAACCATAGATACACCAGAATCAGCCATACCAACAAGCAGTTGGGTTTCTGAGGCTGCTAAGAGAGGGATGCATATAACAGCAAAAGTGTAAGTGCTGGGCATGAGAAAAACGTTTCAATAGTGGAATGCACGAGATGGGGTTTCTTGAGCTTCAGAAAAACGTGGGTAGACTCAAAATGAATTGGCAAACTGGGTAAATTCGACTGGGAAAGCAACCCATTCCAGAAAAATGCCCCAAGGGCAAAAACGACCTCTCCCTCGGCCCAAAATCGTGTCCCTCCTTTCCCAGCTACTGCACAATACCAAAAACGAGTTCCTGGATAGGGAAAAACGCAGGGTTATGGTGAAAAACGTGAGGATCAACTCCAGTAAGCTCAGTCTGCGTGAGAGGAAGAATGGCTTTGGGCCAATTTCATGGGGATTTTCTTGCCCAGCCAACCCAAAACTCGATTTCCCAGGTTGCTGTCTTCCCCATACACGAAAATTGATAGCCATACCTTTCCCATCCCAAGGCATTAATTGTCTCAACCAATTATTGGAAGAATTAAATGATTGGGTGCATGAGGCCAAATGGGTAGTTGAGAGTTCATGGGTTTCCTAAATGAAATGGCTTAACACCATGGCTCAAGGGTTTGGTTATTTTCCCTCCCTATTCCTTGTAAAGATCATGCCCCCATCTCTTTGCATTGCGTAGCTGGTTGTGGGTTTTTCATTAAAATTGCATGTTTACATGATGTCCGATTTTACATTGTGCTCCGCTAGCACAAGAACCATATGCATCTATTCTAATTGCCGATACATAAAACGATAAATCAGTGGCGGGGCCTTGGCCTTGAGCTCCTCACCATGACTAAATGACAATATTTACATAATTTACAATTTAATGAAAAAGGGGGTAAAAAATGGGGACGTGACATTCCCCTCCCCTTGGAATAACACCGTCCTCGGTGTTCCAACACTTCGGAGAATAGATACCCACTTTACATATGTCCAAAATTCACAAAATGTGGTAGGTTTGTCCTGCATTTCACCCTTTACTTGGGTCTTTCAGGACTAAGTCCTTTGGTCTTTACAAACTGCTCTTGCTGGCTAGGACCCTCTAGCTCTGCATGAGGACATCGTTCCAAAACAATTCCTTCTTTTTCTTTTCTTTCCAACTGGTCCACGAACTTGGAGAATTTACGGTTGCTTCCCTCTTGGTATTCTCTTGTTGGGTAGTCACGGAGGCAATGATTTCCTCCACATCCCCAACATTTCATTGGCGGCTTTACCTTTTCCCGATCCATTTCCTTTGAGTCTTCCCACCTGGAACGTTTCTTACTCGGACAGTTGGATGAATGCTTCTTCATTGATCCACTTTACTTTCCCTTGCTGATTGCTCCCAGAATGCTTTTACCTCTTTTTGCAGACGAATAGAGTCCTGCAAAGCCTCATGGTTTATCTCATTCTGTTGCCTCTGTAGCTTGAGCATCTCCCCAAGATTTTCCCGGGTCCTGGCAATTGTTTGAAGAAGACTTTCAGCCAACTCTAATAGCCCTCGGTCTGCTGCCATGGTCAATGGGCACAACTGAGCACACTTTGCTTACTAGCAACACTTTCCTGTGCCGGCTGCAACCAATTGTTTCACTTTCTTACCTGTGAAATTCATCATGGGAATTCTTTGTTAGGACAAGCATATCTTAAACATTAAGATTAGTCAATTATTCTCCTAATTGACATGGAATGTCCATGCTCTATTCATGGGACTTCCACGCTTTTCATGCTTTCCCAACATACACATGAACTCATTCATGTTCATCCTTTCACAGGAAATTTACTATTTCAGCATTCACAATTCATCTCAAGCAATTAAACACAATCTATTTTCAGCCATGATATGCACTCAACAATCTTTTGTTTTATAAATGCATCAATCAAAAGGAAAGAGAAGAGTAGGGGTTTCTCCCTCTTAGTCTTGTTCTATTATGGAGCTACACCATCGTTGTGGTTTCATGCTCCTTAGTCTCTTTCACTTCAATGTGAATGCTTTAACTTTCCTTTCTTGGCTATGGCACTTAGTGTCTAAGTTCTATATATGGATTTTCAGCTAGGGCACCCTTCCCATTATTGCCTACAGAGCCCTTGGCTGCTAGGATCCACTCGTATCCACTAGCACCATCTTTCATTACTGCTCATACTGAGCTCTTTAGGACGGTCGTATGTCCACATGCATCTCTAGGATGCCTTCATAATCCTTGCTTCCAGCAATACCTACACTCAAACATTGAATTAATTCACATGTTTAGTTCATTTTCATAGGGTTTTTCTCTAAACAAGAGTTTTAGGAAATCATAACCAAATCATATACACACGTATATTCACGAGCAAGAAGCTGCAAGGTAACTGAATACTTATCTGTATTGGATGTCTTCACTTTAGTCCACGGGATCCTTCTTCGCTTTCCAAGCATTGGATTTCCCGTGGATACAACCATGAAGGTTGGGCCAGCACGCAGGCTACTCCACAACCCTTCGAACAGGCAATGTCAGGCCAGTACGCTGACTAGTTTTTATCAATTGTTTAAGGGAATGTTTGGCCAGCACGCCGGCTGCTCCACAACATCAAGTAGTTAATGCCCAACTAGTCACTCTCTGGACTTATCAAGAACTTTATAGCGTTCAACCAGCTACTCCCTGGATTTCTTAATAATTTATATCGCCCACTCATTTACTCTATGGATTTACCAGCAATTCATATCGCCCACTCATTTACCAGCAATTTATAGTCTTTCAGGGTCTTGCCTTCCTGCAATGACCAAGGTTTCCAACAAAGAAACAATAGTGTATCAGCTTAACTGTTAGAAGACTTATACCTGTAATCTTCATTATTCCAAACAAGACATAAATGAAAACGAATACTTATCTGTATTGTGAGTTTCCCCTTTGGTCCACAGGATCCTGCTTCGCTTTGTAAGCCTTGGGATCGCTTATGGACTTGAATATAGTTAATGCTTAACCAGTACGCCTCCTCTTCGGTTGTATTTACCAAGCATTTGGTGGTGCCCAACCAGTCCCATACCTGGTTGTCCCTCTCCAATGCCGAGCCAGCACATTCGTCTGGGTCATCGACCAATGGAAGGAAACTGTGCCACCGACCATCATAGGTCAAGGCTCTACTATGGAGCCATAGGTATCTCAGGGTTTCCAGTCAGTCATCGGCACCCGCCCTCCCACTGCTGACCCAATAGGCATCTCAGGGTTTTCAGTCAGTCATCGGCGCCCGCCCTCCCACTGCTGACCCAATAGGCATCTCAAGGTTTTCAGTCAGTCATCGGCGCCCGCCCTCCCACTGCTGACCCAATAGAGATTTCATGCCTTTACCAATGCCACCACACCTTCTTACACCGTAACCCTTCACACACATCAGCTCTTCATTTATACAAGGACGCCACTCCTTTTTGTTAGTGCAAATCGGTGGTTCCTTTTAGGAACTTTATAGGTGACTTTCTTGACTGCAGGTTAACATGACCCCTACTCACACAAGGATGATACATTCTCTTATTACACAGCTCTTCGGGCCTGTCCATCCCTTCTGGTAATATTTCACGTGAGCATAGATAGGTTGCTAATTCCCATACAGTCTCTTTGCGTACCCTTCTTCACTCTGCCCGTTAATGTGCAGTATCAATCTGCATCTGTGTAGGTTGACAACACAAGAAGGATAAGCAAGCTCATCAGTATTGCTGTTCAATTCTTAACCACATTCCATATCATTCACTACAAAGTATTGAAACACCAGGAATGCATCCATTCCCTTAGGGTGTAGTCAATATTGAAAACCCTATCATGACCCAGCACCAGAAAAGGTGTGCACCCTTCTCCGATGTGCGCCATGTAGGCCCTAATCATACTCAAGCAGTCTGCAATGATATAAATAAGATAGAGCATGCTCTGCATATTAACCCTAATAATTTAGACATGAATGTTCTTTTCTAGGGTCACAGAATACTCATTCATTTCGCAGATGTGTCTCACATGCCTTCTGGGGATAGCTTTACCATTTCACTTTCATGGTTTACCGACATGCAGTTTGGCTGAGACATTATCAATGGCGTTCCACCTGAAACCCATTTCCAAAGTATGGGATCCTTCCCATCTAGTTTGGCTTCTGCAGGCCATCACACATGGTCTTCCTGCAATGTCTCATCCTGGCACACTTAATCAAATAGCCAAACAGTCAGCAACATTTAGCAATAAGCTTCAAATATGATTGTTCCATAACCAATCAATAGTATTTATAATTAAATTCAATATGAATTTACAATTCTGTCTCCTACAGAAATTGATTTGCTTAGCAATGAGCCTATTCTCATTTTGTTTGGCTCCTGTAAGTGACATCACTCTGCCCGTTATGGTCTTATGCCCGCTGCCATACATGAGCATCCACTTACAGCATGTCCTCCTGACACATTTCATATAAGCCAAACAGTCATTAGCAAAATTTCAAATCCGAAACATTTACAAATCTGATATCTACAACTGTTCTTACTAACAGAACTTAGAGATCTCAACCATGAGATTCCTTCTCATAAGCTCTAGATCAAATTTCACAGTCATATCATTCATACAATGCATCACAAGATTTATAAACTCTCTCAATGCACATCTACTCAAGGCTACCTTGCATTGTTTCATGAGTACTATGCATTCAAGCATATTATGATCGAAACATGACTATCTCATATAACTTGCATTACCATAATCAGGATCACCAGTCCTCACTTGCTTGGGTTATTAAGCACATAACCAATCATACACATGGCATGATATAAATTCATATGAATGCATTGAGATTTCTAAACAGTCATAGGGTGTAAGGATCATTCTCTTCACTTACCCATACATCACCAAGCTTGGTAGGTTAACAGTCCCAATCAGTATTCAATATCACAAGCAAACTAACTCAACATATCTCGAACACAGTTGGAGAGATCTTACCAAATCCTCTTTCAACATTCATGCACTTTGGCACTAATAATCATTACCCGCATGGTTACCATTAACATCGCCTGATGTTGCCTGATCAATTGGCCTCTTACCAAGGCTGCTCAGTCCTTTTGCCAACTTTGTGATCATAGATTTGTTGCACCATCCTTTTTGCACAAGGTTGTTACCTTCATGCAACAACATCCTCAGCACATTTAGCCATGCTCTTTGTTATCTTTGGTCCTACAACCAATACCAACATCAATAGTAATTATCAGCCACAATATTCTCCATTAGTGGTTCATTGCATATGCAGACTTCATTATTCTACCAATATGCAATATCCCATTTATGCACAATCATTTCCATATGCACTACGCAATGTTTGTTAAGATGCCATCTAGTGCATATACATCTATGTAATCCCTTACATTTCTAACATTTTAATGCCATATGAAAATTTCATAATTATAAGTACGATAACAAACAGGGGTTTAAGGAATTCTTCTCTTTTCGATCCCTCATTGTAACATGGAGTTCCTCTTCCATATCATGCAATTGTAGAAATTGCCCATATTGGCAACAAAATTTGTTGGTCAAAACAGCCGTTGGCACTCTTCTGCACTAAATATCTATGATATATGTAGACCCCATTCAAACTCTGGTCATGCATCATTGTTCCCTGCTGGACAATCTTTCCAATGCCTGTCTTCATGCTCCATTCCGACATCGGGTGCGGAAACTGCATCTCTTCAAAAATGACAACTTTCACTCCAATTCTGCACATTTTACATAGTTGCATTTTGGTCCAGAATTCCAACTTTAGGCACCTGTGGAAGAAAAATCTATGAGGAATCACAAAAACTTATCTACCGGGCGAAGTTAGCCCACATAACAAGGAACACTCAGCAATTCACGGATTTTAATTCCGATGCACCATTCATCTTCTATGAATTTCTGGGTTTGACTACTTCTCACTTTTCACATTTTTCCAAAATTCCAAATTTTGGGCCAAAAATGACTATCTCCCAAACGGTGCATTTATGGAAAATCTTCGTCTAACGAAAACTATCCGTTTTAATGAGAATATGAAATGTCTAGTTCAGTAAAATTTTTGATTCCCACATCTAGGGTCACTTTTACTTCCCACAAGCTTTTCAAAATCCCGAAAAAGTGGCCCGGAATAGTGCTTTTTGGCCTTCTTGCACACCCCGACTCCACCTCCTTTGGAGTTTGGCTCCAAGATTCTAAACTTAACATCATGCCTGCTTCATGGCCGCGCCTGATCAGTTTCAGCTCAAACCGACCTTCCGTCAAGCCTCGGGACTTCGTCCTTCAAAAGTCACTATTCCCCATTTTCTGTCAATTCGGAGAGTAACGGGCTCGGGGTCTTCACTGGTCCTTTCATGGCCTTCGTCAATGGCCTCCGAGCCCCAACAGGAATCATTCCATTCTGAGCCCGAACGCTCCTGCACGGGTGACAACCATAGCCGGTTTTTTTTTTTTTTTTTTTTTTTTTTTTTTTTTTTTTTTTTTTTTTTTTTTTTTTTTTTTTTTTTTTTTTTTTTTTTTTTTTTTTTTTTTTTTTTTTTTTTTTTTTTTTTTTTTTTTTTTTTTTTTTTTTCGCCCGCCCGCCGCCGTTGCGGGACGGTTCGACGACGGTTTCCGCAATTGCGGAGCAGTTCGTCGAACGCTTCCACAATGGCGGGGCGATTTGGCGAACGCTCTCGCAGTTGCGGAGCCATTCGGCGAATGCTTCCGCAGTTGCGGAGCCATTCGGCGAGTGCTTCCACAGTTGCAGAGCCATTCGGTGAATGCTCCCGCAATTGCGGAGCCATTCGGCGAAGGCTTCCGCAGTTTCGGAGCCATTCGCGGAATGCTTCCCTCGTTTCAGGTGATTTTGCGGAACGATTCGCCGAAGTCTTCCGCAGTTGCGGAACAATTCGCCGAAGTCTTCCGAAATTTCGGAACGACTCACCGAACTCTTCCACGTTGCGGAACGATTCGCGGAATCCTTCCGCAATTTCGGAAGAGAATTCCTTCCGAAAATTGCCTTTCGACGCCGACACTTAGAAAATTTTTCACTCAAAAATATTTTTCTCCGCTGTTTCGGAGCAGTTCGCTGAATCCTTCCGCAATTTCGGGAAGGTTCGCGGAACTCTTCCGCAATTGCGGGAAGGTTCGCAGAACCTTTCCGAAATTTCGGGACGACTTCCCGAAACGGCTTAAAACAAAAAAATTTCAAAAACAGACTTAAACCAAAATTTTTCAAAACTCTTAAGAAAGAAAGAAAAAAAAACGTTTTTCCTGTAATTGCTATCAGATTTGGCCCATAGAGGCCCAATGCTGCAACGCAGCTCTGATACCATTATGTCACGTCCCCTCCCATTATACTAGTGCAATGGAGAGGATCGTGATCCCAAACCGGGCATCTACCCCCATGTACTTATGAAGTAAGCATGCAAGACATATGAGGATGCATAAGTATTTGTTTATACACAGCAGAAGTAATTTCAATTACTCATTCATTTTATATTCAAGATATTCATCCATTAAACAATTGAAAGATAGCACAAGAGGATACTTATCTTAATGAAGTAGTCCCAAGCAACCAGCTACGCTTCTGCAACATTCCACCCAACCGTAGGCCAGTGTGCTCATTAATCTCTCAGCACCACTGCCACCCCTGAGTAGAGCATGGTCTCCACAAGGAACTAGGGAACAACAGGGTCTCACATAACCATAGATACACCAGAATCAACCATACCAACCAGCAGTTGGGTTTCTGAGGCTGCTAGGAGAGGGATGCATATAACAACAAAAGTGTAAGTGCTGGGCATGAGAAAAACGTTTCAACAGTGGAATGCACGAGATGGGGTTTCTTGAGCTTCAGAAAAACGTGGGTAGACTCAAAACGAATTGGCAAACTGGGTAAATTCGACTGGGAAAGCAACCCATTCAAGAAAAATGCCCCAAGGGCAAAAACGACCTCTCCCTCAGCCCAAAATCGCGTCCCTCCTTTCCCAGCTACTGCACAATACCAAAAACGAGTTCCTGGATAGGGAAAAACGTAGGGTTATGGTGAAAAACGTGAGGATCAACTCCAGTAAGCTCAGTCTGCGTGAGAGGAAGAATGCCATGGGTGAAGAATGGCTTTGGGCCAATTTCGTGGGGGTTTTCTTGCCCAGCCAACCCAAAACTCGATTTCCCAGGTTGCTGTCTTCCCCATACACGAAAATTGACAGCCATACCTTTCCCATCCCAAGGCATTAATTGTCTCAACCAATTATTGGAAGATTTAAATGATTGGGTGCATGAGGCCAAATGGGTAGTTGAGAGTTCATGGGTTTCCTCAATGAAATGGCTTAACACCATGGCTCAAGGGTTTGGTTATTTTCCCTCCCTATTCCTTGTAAAGATCATGCCTCCATCTCTTTGCATTGCGTAGCTGGTTGTGGGTTTTTCATTAAAATTGCATGTTTACATGATGTCCGATTTTACATTGTGCTCCGCTAGCACAAGAACCATATGCATCTATTCTAATTGCCGATACATAAAACGATAAATCAGTGGCGGGGCCTTGGCCTTGAGCTCCTCACCATGACTAAATGATAATATTTACATAATTTACAATTTAATGAAAAAGGGGGTCAAAAATGGGGACGTGACATTCCCCTCCCCTTGGAATAACACCGTCCTCGGTGTTCCAACACTTCGGAGAATAGATACCCACTTTACATATGTCCAAAATTCACAAAATGTGGTAGGTTTGTCCTGCATTTCACCCTTTACTTGGGTCTTTCAGGACTAAGTCCTTTGGTCTTTACAAACTGCTCTTGCTGGC
The DNA here is from genome assembly GCA_027924585.1 of Larix kaempferi. Classification (NCBI taxonomy): domain Eukaryota; kingdom Viridiplantae; phylum Streptophyta; class Pinopsida; order Pinales; family Pinaceae; genus Larix; species Larix kaempferi. The sequence continues at coordinate 4,886,585 of BSBM01000807.1, forward strand.
TAGGACCCTCTAGCTCTGCATGAGGACATCGTTCCAAAACAATTCCTTCTTTTTCTTTTCCTTCCAACTGGTCCACGAACTTGGAGAATTTACGGTTGCTTCCCTCTTGGTATTCTCTTGTTGGGCAGTCACGGAGGCAATGATTTCCTCCACATCCCCAACATTTCATTGGCGGCTTTACCTTTTCCCGATCCATTTCCTTTGAGTCTTCCCACCTGGAACGTTTCTTACTCGGACAGTTGGATGAATGCTTCTTCATTGATCCACTTTCCTTTCCCTTGCTGATTGCTCCCAGAATGCTTTTACCTCTTTTTGCAGACGAATAGAGTCCTGCAAAGCCTCATGGTTTATCTCATTCTGTTGCCTCTGTAGCTTGAGCATCTCCCCAAGATTTTCCTGGGTCCTGGCAATTGTTTGAAGAAGACTTTCAGCCAACTCTAATAGCCCTCGGTCTACTGCCATGGTCAATGGGCACAACTGAGCACACTTTGCTTACTAGCAACACTTTCCTGTGCCGGCTGCAACCAATTGTTTCACTTTCTTACCTGTGAAATTCATCATGGGAATTCTTTGTTAGGACAAGCATATCTTAAACATTAAGATTAGTCAATTATTCTCCTAATTGACATGGAATGTCCATGCTCTATTCATGGGACTTCCACGCTTTTCATGCTTTCCCAACATACACATGAACTCATTCATGTTCATCCTTTCACAGGAAATTTACTATTTCAGCATTCACAATTCATCTCAAGCAATTAAACACAATCTATTTTCAGCCATGATATGCACTCAACAATCTTTTGTTTTATAAATGCGTCAATCAAAAGGAAAGAGAAGAGTAGGGGTTTCTCCCTCTTAGTCTTGTTCTATTATGGAGCTACACCATCGTTGTGGTTTCATGCTCCTTAGTCTCTTTCACTTCAATGTGAATGCTTTAACTTTCCTTTCTTGGCTATGGAACTTAGTGTCTAAGTTCTATATATGGATTTTCAGCTAGGGCACCCTTCCCATTATTGCCTACAGAGCCCTTAGCTGCTAGGATCCACTCGTATCCACTAGCACCATCTTTCATTACTGCTCATACTGAGCTCTTTAGGACGGTCGTATGTCCACATGCATCTCTAGGATGCCTTCATAATCCTTGCTTCCAGCAATACCTACACTCAAACATTGAATTAATTCACATGTTTAGTTCATTTTCATAGGGTTTTTCTCTAAACAAGAGTTTTAGGAAATCATAACCAAATCATATACACACGTATATTCACGAGCAAGAAGCTGCAAGGTAACTGAATACTTATCTGTATTGGATGTCTTCACTTTAGTCCACGGGATCCTTCTTCGCTTTCCAAGCATTGGATTTCCCGTGGATACAACCATGAAGGTTGGGACAGCACGCAGGCTACTCCACAACCCTTCGAACAGGCAATGTCAGGCCAGTACGCTGACTAGTTTTTATCAATTGTTTAAGGGAATGTTTGGCCAGCACGCCGGCTGCTCCACAACATCAAGTAGTTAATGCCCAACTAGTCACTCTCTGGACTTATCAAGAACTTTATAGCGTTCAACCAACTACTCCCTGGATTTCTTAATAATTTATATCGCCCACTCATTTACTCTATGGATTTACCAGCAATTCATATCGCCCACTCATTTACCAGCAATTTATAGTCTTTTAGGGTCTTGCCTTCCTGCAATGACCAATGTTTCCAACAAAGAAACAATAGTGTATCAGCTTAACTGTTAGAAGACTTATACCTGTAATCTTCATTATTCCAAACAAGACATAAATGAAAACGAATACTTATCTGTATTGTGCGTTTCCCCTCTGGTCCACAGGATCCTGCTTCGCTTTGTAAGCCTTGGGATCGCTTATGGACTTGGATATAGTTAATGCTTAACCAGTACGCCTCCTCATCGGCTGGATTTACCAAGCATTTGGTGGTGCCCAACCAGTCCCATCCCTGGTTGTCCCTCTCCAGTGCCAAGCCAACACATTCGTCTGGGTCATCGACCAATGGAAGGAAACTGCGCCACCGACCATCATAGGTCAAGGCTCTACTATGGAGCCATAGGTATCTCAGGGTTTCCAGTCAGTCATCGGCACCCGCCCTCCCACTCCTGACCCAATAGGCATCTCAGGGTTTTCAGTCAGTCATCGGCGCCCGCCCTCCCACTGCTGACCCAATAGGCATCTCAAGGTTTTCAGTCAGTCATCGGCGCCCGCCCTCCCACTGCTGACCCAATAGAGATTTCATGCCTTTACCAATGCCACCACACCTTCTTACACCGTAACCCTTCACACACATCAGCTCTTCATTTATACAAGGACGCCACTCCTTTTTGTTTGTGCAAATCGGTGGTTCCTTTTAGGAACTTTATAGGTGACTTTCTTGACTGCAGGTTAACATGAACCCTACTCACACAAGGATGATACATTCTCTTATTACACAGCTCTTCGGGCCTGTCCATCCCTTCTGGTAATATTTCACGTGAGCATAGAAAGGTTGCTAATTCCCATACAGTCTCTTTGCGTACCCTTCTTCACTCTGCCCGTTAATGTGCAGTATCAATCTGCATCTGTGTAGGCTGACAACACAAGAAGGATAAGCAAGCTCATCAGTATTGCTGTTCAATTCTTAACCACATTCCATATCATTCACTACCAAGTATTGAAACACCAGGAATGCGTCCATTCCCTTAGGGTGTAGTCAATATTGAAAACCCTATCATGACCCAGCACCAGAAAAGGTGTGCACCCCCTCTCCGATGTGCGCCATGTAGGCCCTAATCATACTCAAGCAGTCTGCAATGATATAAATAAGATAGAGCATGCTCTGCATATTAACCCTAATAATTTAGACATGAATGTTCTTGTCTAGGGTCACAGAATACTCATTCATTTCGCAGATGTGTCTCACATGCCTTCTGGGGATAGCTTTACCATTTCACTTTCATGGTTTACCGACATGCAGTTTGGCTGAGACATTATCAATGGCATTCCACCTGAAACCCATTTCCAAAGTATGGGATCCTTCCCATCTAGTTTGGCTTCTGCAGGCCATCACACATGGTCTTCCTGCAATGTCTCATCCTGGCACACTTAATCAAATAGCCAAACAGTCAGCAACATTTAGCAATAAGCTTCAAATATGATTGTTCCATAACCAATCAATAGTATTTATAATTAAATTCAATATGAATTTACAATTCTGTCTCCTACAGAAATTGATTTGCTTAGCAATGAGCCTATTCTCATTTTTTTTGGCTCCTGTAAGTGACATCACTCTGCCCGTTATGGTCTTATGCCCGCTGCCATACATGAGCATCCACTTACAGCATGTCCTCCTGACACATTTCATATAAGCCAAACAGTCATTAGCAAAATTTCAAATCCGAAACATTTACAAATCTGATATCTACAACTGTTCTTACTAACAGAACTTAGAGATCTCAACCATGAGATTCCTTCTCATAAGCTCTAGATCAAATTTCACAGTCATATCATTCATACAATGCATCACAAGATTTATAAACTCTCTCAATGCACATCTACTCAAGGCTACCTTGCATTGTTTCATGAGTACTATGCATTCAAGCATATTATGATCGAAACATGACTATCTCATATAACTTGCATTACCATAATCAGGATCACCATTCCTCACTTGCTTCGATTATTAAGCACATAACCAATCATACACATGGCATGATATAAATTCATATGAATGCATTGAGATTTCTAAACAGTCATAGGGTGTAAGGATCATTCTCTTCACTTACCCATACATCACCAAGCTTGGTAGGTTAACAGTCCCAATCAGTATTCAATATCACAAGCAAACTAACTCAACATATCTCGAACACAGTTGGAGAGATCTTACCAAATCCTCTTTCAACATTCATGCACTTTGGCACTAATAATCATTACCCGCATGGTTACCATTAACATCGCCTGATGTTGCCTGATCAATTGGCCTCTTACCAAGGCTGCTCAGTCCTTTTGCCAACTTTGTGATCATAGATTTGTTGCACCATCCTTTCTGCACAAGGTTGTTAGCTTCATGCAACAACATCCTCAGCACATTTAGCCATGCTCTTTGTTATCTTTGGTCCTACAACCAATACCAACATCAATAGTAATTATCAGCCACAATATTCTCCATTAGTGGTTCATTGCATATGCAGACTTCATTATTCTACCAATATGCAATATCCCATTTATGCACAATCATTTCCATATGCACTACGCAATGTTTGTTAAGATGCCATCTAGTGCATATACATCTATGTAATCCCTTACATTTCTAACATTTTAATGCCATATGACAATTTCATAATTATAAGTACGATAACAAACAGGGGTTTAAGGAATTCTTCCCTTTTCGATCCCTCATTGTAACATGGAGTTCCTCTTCCATATCATGCAATTGTAGAAATTGCCCATATTGGCAACAAAATTTGTTGGTCAAAACAGCCGTTGGCACTCTTCTGCACTAAATATCTATGATATATGTAGACCCCATTCAAACTCTGGTCATGCATCATTGTTCCCTTCTGGACAAGCTTTCCAATGCCTGTCTTCATGCTCCATTCCGACATCGGGTGCAGAAACTGCATCTCTTCAAAAATGACAACTTTCACTCCAATTCTGCACATTTTACACAGTTGCATTTTGGTCCAGAATGCCAACTTTAGCCACCTGTGGAAGAAAAATCTATGAGGAATCACAAAAACGTATCTACCGGGCGAAATTAGTCCACATAACAAGGAACACTCAGCAATTCACGGATTTTAATTCCGATGCACCATTCATCTTCTATGAATTTCTAGGTCTGACTACTTCTCACTTTTCACATTTTTCCAAAATTCCAAATTTTGGGCCAAAAATGACTATCTCCCAAACGGTGCATTTCTGGAAAATCTTCGTCTAACGAAAACTATCTGTTTTAATGAGAATATGAAATGTCTAGTTCAGTAAAATTTTTGATTCCCACATCTAGGGTCACTTTTACTGCCCACAAGCTTTTCAAAATCCCGAAAAAGTGGCCCGGAACAGTGCTTTTTGGCCTTCTTGCGCACCCCGACTCCACCTCCTTTGGAGTTTGGCTCCAAGATTCTAAACTTAACATCATGCCTGCTTCATGGCCGCGCCTGATCAGTTTCAGCTCAAACTGACCTTCCGTCCAGCCTCGGGACTTCGTCCTTCAAAAGTCACTATTCCCCATTTTCTGTCAATTCGGAGAGTAATGGGCTCAGGGTCTTCACTGGTCCTTTCATGGCCTTCGTCAATGGCCTCCGAGCCCCAACAGGAATCATTCCATTCTGAGCCCGGACGCTCCTGCACAGGTGACAACCATAACCCCTTTTTTTTTTTCTTTTTTTTTTTTTTTCCCGCTCGCCGCCGTTGCGGGACGGTTCGGCGATGGTTTCCGCAATTGCGGAGCAGTTCGCTGGACGCTTCCACAATGGCGGGGCGAATTGGCGAACGCTCTCGCAGTTGCGGAGCCATTTGGCGAATGCTTCCGCAGTTGCGGAGCCATTCGACGAATGCTTCCACAGTTACGGAGCCATTCGGTGAAGGCTTCCGCAGTTTCGGAGCCATTCGCGGAATGCTTCCCCCGTTTCGGGTGATTTTGCGGAACGATTCGCCGAAGTCTTCCGAAATTTCGGAACGACTCGCCGAACTCTTCCGCGTTGCGGAACGATTCGCGGAATCCTTCCGCAATTTCGGAAGAGAATTCCTTCCGAAAATTGCCTTTCGACGCCGACACATAGAAAATTTTTCACTCAAAAATTTTTTTCTCCGCTGTTTCGGAGCAGTTTGCTGAATCCTTCCGCAATTTCGGGAAGGTTCGCAGAACTCTTCCGCAATTGCGGGAAGGTTCCCGGAACCTTTCCGAAATTTCAGGACGACTTCCCAAAACGGCTTAAAACAAATTTTTTTCAAAAACAGACTTAAACCAAAAATTTTCAAAACTCTTAAGAAAGAAAGAAAAAAAACGTTTTTCCTGTAATTGCTATCAGATTTGGCCCATAGAGGCCCAATGCTGCAACGCAGCTCTCATACCATTCTGTCACGTCCCCTCCCATTATACTAGTGCAATGGAGAGGATTATGATCCCAAACCGGGCATGTAGCCCCATGTACTTATGAAGTAAGCATGCAAGACATATGAGGATGCATAAGTATTTGTTTATACACAACAGAAGTAATTTCAATTACTCATTCATTTTATATTCAAGATATTCATCCATTAAACAATTGAAAGATAGCACAAGAGGATACTTATCTTAATGAAGTAGTCCCAAGAAACCAGCTACGCTTCTGCAACGTTCCACCCAACCGTAGGCCAGTGTGCTCCTTAATCTCTCAGCACCACTGCCACCCCCGAGCTGAGCATGGTATCCACAAGGAACTAGGGAACAACAGGGTCTCACATAACCATAGATACACCAGAATCAGCCATACCAACCAGCAGTTGGGTTTCTGAGGCTGCTAGGAGAGGGATGCATATAACAGCAAAAGTGTAAGTGCTGGGCATGAGAAAAACGTTTCAACAGTGGAATGCATGAGATGGGGTTTCTTGAGCTTCAGAAAAACGTGGGTAGACTCAAAACGAATTGGCAAACTGGGTAAATTCGACTAGGAAAGCAACCCATTCCAGAAAAATGCCCCAAGGGCAAAAACGACCTCTCCCTCAGCCCAAAATCGCGTCCCTCCTTTCCCAGCTACTACACAATACCAAAAACGAGTTCCTGGATAGGGAAAAACGCAGGGTTATGGTGAAAAACGTGAGGATCAACTCCAGTAAGCTCAGTCTGCGTGAGAGGAAGAATGCCATGGGTGAAGAATGGCTTTGGGCCAATTTCGTGGGGGTTTTCTTGCCTAGCTAACCCAAAACTCGATTTCCCAGGTTGTTGTCTTCCCCATACACGAAAATTGACAGTCATACCTTTCCCATCCCAAGGCATTAATTGTCTCAACCAATTATTGGAAGAATTAAATGATTGGGTGCATGAGTCCAAATGGGTAGTTGAGAGTTCATGGGTTTCCTCAATGAAATGGCTTAACACCATGGCTCAAGGGTTTGGTTATTTTCCCTCCCTATTCCTTGTAAAGATCATGCCCCCATCTCTTTGTTGCATTGCGTAGCTGGTTGTGGGTTTTTCATTAAAATTGCATGTTTACATGATGTCTGATTTTACATTGTGCTCCGCTAGCACAAGAACCATATGCATCTATTCTAATTGCCTATACATAAAACGATAAATCAGTGGCGGGGCCTTGGCCTTGAGCTCCTGACCATGACTAAATGACAATATTTACATAATTTACAATTTAATGAAAAATGGGGTCAAAAATGGGGACGTGACACGCATCCTCAACCTTACAACATCGGTTGGATGAAAGATGGACAAGAACTACGGATCACTCGACAATGTAAACTCGCCTACTTCATAAAGACTTTTGAAGATGAAGTACTCTGTGATGTGGCACCACTCTCTGTAGCTGACACCTTGTATGGGAAACCTTACCTCTAGGATAGACATGGAAGTTATCAGTCACGACCTCATAAGGTGATTGTCAAAATCGGAAATTGATGGTTCAACATACCAAAGCGTCAACCTACACTGACGGTTGCGCTGATATCTGCCAAACAGACAAAGAAGCTCATCAATCATGCACAGAAGTTTGCATTAATCATGATCAAGCCGCAACATTCTAATAAGACCACAGCAACGAGTCGAGTCACCGACCAATGAATCTCTCGACAAAAGCAGCAAGTCAATCATATTCTTGATGGGTACCAGAAACCTCTTTCAAACTCCAGACGGAGTACCTCAACATCGTCAGGTAAAACACTCCATTGAACTTGTTCCTGGTTCTTCTTTGCCTAACGCATCTATTTACAGAAGATCCATTCTCGAAAATGAAGAGATTCGAAGACAGATCCAAGAATTAATTGACAAAGGTCATATCCGACCCAGCTCCTCTCCTTGTGGAAGTCCATTCATTTTAGTTCTGAAAAAAGACGGGACTTGGTGCATGTGCATCGAATACAGATCTCTCAACAAAATATCAGTGAAGAATCTGTACCCTCTTCCACATATAGACAAGCTCATTGACTGTCTGAAAGGTGCTAATTATTTACTAATCTCGACCTCAAGTCGGGATACCATCAAATTCCAATTGAGCCCTCAGATGTGTGGAAAACTACTTTCAAAACCAAGGAAGGATTGTTTGAATGGTTAGTCATGCCTTTCGGCTTAACCAATGCAACTACGACCTTCATGCGACAAATGGATAACCTTCTTCGACCTTTCAACGACAAATGGGTTATTGTCTATCTCGACGATATATTGAATTTCAGTTGATCATGGGAAGAACGTGTCAGACATCTTCGACAAGTCCTAGACTCTCTCCAGCAACATCAGCTTTATCTGAACATGGACAAGTGTTATTTTGTGATGACACGCATCAAATATTTGGGGTATGTAATTGACTCTGCAGGCATTCACATCGACCCAGAAAAAGTACAGATCCTCAAAGACTGGCCCATTCCTAGAATCATTCAAGAACTAAGAAGATTTCTTGGTTTGGCTAATTTCTATCGACCATTCATACCCGGCTTCAGTCACATAGCCTAGCCCTTGGATCAGTTGATGAAGGGAAACGGGAAAACTGTCTTCCAGTGGACAGCAACACAACAAGCAACTTTTGAACAACTCAAAAATAGGCTCTGCATTGCACCAGTACTGATGTTACCTGATTTGCATCAACCCTTTGAGATTGAGACGGACACATCGGACTATGCCTTGGGCGCAGTGATCACTTAGTCTGGTCACCTAGCCGCTTTTCATTCTGAGACTTTTAACGACATAGTTAGAAGAGATACTCGACATACGAAAAATAACTGTATGCCACTGTGCAAGCTCTCAAGCAATGGAGGCATTACATCCTTGGAAAGGAAACGGTCATTCTCACTAATCATAAGCCTCTACAGTTCGCTTCGACACAATCAAAGTTGCAAACAAACCGACAACTCAAGTGGATTAATTGCCTACAAAAATTTCAATTGGTGATTAAGTATTGGAAAGGTAAGGCTAGCGCCACCGCCGATTGCCTCAGTCGACCACCCATTACTCTCCTTTTTATAGTGATGAGTATGAAGGGATACGACACGACCACTTGGCCACAATTGTATGAGGATGACAATGACTTGTCAGCAGTATACCGACAGTTACAGACTAACAAGTCGTCAACCTCCGACTCCGACTATTTCCTGAAAGACACATTGCTATACAAGCTTGGACAACTTTGTGTACCGATAGGTGAGCATCGACAGCAGCTCATTTGGGACGTGCACTACAACAAGACTGTAGGACACTTTTGAGTAGCAAAGACACTTGTTATTCTGCAGAAGTATTTCTTTTGGCCTACACTTAAATCCAACGTCAAAAAGTACATTCAATCATGCGTGGTTTGTGCCATTTCTAAGCCACCTAATCGATAACAGGGATTGTATACACCTCTACCAGTTCCTAGTCAACCATGGGAATATATTTCTATGGACTACTTGATGGGTTATCCTACTACCAGACATCAGCATGACGCAATCTTAGTAGTATTCGACCGATTTTCCAAGATGGCCATTCTCATACCATGTAAGAGGACCACGACAACGCAGCAGACCGCTCAGCTCTTCTTTACACATGTTTGGAAACACTTTGGTTTACCCACAACCATTATTTCTGACCGAGATGCCATATTCGTTAGCATATTTTGGAAGACCCTTTGGCAATTGCTAGACACATGACTCTCATTGTCGATAGCTTTCCATCCTCATACCGATGGACAGACGGAAGTTGTGAATCACTTGGTAGTACAACTGCTTCGCATGTACAATCACTAGCATCGACGCACATGGGATGAAAGTATTCCATACATCCAGCACAACTATAATCGTGCTCAGCACAAATCTATAGGAAAGATTCCATTTGAGATCTGTTATAGATTTCAACCCTTAGCACCTATCGACTTGATTAGCTCCTCGACACAGCCAAGCGACACTGACTACATCCAGTGAGAAGTTGATAAAGTAGTCAAGTTCAGAGATCAGATATGCAACATCCAGAACCAAGCACATGAAATGTTGCACAGAGCAAGGGAGAAATCTAAGGCCTGGCATGACAAGCATCATATTCCTCATTCATTCCAAATTGGGGATAAGGTCTGGTTACGTCTCAAGAAGGAGCGTTTCAAAGGCCCATTCAAGAAGCTCAAGCTTTTGCAGTATGGTCCGTATAGTATTATTCAACAGATTGGCGAGAACGCTTTCCAACTCAACATTCCTGCATTCCTGGGTCTGCATCCATTATTCAATGTGGATCTACTTCGACCATACCATGCACCCTTGTTGGAACAGAACGAATTGCAGACAACAGAACCCGAAGACATCCATCCAGATGTTCAGGAGCCTCTTCCTTGCGAAATCATTATGGGACGACGAGTATGCCATACAAGGGAAAACACAATTCCGTTGTTCCAGGTTGCCAAGGCTGGCCAGATCCCATCTCAAGGAAAGTGGTACTTTGTTACTGAATTGACCGATAAGTTTCCTCACCTTCATGAGAAAAAATGGTGTCCATTGTTTCTTAAGGAAGGAGGTCAGATCCGCATTGCAGTTGGAAAGTCATCGACGTTGATGCAACTTCGACAAGTTTCGACTTCGAATCGACAAGTTTCCAATCCGACAGGTTCACGGGGGGTTCACTCAGTGAAATTGTTACATAGCACGATCGTTCGCATGATATTAAAGAATACCCCTAATTTCACTAAATATTGGAAAATGCATACTAAAATTGTATTGTTGAACTCCCCTCCCAATATGCCTTTCCAATTAAGAAAACCCCTAGTTTCACCAGATATTGTAGGTATCTATTTTTATCAACCCATTTTTAACACCCCCTTTATATCATATTATCAAGTTGTAACAAACAGGATCCCTGCCACATCTTAGTATAAGCAAGCAAGATGCTAAATAAAATAATAGTATAATGCTAATAATGATCCCACTAGGATTGCATGGGTGACTGATCAGTTTGTAGCATTGGAGAGTGGAAAACCCAAATAAATAGTATCGGGGAAGGCAAAATGCATAAAACGCAACCTAGTCAAGAGATCAATGATAACAAAGAATGTAAAAGACCGATAGTCCAATTATTAGTGCAATGCTTAGAAAATATGATAATTGAAAATGTTTCACACCACAACCTGCCAACCTATCAATTTTATATCATGTAAATACAAATGTAGCCATAGAGAACTCATGTTTTCTATAAGCTTAATGAATTAATCTCCATAAAAATTCAAAATTGAAACCCTTTTTTGGAAGGACGCCCCTACCTTCCTATCAGAACAAACATGATTAATGTTTGAACCCAAATGAGCATAGAACAATTCCTTTTACTTTTCAATAACACCATATGATCATGTGCATAGCTTGGATTTGGGTCATTCACAAGATCCAATCAATTGCCTCCACTTTCTCTACATTTATTCTTGCAATCACGAGAATTAACAACATTTAGTTACCTTTTCTTGGGTTATATCTAGTTTTTTTTTTTATCTTTAAAGGATAGGGGAAAATATCCATTGTTAGGCTTCAAGCATGCAATAGTTATAAATATGCACAGATAGTGAAACTTATATGATACCATTTCATGGTAACGATAACACATAGGGTATGTAAATAAGGATTTAGAGTTTCACCTATGTTCATGTTAATTCCAATATAATATTAAGACAGATGCCTTGCATATAAGAATTGAAATTACAATTATGAATGTGCCAAATATAACTCAATCTAACAACTATTCCTAACTGGCAATGTGAAAATATTAAAGAAGAATATAAAAAGTTGAAATAAATAATTAGTCAAGAGACATTGATCTAACTTTTCTTGGTTCCAGTGAACCAAGAAAGTTTGATCTTGCTTTTCTTGGTTGTCGTGGAGCAAATTTTAATTGAATCTCAATTCCCACCTTAATCCTAACCTAAAAAATGAAGAGTTTAATCGTTTACCTGAATTCTTACAAAAATACAATACAATTGTTCAAGTCAAGAACTCCCATTTAACTACATCTCTTAACTTAAAGATGAAAAACAATATAACATCAATTCAAACCAAGCCTAAATGAGCTATTAAATGAGGATTGCTCAAGGACAATAATCCAAAGAGAATTCCATCAATATTATCAGTGGTACACTATTATCAAATTTAAGCAAAACTTAGGATCATAAGCAATATCAAATAAAAATGGAAGGTCCTTAAGTTTTAGGTGGGTATGAATCGATCTTGTGATTTGGACGTATGAATCCATCACACGATTTGGAGGTTATTCATCAACACTCCCAAATAAAATAACCCCCAATATTTATATTACTATGTCAAATTAAAAACCCCCCTTAACCCCTTAATACGGTGCAATATATTTTTGAGGTTTTTAAGAGTATTCAACCCCCCAATATGAATGGACGTGATATGATATTGCCTCACTAGTGAACCCCCCGTGGACAGGTTATCTTTGATAGGTTCCGAATTCGAGACAACTATGATGAGTCTTGAATTTGACACACCTCAACACATTCGCACCTTCGACATGTTCAACAACCTCACAGTTCATGACATCGACAAGCAGCATTGACGTGTGACCAACGAACTCCGACAGACTGTCTCTTTGTCTTCCAGTCAACTGTAATGGTTGAACTGTTGAACCGTTCTAACTTCTTCTTTGTAACTGAACGTAAAGGGCAGGAACCCAAGCGTCTAAGAAATCTATATAATCATGTATAATATTGTAACATACATAAATGAATCTACATGTTTACATCTAATAGAGAAGAACAGTTCACATTCCTGCATTTTGTCTGTGCGTATTTGTGTTTATCTGTGTAGTGTAATCCTGCTTTGCTCATTCAGCTTATTCTTAATTGCTTCCACCATAATAGAGCCAACTCATTCAGTCGAACTGTTGTCTCTCATGCTTCCTGGACACGACTTGGATCATTTTTGGGAGACCACTCTAGGGAAACAATGGGCTCATTTTTCCATTTCACCTCCCAGTTGGGCTTCCCATGAGGCTTCTGGTACCCTTTTGTGACCGCCTGAACTGGCTATGTACAACCGTCGAGGAACTTAGAATACAAATCCTCTCACGAAGGGATCAGAACCTGGAGGTACCCATGTTTAGACATACCCCATTGCATTATTTATCTTATGATTCACCAGAAACACCTGCACCCAATATGACCACTTATGAACCTGGTCAACCCTCATTTCTTGCGATTACACCTCTTAATCAGGATACCAGTTCCATATTTCATATGACTCCAAAGATTAACCCACTTACTACTTCTGGAACACTACCTCCTCCCCCACCCAAAAATTCGAGGGGAGGATACTCTTTACCTCCTAATTTTGTCATAAGTAATGTTCCTCCGCTTGTAAGTCTGCATCAACCCATTGCGAGTCAACCATCCACAAGCGGTCAAAACATTGTTACTGGGGGGTAAACCCTGTTCTCTACCCGTAATACGAGTGGAGGAATTCCAATCGGTCATTCTGTTGGTAACTCCTTACCATTTGTGGGATCCACCATGGTATTACATCATGGTGGGGGGCCATCTAACCCAACCCAACCCAATCACCATGGAGTCACATGTATCCAGGTCATTTTAACCCTATGTCGAGACAATTCAATCTTGGAAACGTACTACATGGGATACCTTATCCCGGAAACCCATACACTCCATGGGGACATTATAATGTTGTACCAATCGGACCCCCACCAACGTTTCCTCATGCCCCACCACCCCCACCACCATTTGGTCCACCTCGACCTCCTTCCAAAGGAGGTGGACCCCCACCTCATTCCGGAGGGGGAAGACCTCCACCTTCTGGTGGAGGTGGAGGCCTACCATACTTCGATGGCGGAGGTGGAGGACCACCACCTTCTGGAATCGGAAGAACCCCACCTTTTGGAGGAGGCCCACCTTATTATGGAGACGGTGGACCCCTTATTCTGGCGGCAGAGGCGGTGCCCACCCTATTCCGTCGGTGGTGGTGGCAGACCCCCTTATTCCAGCGGTGGAGGAGGACCCGTACCTTCTGGTGTGGGGGCACCTTATTCTATGGTGGAGGACCCCCACCTTCTGACGGTAGACCACCCTATTATGGCGGCAGACCACCCTATTATGGCGGCGGACCACCCTATTATGGAAGTGGACCACCCAACCCAGGAGACCCACCCCCTTATGGCCAATTCCATATGGGAGGACCTTATAATCAATCGATTCAAGGTCCTACTAGTACGCAAATGCCATATCAATACTACCAGTATCCGCAACTGAACCAACAACTAGATTTTCTGGCCACTTTGGATCTTCCATATCTATCTTGGTTGACGAACAATCCCATCTTACACTGTTATAACTGGCCACCCATTCCGGTAAAATTTCCATTTTATATTCCAAATTTCGACGACAATCCTAGTGAGGACCCAAAGAACCATATGATTACTTACCATCTATGGTGTTCATCTTATTCCTTGATGGACGATTCAATCCGTATAAGGTTATTTCAACGAACCCTCACCGGTACAGCTTCCAAGTGGTATATTGAATTACCACCACACTCATTTCCTAATTTCCTCTCTCTTTCTATGTCCTTCTTGACTCATTTCCAGTTACCCATACACTACGAGAATGGTACGGACCTACTGACTTCGCTCCGCTAAACTACCGTGACTCATATATCCAACCATATCCATGAGTGGCGGAGGAGACGACGTCTCATTAAGGCCCCCATTCTAGACCAATTATTAGTGGACTGGTTCACAAAGTCTCTTTTACCCACTATAGCTCGAGATGTGGCCATGGGTGGGGCCGTCACAGAGGAACAAGCTATTGCTAGTGCCCAGTACTTGGACATTGTCTATGCTCAATCTGGCACATTGTATGACATTGTTCCAAACACACCTCACCCTACATATGATCCTACAAAACCACCTAAGGGACCTCAGGCCGACGACATTATCAGTTCCCTTAACTCTCATCCTTCTACTCAAACTTGTGGATCATCCAACCACCATGGTTATTGCCCACTCTCATCACAGGCTGGCAGCAGCACCACCAAGTCACCCAACCCTACTCCCACCAAGGAGGTGAATTCTGTTAAGTCATCTTCACCTCAGAAAATCCAGTGGCAAGAATAACACCAAAGGTAAACCCAAGAAGTCTTCCAACCAGCAAGAACATAAGAACACTCTTGAGGACATGAAACATAAATGGAAGGTCAAGTACCCTTGTTTACTGTGTTGCGGTGACCATTTCTCCAAAGAGTGCCCACACAGAGACGAAATGTAGAAGTTTCTTAAGGGACACTCCACACCCGCAGTTCTCAATGATCCCTTCCCCACCCAAAATCAACAAATGATCACCCAACCTTCTCCTTCTCAAGGAGAAACATCCTCCACCATGCATGTTCTCATGATGCATAGTGAAACGGTTAACTTGAATACACGATCATGATCATATGACTCGGTCCCTCCTAAGGAACCCGCCATAAGTAGTACTAAAAATTATTTTGCCTCTACTACAGATATTTCCGTGCCGTAAGGTCCTCTCACCATTGAGAAACCTTCATTAGAGTCAGTGTTGCATCTGCCTAAGAGAACGATTCGAAAAGAAGTTTTCAATCCTAATGCTCAGGCAGCTCAAAATTACAACATTATAGAGGACTTGGCACAAGATCCTTGTGCCATGTTGACATTAGAAGTCTTGCAAAATTGTCCCAATCAACACAAGACTCTTCTCGCTGCCATCGATGTGGTAGACTCAGATTCCTAAAAAACAATCATGTTCAAACTCGAGTACTTTAAACCGATACTTTCCTATCAACTGACCTTCCAAGTTGTTACGGAGGTTGCTGGGAAGAAAATCCATCGTACAGTGTTAGACGAAGGTGCTTCAACCTCCACCTCGGTCATGTCGTTATCCTGTTGGTGAGCCATCAGCTCTCCCGAGTTAAACCATTCTCCCTCCACCTTGAAAGCATTCGACGGTTGTGGATTCCAACCTCACAGACTCTTAAAAGCCTTAGCAGTAGAGTTGGGGGGAAAGACCATAACCATTAACGTGGAAGTGGTCGTTTCCCATTTGGATTATAATCTCTTACTTGGTCGTAACTGATTTTATGCCATGATTGCGGTTGCATCATCTGTCTTCCACATTGTGAAATTCCCCCATCAAGGACGAATTGTCACCATCGACCAATTGGACTTCTATAAAACGGAAACCACTACTCATCCCGGGGATAATGTCCCTTTTCTAGGGAAAACTTTGCATCTATATGAGAGTGTGGGGGTCGACCTAATAAAAGACTCATCTCTTATGGGTGTCTTTCCAACCCAGGATCCCCCTAACCATGTTGCCACGATGAACATGATCTCCTCCACGATTCCATCATCTTCCAACTCTCTAGATCCATGGCTCGTACCCGATGAGGCCACCATGCATTTGATGGGAGATACCATGCCTCTCTCACCAGCTGAAGCTACTTACGAGGCTATCCCGTCATCCCCTGAGGACCACTTGGCTGTGGTCTCTACATCCTATTCTCTACAGCGGACGTCATCCTTACTAGATCCTCTGCTCCAGAATTTTCATTCTGACGAGTCCATTATGGAAGTTATGAGCGTGGATGACCCCCCATGGGAAGACCTTCACCATCGATCATCTTTCATACCCCCATTAGATTCCGTGGAGAATAGCATCACAACCATTTTCACCCCAGATGTCTATCCTTGTCCATAGTCACCGATCCTCACTTGCGATACGGTCACTGAAGGCAACTTGGAAAACATCAAGACCACCATTTTGATTGACATCTTGATTACCCCTGGTGTCGTGGAACATATTCATTTAGGCCGTAACTGATCTTCCGAAGAGATCACCACATACATGGCCTTATTCAAACGATTCCGCGACATGTTTGCATGGTCCTATGAGGAAAGTCCCAAGATAGATCCTACCATTGTTATGCATGAGATCCAAACCTGTCCCGATGCTAAACCAGTCCACCAAAAGTTACGACCTGTGCACCCTCGAAAAACTGTGGTAGTTAAAGCTGAGATTGAAAAGCTGTTGAAGGCCGACTTTATCTACCCTGTTCCTTTGATAGAATGGGTCTCCAATGTTGTCTCTGTGGAAAAGAAGCAGGGAACTATCTGCATCTGCGTCAATTATAGGGATTTCAACAAGGATTGTCCTAAGGACAACTACCCTACTCCCTTCATCGATCAGATCATTGACAATTGCGCGGGGAGCGTCATCTTCTCATTTATGGATGGATTTTCTGGTTACAACCATATTGAGATCCACCCATCCAAACAACATAAGACTGCTTTCATCTTCCCTTGGGGTACGTTTGCTTATCATAAATTCCCTTTTGGCCTCAAAAATGCTGGTGCTACATTCCAGCGGGCCATGTCGTATGCTTTTCATGATGTGAAGGACTTTGTGGAGCCCTATCTCGACGCTCTCCCTGCTCATTCATAGCATCGTGAGTTCCACATCAACCATATGATGACAATATTCCTCAGATGCAGGCAGTATAACATCCTTCTGAATCCACACAAGTGCATATTTTGCGTCGAATCCACATTGATCCCTTGAAGGTGGAAGCCATTGTTGCTCTCCCACCTCCCACTGATATCCCGGAACTACAAAGTTTGTAAGGGAAGGAAAAATACTTACGATGTTTTGTTTGTAATTTCACTAAAAAGACACAAGGCTATATGCGATTACTGAAGAAGGACGTCCCCTTCATCTGGGACAACCAAGCACAAAAATCCTTTGACAGTTTGAAACATGCCATTACCCATGCCCCTTTGCTCCAACTCCCCAATTACTATAAGGATTACATCCTTTATCTTGCCGCTTCCTCCACCACGATCGCCATGGTCTTGGTCCAGGAAGATGATAACACCCAAGAACATGTGATATATTACCTAAGTAAGGGTCTTATTGACTCTGAAACCCATTATTCGCATGTCAAGAAACTCGCTCTCGCAACAGTCATTGCTGTCCAAAAGATATGGCACTACATACTACTCTGCACCACTACCATCATTGCTGACTCAAACCCCATGTACCACGTCCTTACACGTCAGGTGCTAGGGGGAAAGTATTCACGCTGAATCGTGATACTTTAGGAATTCGATCTCCTGTTTGAGAAGGCCAAGTCAAATAAATATTTAGTCTTTGCAGAGATCATATGAGATCTTCCCCGTGTTGATTTGGGAACTGAGCCCAACGATTCTCTTCCAGACGAGTCATTGTTTCTCATCAACACATTAGACCCATGGTATGGAGATATCACCTTATATCTTCAAACCCAATGGTTCAACCCCCAACTATCTTGTGACAACCGTCATTGTATACGCCACCATGCCAAATACTAATTAATTGTTAGCGATACCCTCTATCGTCGTGGTTTTGATTCCATTCTTCGACGTTGTCTGACACACAAGGAGGCTGAACACATACTGAATGAATGTCACTCTGGGACTTGTGGAGGCCATCTTTCTAGGATGGCTACGACCCCAAAAATCCTATGCGTGGGATATTACTGGACTTCGATCTTTAAAGACTGCATTGAGGCCATTAAGAAGTGTCCCCCATGCTAGCAATTTCAATCTAAAAAGTGCTCCCATCCAACCCCTTTACACCCAGTTATTGTCATCGACCCCTTTGCTAAATGGGGCATAGATTCCATGCACTGTAAGCCTACCTTGGTCGGGGGGCATGGTTACATCACTCTATCGTTTGATTATTTCACTAAATGTGTCAAGGCTATGCCTATGTACAATAAATACAGAAAAACCGTTGCACTCTTCATGTTTAATCATGTCATTGCACGTTTCAGAGTTCCACAAGCCATAGTCATCGATCACGAATCTCACTTTCAAAACGACATGGTAGATGAATTGAGCACCAGATTGAGTTTTCTCCATTAAAAATCAACCCCTTACTACCCACAGTCCAATGGACAAGTAGAGGCCATCAACAAGGTCTTGAAAACCATGA